>CM040402.1:97135671-97765671 GCA_022702515.1 Ilyophis sp. 1 JC-2022 | reverse complement strand
TGATTGTGTGTTTTTTTTATGTCAGGTTGTTGTTAGGATTGCTGACAAGAAAAAACATTTTCAGTTTTTTTGTATGAAAAAACTCAAACAATAAAATAAATGTCTTAAACTGCTTTAAATTACATGTTAAATTAGAATTTTTAAATCAAATATTAAATCTAATTGTAATTTCAGATCTACAATATAATAAACATATAATTTGCACATTTTCCACAGCAATAGGATATAAGTTAATTTATATATATTAGCTTACATCCAATTGTTTACAAGTTGACGTTATGCAAAACATTCAATAAGAAAAAAATTCCACTGTATGATTTCAGGACCTCCTTCCTTATCTCACATACCAGATACATTATGGTTTTTATATTCCCATTTAATTCTAATGGTCTGTTTGTTGAAATATGTGACGTATATATGAGAAACTAAACTGTTTACATGTGAACATGTTAAGATTAACGCCCAATTTAAAGCCTGTTTGTTAACTCTATGTTTGTATGCACTGTATAGGATGCCCAAATGCATTCTAAATGTACATTTGAGTGTTCATGTTGAACATTTTTATTTTATTGTACCTTTATTTAAAAAAATGTAAAAGTTTCTTCAAATAAATGTTTGAATAAGGCACTGGGTATATGTTTTATTTCTTTCACTGATTGTTTCTATAGTATAGAACTGCATCATAGCTTCACAGACAGGTTTCAGTTCTCCCAGAGAGACAGGTACAGACAGCATTCCTTTGTGTGCTGTCCAAGTACGTACAGAACATACCAGCGCAGTCATTTAGGCATGCGTGGGTGGCTCTGACAGTTCCTGCTCTTTTCCCGTAATACGCTGCGTGGGAAGGAAAATAAGTCCCTGTGTCCCTGAGTTGTAAGAGGAAGTGCACCAAAACCGGCAAAACCGGCGGAGTCACACCTATTATTCAAATGGGCTCCTTCCTCGTGTTTGGCTCAGGGAACATGGCAGGCATCACAAAGGCGACCAGTGTTTCTGTAGTTAGATAAATCAAAACGCACAAACTCACATATGTTTAAATTATTTGAGATCGCAATTAAACATACAACAAAAGGCAGGCGTGCCCCCTGGACAGGTCGCCAATCCTCCGCAGGGCCCTTCACTCACACACTCAAACCTTTAGGCGGCGGTTTAGAGTCTCCACTTACCTTTAGACTAACCTGCATGTCTTTGGACTGTGGGAGGAAACCAGAGTAACAAAATGTGCCATTATTTATTTACTTATTTACTTATTCACTTTACTTATTCATGTCAAGGATGTCTTACACCTTGTATCTTCTCACGTCATAGTTTTTTTGACAGACTGTAAAAGGTATTAATCAGTCAGTTTACATAAATACCCTGAAGCAGATTGAGAAAAAGCTCAAACAGCAGATTTTTTGCTCTATTTTGGAAGAATATTTTTGTCATTTGCAATCCTCCCAGGAGACACACGCTCACACACTCACGCACGTATGTATGCATGTACGAACGCGCGCACACATGCACAAACAGAACAGCCGCGCATATACAAACACCGCTCTCTGTCACACTACAGACGTAACTGTGACCTGACAGTTGAAGGACTGTTGTGGAGGTGGAGACGATCAATGTTTCATATTCACTGAAATAATATTCTTCATGGCAGCCAGTGTACTGGCTTCTCTTATGTAAAACTGGGCTTAAATAACAAACACTGCACGCAATGGCTGCCATGAGTGATCATGTCACAGTTAACTACTCCTTCATTAATCAGTTGTAAAGAGCATTTCTTTATAAATATCCCATATGTCGCTCTGAAACCATTTATTTTCTCCTTCCCCTGAAGGTCCTGTTCATCATTTATCTTGGCGGAGGTTCTGTGTATTCGCTCAATCGTGTTTGTGCAATGGCCCAGCGATGAAGCAACGATGCGTAAATGCATATGACGCGAATGAAATGCTTTTTGAACGCAAATACGAATGTGTGACTTATAAAAATGATAAAACTGAAATCATTAACAAAAGACCCTTCAAATAGAGTGAATGAATAACAGTAAGTTCTTCTTCTCCCGAGCGCACTACTTATCAGTGTGTTCAGGCGTTACTGAGAGAAAATTCCTTTTCATTTCAGAAAACATTAAAAAAGAAACAGGAGCCCTGGGAACAAACAATGCCCCGGCTTCACCACAGCCCCACAACCAAACAGAACAAATACACACGGAGTAAAACAGAAAAGCAAAAAGGATCTTGGGGGATTTAATTTCATAGCAACCGACCGCAGTTCCCTCCCCTCTCATTACAGTCCCCTGAAGAGGGGGAGGAGGCTGTGTTTACACGTATCAGCCACATCCACAGGGATGCAAAACCGCCCGACAGGTGAAGCCGCAGCACAGTGTGTGAGGTGGCCAGTCTGCTTCGTCCACCTGCGTGTCCGCGTCCGCGTCCGTATCCGGGCTTTCTGTGCAGGCCTATCGCGGTGACACGGAACCTTCCGGAAGAGGATGGCGAACTCAGTGCTGGAGATCGTGGCCATGTGCGCCAGCCTACTGGGCCTGATCGGCGCGGCGGCCAGCACGGGCATGCCCATGTGGAGGGTGACGGCCTTCATCGGGGAGAACATCATCGTCATGGAGACGCGCTGGGAGGGGCTGTGGATGAACTGCTTCAGGCAGGCCAACATACGCATGCAGTGCAAGGTGTACGACTCGCTGCTGGCGCTGTCGCCCGACCTGCAGGCCGCGCGCGGGCTCATGTGCTGCTCGCTGGCGCTGGCCGGGCTGGGCCTGCTCATCGCCATCACCGGGATGAGGTGCACCTCCTGCATCCAGGACAACGACCGCGCCAAGCGCATGGTCCTCATCATCGCCGGCAGCATGATCATCATGGCCTGCTTCTGCGTCATCATCCCCGTCTCTTGGACGGGTCACGTGATCATCCGGGACTTCTACAACCCGCTGCTCCTGGACGCCCAGCGCAGGGAGCTGGGCGAGGCGCTGTACATCGGCTGGGTCTCCGCCTTCCTGCTCTTCATCGGCGGCTGCATGTTTGCCTGCTGCAACATCCAACAGGACAAGGACTCGGAGAGATCCGTCTATTCCAGAAACACCCAGTACTTGCCCTACATGCCTCAGGTGGCGTACACCCCTCAATCGGTGTACACCCCTCAAATGGTGTACACCCCCCAGCGCTACCCCTCCAGTCACGGCTACCCCTCCAGACACCCCTCCATGCGCAGTGCCGTGGCTTATCTCTGACCGCCTGAGAGAAAGCCTGTCGCTAGACTCCCGCGGGATCCCAGGAAAGATGAGGGTGCATTCTGACTGAAGCGACTGTGTGTCCCTGAGGATCCACAATGGGACTTGTGATGCTCCCCAGATTGGAATATGGGATTGTGCGCATTTCAACATTTCAAAACAGCAGAGGGATAGATAGATAAATAGATAGATGATAGATAGATAGATAGATAGATAGATAGACACACACATTCTCAACATTTCAAATGAGAGTCAAGATCCCATTGTTTTGAGGAGACCAGTAAACAGATTGATTCACAGCCATGACAAAGAAGAACGTGAGATACAGACTCTGTTGTTGACAACTGTTGTTGTCGCCATGTATGTTTACCTAGATAACAGGTTGAAACACAATGTAGAATTTACTCCTGTGTATATCGAGTTAACACCTCATGTTTTTGTATCCTAAAAAAATTGAAATTGTTTGGAATGATAAATCTGAAAGTTTTTCTTATTCATGTAAACAATTCAGAATTGTACCTAAGTTTTTTTTTTTGTATTAGCTACAAGTAGTTCATGTGAAAACTGTAGATTACTATGTTGTACGCCTGCACTATTTTTATCATAGGCATAGAACATTTTTTTTTCACTTCAGTGCATTAAGATGTATCTGTCTCCTTTTGAAATAATACCTATTATCATAACCAACAAAACAAATCTGTATTCAGAATTTAGTTTTTTTCTCCTGAAAGCGTTGTGAAACATGTTGATTTGTGTCTTGTTGAACTCTGGATACCCCACTAAACTTTTTTTTATGTATATAGTTCAATGCGATGTTCCTTGTCATGTTTTGGACTGTATATTTTGAGTTGGCCATCTTGTGCCAATTCCCATATGTCTGATGATGATCCTGACCAGTGGTTAACAGTGCAGACATGATTTCACTGCTTTAAGTCAGAGAATTTAAACGCACACATTGTGCACAGCTAAAGTCTCAGTGTTAAATAGACCCTAGCAGAGTTTATATGAGGGGGACTACTGGAGAGCGTATGCATTATATTCGAGTTAAAAGTACTCTATCAGAGTTGATTTTACACTGAAAATTTTACTGTGCCAAAAAAGACAAAAAACAGGGGTTTTAAAAAGTACAGCAGTGAACTCCAGACCCCATTGGTTCATTTCCCAGGGCTACCGCTGACTGTGAGTTAATAGCACACACTAACTGGAGCAGCTGCATTGTGTATTCTGTTAATATGACACCGACACAGCCATGACTAATGCCACACAGGTGAGCTATAGGTGTAAAACTGAGACCAGCTATTGCTATTCATTGGAACAGCCTGGAAGAGACTCACGTTACACCCCCTGAGACTGACTGCAGCATTGTATTGGTGTTCTGACCCATGTAGCAAATGGCTGCAAGGTGTGTGTGTCTAAACAATGTAAATCCCTGAGATACAGATTACAGAGGGTGTGGTTGATGCTACTGTGTATTTTAGCAGAGAAGCTCAGTACAACAGGCAAGCAAACAGCCATGTCCAGGTTCAGGAATTTTCCATTTGCTTTGAATAAAGGCCTTGGAGGTAAGGATAGATAAGAAATAGTTATCTGACGATACCTTTTTTTTCTAAAACAAATCATTCCGAATATATTTTCAATGCTAAGGACAAAAGATGAAAAGGCAAAAATAAAATGTTTTATTTTGAGGCATGTTTCATGGAATTATCTTCTTCATCAGTTGACATTTTATCAAATACCACTAGGGCAACCATCATTAGCATTTGTGCCTTTGGAAAAGCTGAATTTTATTTTTTATTTTTTATTATCAGAATTTTTTTTTTTTTAAATCATAAATTGTGTGTGTGGCAACTTGTACTAAGAAATTGCACCTAATGACTTCATATAACCAACAAGCTCTCGGCAAAACCCAACTTGTCTATATTAGGAAGCATCTAAATTAAGTGTCTAAAATGCAAAAAAATCTGTATATAATCTGCCGTGAAAATTAAAGCTGAACACGTCATATAAAAAAAAATGTCATGAGTGCAGTCATTTCACACAACACTTTATGCATAAAGGTTCCAAGAAATTCATAAGGAGCATAACATTACAGAAAATAACAAATGATGATCAATGGTTCTTTTGAGGTGGTATTTAAAAAAAACAACTCAAATGTTCAGGAGTCCAGTCAATGTGATACACTTAGCAGCTGTCCTTAAACTGACATGTCAGTGCCTGCATTCCTGTGTGCGTGTGTGTGTGCGTGTGTGTGTACGTATCTAACTAGACACTAACCTATTTAAATGTTCTCAATTCACACAAATGTGTGTGTGCTTTTAAAGCACATGACAAGGCCCCAGGTTATTTACATAACCAGATACAAATAAAATACATTACACAAGCTGTTTTTGAGTTTTTACATTTTATCCCTAAAAAGCTGTCAAACACAATATACCACAGAGACGATTTATATATAAAGACGTCAAAATAGAGCATTAAAAAATGTTTCAACTTTAAACTAAAGCAGATCTCCCTTATTACCTCATTTGAGTTCTATAAAGAAAAGAGAATACATAAACTGGCCTTTCTCATGGTTTACACAGATTCAATACAAATTGCATCCATTTAAAAAACCCATTATCCACCCAAATAATCTTTCATTTCAAATAAGATTTTGACAGGTATTAAATAATAACATGCTCATTTGGATGCCAAGATAAAGTAGAGCAATATCAATACTCAGAAATGTTTTGTTAGGTTTCAGATGGCCTGTGTGAAGGTGTTTCCTTGGAGACAAGTGATAAAGTGTTTGGGTTGTGTGTGTGTGTGTGATATTTATGGTCTTTCACCTGGCAAGACGTATTTACTGTAGGCTCAAATTCCTGAATATTCCATCGAACGCCCATCGGCGGAATACGCGATCAAAACCCAGCAATGCTGCAGGAGAACTCGTCATCGTTATTTATGTCAAACGTCATTTTTTTTTGTTGCACCGGTTTCCTCAAGTGGCTGTTTCCATCTAGCGGAAAACAATGGTATTACATTAAACACACCATCCCTTGACTTTCAACAGGATATAACAATAAAAGAAACCCTTGCATTTAGCAGGAGTCTATACCATCCCTCTGAATGGTACAGTCCCAGGAAGACTGTCTTGTACCAACATTAGGCTTATTCACAAAGGAGGGTTGGTTCCCTACACAAAAGTAAAAATATAAAAGCTCATTTTAATTATAAAAAAACAATATAATCATAATATGCATGACTGAAAGATGTGTGCATTAACATCATTATTTAATAAACATGTATATTTCATATAAATTATGTTAATTCATTAATTAATTATGTTTGACACTGAAATTACACTCAATAGAGATCAAGCTGAATGGAATAATGCACATGATTGCAATGCTGGTGGTGGCAGTAGACACATGCAATTCCCTGCTTGTTCACTGTCACTGAGAGGCTGACAATCTAAAATTAAATGAGGTATAATGCAAGGTTTAATCTTGCATGAACCTGAAAATAGCACAACCTGAACTCTAATCACTAACAACCGCAATGCTTTGATTTATTTATATATTTAATTTATTTCAATCATGCATCGTGATTCTCCAATCTCTCTTATATCTCTGCAACTGGCAGAAGCTGCTAAAAGCTGCTCATCCTTTTGTTCTACTGATTCTGTGAGAAACCCGGCAATGGCAGGGAAGTCAAAGGGGACTTTGACACTTTCTCCCGTGCTAAGAGAAACGAGAAGCTAATCTGTGAACATATTTACAGCGAGTGCAAAAAAACAATTGTGTTTGTTCTAACGTCATGTTCCCAAAATGTAGCCTGATGAATGAAACACACATCCCAAATCATCCATATAAGACTATAAGGCTGTCACATCAATTGTATGACACAACATAGACATTTGACACAACAATGGTTTTTATTTGATAATGATTCGGCAATAGACTCAGTTGGGAAGGCATTTTCCTGCTGTCAGACACAAAAAAATCTGATGAGGTTTCTGGGAGACAGTGTGGGTTGCAAATATTTCAATTCTTGAATCCATAAAAGGACTTACTTCATTAACTTTTATTCAACAATACTATTAGTGTCACAATAAAAAAAAATAGCACTAATAGTTGTCGCACAGTATTTTCTTGATAATTTAATCGTGACAAGTACTGCTTAAATGGCTAGTGCCATTATGGGTTTGCATACTTTTTCTGTTAAATATTGAAACAAAATATCAGATGTTTACATCACCCTTAATGTGCCCAGTGATAAAACAATATCAATAGTTTTAGTGATAGTAACAGAAATAAAACAACATGTAGTCATAAAACACTCCTCCTCTCCTCAATTTGTGTTTATGGTGAGCTGAAATCTGGTGTGATGATCTAGCTCTTATAGACAGTAAACACACCATCAGCAGATACCCAGATCACCCTCATTCTGCTCAGCCAATCAGGAGGGAGCTGAGTTTTTCTCCCACAACAAGGAGCAGCATGAACAACCTCACTGTTTCATTTTCACTGTGATAGCTGTGTGAAACAAGGCTCTCCAGGATTCTACTCCACCTCTGTGACCTTACAACTGTATTCAACCGCATTGTCTTCTGGATTCTACTCCACCTCACTGATCTCAGAACTGTGTTCAACCTCATTTTCTTCAGGATTCTACTCCACCTCACTGATCTCAGAACTGTTCCACACTTCTTCAGTGTTCTCAGGACTCTCTGTGATTCCGACTCTCCGAGCTGTGTGCTCCTTTGATTCTAAGAGCTTCCACCCCTGTCTGAACTGGGTGTGCCTGGTGCTGATTGAGAGATGGTGGAGGGGGCCCTGGAGATTGTGGCCATGTGCCTGGGCTTGGTGGGTCTGATCGGGGCTTCTGCCACCACGGGCATGCCCATGTGGAAGGTGACGGCCTTCATCGGGGAGAACATCATCGTCATGGAGACGCGCTGGGAGGGCCTGTGGATGAACTGCTACAGGCAGGCCAACATCCGCATGCAGTGCAAGGTGTACGACTCCCTGCTGATCCTCCCTCCGGACCTGCAGGCCGCGCGCGGGCTCATGTGCTGCTCGCTGGCGCTGGCGGGCGTGGGGCTGCTGATCGCCATGGTGGGCATGCGCTGCATGACCTGTCTGCAGGACAACGAACGCGCCCGCAGCATCGTCCTGATCTCCGCCGGCGGCATGCTCTTCCTCGCCTCGCTCTGCGTCTTCATCCCCGTCTCCTGGACGGGTCACGTGATCATCCGGGACTTCTACAACCCGCTGCTCCTGGACGCCCAGCGCAGGGAGCTGGGGGAGGCGCTGTACATCGGCTGGGTGACCGGCAGCTTTCTCTTCGCCTCCGCGCTCATCCTGGTCTGCCGACACGTGCCCCGCGACTCTGGCTCCTTCGACGTCTTCCAAAGGCAGAACCCGCCCCTGATAGGGTACCTGCCCACGAACCACAAAGCGGCTCTGACCGGCTACCAGCCCGTTGTCAACAGACCCAGCTTCCTCGGGAACCGGCTCTCCCCGTTCGACGGCGGTTTGGGTCTGAACCTCCCCGCTCCGTCCAACGGGAGCTTCACCCAGCCCGTTTCGCTGAACACCAGCTACACTCAGAGCCAGCCCAGGGTTTCAAACGGCGGCTATTCAGTCCGCCAGCCTTCCTCCCTCACCTCTGCCTCCGCCTTTGTGGGGACCCTGTCCACCCCAGGAAACTCCTTGTACATAAGGCAGCCGACCGCTCCGTTCGCTTTCAGCAACGGAGCCCTTCAGTCAGCCTCATATAATTCGCTCTACACCGGGTTTCAGCCAATGCAGCAGAGCCCTGTGTTCATAGGGTACCACGCCTCTATGGTGGCGCCACCAAACCCCAGTGTGAGCAGCATGAGTGAATACATCTGAGCTACGACAGCATGAGGAAACGGAACAATGCAACATTGTTAAACGCCTAACGGACAAGGGGGGTTTGTATAGCACTGCCAAATACTCTCGGTGTAGCATTTTCTAAAAATGCTATGATGGTGTGTACCCACAAGTGTAGTGTCAAAAATTGTTTTTTTTTAAAGCAGAATACAAAATATTTTCTGTTAAGTTGTATTAATTTACCTTGTCAGAATGAAAGTATGTCACGTAATGAAATAACGACATGTCTTTCTCTTACTAACGACATGTCGTTTTGATCGACATGGCAAAAGCAGGCCTGAAAGGGCATTGCAGCCATCATGAATGTTATCAATACAAACAGAGGAAATGTTGTTTTGAATACCGGCATACCTGCCAACGTTGAGTCCATCCACAAAGATGAATAACTGTTTGTTTTCACATAACACGCTAACTCCTGTAAACCCTTTAAACCTCCTCTATGGAAAAAGTACAGTGTCAGTAATATCCCTGATGTTGACAAAGATTATTTGATAAAAAGCTTGCTTTTTTGCAGCACCAGTATCTCTGTGTGTCTTTGCTTTGTGTTGCATTGGTCAATTTGGGCACTGTCCAGAAACACATATTTATTCAAATGCAATTTTATGTAAGCAGGAAATATATTATTTTAAAAAGAAATATGATAGCAATATTTTCACAGAAGTGACTATAAAATCCAGAAGATTCAATGAAAGGCCCCAGAAAGTGTGTTAAAGAGACAACAGGACAAAGGACCCAGAACAAAGTCTTGGGGTACTCCATTTAAGGCAGAGCAATTGGTGAGTGCATGGAGAATATGACTCAGGCAGCCCCAACTGGGTAATGCTTAAAATAACTAAATCACTGAAATATCAACAGCAGCATAAAAACCCAAAAAATTCTGCTGTCATTTGTAAAATTAAAGTCTGATTTTCTGAATGTTTTGCACTCACCAACTTCTTTAATACAATAAATTGACAACCTGGGAATTCTACAGTATATATGCAGTCGATTATCCATATTCCTCATTCTTGCTGTCATTTACTATTTTCCCCAGCAGAGAGCAGTAGAGTACACGTGTGGCTGTGTTCATGGACATTATTCAATTCACCAAACCGGCAACCGCCTGAGAGCGCTTGCTCTCCGTTCTCAGTGACGCTCCTCGAGTAGTTGACCTGGAAACATAAATCCTTCGTAATCACACACCCATCTCGGTTTTAGTCGTATATTTGTATACGTGTGTGAAAATTGTTGTGAAATTGCGCTTCATGTAATTACTTAAATTGTTGAATTATTACGTGCAGTTGTTCGGTAAATAATAGGCTCTGACAAAACTTTCTGCAATGATCCAAGTGTTATTTATTTCGTGTAGGTATATTTATTTCTAGACATAGGCCTACATTTCACTGTAGCAAAGCATTCAAGCAATGCTATTCTTTCCAGGAAAATAAGGCCCGTAGCATTGTTGGATTATTTGTACAGCATAGGCTAGGCAACTGTCAAATTAATCCTTGTGCCACCGAATGTAATTGACAGCAATATAGCCTATTATAGGCCTATAAAACAAGCGAAGGGTTATTTTATTTTATGGGTACTCAACCAAGAATAGCTGCTACACGCCACTCAAAATATTGTCTGTAGTCTTCCGTGAAACTGTGGGTCTAAAATTGAGAGGGTATATTGTCATAAAGACAGAATTCTATCTTTAATAGCCTATGCGAATAATGTGGTTATGGTTACAGGCAGCTATATTAAAATACCTGATGGTTCGTTTTACTTGTCAAGACTTTTGGGTTCCAATCAGCGACATTCCGTGGGGAGCATTAGCATGCTACAATTAGCATGCAGTCTAATGTTTTTGAACATGCACTGCACCCTTCTGCTCGTAAGAACTGACCACTTGACGGCAAACGCTCCAGAGTACTGGTCCTCTTGTGAGGATTAATAGGCACAATGCAGGATTGTTTCATGCGCTCTAAGTTATTGTCCCGTTGATGAAAAGAACATTCGCAAAACTAGAAAAGCACTGAAATGTAAAAGCTGGTTGAAACAACGCGTCTCTTTGCAAGCAGGTTAAACTGCATGGGGTAACTAACTCTGATCCAGGAAGATGAACTGTGTGAGAAGTACTTAATCTTCCCGGAGCGTCACAGACTATTTTGAAGATTAGATCTGCGTTTCCATCAGGACGCGAGCAAAGATTTAATCATTCCTCAGTGTACTAAAGCAAAGAAGTTGTCGAGGGCGAATGCTGCCAGATTTGAAGTTAATCTTCACGTCGTATCCCTGCTTGGGGATCAGCGGCTTGACTGCCCTCATTTGAGACCGCGCACGGAGAGGGACGCTCGTCGCTCTTCACCACTTTGTGTCTCAGTTCTTAGTATGCACTGAGCCGAAATGAGTGAGAAGATGCGTTACTTGGATAATTTGAAGAGGGAAGTGGTGTTCCGTTAGCACGGATGGGGTAAAGAACTGGGAGACGGAGCTCGTTCTGAGCTTACCAGCAACACTTACGGAAGGATTTTTTTCTCACCAGAATGCGAGAGAGAAAGATGAGGGTCGGATGCCAATTTCCTTGCGGTACGGGTACACCAAGAACTAGCAAATTAGCAGCGTGAAATAATAAAAAAATAGAGCTCAATGTTAATTTTGACTCAAGAACGTGTACCATGGAGAAAAGGAAGGGACTGTTCATTTCACTATTTTACTTTATGGCCAAGATTTGGTTGAGTTCGCAGCAAGTCCTTAGAATCGGTAAGTGGGAATATATTGTTTTTTGTTTTGACGGTCATTTGTCTCAAGGGTTGATTCACAATTGTGATAAATGTTTGTTACCACGAGCACCGCTGCATTTGGTATCTTGTACCTGAAGAGAAATTAGCATATTCCCCACTAATGCACCATTAACTGCATGTTACACGTGTATGCCCACGTTCCTTTGACAGTTTAACAGTTCTTGTGAAAAACATTTTCACTTTCAATCTTCGGCTGGTGCAGAAGTCCGACTTGGTTGTTGCGTGGAAGGATCATAATACTGTGGGCAGTTTAGACCTATGTTCACACGCATATGAAGGAGACATTTATTAAACTTGTTTTATCAGTCAAACCGGGTTCGGTTTTACTGTGCGTAAATGGATTAAAAAAAATAAACAAAACTATTTATGAATACATATTTACTAACTACATTAATTTTGGATATCTGTATTTTACATTTTTTAAAGGTCTGTTTTATTTATTCAGCGGTAACTGGGTATGATAGCCTATGTTGAAGGGACTTTGGCTGTTGCACAGTCTGTGCGTTAGTAAGAGAGATGGTTTAGCACAGGTGATGGATGGTTTAGCACAGGTGATGAGGTTATTTAACCTGTTGAATATCAGGTCTGTGGAATATCAGGAAAGAAAAACAGTGGATGGTATTAACCACCCTGGTTATCAGCAAAGATGCCATTGGTACTGTGCTTTGGATGTTGGAGTAGGCTAGTAGACTTTCACAAATCCTTGTTGTCACAGACATGGATGGTGAAAAAACTCCCTCACGCAAACAAGAATTACAACCCATTGAACATATCATAATGAACAAATACTGTTAAAAAAAACAGTTGAAGAAATGTAATTTGATTAGTAAACATTAGAAAAAAATATATTTTTGTGATTTTCAAATACAATATGGACAGTTTTCTTTAGCAAAGCACATTTTAGTTTCTGAATGTATAATTTATTAAGCATATTCCCTATTGTTAATCTATTTGGCACCTTGTTCACAAGTATGTCTTTAGAAGGGCTGATCAATGATTCATTAGATCTGTGTGTGTTTGTTGCCTACAGAGTATAATTACAGATTTCCTACTGCGTAGTAATTTATCTTTGCACCTCTTCTGTTGATGGGGTTTGGCTTGTGTTGTTTCCAATTTAAGTCATAAAATGTAATGTTTGCACCATGACAATTTCAGACAGGTTTTTATATGTATATATCCACAAAAGTGTAGAGTTGAATTCCAGAAATTCTATGTTATTGTGTCTTTGGCCCAGGGCAATTTGCTTGAATTGTTGAAACATTTAAATGGAAAATGCACAAAATACAAACAATGTAAGTTGCCTTGGATACGGGTATCCACTGAGCTAAAGTAAAACGCATTGTGGTTTTTTTCTTGATTGCAAATATAGATTTTTTTCATCATCTGCTTTGAAAGTATTAGGCCTAGATATACTAATGTAATTGTCCGAGGTGCTCGATATTTGGGTTCAGAAAATGACTACAGGGTCAAATCATAACATCGGTACTCATTTATTTATTATGCTTTGTTAGTTTAGACAGGAGATCTGCAATAAAGTTATGAGTTTTGTCTCAGAAGCTTCTTGCAGGTATGTCAATGGGCATTTTGGGGCCGAAAATCATCTGTCAGAAGAATTTAAACTGTGTTGTGTTATTGAGGTGTTGTGTAATCTAAAAACTAATTTTTAGATTATTTACTGAGGGAGCAAAATCCAGATTTTCATTTTTTCCATATAATTGTTCTCCCTAACACATCCTGATCTGTTTTTTTTGTTGGCTTAATCTGTCTGAAATGCCCTTCTGTGTCCAAGGCCACCTTATCTTTGTCATTGTCCATGTGATCCCAGTACAAGCTGGTAAACCGTTCCATATGGCCCCATATTCAATTAACATCAGATATTCTGAGCGAGGACATAGCCACCTCTGATTTTGATCTCATTCATCCCGGGTGGTAATAATGGTTAATCTGCTCCCTCAAGCACTTTAAACAACTGCCAGTAATCTTCTTTATACAGAAAGGCTGGCTCTGACTTTCGCTTCCCCCGCCCCCGTTCCCAGACCAAAGATGGCGCTCTGGGCCGCAGCTGAATTTTTCCATCGGAGGGATGATTCCCTGCCGGCGGCTTGGGGAATGTCGGTCACTTTTTTCCAGTCCGTCTAACGTTGCTGATAAACACGGAATCTAAGTTTGTTACCGTATGTTTCTCTCAAGTCTTCTGTGTCCACAGGCCCTCAAGTGTCAAGTTTTTTATAGCGATTTTTTCCCCCACGTCCGTTCTTGGACGCTTCATATCAGCAGATATGAGTGTAAATCAATCAGGGTTGTGACAGCTGATTGATTGATTGAATGCGATTGGGCAGAGAAGCTTCTTGATGAAGTTGCAGCCCTGCTGTGGACATGTATGATGGGCTTGTCCTTGTCATCAAACTTTAGAGAAGTGCGGCTATACGTGACCTAGTGGAGCTGGTGCTCACGCTCAAGTATCGAAAGTCAGCGGGATTTATTGATCGCTCCCTCATCCCTCAAATATATAGAGAGAAGAAGGTGTTGACATTGCGCTGGAGTAACCAGGATAGCCAGTCCCCTGTCACACAGAGAGACCTCAGTCTAACACATCAAATGGGCCGGCGGCTGGATTTAGACCCCCTTGTCTATTCACCTCACTGGCGAAGGTCCGGGATAGAGCGTGATTTGGGAGTGAGGGTGGGTGTAAGGGAGATCTTAAGGGTGTTGAGAATTGGATCACTGTGCATTTGTGAAGAGGGCCTACAATTCTGTCATTGTACGCCCCTGGCTTTAAGCACTCCCCGCACATGATAATTAGCACTCTGGTTTTCAGGCTTTATTGGGGGCGAGGCATTCTCACCAGCAGGGAGAGAGCTAGCCCTCGACGGCGAGTTAGCCGCACAGATCGCGGTCGCTCGATGTTCCCGCTGCGTGTTTATTTTGGCTGGAAAATAGACTCGTGAAATGACTGCACTAACTGCACATCCGTGGAGACTCTGAACAGGTGCATTCGGTTAGGGGAGTTCTTGTTGCAGTATCAGACACAACAATAACGTGCTCACAATAACATTCAGAATTACTACGTCGCAGTCCCAGGTGAAGCCTTACAGCGCAACGTCTTTCTGACGGAGACCTGAGCCTGTCACTCATGCTATTTTCTGGCTTATGTTGGAGCTTGTAAAGTGATCCAGATCTCTCGATATGAATATACAAAAATATTATAAAATACAAAAAGTAAAAAGCAAAATGGAGCCTGGCTTCTCGTCAATATTACTGTTGGCACAAATCATAGATTTAAGCAGAACTGATGTGCGCATGTATGGTGTAACCTAGTTTTCTTCTAACTTGTTCTAAAAATAATTTCACTGCAATAGCTGTAAAATGAACAGGTGATTACCACAAACTACGTTACGGTGGGTTTGTTGGTTTTCAGTACTTTTAAAACGGACATGAACATTGGGTGTGCCCAGTGAGCAGCATTAAATGGAGCCAATGAATGACTGTGTTGCAAACAAAAGAGCAGGAAAGTGACGTTGTTTTTATTTATTAAGGGAAAGGCTTTCATCTTACACACACTGAACTCACAGTGTGGCTGCTCTCTCTCTCTCTCTCTCTCTCTCTCTCTCTCTCTCTCTCTCTGCCCCTTCTCTCTCTACAGTCTCTCTGGCCCTTGCACTTGCTCCAAAGACGCAGGGCTCTCCTCTCCTCTCCGCTCGCACTTTTACTCGCCTGCATGCTACACGCACCAGGCAGTGCTGTGCTGTCTGCACCACCCGCATATTAATAGGTTATCGAGTTAGAGCATGGATTCAACCACGATTTCCCGAGCAGAACCTGTTCCATGCGTTGTTTAATGTGCGCTGCCCAGAACAGAAAGTGCATGCCAGTCGCTCGTGTTCGTTTGCTGCCCTTCTGTACCATGAAACCTTTGAATCAATCACCTCTGAATCAGAGCTGAGCCGCTTGGATCCTTTGACTGACCATCACTATGCCATGCAAATGAGAAACCGCAGCAATCTAAGCACCATTAATATTAAGGACCTAGAAAGTACTGTTCACACCTGGGGTCCCTGGAGTTTGCAATTTGGAATGTTTCCCAATTTTGAATAGCACCGTTGGTGGATGGAAATTTTTCTCCCCCAGAATCAGGGAATTTTTTATTTATTAATAAGTTTTTAATACATTTTTTTTAATACATTTTTTTTTTTACATTCACCCCCCCCCCCCCCCACCACTTCTTTTCCCTTTCCAGCAGACCAGAAGCGCTGCAGGTGAAGCATGTACACTCGTTCAATGCACTCCCCTGAAAGCCAGTGACCGCTCTACACCGTACACACCACACAGTACTACAGGAAAGAACATCTATTAGAGGAGAGGCATAGCCTTCACTGAAAAAATGTGGTAGCCTATGGCCACCAAGTGTGTCGTAGCAAAGATGGATGAGTTTAATTTGGCTCGAGGAGATCGAGCCGAACCCAATCCGACTCCAGGCAAGATAAGGCCGGTTGTGTCTATGGTCTTGTTTACCTGATGACAAAGCTGAAGTTGAGGCTCGATCCTTCAACCGTAAGACCCAGCCTGCAGTTGAAATGAAAGCCTCTCACAAATCCATCTCAGCTGATATATATTTTTATATGTTTGACATGGATGTTTTCATTTAATTTTGACAGTAGGGACCGAACCCTATTTAGGAGCAATAGTCAAGTAGTAAAAAAATGAAATTCATTTAGCTATTCATTGGGGCACCTTGAAGTGTGCTAATATTATGCCCTTCCTTTGAAGCGTCAAGGTTTAAGACATTAGTCTTAATGCCACCCACTAATATAGGTTATATCAATTAGGTGTTATCAATCAAACTCATAAGCATAACAGAAAATGCCCGCAGGCAGCTCTGAAAAAATGTAATGGCCATGATTTTCCAGTGTGGAAAAAATGTACTTTTGGCATCTCATTTTCATATTGGATGGCAGTTAATTTTGCAGTCCTGTCAGACATACAGTACGTTCTATGTGCAGTGTTAATTGTGATGTAAAAAAAGAAATGCTTTTTTTGATTTCTTTGTGTACAGATGGTAAAAAGCCCAATATCTGTCCACACTATAATTCAGATAAAGCAGAGAATGTACATCTACCAAACCTCAGAAGTGAAAGTCACTGAGAATCACGCTGAAATTATTTTGGTGGGGATGTCCACAATTGACAGAATAAGGACTGTTGGAAATTAATTCCACTTGGGCAAGAAAATAACGGACAAAAAGAGCGCGAACGCAGTTTTAAACGATGACGGGTGTATGTGTGCGAACTGTGTGATTAGTCTTTTTTCCCCTATGAAAGCAAGCCCACAGATTGCAGAGACATCACATGCCTAAATGAGAAATAATAACAGCATATTACTGCACGTCCCTCACACTGTACTTGTTTTGAACACATTTCATCTTTATGCCTCTATGGTCAGTTCTCTTCCGCGATTAGTTATGTGCACTGTGTCACAATATGAATCTGACTGCTTCTGAGAATCAATTCTGTGAAGTAATTGGACGGCTCTCCGAGACCATCTGTCTGCCAGTTGTAAATAAAATAGTGTTCCAAGTGAAAGAATAAAAAAGCGTATTTGTTCGAAATATGTACTTTGATATTCTCTATGTATATATATATACACATGATGTTTCTACATGTAAGTGATTAACGATGCCATTGAATTCAGAGTCTAGTTTCCAATCGGAAACCGAAACGGATCACCTATAGTGAGCATTAAAGGATTAGACAAAGCTATAATAAGATTATGTTAATAATACAATTTGTTTGTATATTTGGTTTTGTTCTTATGCTAGCAAAGGCAAAATGTAAAAATGTACATTTTGGTTCTGACGTTGAGTGCTTTAACACATTACTTTGGTGTTGAAATGCGCTACATGCGATTGTGGGTTATTTGCTCTCCATGCACACCAGTGCAGATGTGCTGACCTCACACGTGTAGGTGCTCTTTTTCTGGGCGGCAGAAGTGGAATACATACTGGGGAGCAGTGCTTTTCCTACATTTGTTCTCCACTGCTTTATACTGCGTGGCTGTCAATCCCTGGTCAGATTGAGCACTTGTAATTGGCTGCATCTGAAGGCTGGAGAACAACATTTGTATTGAACTGTTTACAGAACTTTAGCAGACACAAAGTAGACACTGAAAAAGGACGGAGAAATATGGGGTGGTTTTGTTACACAACGGTGATTGTGGCAGTTAATCTCAAGTGCAAGTGTTCAGAATTTCGCTCATTTAATGGGCTGCTCTTTTATCAAAGCCAGTGACGTGCCAATGAATTCATTTGACAAAGTGTGTCTTCCCCGTATTGGCACCATGAGTGCAGTTTGGGTGGTGTTTCTTTGCTGTCAGACTATGATTATCTTTTCTCCTGTGAGCTCTCACTACTTTATAAGACAGTAAAAGAGAGAGAGAGAGAGAGAGAGAGAGAGAAAGAGAGAGGGAGAGAGAGAGAGAGGGAGAGAGAGAGAGAGAGGCCTTTGATGCTTTTCCAGCTATATTCAACCTAATCACAATGAGACTTGTTCCTGTAAGGGTAAGGCAGCTTCACTTAAAACTGAATACGTTGTCCCTTAGTTTGTAAGCCATTCATATTGAAATTTGGAAAGCAAGGAACATATTTTACATGAGAAAATATACATTTTCTGAACATTCCTCTCTCTCTAATGCACAAGAGTTGCACAGACTTGATTTCTATACTTCCTGCAACAAGTCAATTCCCTCCCTTCAAAAGAAAGGATCCAAATGATCTTTTGTGTTTCAGTATTTCTTAAAGTATTAGTTTGAAAGAAAGTCTTCTCATATCTTCTATGTTTTATTACTGTTGCCCTCTGATCCCCCAGAATGCGCTGTGATAATGGATACTTCTTTTGTTCTTGTTAGCACATGGGTAGCGAACTGTTAAAATGGATGCACTTTTAAATTCAAATTCTGAACGGTTACTAGCTTAGCTTACAAACCGCCTGAAGGACTTAGTTAAGCTTCAGAAGCCATGCATTTAATGCATTGTATTTATGCATTGAAGTGATAAAGAATCGATTTTAAAGAATGAGAAACAAAAAACAATCTGAAAGTGTAATTTTAGAATAGACGATATGGGGAACAGTTGATTAAGGAAAGGATGAAAGGATTTCATATTTGCTTGCTTGTACATAGTACAAGGCTTTTCATATTAAAAACTGCATTCAATACGGCAACTTTATCTACTGCAGGAAAGGGTAGAAAAAACACCTTTGAAAGATACTAGATTTTTGAGAACTGCTTGCAGATATTTCCAAGAAGTTTCCTTTTATTAAACAATAATTTATGTAAGCAAATGCTGCATTTATTCCCCAAACCTTGTTTTATTGATGTCAGTAATGGCCAAACTCATAGTGTGAAACAAATTAAACAATCAGTTAAACTTGCATATACTTGCTGCTGAGAGTTAACAGCAAAGAGCGTTGTGAATAGAGTTTAGGCTAACACCTGGTTTTAAGGGTTTTATTAAACACTACATCGTGGAGATAAACCCAATTTTGTTTCACAGTTCAATGGCAGCTCTTGCATTTATTTATTGAAGAATTCTCTCAGTTTGTCTTCCAGACAATTAGATTATAGTAAAATCGTTAAGACATCACTGTGGTTCATGACTGCCTTTTTTCCCAGGGTATCACTCTGCTGTGTAATTACCTCAGGTCTGCGTCCTCCATGTTTTGTACTGTCATTCTGCCACATCTTTTCTCCACTTCAGGCCTCTGGAGAGCTAAACTCAAACCAAACTGGATTTAAATGAGTATGTGACAACGTGCTTCCTCTTTTCTCCCCCCCAAAATTCTATATAATGGGTGTAGCCGTCAGTCGCATTGATAGGATGTCTGACATCACTCTTTATCTGTGCATATCGTTCTTTGTCACACGGAGCCAAAGACAAGGACATCAATTAACCGCTTGACAACTGGACCCTTCAGAATGTGACCCTATCTCTTGATTTTGGGATAACTCCCCTATGAAACTTTCCAAGTTTTCGACATAAGTAACCCAAAATATGTTTGCAAGTTCAGGGTGGGTTGCATCTTGGGGAATCCACCCAGCTGTGTCCCCATTGGCACCGCCGGGTTTGTTTCACAGGTTTGTGGCTGCAACTTCAGTACTGGTTTAAATCTGCCTTGGGTGGAAGCTCTGCTCTGATGCCTCCAATGGCTCTTTGATTTGGCATTTGCACAGTCCTGCATTCGCAGTGCATTTCAATTACACAGATAATATGTTGATGCAATGCTTCAGTGCCTTGGAGGGAGGGGAGGCAGTCCTCCAAGCAAAATATGCAAATAGACAGCCCACTTTTAGAGACTGTCCCTCTCGCTTACACACTTTCTCTCCATCTCTCAAATTTAAATATTAGATCTCTCTGTCTCTCCCTTTCTCACATACAGACAAACAGACAGACAGACACACACACACAGACACGCACACATACACACACACACACACACACACACACACACACACACACACCTACACACACACACACACACACACACACACACACCTACACACACACACACACACACACACACACACGCACCTACACACACACACACACCTACACACATACACACACACACCCACACACACACACACACACACACACACAATATAGCATATAAGCTAAAGATGACCTGTTTGTGCTTTTTTATAGGGTACAGTACATGTGTTTCACCAAAGCTCCTCTGGGACGACATAACTTGGTCCAGGACAAAATGCACAGTGACACAACGTAACTATTTCAGTCTGGATTGATCACACGTGAATTACAGTGCTGTAAATAAATTGAAGCCGTAGACATGAAGAGTATGAAAGAATGATGGTTTGGATGGAATTAACGATGAAGAGGAAGAGTTTTGAGAGGCAGTATATCCCAGCTTTCCAGCAGCTCAGGCTCACACATCTGGTGTGGAAACATATTGTCACCAATGCTTAATCTTCACAATAGCTGTGCAGAATGCATGCCTATAAACTTTAGGACCAGAGCATATCATTATTTCAAATGAGAAATTGATTACATTGACATGTTAGCATGTATATTACAGGGGGCAATAGCCTTTCTGTGAAACCCTGACGGAAAAAATAAATAAATAAATAGATCGTAAACCGCCATGTCGCTATCAGATTGAGCCTGTAAATTACCTCATGTCCGCAGATCCATCCAACAGACCGGTTACATTCTGGAATAATCCAAGAAATCGGGGCCCCCTTTTGCAGTTTGGTGGTAATGTTCCTCAGTATTGTAGGCGCTTGAGTTTAATGAATCCGTTTATGTCTGTTGCCTGGAGAAGACATAATTTACCCCGCCCCCTTACCCTGTGTGAAAAGTGACTCAACTGAAAAGATCAGTAGAATGTATTGCAATGTGGATATGGTGAATGAATCTGATCAATCTTTTATCAGTGGGCCGGTTAACAAATTACACTCAGTGTAACCTGGGGGTGTGGATCATAGAGTGAATTTATAGTCCATTTAAACTCACCCGGGCATTCTCCGACATTATCTCGCTGTTTATATTTCTCCTAAATGAGTTTCTTTCTCCACTGAACTGGAATGAGTGTTTTAATGCATGCAATAAGAATCACTAAGCATGAAACCCAAAAAAAACACAAACCTTCTTGCTGCAATATACACACATATATGAGAAAGTATATTTGTCTTTTTGGAAATATTTGGAAATCTTCTCCCTTCTCCCTATCCAATGGTGGGACAGCCTGCCCACCTCAATCAGTCCCTCCTTATCATCCGTCATAATCTGGAGACCCATTTGTTCAGAAAATACATCTCCCTCCCTTCTCTACCCTGATTCCTGCGCCTCTTGTCTACATCCTCTGCTGTCTATCCCATAGTTCCCTAACCCCCCCCACAAAAACATCTCTGACTTCCCCTTCCCTTCCACATGGACAAAGTGACAAAGAATGACCTGCCGCCAGTATGTTGTGGCCCTACCATTGCACTCTCATTGATTAACTTGCAATGTTGGTGAATTACAAATCTAGGCCTTTATTTTGTGCACTACTTGTAAGTCGCTGTAGATAAGAGTGTCAGCTACATGCCTAAAATATAAACGTATTTTTTATCGACTGTTATGCTTCGATTCTCTTTTCTAGAAAGAGTCGGATTCCTCTTGACTTTGAAATAACTGCACTGAGCGAACAAATTATCGGGGAAACTTTATCAGGGCAACCTCACAAGCCCTCCTCTGATATCTTTGCACGCCATTCCATTGCTCTGGTTATTTTTCGTCGTTGTGCTGTTTGGAAAATTAAACACTCTGCTGATGTGAATCGGAATGCTCCAGGGGCCATAATCTCAATTAGTATTTTTTGTCTGCCTTCCATTGAACTCTGTGATGAACATTTCCATGTCGCGAATTTACAACTCTGCCCCATTATGTGGATTGCTGATTTTCTCTCAAAGCAAAGCTAAAGGCTGCTGGAAGACATAATAATAATAATAATAATAATAATAATAATAATAATAATAATAATAATACATTTACTTTATATAGCGCTTTTCACAAACTCAAAGACGTTTAACAATACAGGAAGTCAAGAAAACAATCAACAAAAGAAACCAGGGTACAAGCATAGTTATCAACAGACAAACAAAGATACAAAGATACAATAAAACATATGGGGGTAGGAGAGGGTGTGGTGGACAGAGGGGAGAGACATACATCAAGGGAGGGCTAGGGAGAAGAGGTGGGTTTTAAGGCGGGATTTGAAGGAGGTCAGTGAGTCTGAGGTACAGAAGTCAGGGGGTAGGGCAACTGAGAAGGCGCGGTCGCCAAAAAAACGGCGCTGAGAGGGGATGGTGGTGAGGAGGCCGGCAATGGATGAATGTAGCTGTCTGGATGGCTGGTAGGGGAGCAGGAGGTCAGAGAGGTATGTGGGTGCGAGGCCATTTAGGGATTTATAGACTAGGAGGACTAGTTAAAATGTGATGCGTGATGTGATTGGGAGTCAGTGTAAATTTTTCAGGACAGAGGTGGTATGAGACCGGGAGGATGTGCGGGAAAATATTCTTGCAGCCGAGTTCTGAACCAATTGCAGTTTGTGTAGGAGGCGGGAGGGAAGACCAGTGAGAAGTGCATTACAATAGTCCAGTCTGCTAGATATGAATGCATGGATGAGTTTTTCTGCATCAGGATGGGTGAGAGAGGGTCGGAGTCTGGAGATATTGCGTAGATTAAAAAAATTAAACCTTGACAGTGTTATTGATGTGATTTTCAAAAGAGAGAAATGGATCGAATAAGACACCAAGGTTGCGGACCAGGGGGGAGGTAGAGACTGGGGTACCGTCAATGGTGAGAGAGAAGTGGTGTAGTTATGGGAGTTGGGGTTTTGGTCCGATAGAGTGATTTCAGTTTTTTCACAGTTGAGTTTGAGGAAATTGTATTGCATTCAGGATTGCACATGTGTCAGACAGTTTTCAATGATGGCAGTGGGTGGCTGATTAGTGGATGTAGAGCTGATGTAGATTTGGGTGTCATCTGCATAGAAAAGGAAATTGACACCAAAGCTGCAGAGGATGGGGCCAAGGGGAAGCATGTAAATGATGAAGAGGAGGGGACCAAGAACAGGACCTTGTGGGACACCCTGGGTGACAGCGGCCAGAACTGAGGTGTGACCGTGGATAGATATGAATTCTGACCTGTTGGTGAGGTATGAGTGAAACCAGTTGAGAGATGGGCCAGTGATGCTTAGGTGAGACAGACGGGTGAGGAGGATGTTATGGTTGACTGTGTCAAAAGCGGCAGAGAGGTCCAGAGAGGATGAGAATGCTATATGTACCGGAGTCAGAAGATATGAGGAGATCATTAACAACTTTAGTAAGGGCGGTCTCTGTGCTGTGATGGGGTTGAAAGCCAGACTGAAGGGGCTCAAATAGGTTACTGTCGGACATGTATGAACGGAGTTCGGAAGCAATAACTTTTTCTAGGAGTTTGGACATGAATGTGAGGTTGGAGATGGGACGATAGTTGGAGAAAGTGTTTGGGTCCTGGCCAGGCTTTTTAAGGATTGGGGTGACGGCAGCAGTTTTGAAGATGGAGGGGACAACACAATGGGTCAGGGAGAGGTTAATGAGTTTGGTGATGTAAGGGCAGAGAGTAGGGAGGCAGGCTTTAAACAGGGCAATGGGGATGGAATCTAGGGAGCAGGTGGTGGGTCTGGCAGAAAAAATGTGTTTGGTGAGTGAGGCACAGTCAATCTGGGTGAAGGTAAAACCAGAGGGGGGAGAAGTTGCGGTGGCAGTAGTAGTAGGGGGTGGTTCATCTATAGGGGGTGTAGATGAGTGTGGTATATGTTGGTGATTTTGGTATGAAAGAAATCTAGGAAGGAATTGCAGAGTGATGTGGAGCCAGAGGTAATGTTATTTTCAGGGGGGTTGAGAAGTTTGCTAACGGTGGAGAAGAGGGTGTGAGGGTTTCTGTTGGAGTTT
The DNA here is from genome assembly GCA_022702515.1 of Ilyophis sp. 1 JC-2022. Lineage (NCBI taxonomy): Eukaryota > Metazoa > Chordata > Actinopteri > Anguilliformes > Synaphobranchidae > Ilyophis > Ilyophis sp. 1 JC-2022. The sequence continues at coordinate 97,741,282 of CM040402.1, read as the reverse complement.
TGGATTATGGTGGAATAGTAAGAGGATCGGGCAGCAATAAGGGCATCTCTGTATGTTTGTATAAGGAGTTGGTGGGCTTGGGCATGGATAGTGAGACCAGTTTTATTGTGGAGGTGCTCTAGTTGACGGCTGGTCTGCTTCATGGCACGAAGCTTGGGGGTAAACCAGGGGGATGGAGTGGCAAAGGTGACCAGCTTAGTTTTGAGGGGAGCAAAATAGTTGAGGGTGCTGGATAGTGTGGTGGACAGTTGCATTGCGAACTCTTCAGGGGAGTGTATAGTGTGATCAAGTGGTAGGGCAGATGTGATTGAAGCAGCAAAGTGGGCAGGGTTTATAGAGTTGGTAGTCCGGAAGGAGATGGTTCGCGGCTGTTTGGGCTGAGGGGCAGGGGTGGACAGGAGAAAATTAATCAAACTGTAGTCAGACAAAGTGAACTGAGAGCTGGTGAGATTTGAGATGTTAAGACCGGTAGAGCAGACAAGATCTAAAGTGTGACCCTTGGAGCATGTGGGGAGGTGTACGTTTTGAGTGAGGTTGAAACAGTCCAAGACTACATTGAGGTCAGAGGCAGGGGTACAGTGAGTGGTATATACATGTATATTGAAGTTGCCCATTAACAGTAAACGGGAAGAGGGGGGACAGGCATGGAAGCCTGTAGAGAACCTCTCAATGATATGGCTCCAGATTTGGTTTGATTTCTCAACTTTGTAAGTGCTTTTCACTGTGCAATCAGAACCACTGTTCATCCCGGTTTACACTTGTATAAAGTATGCAAAATGCAACAGATGGATACCTGGAAAAAATTAACAGATTTGCATTAAACAAACTGTGTGTGGTGCATAAGGTGTGATGCTTATCATTCCCGTGACATACAGTCAAGCCGGAAAGTCTGCCCACCCCTTTCACCTTCTCCACATTTTATTACATTACAGACATATTCTACAATAGATTGCGTTCATTTTTTGTCTCAAAATTCTGCACAAAATAGCCCATAATGACAAAGTGAAAACATGTTTTTAGAAATTTTTGCAAATGTATTAAAAATCAAAAACTGAAATCTCTCATTTACATAAGTACTCATACCCTTTGCTTTAACATATTTTTCATATTTAATATTATTTCCGGGTACTGTTACAACAGCATGCAAAGGATATGCGACCAAATATTAAATATGATACTTTAAAAATATGTTAAAGCAAAGGGTATGAATAGTTATGTAAATGGAAGATTTGAGTTTTCGATTTTTTATAAATTAGCACAAATGTCTAAAAACCTGTTTTCACTTTGTCATTATGGGCTATTTTGTGTAAAATTTTGAGACAAAAAATGAACTCAATCTATTGTAGAATATGTCTGTAATGTAATAAAACGTGGAGAAGGTGAAAGGGGTGTTCAGACATTCTGGCTTGACTGTAGATGTTAGCATGTGTATAGGTTTTAATGGTGTAAGCGTGCTTATCTATGAAACAAAAAATTAATAGCATGGCGGCACATTGCTATTGCAGAAATCGAAATATATAATTAGTATGTCACCTGTGCGAATGTAAATTTCTCTCCAAGCTTGGCCGTTATCATATAAATACAGCAATCGACACGACTTGACAAGTCCAAAGTGAAAGCAAGGCCTGTCACTAAGCTCGGTGCGTGCCGTGGTGCAGTGATAAATTGTGGGTATCAGACAAGCGGCTCTTTTGAACCCCTACGACCCTGCTGTAGTCAAGGTCCTCGCAAGACTGTTAGTCCATATCAGCACAGAGCAATTCCGCTAGTGCGGTGGAACGAATCAGTCGACGACAACCTGGGTAAACAACTCTGTGTAACTTTATCAAGGCCCGGATCCTGACTGCCAGACAATCCCCATCTCGCTTCTTGTACATGATGGATGCCTTTCGGTTATGTGTTCTCGCTCATATATAAATCCCTGTTGTTTGCTGTCATTAAGGTGATGGAAATGGAGGGGGGGGGGGGGGGGGGGGGCGCAGTTCAGAGAGGCTGTTCACATGTTTCTGGGGCGCTGTCCGTTCAGCACCACAGTCGAGTCTTCTACCCCGGAGTGCCGCAGAACCACAGACAGCGCCGGCCCCACTCGTAGGCGGAATGGCAGCTGTGGCCCATTGCTGTTGTTGCAGCTGCTATCCGTTGCCTAATTGCTTGGCTATGTAAAGGGCCTGGTCTTTTGGCCTTGGGAGAAAGACTTTTCTGACCAACCAGCTGCCTCAAGCACCTGAATGGAAAATGTGTGGGACTCTGTTTTGTGGTCTTTTTTTGGAAGCTGTCTTTTCTTGGACTTTGTGGAATCATTATTTTGGTATCGTTTTTCAGCGTTAATTGTTCCGTGGTTGGAAGGGTTAAATAAGAGGCGGTAAGCCCTCTGTATTTTTGTGTCTGTCTTGTACATTGGCCGCCTGACACAGTGGTGTGCTACAGTGTGTTATTGTAACCAGGACCAGGGGGGTGTACTATGAAGCAGGATTACTGAGATAGCTGGATAACCGCAATGAGTAAAACCTGAACCAGCTTTTTATTTCATTCCATGTTCCATATTTGGGAGGGTTCTGTGTTTTACTCAGTGCAGTTATCCAGCTAACTGGTGATGAGCAGCAACGGCATGCCATAGCAAAGCCCCGCAGAACGCAGCACCTCAGTGTGGATACAGGTACTGTGTCTCACAAGTATGCAGATCACATGCGTCCCTAAACATAAAATATTGATAGCGATTATTATTCAGCCAACCACTACGTTAATAGAAGAAAAAAAGCTGAGGCCAACGTTATGTAAATTGTGTATTTTAGAGTTATAAGATTGCAATATTGTTATACGGCTTGACATTTCTTAAGAGGTGCAATGACACCAGTCATTTCATTAGCATTTCTTTCATCCAAAGTTGAAAAAAACAGATTGCACATGACACAGCCGGCTAGAGAGAGAGCGAGGAGGGGGGGTGGACTCTTTGAACAAGCCCAAAGAATTGGCTGTCAATTCAATTCAAACTCTTGATGACCTTCGGGAAGGCATCGGTCCAATTCAGAGAAGCTACAGAAATCCAAGGGGACACGGAAAGTAAACGATCAGGGCCACAATCTCTCTCGGTCACCTTCACGACCGGTTTGTTCTCCACCATGACGAGAAATTCTACTTATTTAAGCTTTAAATTGCAGTGGCAAAAAATATATTAATGGTGTTTCATTGTCTAGTCACGTCCACGGACTGCAGTCATATTTTTAATAAGCTCATAGAAAGCAATTAAGGCATTAGGAGATGTGGCTGGGAGGTGTAGGCCCCCGCCGCCCGAACTCCACACAGACGTGGGCAAAAATTCAGTAAAAGGAATTTTGACGCTAAATGCAAAATACCCCAGAACTGAATGTATGAAAACAAACTACAGAATACTAGTTTCAAAAACATCAAAATATAATTTAATATTTTGTATTTACAAAATACAAAAATACATTTCTTCAAAAGTGTTACATTTAGTTGTAAGGCATGGATTACATATTATTTTTGTGTAACCTTCTTCTGGATAACCTCCAGTTAGTTTTGTGCAAAAAAACTTGATCCGTTATTAAATACCATAAAAAAGGACTGCAGTACATCAAAGCTGATGAAGAGTGTATAACTTGAAACGTCACCTTGTGATTTTAAACACTTTTATTTTGGGAGCAGTATACAGGTGTGCAGACTCTACCGTGCTATTGTGTTTTGTAAAGCATACAACGGTCTACGAGCACAAATTTTCTAACTGATGAAACAAAGATCTGCGTCTTGGAAGACAAATAACATTGATCATGGCATAGTTTCCCATGATGACCATTGTTGCACTACATGAGTGTAGAGTCAATCCAAAGTTGGTCGTCCAAGATAATCTTTGTTAGTAGGGGGTTTGGGGAAACTAGGCTATCATTATTAGTGATGATGTATATCATTTCAGAGGGAGACCAGGATGTAGTTTGAGTATGCTGAAAACTCAGAAATATACTGTATGTGATCAACTAACATGATACAACTCACAAGATTTTTCCAAAATGACTAAATTAAAGGTGGGACATTTTGCGATTTGTACTTTTGTGTTTACTGAAGGATCTATACACACTTTTACCATGTACAGTATATACGCAAATGCATTCTAGATATATCTTTTAAATACATATACAGTCATTGAAATATTTCCCATCCCTGACTACTCGTGCGCATTCCTGGTACTGCGTTAACCTGCCTAGCTTCCCTACAAGCCCAGCCCTACATGGAGTCACTGCAAATCTTCCTCTGTCTATAGCCATTTAGGTCGACAGTGCACGGCTAAACTGAACATACGGAATAGTTAGCCACATGCTGCCCTTGTCATTGTCCTTGGTGATGTTTAGTTTTAGAGTTTCCACCTCTGATTGTTATTTTTATATTCTTGTTTTTGATTAATTGTTAAAACATTAATCAAAAATAAATGTTTTGACTGGCTAAAAGATTCCAAACCATGGCAACTATACCATATGATCTTGTTTATTAGCACTTAGAGATGCATATCTCAATGCATCCTTTTTAGAACATCAAACCAGTATAAATAGGCTTTTCAGAGCCTATTCTACCTTTTCAAATCTGTCTGAAAATAGAGATTTTTCTGCTCATTAAGACTCTCATTTACCTATTCCAAGGGTGTAAAACAGTTGTTTGCTAGCTTTTCTTTCAACCAGTTTAATTTTCAAAAACAAATTTTGCACAAATTCACTCCTTCATTGGACCACAGTAAAACGGTTTTCATAAAGGATATATGCACAGTCTGAACCTGTGGCTATTGACTATCAAAAATCTCAGATCAAATGCAGAATTTGGCAAATTACATTAAATTAAGATTAAGAGCAGGATTTGGCTCTTTGTTGGGTTCCCCCTGAACCGATAATATTTATGATCTAACTTCCCGCTCAATTACATGACATTACATTACAATTATTTGGCGGACGATTTTATCCAAAGCGACGTACAATAAGTGCATATTGAAGGTCATTGACGCGACTACAAAGCAGATCCGGCAAAGCACAACTTTCTCACAACGTAGGAACTATCCCTAGTAATAAACGTAGAACAGAGTCAGCTATACATTCTGAACTATAAAATAGCAAAAAACACAAGTTAAATAGAAAACAAGCAAAAAAACTGTACTGTAGTACAATTCAAGTACTATAGAATTGGCCAATTCTGGGGCTGGTGGTGGTTTAAAAAGGGAAGCATTAGATTAGAGTCCTCCAAGGACTAGAGGTATCTGATCCAGCTGTAGGGGTTAGCACATAGTCTGCAACAGCAAGTAGAGTTGTTGGGATTTAAAAACATGTGGTGCCAGAAAGTGCTGCATGGGGGTGAGGGTGTTTTGTAAGAAAAGGAATTCCCTCAGTGATTCTCACTTAAGAGTCGAAATATTTGCAAAGAAAAAACAAAATCTACAAAGTACTTTTCAGCCCAACAGAAAAAGATGTCTAATTGGTAAAGTGCTATGCTAATGCAGAATTCACAAGCAGCTTGCAGCCAAGTACATTCATGGTATATTTTAAGCCATCTGAGCTGTAAAGGCCTTTGGCATCCTTCTGAAAGTTGTGGCTGAAAGGATATTTTTTTTTAGCAGTGATTGCATAATGCCAAATGCTTTTTTATCTCTTTAGTTAATTGCCAGATAGAAAAGGAGAGTAATTATTATTGTTCCTAATAATTGTATAATAATACTATTACTCTGATGTTGATAACTTGTTGTTTTTGTTACCACAGTTAGATGCAGAAATTATTCATGTTCTAGTGTCTTTCTATTTTTCTGTATGTACACTTTGGAAATATTTGCGAGTGTATTTCATGCCAATAAAGCATTTTGAATTGAATTTGGGAGAGAGACTTCAAAATCATGAGAGAGAAAAGTGACTTCAAGAATAAGGTTTAGCATTATTATCTCTCCTCTGTTTTTTTTTCTTCTTTTTTGCTACAGTCTGTATCAGAAAACGGGACACGACCAACATTGGGAATTACTTCTTATTTTTTATTTATTTAGCATTGTACTGAGTATGGAAGAAAAGCAAGTGTCATGGTTAACGATAAGGGAGGGAAAGTGTTGCTAAGTAGACCTGCCTCTTTAGTGTGTGTGTGCTTTACCCGCTGTCACTTCAAGGTAAATGTAACCATAGAGGAAATATAAAGGTTGTTAAACATTTATGAAGTACATAAATTATATTTTTCCTCAGGCTAATATTGGCCTGTAATGTAAAATACCACAATACGAAACATGCAGAGACCCTGGGATGGCAAATTCATTTTTCCTTTTCCATCCAGCTCTAGGGTGTACTGTAATCATTACAACAATGGTGACATTCTTCTTTTTTAAAATCCAGTTCTTAAACTCAACAGTCAATGCGGACGATGCATGACAGATGTTTAATCCTCTGACTCGTTACATATCTCTCTGGTGTATCAGGACCAATCGAGAGAGAGGATCATCCCTCGTGGAACCACCCACAGGCCAATCCCCAAATGGCTTGCATTTACACAGGTCTGGTATGAAAAATATCTATGCTGTAAAGGCCAAGTTTTCCGATTAAAACTTTGGGATTGGGCTTGGATTTGCAGCTTGAGTAATTTTGCAAACCACCGAGGTTGAAAATGAATTTTTTTGTGGAAGTTGCAATTATGGTTTGGTATTGATATCTCGTATTTTTTGTCATTTTCGGCTGCAAGCTAGGCAGATAGTCAAACACATTCAAAGATCAGGCATTTTATTATAGTAAAATTTGGTAGAGGCAACAGTCTATGCTGGCTGGATCGATGTTTGCCTTCAATGACATAGCTGAGTCATTTCAATAAAAGCTCAAATATTTATGCTGGTTCTAAATATTCATTGCATAGATTTATTCCAACGCGTTGGGGTCCGTTACTGGTTATTTTGCATATTCCACATGCACATGTGAGAGTTCTGTAAGCAGAATTCTAGTGTACTTTAATATTGTTTATTAATCCTTCAAATTATCCAACATTCATACATGTTTTCTTTATATTGTTTGGTATTACATGCATCTTGTGATGTACATAATGTAGCATTATTTCTTACAAATCTTTCTTACACTAACACAATGCTGTCATGTTGAAGATCTTAGTCTGTGATGGTTTCTTCAGTTAGTAGTCCACTGGAGGGCTTCTTATTGTTAATTTAATCTGAACGGGCCAGTGTATGTCAGTGCACTTGGTGATAATTAGCAGCTAAAATCATTTTTAGAAATGCGACAGTGCTGTTTATAGGAGAGCTAAGCTTGGTGGCCCTGTAAATTGCATGAGTCTATGTCACCAGCCTTATGCAATTTATTACAAGGATAAATATTCAGATATAATGTTTCGCTGAGCATCAGAAAAAAAGAGTTTATTTTCAGTTAAAATAAGCTTTCCTTTGTATAAACAATTATCTTTTACTAGGCAGTATTTCCAAAGTGTGCTAATTAACACAAGCACATAAAATTTAAATATGGGCTATGAATGTCACATGAAACCAGTATCAATAACAAAAAACTGGCATTATTAAAAATAATAAGTAGTAAAACATTCCGTACAGTCCTGCTAGTGGACTTCCAGCAACATTTCAATAATGTGAAAGATGAAAGCCATTGCAAAACAATATGGACTATTAAACATTGTGGACTGTAAAGCAACTCTTGTAGAAAACTTAATTATCAGTGAGTTTACAGGCTACATATTTTTACAGCAACTTCATCATGAACCAGTGCAGTCATATTTAAAATATGTTTTGTCCAGTGTACAATAGTTGTGGTACTGTATGTCAATATTACCCTTGTTTCTGTATGTAGCTGTGCCTGAATGTATGTCAGTTTAATTAAAGCTGTGAAAGAAACCAATTATATTCACTGTACCCAAATAAGTATGTGTTCTCTTTCTTATTGTTTTTGGAGTTTAACATTTTTAGGTCATTCATAATCGCAATGGTGGTCTAACAGATTCTGATACTGTACAAATTCCCAAAGAACATTCTTAGAAAAAGTACACTAAAACCAGCAGACACTTCACACAGATCGCTAACATAAGTAAAAAGTCATGAAAAAATTAAGAAAAAGAAAAAAGGCAATCTAAGACCTAGTTGTCCCCAAAATCGCAACGCTAATTTGGAAAACAAATTTGTTGACGTGAATGTTTCGAAGGGGAAGTCTTATATCTCCTCATGATAATTTCATATTCTAGCGCAGAGTATTACAGAACTTAACAGGTTCTAGCAGCTGCTCACTGGGGCTTGGTAACGGTAATTAGGAATGGCACTTAAAAGGCTGCCTTTGAGTGACCTGAGAGACCAGACAAGGCTCCCTCAGTCTGAGGCTGAGGGTGGTGCAGTGCGAGCGAATAAAAAGGTCATTCACTATCACGGCCCCAAGGGGAGCCTTTGTTTTTTTTCCCCCCTAATCCTCAGTTCTTTTCTCCTTCAAAATCAATCACAATTTCACAAGCAATTCCACAATGATTGTCTTCATGGACGGCACAGTCACCTATTTGCTGTTTGCAGGTCTGTTGTCCTTGGTTCATTATTTACAAACGGGTGATCGATTCGTACTCGGGCTACAGTTCATTTACCCCTGTAAATCGGTGATCATTATACTTATAATAAGTACGATTAGGTGATAAGAATAACAGAACAGCAGCAATTACAGATAAGTATGCGGACCGGTTTGTGGATTTCAGCACAAGGTAGCGTGGCCTACTTTTTATGTGGCAAAAGTACAGCGGTTAGATTTGAAGAAATTTCTCATTTTACCTGCATCACATTAATAATTAAAATGCTGACAATTACAAGTACCTTTGCATTATCATCTCACCTTTTTCCATGTCAAAGAAAAATATTGTCAGGCATTGAAATCAGGATGTAGGACACAGCATTGCTTATGCGCATGGTCTGATCACTTTTGCATAAAAGCAAAAGAGAAGAAAAAAAAGAATGTGCTTTTGCCAATGGCAATGCCCTTAAGGGCAACCATATTGGATTAAAAAATTGGCAGCGGTCAGAATTATCGTCAACTCCTCCCTCTCCTTACCCCAGTCCACCTGAGGCCTAGCCACACAGCTAGCTAAAAAACAATCACGCTTAAAAAGTGTTACGAAGGAAATTTCTGACAGACTGCATCTCATCATATTTTTATTGCAGGGTATGTGAAATCCTACCCCCCCAATTTTTTATTTTTGCAATGCTAAATCGAAGCATTTCTGTCTCCTCAAAGGAACTTTATTCCTGTTCATTTCCCCAGACTGCCAATTTGTTTTGTTAATCCAGAAAACATGAAGATAAAGTTTCAGTTGACCATTCGAACCCCAATGATTTTGTTCCTATCCATCATCAATAATGCAATACGTGCAGTTTAGTTTTTGACTGCTTGTTTAGTTTAGTTTTTTGTTTTTATTTATTTATTTATTTATTTTTATATTGCGACTTGTGCAGTACCGTAGCTGGGAGAGGCTTTGCACACAGTGCCGATGGCCTGGATTCTTTTGTTTATCATATGATTGGTTTTTAACGTGTCTGCTTTTCGGAGCATGCAGTAGAGGAGAGGGAGAAAATAAGTGAGAAATCCAACCGTCCTCTGCCATCGATCTTTTCCTCGCCGTGTGGTAAATCCATACTAGACACATGTCCTAGATAAGGCGTATTCCTGTCTACTTTGATCTGAGTTAAACATGGAGAAAGAGAGACGTTAAGGGAAATAGAAGTGACTGAAATATGACGGAGTATGATTGTGCATCAAATTGGATTTAGAAAGAATTGGTTTATTCTACAGGGACAGTTTTGAAAGTGATTGATGATAACGGAGGATCTCTTTCTGAGTTAGTTGAGCTCCAGGCAGACATTCTGTTTGTTCACTACATTGACTGACTGACACACCCGGGAAAAAAATAGTCCCTCTCTTACGCTCTCATTAAATAGTTGAAGCAGGTCTAAACCACACTCTGTTTCGATAGTCTAGTCTGTATCCTATTAAGTGTTCCCATTAAGTCTCTGTCGCACGGCTTATCTGCAGAGAAGCATGTTTGGATAGAGGACATCCATTTTCTTCTCAAGGTCATTCTGCACTGTATCATTTGAAACTTATGCCAGCACTGAATAAGCCATTGATTTCCAATAATGGTACAGGTGCCTATATGTGGAAGCTGCAGGTCATCTGGTATATAATAGGTTGCACTCAAACTATAGAGCCAATTGAACTTTCACCTTTGGTCAATCAGTTCAAGCAATAACAATTCAAGTTGAGAAATGATTCAGGTTTTTCAGAACACCATCTTGATTCTTAAAAAAAGGTTTATTGAAGAACATAAAAAAAAACTGCTATTATTATTGTCACAAGACATGTAAGTAATTTATAGCAAAGTGTTGTCATGGTTTGTGGGTTTTTTTTTTTTTTTCCGTTGCAGTTCTCGTCCTTGTTTCCCGATTGGGAATCTGTCTGATTTTTTTCATGTTCCGTTCCAGGGTTTGCTTTCCCTCATCATTGTTTTCACCTGTACCTCTACCTGCGGGGTATTTAAGTTCCTCACTTTCACTTTCCCGGTGCTTCTTTGTCATTCGACATTGCATTGAGCCAGGTATAGCCAGGTACTTGCGACCTTGTGATATTAAACACTGTTTATGTTCACGGGGGACTTGCTATTAGCTTTTAGTTCAGGTATAGGTATTATTCCTTCTGATAGCGTTCTGTGCTATTTATTTTATTCTTTGCTGTTCTCTCTGAGACAGTTTTTTTTGTTTGTTTCATTTGTTTTACACTCTTCTGGCCGACCGAACTTATGCACCAAAGGTGTTCTTTTCTTTGCTAAGTTTTCCGTTTTGGCTCCAGTATTGAGCTCGGGAGATTTAGTTTGTGTTTCACTCATTATTCGAGTTCGCCCTATTTTAATGGGTTGATTTTTGTTTGTCTGTTTAGCCACAAGAAATTAGTTTCCCGTCTTTTTTTTTTTTTGCATTTATTTTGTTATTCCCTTTATTGGTCCTCACTCGTGAGTGACTTGTTTCTGAATCCCCCTACCTTCGCATTTGATTATCCGCCACTAAAATCCATTACAAATATATGTTCATGCTAATGGACAGATCATTTATAAAACATGTGTTATTACTTAGAAATTGTATGGTAGGCTCTCCATACGCTTCAAAACTATTGCGAATGTTTTAATGAGCACTAAAATGAGTAATCCTGAAAATATTTCCATGTTGTCTTTTTTTTTAAATAATTTGTTTTGGAGACCCTATATATTTATTTTACTGCTGTTGACCGATACTAGTTTCTATTGGTCTGTACTGTTTACTGCAGAGGGGGGAGAGTTTCACAGCATCATAAAATAAGATAAAATAAGTGAGCTGAGCTGTTTTAAAACCGTTACATTAACCACTATGAATGACATTACAAAGATATTATAGATATTATACTTTATAATGTTTTTATCATCTTTCTGACCTCAACCTCATTCTCTCTCTCTCTCCCTCTCTCTCTCTCTACCTCTACAGGGGGCATTTTTGAGACCCTTGAGAATGAGCCTATAAGTCTAGAAGAACTAGCCTTCAAATTTGCTGTAACCAATATAAACCGAAATCGAACCTTGATGCCAAACACCACATTGACCTATGATATCCAGAGGATAAACCTGTTTGATAGTTTTGAGGCCTCCAGGAGAGGTAAGGTTTCCTCATTATCCTGTGAAATATAATTACTTTTTGTGCTGCGGAACAGATAATACAGCAGCATTGGACCCGTTAATGAATGGAAACAGTCGCAATAATAATGAAGTAATAAAAAACCCGAGATGGAAAATGTGTTAATTATTTAACCTGTACCCAGTGAAACATTTTACACGGTTCGCTTATAATTCTGAAACATTATTGAAAAAGATATTATCAATCAGCAAGTGAATTACTGAAAAATTTTCATTCGATTTGCATTATTGAGCCTAGTGTGAAAAGTGAAAGGAAACGGCTACTTGATCAAAGAAGATTATAGCTTTGCGAGCTGCCAAGAGCCTGCAGGAATACCTGTCCCTTTTCTCCTCGTTCTTCCTCCCCCCTCTCTCCCTCACTCCTCTCTATATTCTTTCTCATCATACATCATATTTCTCTCTCCTTCTCTGTGTCTCATTCCTCGATAATTTCTCTCTCCATTCGCTCTTTCTGTTATTTATTTCTTCCCCTGCTCTTCTCGTCTTTCTCTCTCTCCCCATTCCCTCCTTTTTTGTTCCCCATCTTTTTTTCTTCTTTCTGTTCTTTCGTACTCCTTTCGTTCTTTCGCCATTTCTCCCCTCCTCCTCTCCCTCCGTTCTCAGCCTGTGACCAGCTGGCGTTGGGCGTGGCGGCGGTCTTTGGCCCCTCCCACAGCTCGTCGGTCAGCGCCGTGCAGTCCATCTGCAATGCCCTGGAGGTCCCCCACATCCAGACGCGCTGGAAACACCCCTCTGTGGACAACAAGGACACCTTCTACATCAACCTGTTCCCCGAATATGCCTCCATCAGCAGAGCCATCCTGGACATCGTGCAGTTCTACAAGTGGAAAGCAGTGACCGTGGTCTACGAGGACAGCACGGGTGGGTGACCTCATCCGAGGAGGAACATTACGGGGGAAAAGTGTGTCATACTCTGTATAGTCTAACATCGTAGGATCATATGACAGTACAATTCCATGATAATGTTCAGCTCGGGGGGGAATATGGTAAGTAGAGTGAAAACCACATTAAACTCCATTGCATCAAATGGTGTAAGTCCTGCAGGGTGTCAAATCTTAGACTTGTATCTTGAAATGGGTTCTCCCTCATGCAGTTTGCTTCCGCTCTTTGAGATGTAACGCTGTGCAATGCCACTTTTGCTTTTCTTATTGTAATGAATGCAGATGGCGTTCTTTGTAGTGCCACATTTTCACTGGGGCGGGGAATGCGAGATGCTGCTTCGTATCTCACAATCCTTGGCGGATCACCCCCTGGGCTGATGCAGCTGTCAGACAGGAACGCTTATTTACTGCACACTTCGCTCACATCTCCGAAAGCTTGTGGGACAGCAGGTTGAGCTCATCTTCTCTCTGCTCTGCACAATCCTGTCCAGAAAATCAGCAAAGACGAGGCATACTCCGAGCAAAGCTTGCTTTTAATCTCACTGCTTGGTTCAATGCAATACCTTTAACATTTAACACCCTGGCATGCCAATAATCAGCTCGAATCACCTGAATAAAGTTTACGGCTGAGTGTACTTAGACAGACTATCTGGTTAAAGATGAACGGCGTATTGTTGAGATTGAAACTTTTTTGGGTTATATTTCAAACTGCAAAAGGGCTGTATTCGTAAGCAAAAACAATCTCAGTTGTTCAGAACCTGAATCCACATGGGGAAAGTCAATTGGATTTAAAAAAAAGAGATCCATCACCATTTGTGTAATTCCTGATTTGTCTTCCCATTGGATAGGTCACATATGAAAGGTCTTCGAGCATCTCGGCCCTTGGAATGGTTCTGCTAAATGCCTATAATGTTCTTCTTTCATTCAGAAATGATTAATGTGGGCTGGATCTTTTCATCTCGATACATATAATATAATTTCAAAATGATATATTTGAGAAAAAGCCTAAATAAAATACGCTGGTGTTTGGAATTGACTAAAAAAACGAAAACACATTCATCATAACAGACCTAGGGAAAACGTATAAAAATATGAAAAAAATAATGTCATAATAAACAAAGATGAAATTTTGCCACAATATAAACCGTTGCTCTTAAAGTACATTAAGTGCTGTAGGAACAAACTTTGGAGACTGGTGTGCAGTAATGCCTGCCATACGTTACACCAGTTTCAGACAACTAAAGTCAGATACCCTCTCATATTTAATGGCAGCCTTTTTTAAACCACTTATCTCATATAAACACCTGAGGTTGTTCAATGTACATCACCATTTTTGCTGTGTATGCATAACCAGAAGAGCCTGGGACTACTTTGAAATGTAGGAAACACATTGTCATTCCTAAAAAGGAAGACACTAAAATCACTTATGGGTTGCAGTGTAATGAGCGTTTTTTATGAGTTTTTGATTTTTACACTGTTTACACTCTTAAATGGTCCTCACTGAATTATATATAGCATCAGCTATTTATCTGTACTAAAATGTTTGTGTCTGTGGGCACTCATGATTCCAGAGCTGTCTACATTTTATTTTGTCATCATGAAATTCATACCAGGTGTGAGTAAATTATACCCTCTAATCGATGCACTGTTACGTCCACTGATTTCATTAAATTCTGTGGGACTGGGGTGGTTTGAGTTAGTGCATTGATTGCCTTTATGAGCAGGCCAGCTGGTAGATGGGGTGAGAGAGATGGAGTTGGCATTCCTCCATCATTTACTGATGGGGGTTGTCTCCCACCTGTATTTAATATATTTTAATGTAAGTTATGATTCTGTACAGTAGTATGATGCATTTTATTATGTGGAGTTGGCGTAATAATGCTAAGGACAGGGCCGTTGTTAATTTTTATTAATAACTTTCCGAAGTGACTTTTCAGCATTTCTGACTATGCCACTCATGGAGCAGAATATTTTACAACATACATAATGGGCCTTGAACTTCTGTTTGTTTCTGTTAGTAAGATAGATACATATAAATGAAGCCACACAAGTGTAGAGAGGGATGGAGGAATCTTTATGCATAACTACATATTTATGCTCCTCAAAGGTATTATGTATCCTGCTGGACAATCATTAATGACACTGGAAGTAGATACACGTATGTTATTATTATTATTATTATTATTATTATTATTATTATTATTATTATTATTATTATACATGTATATTCATCCTAAATACAGAAGCTAATTGAGTATTAATTGAGTAATTGGTTGACAGTCTCTTGGGATGTGCACGAGACACATGACAAGTACACCCCCAAGTACAATTTACTTTCGTTGCATAATTACGTGCTATTCATCGAAACCGACATGCACATCCAGTTATTAATGACTAACTGATGGTATTTATTTCACATTTTTCAAAATCAGTGACATATGGTCTTCTTTGTTGAATCCCTTGTGAGTACATCTTACTGTCAGGAAGACATATGGAGAGTGAGTAATTCAATTCAGAAAATAAGTAGCAGATTGTCATTGAATTATCTTTTTTTTTCCCCCCATGTTGCGGTATTACTGATAATATTCCGCTGTTGTCTTGTCTCATAATATTCCAGCATGTCTTTTTTTTTGTATTTTTTGATGGTTTGTCGTCAACCCATTTGTCCATTCATATTTGGAGAGAACATCTCATGTTATATACAGTATGTAGGGATTACTGTGTTACCTATTAGGTAACAGTGCCATGGATTCCACTTCCATTAGCTTATTGAATGCACAGTGAGCCAGTGGATATAATGGTGATGGTAACGGCAATGATGATGCTAGTTATCGCCCCTGATCCTCAGGCTGACCACTGTCTTTGAATCAGCCTGTTTTGTAAAATACACCTTTGGCATTTGGTATAGGGAAGAGTGCCCCCTACTGGTTGTCTAACCTCACTTCTCAAGCAAGATCAGCCATGCATAGCATCTGAGATCTTACAGAACACTCTACAACCTTGGTAAAACATTGAATGATGCTAACTACCTATTAGTGATGGTTCATTTTTTGCACTGGATGAACATACTCCAGTCACCATCACTGGTTATCTTGGCTTTTATGGAATTAAAACAAAAACATAATAAATTACTTAAATTTAAATGACTTAAAATGACTTAACCTCTTTGCGGTCAGTTTGCGGTCAGGCAAATTTGGTCAGTTCTCACCTGTTTACGGGGTGCTTTGTTTAAGGTTTTATAACTCCAGGTGTGAACATCACAAAAACTCGGTACATGGCTTGAAACAAGACAGGTGTACCATTTACAATGCGAACTTAGATTAGTTTATTTTCATTATTTAAGTCAAAATAAAGTGCCACAAATGCAAACAAAATGTTTCTTTTTAGTTTGCAAGAAAATACTGAGAGCTACATATGTGAAACAGGTAAATCTATTTCCTGGATCATAAACTCCATTTGTGCAAAATCTGAGGATGATATGCAGAACTGCTAAAGATCTATGATTCAAAATATAGGCAGTGTACCCTGTTGTCCATTAGTTTCTCCAAATGTATCCAAATGGCTAAATTGTGCACTGCTCTAAATAAAAAAGAAGAATTATATATTTAGCTACAAATCAACAGTTTTGGGTCATACAACTCACTTTTGCATCATTTTCAAGTGGGAATCTTTTAATCAGTATAGGAGGGTAGATATCTATGGGTTGAAAACCCTATCCAAAACATGTCATAAAATTAATAAAAATAGTTCAATATAATCATTGCATTAATCAAACTAATTAAGTGAATTAAAGGAATGCAGCCATGATTAAAAATAGCTCCTGCTGTCACAAATCGTGTACCAATAACGATAAAACACAGAGTTTGTGGTTTGCACTCATAGTTTTGCTGCAGGAGCAACAAATGTCTCAGTTGAGCAAAATCTTGCCGCCAGTGCCATGGCCACTAGGCATCTGCACAAAGGGGTTAAGCTACTTCTACTTTTATGGAATGGCAGGAATGCAGGTGATTGTAATCCTACAACTGTCTGTAACTTGGAATTGATATTCATACAGCGTCCGTCACAAGTCAGCAATCAACAAGCTGAAGAAAAACGTTACACCTGCATCCATTTGTCAAGTAAAAGTTAATAGCAAATGTTGATTGAATCCAGGCTGATTGATATCATATGACGAGATTACACTGAATTGGTCCATCTTTGCTGCAGCCTGCAGCTGGATTTTTGTTAACCCCTGTAAAAAAGAAGTTGACTCTGCAAGGCTGTTTTTAGACACAGACCAATAATTATGTGATTCTGGATCCCTGAATGAACTGTTTGGAAAATGACAAACCTGAGGAGAAGGTGCAGTGTCGACCCCATTCTAATCTGTTATTCTCTCTCAGGTTGCAGTGGGGTTTTTCCCTCCATGTAAAGGCACAGGGATGGTCTTTAAATAACCCATAGAAGCTAAGTCCTTTATCTGGAAGGCACAGCTTATTGCATCCATGTCATTTTCAGGAATATAAATTTAAACTCCTGATGGGAACAAAGCAAGGTAGTGAATACACACACACACACACACACACACACACACGCTCACACACACACGCCCACACGCACACAATATATAATACATATAACAATTATAATACATATAATAGAGATAAATATCCTTGACTGACCACTCTATATGTCTTTATATTTTTATGATGACTACTAACCTTATATATATGGAAGACACTGTCGAAAGCCGTCAGCATTGTGTATATTACTCTGCACAATACATTTATTTCTAAATTTTCTGAGTGGTAGATCTTTTTTTTTGGAGTTGCGGACCATTTTTGCATTTTCATATGAATATACCCCGGGACCAGCACCTCAACCAATTAATTCAGAAAGGGCTTCTAGTGGCGCCAGCAACCTATCTTTAAATATATATATATAGACATTATATATATTATATATACAGTAAATGCTGTGTATATATATATATATATTATATATATACACACACTGT
The DNA here is from genome assembly GCA_022702515.1 of Ilyophis sp. 1 JC-2022. Classification (NCBI taxonomy): domain Eukaryota; kingdom Metazoa; phylum Chordata; class Actinopteri; order Anguilliformes; family Synaphobranchidae; genus Ilyophis; species Ilyophis sp. 1 JC-2022. Next base: position 97,723,693 of record CM040402.1, on the reverse strand, counting down.
ATATAATGTATGTATATATATATATCTATACTCACGTATATATTTGACGTGCATTATAATTTATGAAAATAAGTAAAATAACTTGCTGACTTTCCCCTTCTTTTTTACAGGTCTGATTCGCCTGCAAGAGCTGATCAAGGCACCGTCCAGGTACAACATTAAAATCAAAATCCGTCAGCTTCCGAGCGGGAATAAGGACGCCCGGCCGCTGCTGAAGGAGATGAAGAAGGGGAAGGAGTTTTATGTGATTTTTGACTGCTCTTACCAGACTGCTGCAGACATTCTCAAACAGGTGAATAAATTCAGTCTGTATCTGTCTCTGTTCAACTGTGGGGGAGGGTGTAGTGCAGGCGTGTCCATTCTTATCCGAAAAAGGCCGTGCAGTTTTTTGTTTTAGCCCAGCACTACGACACCTGACTAATTGTGGTCTTCAATCAGGATGTTAATAAGTAGAATCAGGTGTCTTAGTGCTGGGCTAAAACAAAAACCTGCATCCACATTGGCCCAAATCGGATAAGATTGGACACCCCTGGTGTATAAAAATGCATTAAAATGCATTTTTCTATTGTGAGCAACAAATTAACTTCCCCGTTGTTTAATTTTCAGTATAGTGTTTAAGTTTTTCAGATAATTCATACTCCATTTCATTTATTTAATCTTCTGAATATCATTGGTCAACTTAAGGTAGAAAACATTTATAGTATACGTGACATTACCTGTGTGTTTCTGAATATGGTATACAGGTTATATATCCATAATATTTATGATGACTCAGCAAATCAGAACATATTCACCCTTTATCATGAAAGACTTTCAATGTTTCCCATGCAGATCACTGCCTGTGTTATTGGTATTTAGAATTTCTTAGGACTGACTTGCTGTATTTTGTTAAATAACTGCAGCCAAGATATTGGCACATAAGCACTATGGTCCAGGGGCAATGGTGCTAATATGGCGCTAACTGTAATATAGTTAGTTTGTACTTCATATGTCTGTATGCTGCTTCTTAAATGCTACATGCATATATTACTTATCATATTTCTGAAGGATTTAGAATGGCCAACGGAAGAGAAATCTAACACCTGCCTCTGCTATAGCATTGAATCCAACCTGATATAAACTGAAAAACAGCCTTGGGAAGTTGGGATGTAGGTCAAAATGAATTTGGGGATTCTTGCGCTGGTTGTGCATTTTGCAGATAAGAAAGCAGGTGAAGAAATTTGGATGGATTTGCATTCTGCCTTCAAACACTTTTCTTGAAAAGCCTCATTAGACTCAATATGGTTTTTGATGCAGAGATACTTACATGGCCAAGTGTGCTTGGGTGGCATATGCGATAAACGCTAGCTCACATCCTGCTGCTCTTAAAGGGGCCATGAAGCACTTGGTAATATGATTCTGGTTCATACCATCTGGTTCTGCTTATTACCTTAGATAAGATATGGTCGCCCCCATCCCACAGGGGGACTCAGAGCAGCCAGCCAGCGGCACAGTAGTTGCGGTCTCGTCACAGGCAGCTCGTGAAAATTTAATATGTTTTGTTCTGTTATGATAATTTGAGCATCCCAGTGCAATATAAAAAGACCCTCTTTGGGTTTTCTGTTTTGATTTTTCCTCACGATTCATCATTGAGCTCATTGACAGTCAGCAGTCTATAGGAATAGCCTGAGCAGCAGAGACAAACCTAGCTTGTTCCAAGATGGCTAGTGGGTGCATAAAATCTTTACTTTTCTAGCAACTTTTCCGGCAGATACAGGTCAATTTCACATTTGAATGCAAGGCCATATCTTATCTAAGGTAAAAAGCAAATTAACCAGAGTCATATTACCTAGTGTTTCACATCCCCTTTAATAAATATACTTAATCCCCATTTGTAATGTTAAGAACTGACAAAAAACGAATTGACAGCAACCAGTGAAAGGAAAGACTATTTAATACAACATAATATAATGTGATAGAGTAAATCAATACAGAAACAGCAATACAAATAAATAAAAGATTAACATATGATACCTCAAAACACCTAAAACATTGCTGCCATCTCAGTGTGTGAGGACAATGAAACCCATTAAGCTACACTGTATGAGTATGTCTAGAAATTCTGTAAACATGTATTCAGAAAATAAAGCAGAAAAATTGCTTTACAAGCTGCAAGTTCCTTCATAAAAATGAAAAAAAAAAATAAACTGAAAATGCATAAAAGTATTCAATGGGTGGAAGAAAGCAGCGCAACATGTGCATTTTCACACCATATATTTTTATGAATTCTTGTGGATAGATGCCTGCTATATGTCATCCATTTGAATGCATCCGTGTGAACAGCAGGTGATTACACGTTTATATTTCCTTCGCATCTCATGCTTGCCATTTATCAGTCTTACGAGAGATAAGTCTTTTTTTTTCTTTACCGTAGCAGCAATGAGCCCTTCTCCCACGTCTAAGGGGGAGCCCATCTCTGGCCAGATGTATGTACAAATATAAAACCAAGCACTGTGAAAGGGGAGATATAATAGGAGGCGTACTTTGAAAAAAAAATAGCCTTTGAATATAAACTCTCATTCGGAGAGCCATAAGCTCACATGGAGCATGCAAATCCAAAATGAGCCAATCTGCCAAACACGCAGCGCTGGTGCTCTCTACCTGACGGGCCGTCCCGCTGCTATTTAGTGGGCGGACGCGAGATTTTGTGAGCCGGTGGATATGACTGAAACGGATCCTGGATGGAAAGCACTGATAACAGCATTCAGTGAGACAGCTGTGAAACTCTAACTAGCGGTTCTGTCAGGTGTGGCAGCCAACCAAAGCACTTATTTTCATTGCAGCTTTCCCCACAGTCTGAAATCCAAACCTGACCGTGTCTAAGGCCAGCAGCCCTTCAGAGAAACGCACGACTGGGCACAGTGTCACCCAGGGAGGGAAGGTCCAGGTCAGCAGGGTGCTCCCTGCCTCTTGCCGCCAGAGCGACTCCTTGTGGTGTGCCCGTGCAACTGCAGAAGAAGAGCAGTTTTTTGGGCATAGTGTTGAACTGCAGTGTGAAAAGAAGCAGAGTCTATTTTATAGGATGTTCACGGCACTCTGCTTTGCTGAACTTGCGGTGGATTCCACATTGATCGGACAAACCTGGAACTATACAACTGGCTGTTCCAAACTGGGATACAAAAGATAATATAAGAAACAATAACCATTGTCCTTTCTGCAGATCTTGTCCATGGGGATGATGACAGAATACTACCATTTTTTTTTCACTACTCTCGTAAGTATAGGACTTCAATATATGTGCTTTAGATACGCCTATTCACATAAACAGTGCATGCAAACCTTTAGGCTATTGCTTTGTGGTGTTGGTATAGTGATATAATCTTGTGTGGTGTGGGTATAGTGATATAATCTTGTGTGGTGTGGGTATAGTGATATAATCTTGTGTGGTGTGGGTATAGTGATATAATCTTTCTCAACATTGTGCCATTAATATTACAATTAATTTGTTTGGCTGGAAGATTATTATTAATTGATCCTGCCTAGCAGCATTGTCTTAAAGGAACATTATCTGTATGGTCTAGTCAGGCTTCCTTAGCCACAAACTCTTATTTTAGCCTTTACAAACCTATTTGGCACCCCTTTGTGCTTTGTGACCCGTTTTATAAAGGGGAACCCAGCCTTTCTCAGCCTTGTTAAGCTCAATCTTTGAAGACTCACATGCACTCAGAGAATATGATAAGAAGGAAAGGTAGGAATACGTAATGACCAGCACAGGCCATTCAGCCCTACTAGGCTGACAGTTTATTGTCTCCAAATTGGTTGCTGATTTTGAGGTCAAACACATGGACCAACTAATTGCGCTGCCCTCAACGACAAGGGTTGGTCTAGGGAGTGTGGATCTGGATTTAAACACTCCAGAACTACCCTACCCTGAATTCACCCAGCGATTCATGCACACAGCTCACTCAGCCTTTCTATGACTTGATTAATACTGTATGATGTATATAGTACAACACAGATGTGCCAGGTTGCATACCCCTTATCCAATGTCCTGCTCTGTTGCTGTAGGACCTCTTTGCATTGGATCTGGAGCCTTACAGATACAGTGGCGTGAACATGACCGGGTTCCGCCTCCTCAACATTGACAACCTACAAGTGGCCTCTGTGGTTGAGAAGTGGTCAATGGAGCGTCTGCAAGCCCCGCCCAAACTCGAGAGTGGACTTTTAGACGATATGATGACGGTTAGTCTTATTCGTCTCTCTGTTCCGTCGTTTAGTTCGTTAGGCACTCATTCACCCTAAGGTAGATAATAGGGTTCAACTTTAAATAACGGTGTAATTACACTCTTACTACAGAGATAGGGTCAGTGTAACTGATGTGTGGATATACATTGTTACATAGTAGTTACAGCTGAAATGCAGTCAAACCATTAAATTTGCTTTATCACAATCATACGTGTGACCTAGCAAAAAGATTCGCCTTTATCACAAAATAACAATACAGAATTTTGAACATTCAAAGTAAAACATTGCATTGAGGAAATATGGCTTTTATAATTATAGGTACTATGTAACGACATGCATGTATACAGCAGTTACACTGTAGCAGTTACAGTGTGACTACATATGTATTATATATGTACTGTATATACAGTGCACTCCAAAAGTGTTAGGACAGTGACACATTTTGTGTTGTTTTGGCTCTGTACACCAGCACATTGGAATCTGTGAGTATGAGGTTAAAGTGCAGACTTTCAGCTTTAATTTGAGGGTTTTTACATCCATATCAGGTGAACCGTGTAGCAATTGTAGCACATTGTTTACACATAGCGCCCCCCCCCCCCCCCCGCCCCACCATAATTGTACAAATTAACATGAACTTAAATAAAGTCATCATAGTTAATATTTGGTTGCATGCCATGACTTCCTGATGTCTGTGACCCAACAACATCAAAAGACTCTCGATATTTTATTTTCAGGTACTCTTACAAGTGATACTATAACCTCTCTGCATTTGAATGTATCTCTATGGGAATTGGGGGGGTGGGACTAGATAAATCTGTAAATTACACAGGAATACTATGAAACACATGGATGGCTAAATGGCTGTAAGGCATCAATGGTCTGAGGTATCAAGCAAGCCTCAACCATCACTCTGCTGCCAGATATGCAGTAGATATTTATGGATCACTTCAAGGGTTGTTTCTCCTGACTCATTTTCCTATTGAACTTTATGGAAAAATTGAGTTTATAGAGGAGAAACAACCCTTGAAGTGATCCATATCTACTGTATTTCTGGCAGCAGAGTGATGGTTGAGGCTTGTTTGATACCTCAGACTCTTGTTGACTTACAGCCATTTAGCCAACCATGTGTTCCATACTATTCCCATGTAATTTACAGTTTAATTTAGTCCAATCCCCCAATTCCCATAGAGATCCATTCAAATGCAGAGAGGTTATATTATCGCCTGTAAGAGTACCTGGAAATAAGTTATCAGGTCTTTTGATGTTGTTGGGTCACATACATCAGGAAGTCATGGCATGCAAAGGATATGTGATCAAATATGAAATATGATGACTTTATTTAAGTTAATGTTAATCTGCCCAATTACTTTAGGCTATGTGTAAAAATGGCTACAATTGCAATACACTTCACCCGATATGAATGTAAAAACCCTCAAATTAAAGCTGAAAGTCTGCATTTTAACCTCATAGTCACCGTTCCATTTCAAGTCCAATGGGCTGGAGTACAGAGCCAAAACAACACAAAGGTGTCATTGTCCTAACACTTTTGGAGTGCACTGTATGTATTACACAATACACAATAAAATGGTCAGTATAAAATCAACTCTAATGGAGTACTTCTAGCTCTAATAGAGCACATTTAGTCACTATAGGACTCTTGACTTAAAAAGTAGCAAAAAGTAGAGTTGATTCTTTATGCATTAAAATAATGTTAATTAAATCCCATTCAGAATTTTTACAATAATATAACTGGTCCTGTTAGCTTGTGAAACCAGTGTCCCCTCGATTAATCTCTCCTGTGTAAATTTCAGTGCTTTAAAAAAAAACAAGAATTGTGATGTATTGTCCAATGTTTTAATTTCCTTCCGTGATATCACACAGTAGCTTGAACTGTAACTAAGGTACAAATCAATGCGGAAGTCTGAATATCAGAATTGAGTTTGATTTCTTTGTGGAGACAGGTTCCGCTCCAGCAGCCAGGTTTGTCAGTTGTTCCATATGCCTGCTGGTATTTGCCCCGTAGACTGAGGCAGCGCTGATGTACGACGCTGTGTACATGGTCGCCGTGGCGTCGCAGCGATCCAACCAGATGACAGTGAGCTCCCTGCAGTGCCACAGACACAAGCCCTGGCGCTTCGGCCCCCGCTTCATGAACATGTTCAAAGAGGTACGTTTAGCTCAGTGTCTCCCTGGTGGGTCGGATGGGTTTAAATCAACTTAAATTCAGGGACCAATGATTTGAGATATTTAGACTGAAAGGGCAAGTGAGGCAGGTTGATTGTGTAATCACCTACTTTAATTAGTCAATTAAGTACCAACAAAATTCAGAAAATCCTGTGCTTTCCAGGGCAAGGGTTGGTTTAGCTGGTGATTCTCTGTGCTGCCCTCTCATTCCATTCCATCTCTGTAAAATGCTACTGCACACATTCACAGCCTACAGTATGAGAATGTCTAACCCCGAGACCAGAATATGAAAATATTTCATAAGTACAATGCATAAAAATTTTTAAAAAAAAGAAGAAATTCCTTTGAATAAATGATTGCGGAAGGGGGGCTATAATGGCATATCGAGGTATTTTCAGGACAGTAATGCTAAAATCCCAAATCCACTCAGACTAATTCACTCCGTGAAGTATTGCATCATAAGTCAACCCTTTCCCCCATGTCTGGGTTGAAAGCCATTGTCTGCCGAGGTTGTTCATCAAGTGAATAATGGGCTTTAAATGACTCAGTGGAAATGTATTACATTGTAATATTTCAAGCCCAGCGATGTTCCAAACATTCTTAAATGTGTTTCCAGTCTTCTCGTCCTCCAGAGGCCAATGGTGGTCCGTGCCCACACCGCGTAATCGCCAGCGTGGAATGAGTGGGAGTTCAGCGCTGTGCGATAGAGTCTGGAGTATCCCGCACTTTGGTCCAATCAGGGCTCTTATACAGACAGAGCTTCTATATTGCATCTGAAGCTCTGTCTGGATAAGAGCCCTGATTGGTGAGCAAAATCCAGGGCAAATGAGAAAAATCAACAGGGGGGAACAAGGTTGGAATTACTTGATGTGAAATGACTGCGCTTCAGTGTAATTAATCAATGCTGAAGATTTGGCCGGCCTACACAGGACACAGTAATTAGAACTCGTTCAGCTCCCAAGCTTCCCTCCTTCGTTACAGCGCGAGCGGGAAGGAGGAGGAGCTGCGTGCAATGAAAGAGAATGAGAATATGCCGGGACCAGGGGTGACAGCACACGGGGTCAAAGACCACCGACTGGGGTTTCAATCACAGCTCTTATCTTCCCAAGCTGATACGTATCAGCACAAGCTGTGTTAGAAACATTTTTGTAATTCAAGGCTCAGCGCTGGGTACACAATAAATCACACTGCGCAGTGTGTAGAGAGGCTTGCGATCCGCTAGGCAGCGCTAGCATCGATTTCTAAGGGGGCCACCTTTGTGAAATGTACTACACCTGAAATATTTTGTGCATTTCCAGCTTCGTGAATGGGAAATAACCCAGATGCGTGATTCCTGTTTATCAGACAAATTCTGCAGGATGAATTTTAATATTCACTTTATGCTTCTGCCCTGTTTTCAATTAAATGTTTTTCTGATGTTGGGTTCCAGGTAGGCATTGTAATAATGCTTGCTGTTCTGCATTATAAAATTCAAAAATAGGTTAGCCAGTGCCTTTCTAAAAGTCTTTAAATTTCACTGTATTTTGTGGTTTGAAAAATGTGCGTTCACATCTTTTTTTTACAGTACTGTTTCATTAGCAGTTTGATAGATTTGCAATATGTTCGCTGTGCTGGTGTCATGAAAAATCTTTATTTCTTGCATGTTTATTATTGATTACAGATGGCCCTGGGCCCTCACTTCGGTGTTTGCTCTGTGGTTGGGAGGAGGCCATTATGTCCTGAATCATCTCTGGTGCTGCAAACTTTGTTGTTGTTCTTTATTTTAATCATACTTTCAGGCCTGGAAGGGAGACTTCATAATGATGTACGTTACTTTCACTTTTGAATGATCACACGCAAGTACCACACACCGACACCTGTTCTCGCTGCTAGTGGCTGTGTAATGTGTGAAATTACACTGTGAGGGACACAGTCCAGTGACTCTGGAACCCCCCCGCCCTATCAGCCTCAACTGTGTCTGTCATCACCACACACAAAGAAGATGGCTCTAACAGGATAATTACTCTGTACAGCATGCAGTAATTAAACTCTGCATATTATAATTATATACAGAATGTTAAATAATTATATATCTGGCAAGGAGTTAAACAGAAAAATGTGTCTGTGAAAAGATAGTAGTTAAGCTATTGTTTAAATTCTACAATATTTTTGTAATTGAAATCCAGTATATTTAAACTGCCTATCTGGGAAGGTTCATAAAGGTTCTATACTTGGTACACTTTATGCAGTGGTTTACAGTAATGAAAACGGATATTTGAGTGAACAAAAATGGATAAATGGAAAAATGTGTTATTCACCCAGACAAAGCGTGTCATTGAAGGCTTGAAGCAGTCTCTCTTTGGATTTGCAGATGATTGATTACACAGAGGCTGCCTTTTGCAAAGACAATTTCTCACCATACGGCAAAGACCTGGAGCTCTCCCCATGCGGACTAATGAACGCTTAAGCCGACCGCGTGACACAACGGAGCAGCCTTCATTATGAACAGAATTAACAATCTGAGTACTAATCTATGTTTTCTCTAAGCAGCTTCCTACCCATGTCCTCATGATAAAACCACCAAGGAAAGCTGGACCTCGACCAGGCCACAACATCCAAAACTCACATTTATGGACTGCAAAGAGCTTAGAGTGGATAGTCTCCCTGAAGTGTCCTGGGATTGATGTTTTATAAAACTATAAATGTATTTTATAATAAATGAAATTATGACAAATAGTAACATTAAAAAAGAATGAATCCAAACATATAATACAGTTATTATTCAACGGCTACGTGTGGCATGCAACCACATGTGTGCATATCTGAAATGAGATAAATGGTCAAACCTGTCTACCATTGTATTATGGCTCTTGTGCAAATTCAAACATAAGGAGGTGGCAAAGGCTAAATTAGACGCACAGCAGATTCCATTGCTTTGTGCCATTTCATAGTTCGTTGCTTCTTTTCTTTACTTCTGTGTGATTTTGCCCACTATCTGGGGTGATATTTTACACCCTATCTGGGATGTGGTTGGTGTAGCCGTTTGCTTAGTTCTGCAGCGTGAGATTAAAAGGCAGAATGAACGAGTGACTCTCCTTGTCTGTCTCTCTCTAGGCTCAGTGGAACGGTTTGACGGGACTTATAGTCATAAACAAGACGGACGGCTTGCGGAAGGAGTTTGACTTAGACGTCATCAGTCTCAAGGAAGACGGCATGGAAAAGGTAAACGGCACACTTCCTGTTAGTCAAGTTGCATGCTGGGAAAACATTACACTGAATAAATATGCATTTTGTGGGCATACAGTATGCATTGCAACAGATCCTTTACAAAAATAAATTAATAAATACATGAATATTATAATAATTGTCTTTCTCAAAACCACTTTACCCACGACGTTGTGTATAGCCACAGGTATACGTATTAAAATTTTTGCATACAGTTTTTTTCTATTCGTTTGAATTTTAAAAGAGAAACCCTGCCTGTCAGCTGCAGTTGTGGAATGACATGACTTCATTTATATTCTCCCCCCCCTCCCATTTTTCCGCAAAGACGTCTATCGAGGGCATTAACCGCCTAAATAAAGTGTGGAAAAAGGTTTGTACAGTGGGCCCCTCAGTGGTATCTTCCATGTGGTGTGGTGTTGTGTTTTCCCCAACGGCCAAAAGAAATCCCCGTTGTGTGTCTCCCTTCCCTGCTAATCTCCAGTGGAGACGGGATGCATAGTAACAACAGCTTCCTGTTTTGTTGCTACCGTGACACCTCAATGACCACATCACTCATAGAAGAGGCTCGTTTCTCACAAAGCGCTCCACTAAGCCTGCGACGGATGTTCAGATAACGCCGCAAATAGCTTATTTTTTTTTCGGTTCAACGAATCGATGCATCCGTTACTGCGAGGGAAACCGCTGTTGAACAAACACATAAAACAAGCCTTTATGGCCAAGTTAATGAAAGTGTAATAAAAAGGCATTAGCGAGGCTTTTTTTTTCCTGACCCAGTGTGTAGAGGCAGATGCTCCTCACACCCTTTAACTTGTCTTTCTGACGTTCTGAATAATAGGCCTGCTGTAATTACTACAGTCAAGCTTAAATGGTGTTCCCCCACTGATTATTTTCTTCACACAGACGCACCAGCTGTGCCACACTCATTGCCACAGCATACAGTAGTTAATACGTGTAAATGGCTGGCGTTGAATGCAAAAATAAGATCTACAATGCACCAAGTTGTTAGAGTCATTCCCCAGTATGCATTTTGTCAGGTTAGCTTGATGATTATGAACTTTAAGGGAGATCCCTGGGCTGTAAAGTTACACTAAAATGTTTAATACTCAAGGGAAAACAATCTGTTGGTTTTGGTTAATGCTAGTGGGTCTTACATTATTTACCTTAATTGACTTATTTTAAATAATAAATAAATTGGCCCTCTTAAAAAGGCATAATAAATTGTAATTTGTGCTTCAGGACATTTGTTAAAAAGAAGAAAAAAAAACACAGTTTGAAATATTTAATTGTATCTCCGTACCTATAGTAACCACCTCCATAACTACTCATCTAAACGTATTGCAACAGACAAAACAAGTAAACTATGGGCAACACAGCCTAATACATGATTCAGACTGTGTTTAAGAGGCAACCAGACACTGAAGGTCCTTCTCCAAGCTCCCAAACAGGAAGCTGCTGTATCTGAACCTGTTGGCCATATGAATACATATCAAGAGGGCACAAGAGCATCGTGTCATTGGCTTTGAAGTTACTAAGACCTGCTGGTTTTTCCAGTTAACTCCTTTGGCCCCCGAGTGTTCCTTGGGTGAGATCATGGTCTATTCTCTGTGCTTTCTGCTCTCTCCTTTCCCTGGGAATTCTGAATGTCACCCAGAGTCAGGGAATAACTGATGCGCTTCGAATGGGAAATCGATCTCAATCAAAGCCTGAGTTCAGAATGTACACAAGAAAAAGTGTTAATCCATTTTACTCTTATCCTTTATGGATGTGGATTTAATGTTGTTCATAATTGCAATGTATGGTTGAGTCGCTGTATGTGTTTATGCTTTCTGCCAGGCTGTGCCAGCACACGGTCATATTTTATTTGTTGAAGTGTGAAAAAGAGGGTTGAGTTTAAATCTCTGTCACTGTGTTCGTTTTCATAAGCAATCCATTTTGGTGAAAGGTGTGTGGTTGTTTTTCTCATGTTGTTTTTTTGTCCGAAAGCTGGAATTCATTTTCCAAGTAGATATTAACTCTTGTTAGAGGTGCTGCACTTGCTGGTTAGATTTTGAAAGTGTAAAATTAGGGTCTTGATTTGTGATGTAGAAATGTGTTTATTTTTTTACGTTCAGTGCTAGGAGTCTTTATGGTTGCTATGCCTCTTAAATTGTAGTATACTAATACATCTTGTACAATACTTCATCATACTTTGGTATGAATAATAAAATGTTACTGTTTCTCCGCTTGGAACTCTGCTTTGCTAGAATTCATACGTATGTGCTTGTCATAGACATGAAAGATGCTCCCTAGTTTTAGTTTGAGGTCTACACTGCAACACACAAAATAACTTGCGTTACAATTTTTGGTTATATACTACTTGTGTTTTTTGGATATTTTTCTCGATGGTTTTTGACCTCGGTGTTTTAAGACGTGGTTCTTGGGATTGTCTTGTAGATTGGAGTCTGGAACTCCAACAGTGGCCTTAACTTGACTGACAGCAACAAGGATAAGCCCACAAATGTCACTGATTCGATGGCAAACAGAACTCTTGTGGTCACCACTATTCTGGTAAGAATGGATGGACAGAAGTATAATTATATTTAATATATTTGACGGTGATTAAATTAACAGCAAGTAATTTCAGTCAGTTATTTCTGGAATAATATTTTTTTATTTTTTTATTTTTAGGAAAACCCATATGTAATGTACAAGAAATCGGACAAACCACTGTATGGCAATGACCGATTTGAGGGGTACTGCCTGGACCTGCTGAAAGAACTGTCGAACATTCTTGGCTTCGCATACGAGGTGAAACTGGTGACAGACGGGAAGTACGGTGCACAGAACGACAAGGGAGAGTGGAACGGCATGGTCCGTGAACTTATAGACCACGTGAGTCCTGCCATTTCTTTGGCTTCATTTATAGAACGTTTGTACATGCAGATTTGATCCTAAATTCAATAGATTTAATCTTAAGTAAAAATGGATGCACAAATTGACAATTAGGCTAATAGCACTTGAAACTGACAAAAAAACTTCTTATGCATATGCAAACTCCAGAGGATGCAAACAAACTTTGTATTGTGGCTATGGAGCTGGACTAAAGGCTCAACACATCTCTTTCAGACCTGAAAATAATTTGCCAATCCCTTCACATATGGAGATGTATAGGCTATTAGAGCACGCACGTGTCAGATACATTTTTGTGATAAGCACTGTGAGACACAATATTGTGGACTATTGTATCCATACACATAGGTTTGGGGGAGACAGGAAGACATGCCACCTTATTTTTATATGATTAGGCTTCTCGAGTAGGTAGTATGCTTGTGAGACTTGACAGTTGACTACGCAAGACTAGGCGGTCCACAGTGTGTCTACCCCACAGTTGAAATGAAACCTACTCCTATGATTGCAGCACTTGCTGTTAACATTATCAAGTGTGCAAAGTCTGCAAAACTAAAAAAATAGAGCAGCCTAATAATAATAATAATCAATACCTTTATGGTTTTAAAGCTTAAAATCAATACACAATTTATATATAGGCCTACATCTCATCATAATGATTGATATGCTATTTTAAGAGTGAGCAACATAAGGCTTCTATTGACAGCAGTCAATGACTACTCCATTGTATTGTAACAAATATAAAGCCATGCATTACTGACACTACAACATTAACATTGCTGTAAACTAGCAAAACATAAAGAAAAAAATAAAAATAAGCTTGTTCACATGGGCACTATTTATAAGACGATTTATGATTTATAACCGGATAATGCGTAGGAACATTTATTTGTGCATATGGACATTTTATAAATGGTTTGTAGTGTAGGTAACGATCGTACGCGCACATTTCATGAACAAATTCAGACCCAGGAAACCAGGAGAGTGGAGTTACACTGCATTCCATTTTAATGAACTGAGTGATCAACTGCTTTAATGGCTCAATTAGGTGCTGAGTAACAATGAACCTGCAGGCTGCACGCCCTGTTGCTCTCCAGGGCCAGAAGTGAGACTACCTGATCTAATGCAATTGAAGCAACACAGTATATAATGAACAATAGGAAAACGTATATATTTAGTCCGATGTGCATTAGAACGGTTTGCAGCAGAATGTGGCGGTTGGGATGACAATCGGCACCTCCAGGTCTCAGGCCATGGTCCTCTCCTGGGCTTGTCCCCTTCAGGTGAGGGGGGGGGGGGGCAACTGCCCCAGTTGGAGGAGTTCAAGTATCTCTGGGTCTTAGTCATGAGTGAGGGCAAAATGGACTGGGAGTGGCCGCAGTAATGCGGACGTTGTATTGGACAGTGGTGGAGAAGAAGCAGCTGAGCCAAGAGTAAAAGCTCTCGATTTACCAGTTTATCTTTGTTCCTATCTCACTTTTGATCATGTGCTTGCAATGACCGAAAGAGTGAGAATGTGACCGAAATGGGGTTTCTCCGTTGGGTGGCAGAGTTCTGTTCTTGATAGGGTGAGGAGCTCAGCTATGTGGGAGGACTTAGAGTAGAGCCACTGCTCCTCCGCATTGAAAGGAGCCAGTTGAGGTGGTTCTAACATCTGGCAAGGATGCCCATTGGATGCCTCTCTTTGGAGGAGTACCAGGTACTTCCAGCTGGAAGGAGACCCCAGGGAAGACCCAGAATACGCTGGAGGGATTATATCTCCCAGCTGGCCTGGGATTGCCTCGGGATCCCTCGGGATGAATTAGAGGAAGTCGCTGGGAAGAGGGCTGCAATGCTTGCCCTGTTACCACCGCTACCCTGAATAAGCAGTTCGAAAATGGATGGATGGATGGATAGTCAGACAATATTTAGTAATGGACTCTGGCACAGAAGTCCTAAGTATAAGGTGTGATGACTAACCCAATTTTATAATACTTATAGAATATTTATTCAGTGTCCTTCGTGCCTCACCTGACAGTACTCCCGTCATTGTGATGACAGGTAGCTGACCTAGCAGTGGCTCCACTGACCATCACCTACGTGAGGGAGAAGGTGATTGATTTCTCCAAACCGTTCATGACCCTGGGGATCAGCATCCTGTACCACAAGCCCAACGGCACCAATCCGGGGGTGTTCTCCTTCCTCAACCCGCTGTCCCCCGATATCTGGATGTATGTGCTGTTGGCGTGTCTTGGGGTCAGCTGTGTGCTGTTTGTCATCGCCAGGTAAGGCGTCCTCCAGATTATCGGACTGAGAATTTGTCTTCTTGGCTTTCCAGCACGGCTTATTTGTGCTGACATAAGGCATTGCAAAATGAATTAGAATCAGTCTACAGGACACTTAGGGGGAAAATTACAATGCTGCTCTTACAAAATGTCTTTCGTCTTTCCACAAAACGAGTGGTGTTTGTTTATTATTTTTGGCTCGTACAGTTTTATGGTTTTATGGTTTTATTTCTGTAATGGTTGAGGATTTTTAGTTGGGTGAAACATTTATCTTCATGAATTGCTCTCTTTGAGGTGTTGGCTCATGAGTGGGAATGCTCATAATCACATAATCACCTTTAGATGGTCATTTTGATCAGATTTATCAATGGCATATGTAGATGAGCTGTTCAGAGGCCCTCTTTTGGATTAAAACACCTTCAAAATGCCTCACGGGCAGTGGGCAAATTGCAAACAGATTTCTCTGTATCCAGGCTTAACATCTGTGTGTACAAACTCCCCCATCTTACCTAGCCAATTTGTCATTGTCTTTCGGCTTGTGCTGAGATGTTTTCAACGTCCATTGAGCGCGATCTCTCAATCTGTACTGAAATCCGTGCGTTTAACAGTCTGGGAGCATTCAGAACAGCTGTCGGTAGTTGGCAAGACTAGCTGTCTTAAGCAGAGGGAAGAGAACGCTCTCCGGAGCGGAGGGAGGGAGGGGTAGAGGTTTGTTGTGGTGATTAAAATGTAAACCCTGTCCACTTGGATCTCCGTAATGGATGACTGTAATCATCTGGGGCTGTATGCTGTTTCTATCTCCGTGGTGTTTGTTTTTTTTGGCGGCCTGAGCTTGAATGTGTATCACGGAATCAAAGTAGTTGTTCCCCCGAGGGGCTCATTGAAACCCCGCCTTCAGACAAATTCAAACAGGTGACATGCCAAACAGATGCTCATAGACCTCCAAATTCAGTTCCCATATTTGTGACCAGGCCTTACTGGTGCAGCAGTATGGTCCAGTCACACGTACCTCTCTACTTTAATACCTATTTTTGGAAAGTACATCGGAAAGTACACAAAAAAAGTTAATCCTTTTGTCTCAGAATAAAATTAATTAACAAATGCAAATGCCTCCTCTTTAATATTATCATGTATTTCAAGGACAGTTGAAAATGCAATAGCTAGCTGACAGGCAAAGTTTCATTATTGCCTTGTATTTTCTGAGATATATATTTATATACAATATATATATATATATATACAGTGCCCTCCACTATTATTGGTACCCCTGGTAAAAATGAGTAAAAAGGGTTATAACAAATTAGCCGTTTGGTGAATTAGCTTAATCTCACACTGAAAAAATTAGAAAAATCCAACCTTTAATTGAAGTAAATGTATTATGAGAGAAAAAAAATAACTTTTTTTAGTAACCTCTTTCTGAGATGTTTTTTTTGAACAGTGTTCTAGAAAGTGCTTTGTTCCCTGCTCCAGGTTCACACCCTATGAGTGGTACAATCCTCACCCCTGCAACCCAGACTCAGACGTGGTAGAAAACAACTTCACTCTGCTCAACAGCTTCTGGTTCGGAGTTGGAGCTCTCATGCAGCAAGGTATGTAATGTGCTGTAGGAAACCGCAGCGAGACAAACTGGGAATAGATTTTATAAAAGAAGGAGTTTTGGGTAGGGGGTGGGAGGTGGGCAAGGGTCAATGCATTGCACATTTAACGCCCGTTGTTTCTGACCAAATCAAGATTTGTCTGAAATAATTGCACTCATTAAAGTTTAATGCCCCACTTGTCAAGCCTGGCTGCTTTCTGAGAGCTCACCTAGCGCAGCACTTTTCAGATCTTTTAAACGGTCTCCTCAATGTCTCAGAACGCCTCCTCAGGCCGGCATTGGCAGTCAAGGTCCACGTTAATTTCCCTCCTAGTCACTGCTGCTTATTTCTGTCAAGCCTTTGTGTGATCGCCCCATAGTTTCTTTGAAAGCCATTGTTATTTATGTAACATTTTTACCTGGCTTGGCACACCTAGCTGGAAGAAACTTTGCCAAAGAAATGTGTTTTGTAGTTTGTTTGTTCATTTTTTGATTTCTGTCAGGATGGATACTTGTATTTGCTGTACATGGGTGTTTGTTGGATAGGGGGACTACTGTTTCTTCAGACCTACCTCCGGACCAGAGCTGCTTGTGACATCTGTCGCGTTGCGCTTAAGAGACTTTTTCACTTCAAATGTGTCCCCAACTACATCAAAAGCTACTCTCTGCACTCTTTGAATAGCAAAGTGGGAGAAAATTCTGGAAAGAATGAAGCCTGAATCAGCTATACTTTTTGCAATTCGTCTTTTCGGCCCTTGCTATTCTTCATTCTTAATCCTCGATAAAGATGTTGACATGACTAATAGCCACTGTCTTTTTTCACCGCATTCTTATGTATGGAAAATGACCCGCTGGACATCTGAGCTCTGTAATTAGGGACTTCTATTTCATGGTTCATTTCAGTTTCACCCTTGATACAATATATACTAAAGATTCATAAAGATTTTTCTTTGATATATGTGGCTGTCACCTGATGTGCATCTGCATTAAGATGTACATAAGCTAATTTGAAAACAGCAATAGAAATGAGACACGCACACGCACACACACACACACACACACACACACACACACACACACACACACACACACACACACGCAATTTTGGGCTACACTTAGTTTGAACAATAAGTCTACCACGTTTCATCCTCTCACATAGCCATATAGTGTATACATTAAGATGAACTCTTAAGGCTTTATTGTTCGGTTGGCGGGTGGCGAGCCAGCGCATTGGCGAAGTGACATTTTCGGCATGTATTTTCACGCTCCTGAGCCCGTTTGACTCGCCGTGCGCCGGAAGTGGGAAGAGAGTAGCTGGTGGAAGTGTGTCAGTCCAGAGTGAGCAGCAAAACTGCAAACTTTGGGGCTCTACTTCTCAGCCAGTGGCGAGCCATCACTGGTGAGGTAGCAATTTCGTCACAGGTTTGCACGCGCCTGAGCTCGTTTGGTAATTTGGGGACTCACCGTGCGCTGAAGTGGGAGGGAAACCACTGCTGGGGGTGTGTGTCCGCCAAGAGGGAGCGGCCCAGTTAAATTTTACTGCAGCGGAATGCTATTTTGGGATAAATTACACTGCGATTCACGCTCACACTGCCCGCCAGGTGAGACCACATTAACGGCACAAATCACACCACAGCTCTGGAAAGTTGCTAATTTCTGGGGTTTCCCCAATGCGTGCATGATCATAACCTATTCAAAAGCCAATCAACCGTTTTCATGGATCACATTTATTGCTCATATAGTTTTTTTTATAATGTTAATTATTGTATTTCTTTCTGTTTTTAATTGTTTATTGCTGTTATTATACTGCACTGTGTTCCCAGGGGTACTGTATTTTTTCTTACACCCGTCTGTAATGAGAATAATGACAAACTTGGCGCATACATTCACTCTTATTGCATGTATAGCGATAAAAATGGACCTCTGAACTCAATTACATTCAATTAAATCAATGCAAAATAGATAGCCTATCGTCTTCCAATGCAGAATCCTAAAGGCGACAAAAGTCGGTAATAAATGTGGTGAGGAAATGTTGCATGGGGAAAATTTGAAATATATAAATGATTAAATGCATGCTTAGGACCGAGAAAATAGGTAAAAAGAAGAGTTGAAAAATAAAAAAAGAACCAGTAAATTATAAATGGGAGAGTAAAATAAATTATTTTAAAATGTATTTTATTGACTGATTGGAGGCTAAGGAAATTATTAAAAGCTTTTATTTTTTCACAGTCCAGATAACCTATTAGTGACTTTTATCACCTTTAGCGTTCTCTGTTCTGCTGTCGGTTTTCACTAAACCATGTGATGCAATTCCGGCATGTGAAAAATTGTGAAAGCCCGACATGGTCAAAACGAGTCCAATGCACACGGCTCTCAAAAGGACTGAAAAAAGGTAATTTGATTAGCGATGGTGCAGCTGAAGCACACCCACTGATAAATATTCAGCATAACCCAGCCAATTTTTAACCTGCGCGGCGCTCTGTGAGCTGTGCGCTCCTCGCCTATGGTCCGGAAATAGCTAAATTCAGTAGCCACGCCCAGTGCACCATACACTACGCCATTGACTATGAAGGCTCGCCGCACGCTATGCCCTTCCTGAAAAATAAAGCCCTTAATCTGGCCTTAATGGCACATTTCCATTCTGCTGGCGTTGCTTGGCTCATTTTTCTTTGTTGATGAATGGAAACCTAGCATACAACAAAAGAACAAATGGTGTGGCTTCACCTGCATTATGCTAATGTCCAACCTCCACATTACTTCACTGCTGTCTTCATTAAAAAAAAAAACAACAACAGCTTGCACGTATGGAATCACAAATGCATCTGTCACGCAGAATTAGATAACGTGTGTGTTTCAGTTTTTCCTGAACAGAAGTTGGGCAAACCGCTGTGGTTCAGTCTTTTCGAACGTGTAAGACTGAGGAAAATGAGCCAAGTTAGCATTTGAGGTTGTGTTGGGTTTCGTACTTAGCGAGTTCAACATTGTTGGGTAAATTAACCTTGTCTGGGTGTAGGACTGTATAAATGGTGACTGATTACTTCTCGTGGTTCCGCTGATTTGTGGAAATCTTCTCAGTTAATACGCTCTGTCTAAACTTTTCAGTCTTCTCTCATACTTGAAGCAATAATACCAAAATAAACCCCATGGATTTTGCAAACTTCAAAATATTAGTGGGGAAAATAGAGAATCTTAACTGTTGTAGGATAAGAAGGTCCATATATGAGTCAATAGGTCCTCTACAGTGTGGAAGGAACCAATACAGAAATATCAGCATTTCTACAAAATAACTTGAGAGTGGAGTACCTCTGTTAACGGCCAATCCGTCATCAGTTCGGGGAATATTCATTATCCGTGAGCAAAGAGCTAGCCATTAGAGGAGATAAATGCTGCACCTTGTGGTTCTTTGACACTTCGTTTTCAAATGATCTATTACGCTAAACGAATGCAAGTCCCAGTCCGAACTGTAAAGTTCACTCCTGATGCTCAGGGAGGTAATAAACACACAATTGGGCTTATCGTGAAAGGAAGATAAAAATCTAATTCAAGTGAGAGCGAAGTTATGTGAATAGATAGGAAACAATTTAGCTGCAAGACTCTGCAAAGCATCAGATGAATACAAATTGAGAGACTCGCCTGTGTCAACGGTCTGAGGATCATGTCCATTCATACAAATCAGTTCCACACATGGTGCAAACGTGACAAGTCATGACAAGACTTCATTGTGTTTCCTGTCAGGTGGTGGAGCGCATGCTGTTGTCTGAAATTGTACTGCAGTAATCTCCTGTTGTGTTGTCTTCTGAATGGCCCTCTATGCATCTCTGTATCTGACGCTGCTGCTGCTTGTTGTAACAGGATCAGAGCTGATGCCTAAAGCTTTGTCCACCAGAATCGTGGGAGGGATTTGGTGGTTCTTCACATTAATAATAATATCGTCCTACACTGCCAACTTGGCTGCCTTTTTGACGGTCGAAAGAATGGACTCGCCGATCGACTCTGCAGACGACTTGGCAAAGCAGACTAAAATCGAGTACGGAGCTGTGAGGGATGGATCCACCATGACATTTTTCAAAGTAAGGACATGCGGCTAGGTACTTCCCTCCACTTCGCCTCTTCTATTTCAGCTCACGTGGTTTAACTCGGATAGTTTCTTTACATACTTTTTAAAAACATTTTTTTAGCTAGCAAATTCCACCCGTTCAAATTATTTTTTAATGGCAGTTTTAATAGTGCAACCTGTCAAAATATGTGTTATTGTGGCCCACCCCTCTGTCATTGTCTTATAGAAAGTAGTCTTACTTTATGTATGTCTTATAGTCTTACTTTAGCTATGTCTTGCAGGGTTATGTCCTTTCTCTCTTGACAGAAAATGATTTTTCACTGGAAAGTGGGGGGTGGGGTTAAGATTTCGACCTGCTTAATGTGTCACCCTCACAACCCATCAAAATTTAAACCTGCGGGGGGCTTTATCCACAAAGATTGTTGAGCATGATTACTTCCCTGATATCTCAGTGTACACGACCTCTGGATGTACAGAATAAATTGAATCAGCAGAGAGATTTGTGCACAGCTGTCACGTTGCTGCTGATTGAGAAAAAGCAGACAAGGTTTTTTTTCTCATTTTGCCACAGGGAACCCGCATGGGAATTGCAAGTTCACTATTCAACAGCATATTCCTCAACATATTCTCTAAAGCAGCACAATTTGTTCATTCATGTTTTTTCTCTCACATTAAACCTTTTTAAGAGTGATATATAATAACAGTAGTAATAATAATAATAATATTAATAATAATAATAATAATACATTTTATTTGTGAAACACTTTTCCCACACTCAAAGCGCTGTACAGTGCAATTAAAATTAATGCAGAACACAACAAGAGCAAAACAACATAAATAAAATAACAAGAGCAAAGAAATAAATACAATATGTACAAGGAGCCAGGAGAGAGGAACATAACCACCACACTCAGACGTGCCCATTATGTAATCTTAACAATGCTATAGGCTTTCCTAAACAGGTAGGTTTTTAACTGTGTTTTAAAAGAGTGGATGGAGTTAGAGGACCCACAGAGCAGAGTTTGGTGGAAGATACAGTAAGCGTACCAGAATGAGAGGACCGAAAGGGGCGCGGCACATTGTATTATACAATGCATAAATTTTTCAGTAGATGTAGTCCACTGGGATCGAACCCACAACCTTTGCTCTACCAACTGAGCCATAGGACTACCTAAGTGTATAGAGTGTTAGAGCCATAGGGTGAGTGTGTGTGTGGGTGAGAGTTCTGAACCGTTTGGAGATGAGTGAGTAAATTGGAAGGGACACCTCTCAGCAGGGGATTGCAGTAGTTCAGGCGTGATGTAATAAAAGCATGGACTAGCTTCTCTGTCAGAAAGGGACAGGTATGGGCGGATGTGAGCGGTATTACCAAAGTGGAAGAAAGATAATTTTTGACATGAATGATGTGGGCTTGAAAGGAAAGAGGAGTCAAAAGTAACACCAGAATTCCTCACTAAAGGAGAGGGAGTAATGTTGTCAGCACCCACGGTGACACAAAGGGGGCAGCTTTACCGATATTAGACTTTGTTACAATTAATATCAGTTCAGTCCTGCTGCTTCAATAAGCCGTACTCCATCCAGCGTTTAATTTCTCTCTGGCAGTGAGTGAGTTCAGAGGTGATCGTTTCACTACCACTTTTAGCTCTGAGATATATTTGCGTGTTGTCGGCATAAAAGTGGTAGCCAAGCCCAAACCTGCAAATAATGTTGCCTAGCGGTAACACGTAAATACAGAACAGCAATGGACCCAGCACAGAGCCTTGAGGAGCTCCCTGTGTGACTGTGCAGGACTTGACTGACAGTGGCCCATACTGACAAACTCCTGTCTGTTGCTCAGGTAGGATTTAAACCACTGCAGGGCAACACCAGTGATCCCACAGATGCCCTCCATTCAGTTCAGGGGCAGGCTGTGATTGATTAGATTACGCTGCATGCATGAGATCTGATTGCATTGCATCATACAGTGCACAAGCTTATAATACTGTTGTGCAATTGTTTTTTTCAGAAATCCAAGATATCCACATATGAAAAAATGTGGGCGTTCATGAGCAGCAGAAAGAACACAGCCCTGGTTAAAAACAACCGTGAGGGGATTCAGAGGGTCCTGACCACAGACTATGCCCTTCTTATGGAGTCTACCAGTATTGAGTATATCAGCCAGAGGAACTGCAACCTTACTCAGATTGGTGGCCTGATTGACTCCAAGGGCTATGGAGTAGGAACTCCTATAGGTGAGTTTTTTGTGGCCTACACAGATTTCTCCAGAACAAAAAATGCTAGTCTTTAAAATCTAGAATGTTAGATTTGATACAGATTGTTGTTCAAACAAGACAATTCCATGGATGATTTTTCGCAAATACATACTTCTCTAGTGTGCAGTGCTCCACATAAAATTGGAAGCTTTGGCTAGCTGATCACAAGTCCAGAATTCTAACAATTACTCTCCCTTCTTTTTCAGGTAACATAGATTAATGTTTATTTTTTTAAAGATTATAACTTGGGCCATCAGTTTGTTTTCACTCGTTTTCTCGCATGGTACTTCAGTCCTCTGCCAGCTAGAGGTCGCAATTGCCTCTATGTCAAGCCACTTATGTCAAACAATTATCCCATTTACATCACCTCAGTCATAAAGTGGTTCTCAAGTTCGGTCCTCGGGGACCCCTGCGTAATGCTAGTTTTCCTTCCAACCACAACATCGCATAGACAATAATTAACGCTGATGTTCACAGCAATACTCACTTGTTAAATTCAGTTTGATTACTTACTACCATGGACTGCAGTCTTTTTGCAGTATTTTTAAATGTTGTACAGGGGCATGTTAGTTTTTCTTAGAAGCAGTGGGAAATTCCCATGTTAAAAATGAGAGCAGTATAACATACACCAAAAAAATCATATAAAAATAGTTTGCAGCTGAGGTATATATACATTTTTTTTTAAAATAATAATAAATACATTAAACAAATGAAATAAAAGTGGTGAATGTTCAACTGAAAACTCTCAAATGTTGGTCCATTGTTATCTTTTTTGTGTTATTATTGTTAAATTGCAAGTTGTGCTAAATTAATTCAATCAGTCGGTATGCAGTGCAGCGGGCGGATACTGCCTCATGCGTTCACTCTGACGTGCTTTTCATCGCATTTAAACTGCCATCAATGTTCACTTTCCTTCCTCTCCTGACTCTCCCCATATTAGAACAACTCATTGTTTATAAACGTCTCAATTACAAACTCAATTTTATGATTGGTTACTTCACTGCTGTTTGAGTGCCAATGGGGACCCCTGGAGGATAACCATATTAACCATTGAAAAACCAGTTTAAATCCCTGCAGGTCACGTGGTGGAAACAAACTGGTGAGCTAATTATAAATTAGATTGGTCAAAATATATAATTTTTCTGCTGCTATAAATAATTTGGAGTTATTCTGCTGCCGCAAACGAGGTGGTGATTGTTGGTAGAACCTACAGTCTGGACAGGGATGACTGGGTTTGGAGACTGGCCAATCTGGTTTGCAGTACTTCTTGGCACACATGCAGGCACACCATGCCTCAACTTTTGACCTTTGCACAGCCCTGTATTATTGAGCCACAGGGTAAAGTTTTAGGTCAGTCCAACTTATGGTTTGACTACTTGGCTAACCATATTTATTGTGACATGGCAGTGATCACCTCTCTGGTTAAAAATATTCATACGGATGTAAAAATACATATTTTTCCCCAAGATTGTTTATTTCCACAGGGCTGGAACTCGGCCCCTGCTAAACGTATTCCCGCCATTTACCCCTTCAGGTTCACCCTACAGAGATAAAATCACCATCGCCATTCTTCAGCTGCAGGAAGAAGGGAAGCTCCACATGATGAAGGAGAAGTGGTGGAGAGGGAACGGTTGTCCTGAGGAAGACAACAAAGAAGCGAGCGCTTTGGGCGTGGAAAACATCGGGGGCATTTTCATTGTTTTAGCAGCCGGACTTGTCCTTTCTGTCTTTGTAGCCATCGGAGAGTTTATATATAAAACCAGGAAAAATGCAGACATTGAACAGGTGAGTGTGGGACAGTGCGCATGGCACAAGTACTGACACTGGGTCTTGCAGCGGCTTCGCGAAACCTCAAATCACGTGAATGAATCTGACTTTGTGTTGTGCGTTAAGGATTATGTACACTCGCAAATATATTTTAGGTTGTATGAGGCCAGCAAACAAGTTGAAGTTCTTATTTGAATGTGAGGAACTGCATGGCTATGACGAAACAAGTAATACGGTAATACGTCTATATGAATTTAGTGTAGTCATATAGTGCAGTAGTTAGGACTAATTTTGACCATATTACTTTTTGTTCTATAGGACAACAATCCCTATTAATATTAGTTATGACTTAACTTGTATTGAACATTTTACTTTTAGCGATACCGCTAGCCTATTCCCTTTGGTCCAGTTAGTGAGAAGAGACTGTTGCTTTGAATTCAGCAGATATTGCTTAACTGTTCTGGCCTTGCTGTTGTTCACATTTTTGTGTACAAATGTTTATAGTGTACATTTGTCCATGTACTAGCACCGTGGGTATTCGGTGTAACACATCTACATGAGGTGTGCTGGAATACTTTATTAATTAAATTTATATTTGACGTCAAATGAACTTTTCTGGATTATAGCCAAGAGAGATCCAGGTATTGTCATCACAGTACCTTTTCTCAAAATACAACGCACATGGACTTATAGATGGAAATGTTCATATAGATGGAAATGTATCTGAAAGGATTCCATACACACCCTAAGAATTTTACTCATGAAATTTTTTTAGTTTTGTCACCTGAGATAATTTATTACACGGTACTATCATATCCTTTTTGGGTAAAAGTGTACTGAGAATGAAAAGCAAGTTTCCAGGACTTTTATTATGGAGTTGTGTGTACGTTTTTCTGCTTTTGTATAATGTTTATGAAAATGCATGTATCTCATCAAGTGTTTTATTGTGTTGGAATGGCTCCTTTGGAATGGCTTTTAAGTTGTGTGGCAATGTTGTGCATGTTTTTATTTTTTTATTTATCTTTTTTTAAATCTTGCTTTGTCTGTTCTAATTTTGTTATGAGTGCATTTTCTCTCTTGTTTATTCTGCATGCTAGGCCTTTTTCAAATCCAAGCAAATACATCCTTACAATTCCACCTCGGGAATCGCATTATACACGGATTTAGAGTGTGGGAACCTTCTCCGGGAAACTGATGTGGTGCCTACACTAATTAGCTTCACACATTGTTACGGTCGTTATGGTGGAAGGTTTGTTTGTGATATTTTGAGGGATCTCTTCTCCTGCTATAGCTCTCCAAACTTACCCCACCCCCTCTCTCATGCCCCACCCTGGTCCCCCTTGGTTTCAGACACCCTCATTAGCCAAGGGAATTAAACAATTAAAATGCATTCATTGAAAAACACAATTGAGGAGCGAAAAGCAGAGCTCAAGCAATTTTTTTTCCTTTGGGGAAAATGATACACTTGCCACTGACCTGAAATTACAGCACATCTGAGAGTTGTATTTTCATCAGTACCTGAGCAACCTCGTGTCTTGTCTTGTTTTGCTCGGCCTTGACTGAGAGCATTATTACCGTTACGTGCATAAATTGGATATGCTCAGCATTCTCCTACTGCTTTTATGCAAAACCCACACATGCCCATGAGACACTGTGGGTGATTGACCTGATCCTCAGCCAGAAAAACAAAGAACAACCCGTTTGACTATACGTTTCGTAAATCTACCTTTCCAAACCTGACACATGCAATTTCAGTTCTGCCATTAAAAATATACAAATGATGTTCTGGCATGTAGGAGAGATTGTGTACAATGCCACAACTGGACACAATTAGTCACAGTGAAGGTTGTTTTTATTTTTTTAAGAAAAAATAAATCCAGTCTGCTCAAAACTTTCCAGAAGGGCGATCTAGCCCTCTTTAATTACCGTGGAACAGTACGGAAATGGCAAACCAGTCATGCATTTTAAAGCCCTCCTTTGTCTTTGAATTTTTATTTTGCGACACACTTCAACGAAAAAGCTAAATTTATCTGCGACACACTTGCCTCTGTTTGGTGACAGCAAACTTCTCTGGGTGCAGCCGTTATAATGTTATAATGTTATCATTGTGAATTGGATTAGCAGAATCATTCAGACGCCCAAGTTCTCAGCTTCTGTAAGTCAGAGAGAATGACACAGTGGAAATCCCTATATGCAGAAGAATAGAACCGTGGGCTGCTGGGTGGAACATCCTGCTAAGGCACAAAATGGATGAACTCTACAGTCTATCAAATCTGGACAGGGTGATGTACAATTGGCTCGAGCAGCACCCAGGGGTGAGAGGGTTTCAGTTAGCCTCGATGACAGCAGCTGGTAGTGCACCCGCAACCCTAGCTGCTTTATCAGGGCAACTCCAAATTTGCCCGTTGAGCTGCACATGGTGCCTTGCTTTGACTCATGCCCGCGCTACGAACTACAATAATAAGAAGAAGTGCCGGCTGACATCACGGGCTTCGGTGTAAAGCGCACGCTTTTCTGCACACTCCCAAAACTGAGAATCCGGTGCGCTGTACAGCATTCCAAATTGGGGTGAAAAATAGAAGAAAAGCATTAAAGACGTGCGCCCCCCTCCCTTAAAAAAGCAGACATTTAATATAAATGACTGCCCTCATCCTTTTCTACTTCTCTGTTTTTCTTCTTAACCTTTATTCTTGTCCTCTCTCTGTCTTTGTATTCTTGCACTTATTTGTGACGTTTGACAAAATACATACAATTTACATCACAACAGGGTAAATGTGAATGTCTTTGAATATGAAGGAGTTGTGGCGTAATGGAAATATAAAATGCAGGTCTTAAATGGATCTACTTCGTGTAATCTCCATGGACCTTGAAATCAATTTAGATTAGCTTCTGGCGAAAAAGAAAATAAACATAAATAATGTAAAAAACAAAACAAAAAAAGATTCTCTTGTTGCCTCTACAAAGATTGTAATACAATAGAAAAAACTTTTCCATTATTGTCCCCAATGCAGTATTAATGCAACTTGTTTATCCTAAATATGCATTATGTTTTAAAGTAAGCATGCAATAGTGAGTGTGTGTGTATGTAGATTTGAAATGTCTATGTAGCTACTGTAGACAATTTTTTATCAAAAACATGCATATACAGTATACTATATCAAGTTTATATATACAGTAATTTGTAGCTTCTTCGCATCATGCAACCAGATACATTTATTTTAAGATAAATACAATGTAAAAAAAGGAACCATATAAAAACACACTCACACACTTAAATGTTGCACGTCAAGTCAAATGCATTTTTTTACACCTTTGTTATCATAATATAATTTAATCTACTTGGCTTTTCTTTTTGTCAAAAAAAAAAACAAGCTAGATGACATCTTTTTTTTCCACTGCTTCATGTGGTCAGAGCATGACTTTTCCCATCAGCCACCTGGTCTGCACAGGGTCTGCCTCCACTTCCTCAGTGGTGAGTCATTAGTCACCAGCGGACACAGTGTTGGAGTAAGTACACCATAGCTGTCTTTGAGCCCTGGCGGTAGGAGATCAAGGTCACCTTGGAAACTGCAGGAAGAGAAAGGGTAGGTAGGTGCAAGGTAGCTTTAATTAACTAAGAATTGAGCACAAGTACAGATTTAAATTTAATTTATAAAATTTCTTTTTTTCTCCATACACAGGGCTAATTTTTAATGCAATAGCATTTGTTTTGTGCAAAGAAGTGCCTTCTGTGTATGGCCATTACATCTCAGAAGTATTTATTGGCAGCATTTACAGAGGAGAAGCAGTCCCCGGCCATCATCTTGTCACATTTTTACTTTCTACATGAAGCTTGTCAGAACTTTCCAGAACAAACAAATCCTTTTGCTCATTCATTCAAAGAAACATTTAGTTGCATTATCAATTACTTATTTCTTATGAGTGTGCATGAATGCCCTTGTATATTTTCTCCCATATCATCATCCCTTTCATTGTTTAAAAAAAAATAATTCTATGCCCCATTTCAATGGTAGGCCTAAACTGAACATTTTTTGCTAACACTGTTGTGATAGTTAATGCTGATGTTCATTAAAGATGCTCTGTTCTTTTTGACAGTGTGTTTCTTTTAGTGCTGTAATGGAGGAACTCAGCCTCTCGCTTTCGTGTCACAGAGCGATCAGGAAAAAGCCAAGAGTTAAGGGAAGAGGCAGTCTATTGTACCATCCCAAGCGTATGCTAAGGAAAGAAACTATGGCATGAGCTATGGATTTCTCATTGTCTGGACACAGGGGACTGGACTACAGACTTCATACTTGTCCATCCGGCATAATTCTATGAGTTTGTATTAAAAAATAACTTGTTTTCTTTTATATATGCTGCCTGTCAACACACAGGTTTCGGGATATTGCATTTTTGAACGTCGTTTTGATTTTCTGACACCGTAAAATACAACAAATCTTTGTTTTTTTTAATGGATGACTGAGAATTAAATAAAATCAGGAGATCGAATGCCTTGTGTGTTGTTGACTGTGCTCCTTCTTGTGTAAATGTATATTTGTTCCAGTGTTGTATCCAACTTTTATGAATAAACATGTTTACATTTTTCACAATTTATTTTTTTTCATTAAGCATGCAGTCAATCTCATATTTCACACAGTACAATGAGTGAGTGAACTTGCTTGAATGCATAAATGATGTGTACATTGGCAAATAACTAGTTTATTAAATCAGTAAATTAGTAGAGAAAGTCACAGATTTAAAAATAAACAATAATGGATGCATTTTTGTCCCTCACCTGTATCACACTATAAATATATATCAGGGCCAATACTTTCCCCCCCCCCCCTTTTTAATTATTTGCACCTGTGGGCTTTATGTATATTAACTCAACAGCTGAAATGACCTTCAGACTTACCTTAGCTTTTAACTTCCTTATAAAACATCTCTGAAAATAGTATTCCACCCATTTGTTAAATTAACAAAATAAATCATTAGCCAAAAAAATCTAATTACAGAAAATACTTATGGGTAAAGCAGTAAAGTTTTTAAACTTGTTTCCATGTTTTCTTTTGTTTCAGTTTTTTCCCCTCCATGTTTTGTTTTAGGAATAAGAGTGAGTCATAGAGGATTTTAAAATGGGGTATGGGGAGAAGAGGGTCTTGTATGGGTAATTGTATGAAAGATAATAGAGTAATACATAGTCAGAACATAGTCAGACGTCTATTTTAACAATATACAGGATCCTAAGGAGAATATCATTCGACGGCAGAGAGGGGTGTGTCCCTTAAAGGCTGATGCCAATTCCAGCTTCTGAGAGGAGTTCCACAGGGTCACACGTAACTGACTGTAGCTACACCTCCAGCAGGGAGAGTTTCAGTTGGGCAGGCCGAGTGGCCTGCTCTCCATCACTCTCCAATGACTCCTGTGGCTGATTGGCCGCCTGCAATTAGCCTGCAGCTGTGTAACCCTCCGCTGAACTGATGCAAGGAGAAAAAGGAGCAGTGGTTGACTTCACATTGAGTTCACCGGATAACACACTTGTTATTCAATGGAAAACATTTATTTAACTGATGGGGCAGGTCTATAGCAGGGACTGGGCTATACAAGTTTGAGGGAAAATATGGAAAAATATAGAGGTGAAGCTAAAAAAAAGTTGAACGGACTGTTTTGTTTCTTTATTTGCTTTACTTCTGTCACTCAGCATGCCTTGGTGTCAGGTATTTAGCACTGCTGTGGCTGTTTTCATCACGAAACATTGATGAAAGGTACAATTCTTGAAAGGCAAGAAAATATTTGTTCCATTCTTCCTGTTTGTGCAGAACCACTGTTAAAAGTATAATCGCTATCTTAATTACAAATCTTAGCTGTAGTTGTGAAGGTTTGTTACTTCACCCACATTTGTCATCCACATACAGCACAACATTGATCAAATAGATAATGTAATCAGAAAATTAGGCACTGCAAATTTTATTCCTCAGACGCAAGCTGAAACAATAAATCCGGCCCCCCTAATTTTCTCTTTTCAGAAGAGAGTCTGTAGCTATATTCATCCTAAAAATAAATGTGCTGTTTGGTTCTTATCTACCATCTTGCCAGCTTTTAAATAATCTACTCGGCACCGGTGAACAATTAAAACTTTCTCAGAGATGTTTTTGGTTTATCTAAATTCGCAGGCGTTTGTGATTATAGACCTAATGGGAGCGTTCAAAGTCATTCATCTGAACAGAGTGAACACAACAAAACACACTTCTGACCAGTGTGGCAAAGAAGTATTTTAGGTTGATCGTTAAGTCAAAAAAATCTTAAAGGGCAACATTCCAGTAAACGAAATGCCCAAACATACTGAGAAAAGGACATAACCTACAGTATTATGTGAGGATTTCAGTTGGTAGCACTATAAAAAACACAATCAGTAAGCCGTAAGAGAACAGATGCAGGCAGGAGAGACTGTGAGGTTCACCTCAAACAACTGTGCCCTTTCCGCCAACGCTTTCCACGTCCTCTTCATTTTCCACAGGAAACACCTGCAGACTTCACTTTTACACTTTTACAAAGCACATTATTCAGCACTTTCTCCTCACAGCTGAAAGCACTTGAAATTTTGCTTTTGCTGCATTTTGTGAATGACAAGGCCAAAATGACATAAAATACAACATTTACTGAATAAAGAGGAATAACTACAGACAATTGCCAAAATAAAGGAAACACTAGAGTAAATGAGGAATACAAAGTAAATTAAAAGCTTTCACACAGGTGAGGTTCCTGAGTTATTAAGTTGCCTGTTAGTTTGGCTACTATGGCTAGCAGGGATCTCAGAACAGAGAGCTGGTTGTTGGGGCATGTTTGTCAGAAGCTTCAGTGATTAAGACTGCTGATGTTTCATGAGGACAAATGTAACTATTCCAGGTGATGTTGGCATGGAAGGCTGAAAAAAATGCATCATACTCCTCGACCATGCGCATACTCCTCGACCATGATGTCTGTCCATCAGATGCAAGGCAAAACAGATGAGCAACTCTGAATCTGTTGACTGCAAATAATAATCTAGGCTGTGAGCAGGCAATTTCAACAAGAAGTGTGTTGTGCTTCACAGAGAGGGATACAACGGTTGGTGTTTTTCTTAGTTACGTTTCCTTTAGTTTGGTAGATAGTACCTGTAGATGAGTGGTCCCCAACCCTGTTCCTGGAGATCTACCATCCTGTAGGTTTTCATTTCAACCCTAATTTGGCACACCTGATTCTACTCATTAGCAGCTCAAAGAGATCTCTAGGTGTTGCATGAGGTGTGCTTTGTTAGGGTTTGAGAGAAAACTTGCAGGAAAGTAGATCACCAGGAACATGGTTGGTGACCACTGCTGTAGATAGTCTGTTAAGCCTTCTTGAAGAAAAAACCACGGCTGACGAAAGTAATTTAACGGTAAGATTAGACATACTTGTAAACCTACAACAGTGTCAAATTACACCATTTTCAAATTAAACATGCAATTTCCTGTCAACAGTTTACTCCCAAAGTAGGCTTTATTAAGTTTGGGCATAATAAACTGGTATAAAATTTTGCTAAAACATTATTCCAAATACCTAATGTATAAAATGCACATGCATAGAATGTGAAGTGTATTCCTGGCCAGCCACTAGCTTATCTGTTCATAGCTGACTGCATTTTGTTTAGCAGCAATAAAACAAACTGTATGCTATATACCATAGTCCTGAATGCAGATGGTGGAGAAACTGCACTCCGACATAGGCAGTCAGTATTAAACAAATCAAACATGGCCAGAGGGATGCAACTTGTATCATGCTCAAATAAATCAGAGGTGTCCATACCCAGATTGGCCTCTGATGTGAGTTAGATTTCGATCTGTTCTATCAGTTGGGCTGATGTCAGCAACATTTGCTGACAAAATAAATGGAAGGGGCCAACGAGCGCAGCGTTGTCCAAGAATGGAATTAATGCACATAAGATAAGGCTAATGCACAACATCCTCAATATGTCAGTCTCTCAGCATATCTACTTTTACATTATTTATTTCCTAGGGCATTGTTCCTTCGGCCATTTATAATCAGGGCAGAACGACTACGCTGAATCTCAAGTGGAATTCACACACCGTTGCACTTTAACCCTTCATCTATCCCCTTCCCTGGGGAATGTTGTCTGCATGCTAATATGTCACGTATGACCCGTTAATTGAGCAAGATAAAGTCAGTTGCTTGAAAAAAAGTAAATGGAGTGAAACTCAATAACTCTTGCAAACAAGTATGGTGCCTTAAGAATTATGCCACATTGAAATTTACACTGTAACCCGTCTTACAGCAATTTTGAAGAGGGCAACAAAGTCATACAAAGAGCAACGAGTCGTACAAAGTGCGTGCAGCCAGCCCTTTCTTCTTCACACTCCGCAGTCCACCAGCTC
The DNA here is from genome assembly GCA_022702515.1 of Ilyophis sp. 1 JC-2022. Taxonomy (NCBI): domain Eukaryota; kingdom Metazoa; phylum Chordata; class Actinopteri; order Anguilliformes; family Synaphobranchidae; genus Ilyophis; species Ilyophis sp. 1 JC-2022. Next base: position 97,690,889 of record CM040402.1, on the reverse strand, counting down.
AGCTGCACGTGTTGCCCTTGCATCAGAGCGCTGACCTTCATGCAGAACTGGAGCAGACAGGCCGCACATCCTTGATCAGCCTGAGGAGGCGCTCTATCATGAAATGCCGACAACTGGAGCCCTCCCTCTCTCGCCCACAGTCGGCAGTGGCGCAATTCACATTCGATTCCACAAATAAGTAAAATCTACAGTACAATAATTTCTTTTTTTCATTAAAATTTTCCAAATCAATTGGCTGTTTCAGTGAAAAGTTACATTAACTTTGAGACTGAGAACTACAAGGAATTTTATTTCACCTCAATAAATCACCTCCAGGGAAGTGTTTCACTTGGTTGGTGTTTCATTAGGAACCTCATTAAAAAGCTGAAAAAAGCTAAAGATCTTTAAGTGGAAAATTAAATCCAATAATTAAAATAAATTCAAAAGCCACCTGATCTTCAAACATACTTAAAACCAGTGCATCCAATGGGCACAATTTATAGTATAAAACAGAACTATATAAAACGTGAACATTCATCAAACTGTCCAATAATAATTGGGCTTGGTTTTGTTTTCATTTGGAAATGAAACATTGCTCAAGACATCTGACAACTCAGATATCTGTCAGATCAGAGAAGGCAACACAAAAAATTACTTCAGAAAGTGCTTTAAAGTCCCCTTGTGCCTGTTTAGAACACACTTTTATAGCTGCATCAAACTAAAATATGTATTTATTCATTTTTCCTCATTCAGTCCACACATTTAGGAATCAGTTTTAGTTAATAAATTATTTTTCAGGTTGATTTCTATCAGCACTTATTTAGCGGCATAAATGTTATCAGCACCTCTCCTCATTCCCCTCATTTCAATGGGCTATTAAGGTATTATTGTCTTATATCCATGTCTTATATCTTATTATTGTTAATAAGATAGTGTTCCATTATATGCATTTACACTATGATCAACTCCAGAGTGGTGTCTGTAATCACCCTGGGCAGCTTTGCAGACGATAGCACTGTGTTGTCATGTTGCATACGGAATGATGCAAGAGTGACCAACACCCGCTTTGATTTGCCGCCTCCCCAAAGCACCCCATCTCCATTCTCCACCCCTCCATTGTAGATGTCTGCACTCAGTAAGATGAGCTGTTTCGACCAGTCCAAATGCAGGACAAGCAGCATGGGTTTGTGGGACTTTGGGAATTTGTACACAAGACAAAAAAAAACACAAAACAGAGACAGGAACATACAAAATTAACAAATATTTAAATTAAATAAATCAATAAAATACAAAATTAATAAATACACTGTCTCACACAACACCAAACATCTGGTCCACGTAGCTCTCATTATTCCTGTGCTGTAAAACTAGGCCAGAGAGCAAATATATAACTAAAAAGGCATAAGAGCAACACATTGTTTAGGCCTGGGTGAGCTAACAACTGGGCAGCTAACAAATTTTTCCCTAAGGAGAGTACAAATCCACGGCCAGTACAAATAGATTCCTGAATTTACCCCTGTATCAATATGTTATAATTACATTTGGATGTCTAGCACAGTGGTGGGCAACTCCAGGCCTCGCAGGCTAGTGTGTATGCAGGTTTTTGCTGCCACCAGTTACCAATTATTTAATTAACCCAATCAATTACATGATCTGATATTGTATCTACATTCCACGATATGAAAAGCAGCTGATGAATGTTCTTGTGTTGGTATGCATGTATTGTAGTGTTTTATCGTGGTGTAATTTACGAGTGAAACGGTGATGGTGTATACAACTAATTAGCTGATTGAGCCAGGGTAACTGGTGGCAGTAAAAACCTGCATACACACCGGCCCGCAAGGCCTGGAGTTGCCCACCCCTGGTCTAACTCTAGCCCATACGTATGATATAAGCTACTGACGCGGAATTCACACCCTGTTCTAACTGGTTGTGGGTGCTAGAAGGTAGAGGCAGATGCTTTAACAGCCACGGTCCATTCTCCCAGTCCGTTGCATTTTAACACATAGAGCCTTCTCCATCTAAAATGGCAGCAGAAAGTTGCATGCCCAAGAATGGCATTAAATGCAGAAATAGCCTCACATTACAAAAGAGCGGATTGTTTGATTCTCACCTTTCAAGAAGCTTGCCCTGCTAAACTGTGTAATACGGAAGAATATTGTGCGATATCTGCAGCAGTCGCTGAGATTTGCAAAGAGAAAGAATATCCTTTCACGAAAATGTGTTTCATTGGTTACAGGTTGGTCTGAAACTGAGAGAACACCCTCCAACCCCCCGCCCCCCCTTCTCATTTCCTGTCTCCAGGAATAGCTAAAGTACTGGCGAGACCCTCACAGATGTTTTCCCCCTTAATCCCAATGTCTTGCTCATTACCTGTGTCCTGACCTTGATCTCTCCCTGCCATGAATATTATGGAACAGGAAGGGGGGATAAGAAGCTTTCAGGCATTCAGCTGCTGAGGATTGCAGTGTAGAGGAGAGAGGGAGTACGAATGAAAAAGTGTGAGAGAGGTTGTCATGTCCCGTGCCCCGATTTCCTGGTTTTCCGTCTATGTATTTTCTATGTGAATTCCGTTCCGTTTTTTTCCCTTTCTCCCTCCATTTTGTGTCTTCACTTCCCGCACCTGATATGTGTTTCCTCATGTCTCGTCTCACCTGTTCCTAATTTATTTTGTTGTTAATCTGGCATTTAAGCACCCGTTTCTTTGTTCTGTGCCAGATCATCTTGTGCCCTGCGCTTGTCATATTACTTTCCAGCCTTTTCATTCCTGTCTTTTCCCTGCCTGCGCCTCGTTCCTGTGTTCAGTCCTGTGTACCCTCCAGTTGTATTCTCCTGCCTGTCCTGCCTGCTCCCGTCCAGCCCTGTGCCGGTTCTCCTGTCTACCTTGCCCAGCTCCAGCCCGGCTCGGGTTTTCCTGCCTGTTCCCGGTTCTGTCCCTACGTCAACCCTGCCCTGCTTGCCCAAGCCTGTTTCCTGCCCGCCTGCTGTCCTGTGTGGATAGTCTTGTGTAATAAAGTCTCCTGCGTAGAGTTCAACTGAACGTCTGTCTCTGAGCCTTGCGTTTGGGTCCAGTCCTGTACACTGCCATAACAGAGGTAGAATAATAATGATGATGATTATTATTATTAGAATCCTATAGTTGGCCAAATTAGATCTAAAGTAATACAATAATGTGGTATTATTCTGACCAAAAAGGGCTCTGTTTGCTGAAGTTACACTATACATTGTTTACTATTGGTATTGGTAGTTTACTCTTGGGTATAGACAACTTTCATTTTTATGCACACACAGAGAAGGCATGAGGGAGAGTGAGAAAGAGAGGGGGGGGTGGGTAGTGATATGCAATTAAATGGAGACCATGCACACGGAGTTTCAGGATAAGGTTGTCAAGCAGCATCTGTTATTGCCACATCCGTAATGAACTTTCAGTTTGGAAGACAGCTGCAATCCTGATCAAACTCGAAAAGATGCCCGAGAGTTCCACGGGTCCCTGGCGGAGAAGCCCTTACGGAGGAGAGATGACATGGGCGAGCTGATAAGGGTTAGAGGGGGTGGGGGGGCTTTACATTAATCTTGCGTTGTAATGACAGTCTAAGGTTTTCAGTATTCTGATGAATTCCGGGATTGGGTTTAAACTGTTTTCATTTTGTTTGCGGGTCTTTTAATCTCCTAACCCTGCAGTCTTAATCAAAACTCACGAGCAGGTTTTTAATCCGTCATGAATGAGGCCGAGGATTACGGGCTGCTGACCTCGGCAAGAGCGCACAGCTGCATCCTCCTTGAATAAACTTTCTCAGTTTTTTTACGGGAACGATAATCACCTTCTTTTCGTAGCTGTATTGTCTCAATATCAAACAACAGGGTAGTAACTGCCACGAAGAAACCTAATTATACAAAGTCCGGGGTAGCCTACGAGGCGGCTGTCGTTACGTAAATCTCCTGAGGCCAGTGGGCTAGATTTTGATTGTGGCAGCAGGGCATTCTCCTTGCTCCTCGTTTCGGCTGATGGCAGCTTTCTCCGATAATAATCAGCAGTTTTCAGTCAGGTGAGTAGCACAGTAAAAAATAATCCATGTAAAATACTTTGAGAAATCCTGGTTGCATTGCCAAGACCTGTCTTTTATCTTCCATAGGCTTGCAAACTGGAAAAACTAGTCATATTTTTTTCTCCATTTCTCCAGATATCATCTACACGTCTATGAAAAACAAGCTTATTCGGGAATTTGGACTGTGAAGCGTCCAAGACCTACAGTTAGGCCTACTGCTTCCACTGGAGCAACCTTTTTCCGGGAAACTACCTCTACAAACTGGATATTAATTCTACCTTTATTTCACACTTTATAGGTCACTAGGCACCTCAGAAGGTGTGTGCACAAGCCTTTTTGACAGGTGCCAATAGCCATTCTTAAGATCAATGATGCCGTTTTTATCAACCACTAATCAGGCCACACGCAACAGGAAATGCTGTCGTGAAATGTGGCCATCCAAACAAGGAAGGTAGACAAAAATTGAGAAGGATTCAGAGGGAACGTGCATTTCAACAGTTGAAGAAAAAAATATAGCCTTAGAAACCAATGTACATGGGGTCATGGGGCAAATGGATAGTTCAAAAAGAAACAAATACACGGCATATTTAATTGATGACGGCGGTTTTTTGATGGATACCTTCAGCCTCTTCTTACAAAGTGTTAATGAGCTGGGACACAGCATTCAGCATTATGACTTGTGTAAGTCTATTGTTCAGCTAATAATTCAGCTGAAAATGATCTATAGTTCTAATTTTACAGATGGATGTACAGCTGGGAAAGGAACCAAACCAGCCTTGACTCAATGAAAATGCATTCTTAACTGTGATGTGCAAGCAAACAAGTGCTGTTTTAAAAAAAACCCAAAGGCAGTTTGCCGAGTTCAAAAATCACTAAAAAGGAACTTTAGACATTGTGCTTCAGGGTGATTTTACAAATAGATCCATCACCCGCACCCCCGTCCCCCCGCTCCCCCTGATCAAAGCCGCTTCTTCCGATCCACAAAAAATAAGGCTCCAGAAGGATGCTCGCTGAAACGGCCAAAAAAAACGACGGTAAAAAGGCAACGCAACAGACTGCGACTCCAGATTGAAAGTTAAATTAGGCATGGAAGCCTTTTGCTGCTTTAAGAGGGGAATCATCCAGATAAACAGCCATGCCTTGACAAACCACACAGGCATGCGCAGGCGGAGTCTGGCCATTAATAACGGCAATCCCAGCGAGACTGTGCTTCAGATAACAACAAAGGATGGCACCTCATCTTGACAACAAGCCAGCGGAATTTACTCTGATTTCTAGGTCTAATTAATGTGCTGACAGCTGCATCTGTTGAGCCCCGTGGTTTACTGAGTTTAGAACAATGCACCATGCGAATATCTCACAACGCCACCTTCATTGGGTTATGGCTTAAAAGGCATTCCCCAGAGCATGCCAATGTTTTCATTCACTCTTCGTGTTAACCCTGGTTTTTTGTTTATTTATGATAATAAGCAGTAGCAAATTCTTACGTACACGTTGTGTTAAAAGCAGTGCAGCTGGTGTTTCTGAGAAGAGTACCTGCTTGCACAGAATCTGTAGCGGTAACTGTGAACAAATAGCCTAGTGATATAGGCCTACACAGTCACGATGAAACATGGCATGTCATAGACATTTAGCATACGAACAAAAATATTGTGAAATATTTCCATCAAATTTTTCATTAAAAAAAACAAACTTTATTTTGGGTAAAAAACAAATATGTAAAAACAACCATGTATGTCCAATACTTGTATGTATCTTGCAGGTCTGAAAACGTATTGTTCATTGGCCAGTCTGAACCGAGTTACTCGGAAGGGACCTTGGATCTTGACACAATATGAGTGCAATATTTCCACACTGCAGCTTTACCACTTAATTTAGTGTCTGCAAATTAAGTTGTGCTTGAAGGTAAACAAGTTAGAATATCCCTCGGTAGTGCATCCTTTGCGCTTACATATTTCACATGGCAACCAAAGCCTGCCAAGTTTATTTTCTCTTTAATGGGAGCTATTATAGCAAAAGGAGCAGTAGGCCCGCACAGTAAATTGTTCAGTGTTAACTGAAATTGGACAGTTTATCTGAGTCTGAAAGGGATAAAAAAGCACTATATCAGTCGATTTTACACCGACTATTTCACTGCCAGGCTGCTGTTGTATGATTGAAATGTACTTACTGCCTCGTATGTGGGTACACAAAATCTATGCAGGGTGGGTCATATTATGGCCCCCTCCCGCAGGTACACTACACAAGTATGTTGGATAAAACTGCCCTAGCAAATCAATTTTCAAATAACATATGAATATGAGCACACCTCTGCAAATCGCACATTTCAAATTTGTTCCGTTAAATAACTGTTTTTGCTACTATTTAACATGTGGAATGTTTGTACTTTCCATAACCAATTATTAGGCCTAAAAAAAAAGCTTGATTAGTAATATATGATAAGTAGCCTATCATAGGTATTCTGTCTCCTCCACAGCCCCAGGCTGCAGTGTCATGCCATTAATTGGGAAAGCACTGGTGCTCTACTGCCCCCGCCTGGCCATGTTGGGGAAAAACATTAATCTCTTCTGCTCTCTCCTTTGCGGTGCAAGCGCATATCCTCAAATGAACTCGCATACAAACTTGCTTAAGTACACCTTCCTCCTCCAGGCAATAGCCGGTGTCAATACCATCTAATTCCACAAACACTTCATATTTAAAAACATCTTTAATCATTTTGATTATTTTTTTGCTTTAAAATAATTAAGAATACTGTTGCTTTTCCCTGCTAAGGCACAAGATGCCTTTGCACACAAAACAAAACAAAACAAAAAAGACAAACACAACAGATACAGTAACGTGGAAAAATTTGTTTTGATGAAAGTGCAATAGTAAACAGAAGCACCAAGCACATGCTTATACAGGCCTGAGCTCAGAAGAATAACTTGGCTGTTTCTTCTTTAAAAACCCTGTGCAATCACAACCATCATTTTGAAGTGGTTAAAGAAATGAGAAAAAAATGCTGCGATATTAATTCTATTTTATTCAGATTTAATTAAAAATGTAATGCTGAAAGCAAAAGACTTATACTGCGCACTATAGGAAGACCACGGTATTGACCATTTTGAGACCATTCTTGTTGTGCAATTAATATGATATTAACATTTAAACCAATCAAAAGTGTGACTGCCAATCAGAGGTGAACTTGAAGTAAAACTTCATATGGAACCGACACCACATCCCACCTGCAGTGCTCCTGTTTAGATATGATATTGTTTATATATATATTTTTTCATTCATTTAAAATATCTAACCTACATACATATTTATATTCTGCTCTAATAAATGCTTTAATTGCAAGAAAAAGAAAAAAAAAGATTGCACAAGTCTTTAAAGTCAGTTTAGAGAAGAGAGTGGCTTAATCACATACAGTATGGTACCAGACACTGGCTGAAATGTTCAACGGCAATTAAACAGCACTCTACATTTGACCATAAATGTTTGTGAAAACACTTCTGTGAGATTGTAAGTCCACACTGCAGCATAGAAAATATCCATATATAGTTGCAGATACATTTTCCTGACATACAAGTGCCACAATTCAGCAATCAGATAAGTAAACTACACACTTAAAAGACATTGTGCGGAGTAGAGGGGTGTCAAGTGAAAGGAAGCCACACTCGTTAATCGCATCTTGCAGGTTTGAATCCATGACATGCCACTGCTGCTGCACCCTTGAGTAAACTACTTAACCTGAATCGCTTAAGTAACTAACCAGCATAAACAGACTGAATGTAAAACATACAACGTGGAAGAACCCTTGATGAGCATGACTGTGACTTGGGTTCACGAAGCTTTTCCTTCGGCTCTCTCTTCACAAACAGTTTGGCGAGTTAAGAAATCACATAAACTTGGCAAACTGTGTTTGTGAAGAAAACTAGTAACACGAACGTTGACTGAACCCAGACAAAAAAATAATAATTTAATTCGGTGCATGTTGGCGATTGATAACTATTGCGACGTTACAATTATTATAATTCTTTTTTTTTTTTTTAAATTAAAAAAATAAAAAATTGTACATACTTATGAAGTGGCAGAGAAAAAACCACATGCATGGATTAATAAAGATTTGGAAGACCTGAAATGAACAGTAAAAATATCCTGCTTAGAAAAAACGCCCCTCAAAAAGCAGGGCTCGGATTAAAAGCTGCAACCTTTGATATGCAATGCTTACGCATTTTTCAGAAATCTAAAAAATGTTGCATTTATAAAAACACTCACAGAAATGGAAAAATCTTACAGAAACTGAAAATCTTTGTAATTGTTAATGCCAGTACGTCGCTTACACAAGACATTTACCTGTTTTCATGACTTCATACAGTGATATATTTTATGACCATGTATGTTCATATCACACATTTTGTCCATGCATATATTCTATATACATTCTCTATTCCCAAATCTTCCTTGAACAGTTCACAAGGCGCCTCTATGACAGACTCAACATGGCAGTACATCTACAGAAGCAGACTCACGTATGATGACGGATTTGAGAAAAAGCTGGTAGGGGTAGACATAAGTGAGTTGTTATGCATTTGTATTACGATGTGGTGTTGTTTAATGGCAAACAAGGAACCACCAGGTCAAAGATCAGAGGCAATTACCGCAAAATTCCCCAAGAAAGGATATTATCACATATGGCCTGTACACCAACCAGATGGTCAGCATCACAGCTTCCTTTTCTCTTCTGTACTTCCTTAATATAGGAGGTTATGGATCATAACAGGAAGTTCCAGTCATGTCTGAAAGCTATGATTACTGTTGTAACAATTAAGAAGAATTTTATATTCAACAATATCCCAGATATAACTTTCCATTTTAGGATTGTGGAGCTGACCATCTGGTATGTATAGACAATCTGTGGTATCTAATTGTACTACTAGTAGCTGACTTCTTTTCGGCTCTCGCAATAGTTGTGACTGCATGTTAATCACTGAACAGACGGTACACATTACTATGCTTGGACTGTTATGAATACAGTGATCCTTGTCTCCTGGTGACACGTCTTGCTCCTGTTGAGGTATGTGTTGGGTGTTTTGCATATCAGGTCGTGTTTCGCACATTAGGCAGTGTATTGAAGATTTAGTGTGAGATGGCGAGTTTGCTGTTGTGCCGAACACTCAGCAACACGGATGACGACCACAGCGTCATTGTGAAGAGGCGGTATGGCCGCCATCAGACCGTGACGCGGTCCGTGCCTTCTGAATTCCTCCAAACAAGGTTCAAGACACCAGTGTACAATATAAAAGGGTATTCTCGGTAATGCTATATACTGTACAACTAGATCTGCAATGGATTGGCAACCTCTACAGGGTGTATTCCTGCCTCTGGCCCAATGCATGCTGGGATAGGCTCCAGACCCCCGGGTAGACCTGACCAGGAATAAGCGGGTTAGATAATGGATGGATAATTAGATATTAATTTTAAGATTAATTAAGTGATCAAAATGTAAAGAGTCTGCACCCAGAATATGCAGAGGTAACATGATAGTGGCCGAAGGTATTATTATTTTTTTAATAAAATTTTGTTTCTGATTTTTTCCCCATTTTCTCCCAATTTAGTAGCCAATTGAACCCCTATTCTACTTCAATTCCCCCCATGTAGCAACCGCTAGAGAACCACCACTATACAACCCCGTCAGCCGGTAGTAGGAAAGAGGCCGCCACGTCCTCTACAGGGCGCGACTCCCCAAGCTCCTGACCGTGATTCCAACTCGCCCGGGGCCTTATTTTTGCGTAGCGATTCTCATCCGAGCCCTCCCCCCACCCGGAAGCAGCCGCCAATTGCTGCTCCCACAGGGCGCTGGCCATGCTCGGAAAATGGCAGGACCGGGGCGCGAACCCCGATCCTCGGAGTACAACTGCGCTGACTGAAAGTCAGCGCTTTTACCGTTGTACTACCGTAGCGGCCCGAAGGTATTATTATTAAAATGCACTAGATTGTGTAATTAGGGATGAGTTTGGAATTGCGTTGATTAGTCAATTAGTTGCATGTTTACGTCATTTGTGCAGATGGAAGAGAAGGGGCGGGGCATGGAGGACTGTGACACTTCGCTGGCGGGGCACTGGCCACTCACATCCAGGCAGATGTCAGTGATGGGGGAGGAGCTGTTCTGGTCTGGGGCGGAGCAGTCGCCGGTCCCGACGGGGGGAGGGGGCGGAGCCAGAGCTGGCGTAGAGGGGCGGGGAGACTGGGGGGTGATCCGAGACTCGTCTGCAGAGGGGGAGGGGTCCTCAGAGGGACAGGCGTCCAAAGAGATGGCAGTGGAGGCGGGATCTTGGTCCTGGAGGGTGAGGCTGAATCTGAGGCTGAGGGCAGGGGAGGGCGTGGGGGTAATGAGGACCGAGGCGGGGCAGTCAGGGGAGGAGTACTGGGCCAGGAACTCCAGCTGGTCGGGAGAGAGCGTGGCCTCGCTGCACACTTTGTGGCACAGCTCTGACAGGCTCTGCAGTGTCTCCCCTTTACACCTCTTCAACTGGTCACGCTCCTGTATCAGCTTCTCCTTCTCACTTCTCTGTAGAGGTCAGAGATACACACACACATACGCACAGTCACAAGCACACACACACACACACACACACACACACACACGCATAGTCGCACACATACACATACACACAAACACAAACACAAACACAAACACACGCATAGTCACATGCGCACACACACACACAAAGTATAAAGGGTCATACTTCAGGATTGGAAAGGATGGCATGGTGGTCAATATGTCACAAGAGTTTGTTCAAATGGCCAAACTGTATTGACAAAGAAAACAAACCCGCATTCAAATTTGAAGATGAGGACTAATGCAGATTAAACCAAGGTCGATTTGTTTGTCTCCAACTCTGTCACTCATCTGGAGACACAGTAGTGGCCGGCAGGGTTAGGGTCAACTCCGTTTCAAATTCATTAATTGACCTGAAATTCTATCAATTAATTTCAAAAATGGCCATAATGTCCCAGAGGACTTTTCAATTAACAAGCTGAAGTTGAATCAATTTCCTTAACTGACTGAATTGAAACGGAATGGACGCTCGGCTCCAGTGTGGGACGGTGGTTTGGCGCGCACCAGCTTGTGGATCTCTCCCTCCAGGCCCAGGATGCACTCCAGCTTCCTCTTGCGGCAGCGCTGGGCCGCGATGCGGTTCTTGCTCCGCCGTCGCACGTCGTGCACAAAGTCCAGCTGCTCCCGGGTCAGACTCTGCAGCCGCAGCATGTGCTGGAAGTCGTTCCGGCTGAGGGACGGAATCTGCTCCACCGGGAAAGGCAGCTGCATCTGTGGAGGCACAGAAGAGGTCAGCACCCCTGGGTGTACCATCCATGTACCCTACCTCAGTTATAACTCACCCTCACTCCACTCGGCTATAACTCACCCTCACTCAGCTGCATCTCACCCTCGCTCAGCTATAGATCACACACCGTCACTCAGCTGTATCTCACCCTCACTCAGCTACAACTCCTCGCTCTGCTGTAACTCTTTTCTCTCAACTTTTTTTCTAGTGTTGCGCTGCGCTGCACTGCTCAATGAATATCACACTCAGTCAAAAATCAACAAATGTTCCTGTAAAATCAGGAGTACTCATTGGCCCACCGATTCTGAACAATTTTGTTTTCAGTTAAAGCATTGCCAAATTCCAGTCAATGTTGTAGATGATTAACAACGAGTAAACTCTGACAAACTATTCCACTCTATTTTTGGAGGTAGTTCCATGCAGGATCTTGAAGCCTTGTGAAGGTGAGATTTTAATTAATATTTTTCTATGATGAGAAAATGACAAAAACAAAGGCGTTTGCACGATTTTCTTGGGGAAAAAAATAGCAGAAGTAATTACATATAAAAACAAAAACAAGCCTTATTTACCCTGTGTCAAGGGTGACTATTAAAAATGAGAACTGTATTTCATTGGAACTTTCCATCCTGATTAACCCCACACCAATATATATTTAATTTATATTTATGGTTTGAAAGACTTTAAGAGCACCGGACACTTGTTTCAAAGTTCTAAATGTCTATTGTTTAAAACATTAATTATAATGTGTCATGTCAAAGAGGACTGAAAAGTCAAATGTGTTATGAAATATGTTCAGAACTGTTTAACTCAGTTGCAATAGTTCTATATTTTTATTTGAACCGACATTTCAAATTCCTTATAATTTGAGATTTCCACATAGAAAAGTTCGACAAGCCAATATCTCTGAGGACAAATAAGCATTAGATCAGTGTTTTTCAACCTTTTTTGAGCCAAGGCACATTTTTTACATTAAAAAAATCCTCGAGTCACCCCACCAACCAAAAGTGTTACTAATTAAGTGAAGTTGGATAATTTCAGTGTGCCGCGGCACAGTGGTTGAAAATCACTGCATTAGATCATAAAAATGTGCACTAATATGGTTGAGTATTCTTCTAAGTGCCTATTATAACCTAAATATCTGCATGGCACTAATTTGGCCTCTTACCTCTCGTGCTCTCTCGCTGTTGTAAGCCTCGCTGTCCCCATCCGTGTCCGAGTCCGAGTTGTCCCCCGAATTAACGGACGAGATGCAGGGGCTCTTCTCCGGCTGGGCTCCCGCCTCAAACTCAGGGAGCTGCACCTCCTCTCCCAGGTCCCTCAGAAAGGGACAGTCTCCAGTACTAGCATTCAGGTCCAGGTGTTTCAGCCAGTGGAAGTCAGTTTCCTTTCCTAGGGCAGACTGGCTTTCAGGGTCCAGGAGAAGGGGTTCGGCCTGCGAGGGGGGCGGATCGGGCCAGAAGCCTTGGGCCAGGTGTTCGGCCACCTCCCTTTCTACACTGCTCCGGTCTCCCCCTCCCTCACGGACCACAATGGACAGGGCAGAATCCGTCGGTTCAAAGTTCACCGTCCCTTCATTTCCACTGCACCCCAAAGCCTCGTCCCCGTCCTGCGCCATCATGGCATCTGCAGGACCCACCGGACAACAGTCAGGGGTGGCTGAGGAGGGGCCCGCAGGCTGATCGCAATTTAAATCCGGTGTTGCCAAAAAGCCAGTGCCAGTGCTTTCAGGTGTACAGGAGAGACAGTCGGCCAATGGAGTGGTCTCATTCTCAGGCACGCTGCACGTTTCTGACAGGGGTCTGTCACACACATCTCCTGCCCCATTGTTGTTTTCACCTCTGGTGCATGGCAAGCAGGGAGAAGCACATGCTTGACTGGTCAGGGCCGGAGGGAAAGGCGCCATCTGCGGGCCGCAGTCCTCCAAACAGAACCGGTCTTTTCCACAAGCCATCTGGAACTTGCGGTACTTTGGACAAAGGAGGGAGTAGTCCGTTTCTGCGTGCTTGTCTGGGCAGCCGGGGACGTAGGCCTCTGGCGATAGCGATACAAGCGCGGAACTCTGGGTCTGCGCCCCGTCGCTCCTGTTTTTTGGGACAGCACATGATGGTTCGGCATCAGCGCGTTCCTCTTCGGGCTCATCCCCGTCTGAGTGACTGCGGGAGTTTGCCTGCGAAGATTTCCGTTTACAACACTTGGTCTTGCAGCACACCTTCCTCTGGACTCTGTGTATGTTTTTGCCATGGTCGAAGAACTTTGGGATGAGGAAGTCGAAGCAGGCTTTGTCCAAATTGTGGAACCCCAAAATTTCTGCGCAGCTGTGGATCTCCACTATGTTTTCTTTGGTGAAGAGGAGTTTTGCAGTGTAAGCAAACTGGAGCAGTGGTTCAAACCCCTCCACTGTCACCTAGAAACAAAAAAAATTGCCATTATAAATGTCATGCTGTTATATAAGCAACAAGATTTATCTTTTACTTATCATATGTTCAGAGAACTTCAGACTTGTTTTGAACCAATGTAAAGTTCTAACATTAAGTATATTAAATATCCTTTAAGCACTTCCAGGCCAAAATTTTACAGTAAGTGGAAAGTAAGGAAAATGAGTGAGGAGAAACAACCCTTAAAGTGGCCCATCCAGATCTACTGCATATCTGGCATCAGAGTGATGGTTTGAGGCCCGTTTGATACCTCAGACCCTTGATGACTTACAGCAATTTAGCCAACCATGTGTTCCATACTGTTCCAGTGTAATTTAGAGCTTAACCCTTTCAAATGCAGAGAGGTTATAGTATCGCTTGTAAGAGTACCTGAAAATAAGATATCAAGTATCTTTTGATACTGTTGGGTCACAGACATCAGGAAGTCATGGCATGCAAAGTATATGCAACCAAATATTAAATATGATGACCATTTAATTTTATGTTAATTTCTCCAATTACTTTTGGTCCACTAAAATGGGGGGACCATGTATAAAAAAGGCTACTTGCTACACGGTTCACCCGATATGGATTTAAACACCCTCCAATTGCAGCTGAAAGTCTGCACTTTAACCTCATGGTCACTGTTCCTTTGCAAATCAGCAAATTCAGTACAGAGCCAAAACAATAAAAAATGTGTCACTGTCCAAATACTTTTGGACTGTACTGTATGCGTGTATGCATGTCTCTCTAGATTTAATTATCTTATGACTCATAAATATGCTCATAACAAACAGTAGAAAAATTAATTCTCAACAAAACACGTTTCCAACTTACAAAAATGCCAAGTTACTCACACATACAAAGCGCTGTCTATAAATCATTAACTTTCTAAATCTAGGCCTGCTGTTAAAAGTATTGATATGAAAGTGAGTTATAACAAACAATATTAGCTCTTAGCTCACACAAATTAAACAAGCTCTATCCCAAAGCAATTCTACCAAATGTTTCCCAAACTATTTCATGTAACTTGGCCCTGTGTTTTTTCATCTTCATACGAAGAGAATGTGGTCATTCAAACTTTGTGTCACATCAAAGTGTCAAATTCCAATCATTTAAGTGTATATCATCTGCAATTCAGCTGTGTTACACTTAAAACATTTAAAAAATGACTACACTAAGGGCCTGATTTACTACAACCTTAACGGGTGCAAAAACATTACAGCACACGCAAAACTAATAACACAACAAATTATTGGTCATGTTATCTTTGGTCATGTTATTGGTTTTGCGTGTGCTAAAAGGTTTTGCACAAGCTAAAGGTCTTTGTAAATCAGGCCCATGTTTTAACAATTGTCTTCATGTGCTTTGGGTCTATGAAAAGCACATCCCAACGTTTCCTTCCACGGACATGCTCTTTACCTCTTCGGGAAGCGTTATGACCAGGCCTTGCCAGGCATGGCCGCTCACTCTGTTGTGGAAATAGTCGCTGCATGCTGCCAGAACAGAGCGGTGGGCGCGGTAGCTCTTGTTTTCCACCAAAATTGTCACGTCGCATAGGATCTCCTTCTGCCTCTGGTCGTCCAGACACCGGAGAACGTGCAAGCTGTGCACCGAGGACTGGAAGGTGAACGCCGACGTCCGCGGGATCTCCAAATCCATGGCTTGGGGTCTCAACTGTACAGAGCAAGCATAACCACAAGCTGGACGCATGTTTTTGCGTTGCGGATAGTTTTATATGAGACCATTTTCCCTTAATTAGGCGATTGTGTGGACCTAGTCGGTCAATTAGCCGACTAATCTAGCCTAGCCGCACTACAGTGTTTTACTTGCGTTGAATTAGCCTGCTTGTAAGTAGCTAGGCTACTAGCTGTTTTGTGTCGGTCATTTCAAGCGTGTCCAAATTAGTTGTCTACACTAAGCTAAATTAGCCTATGTAACTGCGAAGGTCTGACAGTGGTTCGGTTCGTGATTTTATTCCCATCCAATTGTCATTTTACCCACATCAAACTACTCGTCGCCCATCTGTTTTCTTGGCTTTATAGAGCGCAAAGGCTAGACCAAACTCTGTGTAGACTAGTCTGCGTATGGGTTACACAATTTCGGTTTAATAAAAGGTAGCCTATCTTCAACGTGATCAATCAGCCCATGTTCTGGCATGGATACAGATTTAGATTTACGCAAAAAAAAATTGTTAAGCAATGCCCTAACCTGCTGACTCATTGTTATTCAGAAAGGATGTGCAAGCATTTCCCAAAGTTCTCGTTCTAGTTCATCGCCAACTTTGAAAACGGCACAGTGAAAACCGAAACAATTTCGCTAACGTAACTATGCGAGGCTGAAGTTGTCAGTGGTGTTAGTGAGCCATAGTGTAACTTAATCCAGATACATTTACGGTCGCTTAGCGAACGCTTTATGAAAACATTTAAACATCTCTATTGCTATTTATTGTAGGCTATACGTTAGCCTACATTATAGGCTATTTATAGCCAGTTTACTTGACTTGATCAATAATCTGTTAATTTCTTTTAACGGAAAAACACAATGACAAATATTTGAACAGCAAACTAGAATACAGGAGGCTATTTTAGCCGTAACGTTAAGCCATACACAACAAAGTATAGTTGGTTAACATTAACGAAACATTATTTGGGGGTAATGTAGGCTAATGTGCCACCGGCTAGACAGCAACCAACATGTTTACAAGCGAACAAAGAAAACCAACAGTGATTAGCAATATTCAGAGCGCATGGCACTTTAAATTAGTGTGAAAATGCCCCCTCCAAGTTTGACAGATTCAAAGTTCATGCCCGGCGAACTAGTTGTGCTAAGTTAGCTAACAGCTGCTGCGTCGTGTACACGTAGCGAGTGGCTAGCCGGCCAGATCAGAAAGATTACTTTTCATGCTTAAAAGCCAGAGCAAACAATGCGCCACACGAACCTGTCATTTCACCTCATGAGTAAATTCCGATTGCAGGGTACCGACTCTTGAACAGTCAACGTAGACATTGTTCTATGTGAAGCCACAACCCTTCGAGAGCAAAAGGCACGGGTTAAATAGCAAGCTTTCTTTTCGACTGGAATCATGTGACATAAACTCGTACGCAACCCTAGTGGTGTCTGTCATTATCGTAAGTAGCCTATCCGACCACAGTACTAGGCTGTGTCCGAATCAGAGCCCTATCTACTGCGCCCTGTCTCCTGCGTACAGTGCACTGGCAGAAGTGCGCTGTTTAATGTGCACTGTTTAGCAGTCAGCGAAACATATCCGCCATACTATTTTCCAACCGTACTGTGTAAGTGCCGTAAGCAGGTCATAAGAGTAAGACCAGTGTTGGCATGTCCGCGGTTTTACAGCTAAATTGGGATACTTTCAAAGTGCAGTGACGGGTAAAAATGAAAAGTTGCAAAGCACGCACTTATTTTAAAAAGTTAAAATATGATGATTTCTATTTAAAACATGTTGGTTTCGGTTAAACATATTTTGAGAGTCGCCATTTGGCTGAAAATCTTACAAGATCTGGCAACCCTGTGCCCCACCTCTGCGCTGCCATGTCACATGTTTTTTTTTGTTGTAATTGAAGGAAAACGTCAGCGAAGCTGCGCCTCATCCTTTCTCATCCGATTTACTCACCAAGGCTTCTCAATAGTGGGGAAGAGTGCTGATTCTGACACGGCCCTAGAGTTCAGTGTGCGTATCCAACCATTCCAATAGTATCCTGCGTCATTTTCCGCTTTTTAGATGGAAAAAAACATTTTATTCCTGTGTACGAGCATCAGTTCGGCCCATAGACATGTGTATGCTCTATATGGTTCAGCATAAAACTTGGAGTATCAGTTCTATGACATAAAACAGACCATGGGACTCTGAAATTATTTGCGGTAGGCTAACTTCACTGACTTTCCCCCCCCTTTTTTTAAAGATTTGGCACCCAGCGCGGGGCTGTGGCTGTACGTCACAATTCCCACCTAATTTGGAATGACCAATTAATTCCCAACAACCCTAGCACAGGACACATGGGTATCTTTCCTCATTGCAAACCCACGACTTTCCTTACAAAACACATAGCCACAGTCAGCCACCTGTTTCTCCGTAAGCACCATTGCCAAACTCCGCACAGAGTGGAATCGATGGAAGACCATGCAGGCTATGCCCAGCAGAGTTGCCTGATGAACGCGGGCCGACTGATCCCACCCATACCCTGGGTACCGCAATTGCCAATTGGTTATGGTCGACACAGTCGGCACGATTCGGATTGGAACCCAGACCGTGGGGCTCATCCGTGCGATGTGGTGCCTCAACCGAATGAGCCACCTAGCAGCCCGTACGTCAGTGGTTTCTCTATTGTCTGGTACATCCGTGCAGTGTCAAGGGTGTTTTCACACTTCGTTCAGCCTCTCAAGTGGTTTCAGACCGACGACTCAGCATTTTTGTGCATATGTGAACATGCTAAATGAACTCCCCTGAAATGACCCCTCTGAAATGAACCAAACTCAAACTACCCCAGGAGGTGGTCTCAGTTGGTTTGTTTGTGGTTCCTTTCGAGGTCCAATGCATTTGTGCATTGTGAACACACAGCCACCAAGTCTACTTTGCTTTACACATTAGTACATTGCATTGCAGTCATTTAACAGATGCTTTTAACCAAAGCGACATACAATAAGTGCATACAGAAAGGTCATCGAAGTAACTACAGAAGCGATAAGACAAAGCACATCTTTCACATAATGTAGCAGATATCCCTAGTAATGAACATTGAATGTAGTTCACAGTAAGCTGTGGGTAAATCAGCTATACTATAATTCTATTCTAAATACTATTATAAACTGTAACAAACAGTTAGACAAGAAAACACAGGGAACAAGTACCATTAGTACCTCAAGGCTTGCCATACATTGATTATAAGCAGCTGCAGTAACTTCTAAGCATAACCATATGCCACAAAAAACAAATTGCAGAACAAATAGCATAAACGTATCTGCAGAAACCATCTTGAACAAAATTGCCCATAATATAACGTTACAGCAAATTAGGAGCTGTGGTGTGAACAACAAGCGGTCTGAGATCTCATCAATGCTTAAGTGGACCAGAAAGGGGACCGAGTCCTCTTCCAAGTCCGCGTACAATGTGAACACAAAAAGGAGGAGTTCATGTGCCGCTGGTTCACTTTAAAAGAACTGAGTTTGGTTTATTTACATAATAAAAAATTAAAACTATATGTGAAAACATCCTCAGGGTGACCGAAGACTGAAGCATGTGTACATCCAACTTACGAAAACACCTGAAAGGACAACAAAGGGGAATATACAGTAAGTATCGCTTTATGCTGAGGACCAATAAAAAAGCAGTGGAATTCATCTTTCCAAAACAAAAATAGACATGCTCTCATTTCCCCAAATGTGGTGCCGTAATGTGCACCCACATGATGGGAAATGTGTTGAAATGGTTCATCTATCCAGACTAAATGAATCTTTATCCAATATGAGCAAACACTTAGACATGACACATTTATATTTGTCAATGCAGTTAAGGTTCACCTGCCTGCAAAGTGTCTATGCCAGGTCTCATTATCAATTCTGTCTTCATACAGACCCTGCTTCTCAATAATAGGATTCAACAATTTAAATAACATTAAACAATTTAATTCCCGTAATATTTAATAGTGTACAAAATATGCATTCAGGAAATATGGCGTGTACTTCAGGCCTTACTCTAAAATTACTTTGTGGATTTCAAATCATATCCATTGGGAAGAAAAAAACTGTGTTACATGCCTGGTAATTCACATAATATTTAGACTGATATAAAACCTGTCTTTTCGGATAGCACTGCCTGAAAAAGGGAGTTTCGGATTTGTGCATCTTAGTGTCCACCCCGTAAATGCAGCTAGCTTTTCGGGCAGTGTAGTATTTAATAATATGGTAACCAATGCTTATGTGTCTTAAATCATTGTATATCTGCTACATGTATACAATTCTCACTTTAAAATATATTGAATGTAATTCACACCTTGATATATGCACATCATATTTGTCAAGTAACTTATTAATTAATATTTAATAATAGTTCATTTAAAAAATGTTAATGGTTATAGACTTTTTGTGGTTATAGGTAATATTTATCTATATATTTATACAATAGCATGTGAGAATGAGTGTGAGATTGCATCAGATCAGGTAAGAAAGTGCCTGGCCATCTGCTGTGTCTAAATGCACTTTGACAATTATATGAAGATCCAATGGATTCCAGTGGACACAGTGTGATTCAAGTCTGAAATGAAAAACTTGGCTCTTTTTCAAAAAAGTAAATTTCACTTACATGGGCATGCCACCAATGCACACACTCATTACAGCATGTTTAAAAATAAAAAATCCAGATCACCCCGTGTCATTTCGAAGGTCTTTACTTCTGCTTTCAGTTTGACGTAGAACAGAAAAGTGAAAAAAAATCTTTATTCCTCAGACTGCCTTCCTCATTTCTAATGCCAAATCTCTCATACATTATTCATGACAAATTGTGCTGCCACAATTACAACTGCTCTTCTACGGCTACCCGGTAGTTAGAAGATGGGCACTGATAGAAGGCTACATTAAACTGAAAACTCAATAGTCAACGAAATGAGGAACAATCTGCATGCATAATATAGAACATGCCATGAGCAGTCAATTCTGCAACCCATGGCATGTTTCACAACACATCCTCCTTGTAGCTTTTTTTCTTATGTGCAAAATATAGCCCCCCCCCCCAGCTTTAATGTCATTGTCCTCAGTTCCTCTCCCTTAAACATGCATGCTCCTGGCACATGCTCATGTGTTCCATACTGTACCAGTGTACTTTACAGCTGAATCTAGTCTCACCCCCCAATTCTCATAGAGATCCATTCAAATGCAGAGAGCTTATAGTATTGCTTGTAACAGTACCTGGAAATAAGATATTGAGAGTCTTTTGATGTTGATTGGTCACAGACTTTAGGAAGTAACAGCATGCAAAGGATATGCGACCAAATACTAAATATGATACTTTAAAAATATGTTAAAGCAAAGGGTATGAATACTTATGTAAATGAGAGATTTCAGTTTTCGATTTTTAATACATTTGCAAAAACTTCTAAAAACATGTTTTCACTTTGTCATTATGGGCTATTTTGTGTGGAATTTTGAGACAAAAATTAACTCAATCTATTGTAGAATATGTCTGTAATGTAATAAAACGTGGAGAAGGTGAAAGGGACTTTCCGGCTTGACTGTACATACATTTCAAATGCTGTGGCCCATGTCAAGCTTTTGCTACAGTAAACGTAAGCCAGCTCTTCATAAGTGCCATCTTGTGGTCAAGAAGGAACATCACATGCTAAATATGACAGATTGCATTCTTTTTGCATGGACAAAGGAAATCGTTTTTTAAAATTTATTTAAAAAAAAATATGTTTTACTACATTCCTTAGATTTTCATAAATAATATGAGACAGGACAAGATTTACATTTTCAAGCCATTTGCGCAACACTCAAAACTGTCCTGTGCAATATATTCTTTCAGAACTCTTTTAGGGGAAATGTATACCTGGCTCCTATCATGTTCTGTACAAGACAGATTACAGGGGTACAAACAATAGCTGGTACCATTTTGACTGTCCTTGCCCTGGAGTACCACTGATTTTTCTTCCACCTGACCTTGATTACACGAGTTTGATGAATTATTCAGCAAAATATATTTACTATAGTATATTTAGTGTATTCACATAGATTTACCATTAAAGGTGAAACGCTGAGTACCCCCAGCACATGGTCAACTATGTTTAAACCTAATAAAAAAGTCACTTATGTTTGTAAAAAACACTTTAACTCCAGAATCTCACAGAATCACCTCTGCAGTCCATGGGAAATGTACGCCATTGAAAAGCCTTTCTCAATGTTGTTCTGTTAACCTAATATTATATCAATCAAAAATGAAGTATTACCAGCAGATGTGATAAAAGTTGTCTGCGAGCGACCATTCTTGAAATAGCTCATTGGTGCTTCGACTATCAATACATGAGGTCTGTCGTCACTCGAGGTCCAAGCCACGCCCAAACAGCCACAGCACAGACGCCAGTTCTTTCTAGAAGAAAAGCAGGGCGCCTCTCACTCAAGTTTCACAGAAAATGGCTCTTCACGTACCCAAAGCTCCGGGCTTTGCCCAAATGTTAAAGGATGGCGCTAAGGTAGTATACACGATGTTTTACGTTATATTAAGGATGAACTTCTCCTAAAGATAGGTCTGCTTTGTGCGGGCATGTAACGGGAACACGTGGTGGGCTTCTGTCTACGCAGTAGCATTAGCTTAGCCAGCAAAGCTGCTTCTAGAACAGTCGAGCTTGTCACTGAAGAGTCATTAGATAATGATATAGTGACTTTTCTGAATCTATTTTCTGCGCTGTTATGGCCTCTGTTTTGAACAATAAATATACACTTTCCTACGTAATATTGTGATCCGGTGGGAATTGTCTTTTGTATTGGTAGATTGGACATCTTGCTAACGTTAGCTAACTTGCGTGGTCATCTGTAAATTAGCTACATGTGCAGTACGTTAGCCTAAGCCGGGGAGTCGAGCAACATATTTAGCTAAAATGGTTTTTATTCATTAAATAACTACATCATGCTTGTTTATGCATTAGTTTTACTGTCATACTGCCCATTTTACAGAAAACACAGCTAGCTGTCTTGCTAGTCTTTCAAACATCAATAAGCCGTAATTTAACATAATGGCAATTAGTTAGCTAGCTAGGTACGCTAGCATTGTTGATCCCATTTACATTGTTATCATGGTAACTTAACTGCGCTAACGTTAGCTAGCTATCCGCAAATCAAGGAAAACGTTGATGATTTAGTAGTCGCGCGTACCCACGGGAATAACCTATACAATTGCGACAGTTTGCAGCTAGGTATGCAGTTAAAGACCTTGTATTATATTCTCCACTCTTTTGGCCTATTATTAAGATGTTATAGTGGCAAACGGCATGAAGATCCCAGGGCGTAGAAGTTACATTACTGTCAATCTAATATCTTGACTTACAGTTTAACCAAGCACAAACGTTAGTATGATTACCTAGTGCTAACGTTAGCTGAGTGACATAAGATAGCCTCGGCTAACCTGGCTGGTTATCTATCAAAATGAGATGGTTTGCTAGTTGAAGAAACGTAGAGCTATGTTGGTCATGATCCGTATTGATTATCCAAAGTAAGATGACGTTAGATGCGCATAAATTTTTAATTGTATGCAGGTTTGTACACTCGTTTTGTTTTATAATGAACTTGTATGTATATAAATTCAAGTTATGAGATGATCTGTTATGCAAATCAGAAAAATGGAACACATTGTGATTTCTTTGTTTTTGTAACCAATTTGGCTATATTTCATCACGGGGTGCTAAAGGTTTGGCTTGCTTGTTAGACCTGAATGCCATTTAACACGATGGCACCTCATTCACCATCTGCCTTATTTCAGCATTACTCAGGATTGGAGGAGGCTGTCTTCCGAAATATCCAGGCATGCAAAGAGCTGGCCCGGACTACACGAACTGCATATGGGCCCAATGGTAGGTGCTACTGGCCTGTGTGCTAGAATTGACTATGTATTTAGGGACGCTAGTTTTTAATATATATTTTCATACAGGTATGAACAAAATGGTGATCAACCACTTGGAAAAGCTCTTTGTCACCAATGATGCAGCCACCATTTTGCGAGAACTCGAGGTAAGCTGGACCACTGGAGCTGACCATCAAAAGGCACATTTGCAAATGTATTGGTTTTTCACCGCTGGTGGCTGAACCCCTGTTTGCCTCAGGTCCAGCACCCTGCAGCAAAGATGGTCGTGATGGCGTCTCACATGCAAGAGCAGGAGGTGGGCGACGGGACCAACTTCGTCCTGGTATTTGCTGGGGCCCTGTTAGAGCTGGGCGAGGAGCTTCTCAGAATGGGCCTGTCTGTGTCAGAGGTTAGTGGCAGCCTTGTCTACCATCCATTCATATAGCCATCTCATTTTCAAAGGGGACCCAGCCAAGAAAGCCGCAAGAAAACCCAAGCCAGCAATAAATAATGACAACGCAGTAAAGCTGGTGAAAATAAACAGTCAACATTAGTTTGTTTGTGAGGAAAATAACCACTGCCTTCCCCCTTTTTAAAGCGTTTTCCCACATTTTTGTGTTCAAGGTGATCGACGGGTACGAGATGGCATGCAAGAAGACCCTGGAGATCCTTCCTGAATGTGTCTGCTCCTCTGCCAAGGACCTGCGGGACTTGGGCGAGGTCACAGCCTTGATTCGCTCGGCCGTCATGAGCAAACAATACGGCAACGAGGACTTTCTGGCCCACCTCATCGCACAGGCTTGTGGTCAGTGTTACCATGGCGTTGCACATCAGAAACATGAGACTGATATGTGATATGTTCCAACCAAAATACTTTGTTTTATCATGTGGAATTAAAAAATAGTATTTTCCTCCATCAAAACTACTACACCAATACTGCATTTTATCAAGTGTGTGCCCATCATTACAGTTTATAACAAGTGTAATGGTTTTTGTTTGTATACATTTTTTATTTTGTTTGGTATCGTTTAGCTACATACTGTACTTTTGTGTATTTAGTTATTTATTCATTCTTTTGCAGTTTCCATTTTTCCTGAGTCTGGAAATTTCAATGTGGACAATGTCAGAATCTGCAAGATTTTGGTAAGTGCCTTGAGCTTTAAAACGAATATTTAGCACTTTTTTACGCTTTGCGTGCCAGTGGCGTAATGGAATTATTTTTCTTTTTCTTTGTAGGGATCTGGGCTACTGTCATCTTCAGTGTTACATGGAATGGTTTTCAAAAAGGAAACAGAAGGAGACGTCACATCAATCAAAGAGGCACAGATAGCGGTGTTTTCCTGCCCATTCGACTGCATGGTTACAGAGACCAAGGTAAGCCCATGCATATCATTATAATGACCTAGTGCTTTCTTACAGTTTGCTGCTGTTCATTTGTTTGTCGGACTGAAATTATTCATCTTTTTGTGATGAGCTCTTACTCAACAGCTGTGTGGTGCACATCAGCGTCAGGTTGATGGCGGATTTTGATGCAGTTGGATTAGAAGATCTATAGATAATTACCCTGCAAGGTAGATGAGGCAGCATGCCATTGGGGCTCTGCATGTACTTACTGAAATGATTTCTGACAGCCTGAGGTCATTTTTGTTAATTGCGAGTGGTATGTTCCTTCTAAGCCGCTTGTACATGAGAACCCAGCTTTTTACATGTGGTTGCTTTCTCCCTCTTTGGCCCTTTTTACAAACCCTGGAATTTCCATAGTTCCTCCAGTTCACACAAGCTCGCCCCAATCCTGGGTTTGCAGGCCACTTATGTACATCACTTCCAAATTAGGCTGATTTAATTTCTTCATCACTAAATGCCAGGAGTTCAAGACCTATATATTTGGCTTATGTTTCTGGTTTTGGATGAGTATTTGTTTTTATGGAGAGTCAGTCAACAGTCTCCCAGTAAACAGATAAGATGTGTGCAACTGTTCACATTTTACTGTAACATTCAACCATCCCTGAGGATTAGCAGGATGAAGTTTCTGGCTGAGAGAATTGGAAGGGAGCCTCCATTTTCATGTGTGGTCGCTTTTGATAAAGAATGCAGAGGAGCTCCTGAGCTTCAGTAAGGGAGAGGAGGACATGATGGAAGGGAGCCTCCATGTTCATGTGCTGTCGCTCCTCCCTCTCAGGGAACAGTTTTGTTAAAGAATGCAGAGGAGCTCCTGAGCTTCAGTAAGGGAGAGGAGGACATGATGGAGGCTCAGGTAAAGGCCATCGCAGACTCCGGCGCTAACGTGGTGGTGACGGGCGGCAAGGTAGCGGACATGGCGCTACACTATGCCAACAAGTACCAGCTCATGGTGGTCCGGTAAGATGCTTCCTGACACCACATCACGTCCACACCACATGCCGTTGCATTGCGTTAGTCACCTAGCAGACGCTCTTATCCAGATCGACTTGCAGACATGGAAAACATCAGTGTTAGCCTCAGGAATACAACAGTGCCATTTCACCAAGAAGGCACGGACGTACCATTTACATAACTGTATTGCTTCTGCATCAGGGCTGACTTAACACTAATCTGTGTAAAAGAATACAATTTTCCCTTTTTCCTGTCAGGCTTAATTCTAAATGGGATTTAAGAAGATTGTGCAAAACATTGGGAGCCGTTGCACTTCCCAGACTGGTAAGTCTTACAGAAAATACAGACACCTTCTGCAACAGTAACTGAAACACATTATAGTGTAAGAGAGTATATCGGTATACAGTCTGAGGCTATGATTTGACCAAGAATACTGCCCCCCACCCCACAGACGGCCCCCACCCCAGACGAAATGGGTCGCTGTGACAGCGTGTACCTCAGTGAAGTTGGCGAAACGCAAGTGGTTATCTTTAAACACGGTAAGGCTTCATTTCCAACAGGATCACTGACTTGAGGTTAGAGGTGGGCATTATGATTATTTTTTGTCATCAGGGTACAATCTCGGCTGTGATTCGCCTTTCACACAAATAAGATTGTCCTTCAGACTTTTAAGATACTCTGTGGTGAATGGAAATCACTCAGTGTGGCATGTCATGGCATGGGTTTGTGACTGTATGATAACAAATGTCTTGGAAAAAAATCCATGGTATCCACCATGGTTTCAAAGTAAGTGAGCAACATAAATGCACTACTATAAATGTGTAGAATTAACCAATATTAGGGTTTATATCCACTCGCCTCTGAAATCACATGCCCCAGGGTTTCCAAGCTAAGGACTTCTCAATACATTTAGAGAAACTGAAAAACTGACGTCAAAAGTATGCAAACAAGAAAGAGGCATTTTAACCACATTATCATGATTACTTTGATTATTAACCATATTAACACAAAATATTGTGATATGCATTGTGTACTTCCCCAACTTCTGAAAGAATTGGAATACGATTTATTTTTGGGCATATCACCCACCCCTAATTGAGGTTTTTGTAAGATGCATAGATTTTCTAGCACACTGGGATGCCAATACCATGATGTCATCTACAGATAAAGAAGATGGCGCCATCTCCACGTTGGTTATTCGCGGGGCTACGGAAAACCTGATGGATGACATTGAGCGGGCGGTAGATGATGGTGTCAACACATTCAAGGTTCTTGTCAGGGTGAGTGAGACCAAAACCAGCAAAGGCACTGTTCTCTTTGGGGACGTATTGAAATGCCTGCACTTGGGAATGAAAACATGAATTTGGCGCATTATATTTACCAAATGATACCAGCCAACATGGTTTATGTTAGTCAATCTGGCTATTGTTGGTTATTGTTCTTATTTAATTTGTCCAGTTTGTCTTTTTTTTGTTTTGATGTGTCTGATGATTCTCCACCCTCCCCCCTTCATCGTCTGTAGGACGAACGTCTCCTGCCGGGTGCTGGGGCCACTGAGATTGAATTGGCAAAGCAGATCATGTCTTATGGAGAGGTAAGCAAACCTTGTGGTTCATTTACTTGAATAAGTAAGTCTACCCATTGTGGGTGAAACGGTTAATCAGTGCATTGAGAAGCTGTCGTCTGTTTTGCAATGTATTGAGCATGGATGGCGTGCATGGTGAATTGGCATAATTACCATAATTGAGGTTCAAAAGCAATAAATACATTGATCGCATTTGGTGCTATGCAGAATACATAAGGATTTTTAGCAAGATGGAGGTAAAAATGGGTATTATTATTAATAAGATAAATTGTGTACTTAAAGGTACAAGCGAAATTACAATCTGAGCGTACATGTTTTCTAGCCTTATGAGGGTATTGTGATTTGTTCTTATGTATACTTAATATGGGACAACCCCACAGTCTCTGTTTGGATAACTTGCTGCTCTGGTTATTTTCATAAGGAGGCCCAGTGCACTCACGGTCTTGTCTGTTGCAGTCGTGTCCAGGTCTGGAGCAGTATGCCATCAAGAAGTTTGCAGAAGCCTTTGAGGCAGTGCCCCGCGCATTGGCCGAGAACTCTGGGGTGAAGGGCAATGAGCTTATCTCTAAACTGTACGCTGTCCATCATGATGGAAACAAGAACATGGGCTTCGACATCGAGGTGAGCGGCTGGACATTGCGGCCAGACGGGATGCATATCGATTTTCCATAAAGATGAAAATGTAGATTTATGATCATGCACCCCCCATTGAGAAAAATAGCGAAGGGGTTGGGGTTGTCAAGTTCGTTACAATGTGTGCGTCTTGTGGAAAACATGAAATGGGTTTGTGACTTAAGTCATTCTTACAAGCTATTTAAAAATCTAAAAAATTGTCTTGTCAGTTTGATTAGGAAACACTTGTATGCATAATACAACAACCTTTGTAGTTTTAGATAATTATACAACAGTGAGTTCCGACTGCACATTTTGATTGGTTGAGCGCGTTCCAAACTCTTTGTATATTCACAATATAGAAACTGGTATATCCCTCTGTGGTTTGTTCACATTTGATGGTTAATTTGATGATTTAAGTTGAGATAAAAAACAATGTAATCTAGTTTATTTAAACACTAAAACTGTTACATTTTTAATGACTGTTGTATAAAACCAATAACTTACTCGAGGTCGTGCTATATCATGGATATCGGAACTGCTGTGATCCACTCCGCTGCGTGTCGTGACAAACCAAATCATAGCAGTTTCGATATCCATGATATAGCGCTCCCGCTCGCAAGTTATTGCTCAAGTAGACCAACCTGCAGTTGAACATAAATAAGTAAAAAGTGATAACCAACCTCTTACTAAAACCAAAGGACAATTTTACACTAAATGTTTCCCAAATTCTGTGTGGGCAAACTGTAGGTTTGCTGGTGGCTCTCCACTTAGTGCAGCAAAATCAGTCTGAAATCTGTCAGGACATGCATGCAAATGGGTTTGGCTTGCAGTGCTGCTTGATCTTTGACCGTTCACTTCACATTTCTCCTTGAATCTTTAATCCCTACAACAAAGGGAAAGCACTCTTTTAATCTGCTTTTCCATGTGTCATTCCCTAACTCACCATATGAATTGAAGGTACCCATCAACTGGATTTCCCATTTTGGTGGCTTCCTTTTGCTCTGTTTATATCTTGGCTGTTTCCCCACAGGGTGAGGGTGCAGCTTTGAAAGACATGCTGGAGGCTGGCATCCTGGACCCCTACTTGGTGAAACACTGGGGCATTAAACTGGCCACCAACGCTGCGGTCACTGTACTCCGCGTCGACCAGGTCACTTATTTATTTTTTCTTTACTACCTTTTCCTTTTACAAATTGGTTGACACGTTCTTGCTTTAAATGAGCCTTTTAAAATGTATGCGTTTGAGTGTAAAAACGTTGTCATTTTGTGTGGTGTTAGATCATTATGGCTAAGCCAGCAGGTGGACCCAGGGCTCCCAAACAGCAAGGTCACTGGGACAAAGACAGCTTGGAGGATGAGCCTGATAAATTTGACACACATTATTAATTAGAACCAAAAAAGGTGGAGTTACGGGGCATTTGAGTTCAAAGAAACCGCACGCATTTGCTCGCATAAGTGTGCTGTGTGTAATACGCAAGTCTTTTGTGTTTTTTTTGTTTGTTTAAACTAACATGGCCAAGACCTAAAAACATAGTTTAAGACTACCAAAAGCATGCTGATCCCACTTATTTGCATTACTCATCTGCAAATGTTGGTAGTTAAAACGAATCTTTTTTAGTTTTGGTGGACTTGTGTGGACATGCACTAGTGGTTTAGTGAGCGAGTTGCCAGTGGACTTGTGGTGACTGGTGGTCAAAACGGCTCGTTTTCAGAGGAGCAATTACACAAAGCAAATACATTGAATGGATATTGCTACAAAAATGGCAGTGTGAAAAGGTATCAAACTTGGCATTTTTTTAATAGGGAAAAATGAAGGATTACAGCTTTAAAGCTCAGGTTGAAGTCTTTTATGTTCATGTATGTAAAGCTGTCCCAAGTTAAACCAAATGTGAAAACGCATGGTGTGTCTGCATGTTTTGTGGGTAGAAAGTAGCCCAATTACCAAGACCCCCCCCCCCCACAAACCTTTGAGATTCAAACAGCCTTCCTGGTAACTGGGCTGAGGAATTAGTTTTAAGCACAATGTAAAACTTGATTTTCTACCAGCAGGTGGAGCAGTAGCCTACATTGTGAACTGTGAAGTGACTTCTCCCCTCCTTTCCCATCAGATCATTATGGCTAAACCAGCAGGGGGCCCCAAAGCTCCCCAGGGAAAGAATGACTGGGATGAGGAAGACTGATTTAGGACTACCGCACCCCTGGGGCACATCCCCCCTGAGACCGACACGGTCCCTCTGACTGTTCCCACGGTTATTTAATGTTCAACTCGTCTTGGTGTATTTTTTACGATAGCTATGCATTTGAGTTCCAAAATTCCACTGTTCCTTTTTGCTTTACAAATAAAAAATGCACTTAAAGTTCATGTTGATTTCATTCAGCTGTACCTCTCGGCATATTGTGAAAGCACAAGATCTAGTGTGGGTCAATGTGGAATGAAGAGATGTTGCTCTTTGATGTGGAAATATAAATAACTTATTTCCAGGATCATGCACTGTTCAGTTAAACAAGGACCACTTAAATGAAAGACCTGCAGTATTTTAAAGCAGCATTTCTTTAATTTTGGCATCATAAAAAGATTAACTAATAAATAATTCATATACAAGTGAATTAGATTCCCCTCCTCTTCACAAAATTACTGTTTTCAAAAGATGTAAGTTCTATCCATTTCAAGTTGTGGTTTTTGTATACAGTGATATACACATGGAGTTGTGCATTCTGGTGCTCATCCGATCTAACCGTAATCATTTCCAGCTGCGGGAAATACAGTAATTGCAGAAATATCAATATTTTCCTTATGGTTCCCTTCCAAAATATGCAGAAGGTAGAAAATGTTCTTAATTATACTGACGTCCCACTGTTCCATGGAATTTCTGTTTGACACGATCCATAAACTTTTGCCGCTCTGTTCAACATGATTAACCCGGTAAGTGGGGTCTCATTGTAATCACCGTGAGTTGTGTTACAACACTGCTAAAGACAGGCAGCCGAACGTCAAGGCCGCGGTAGACATGCTGCCGTCCGTCTCCCGGGACGCACGTCAGTTCCTTTTGTGATGTTCCTGAAGCGTCTGGAACTGTGTGTCCCTGGGCACTGTGAGTGTCGGGCGTTGGACAGACTAGGAGATCCTTTCGTAGAAGAGGAGGTAGGCTTGCGAGTTCTGCACTTTGGACTCAGGGACGGGTTGCACGCTTGTGTCGCTCACATGGAACCACGACCCTTTCAAAGCTTCGTTCTCACCTGAAGACACGGGAGTCGAACACTGAAGTTACCTCCAGTGTAGTGGTTTGCAATCTATACAAGCCCACTTAATGAGCACATACATTTTCTGACCGTTCCCATAAAATGTAGCCCAACAATTTCACAAGTGCAATTTAAATGTATTAACTGTACATGTAGCAAGTGCAGGGTTTAATGACCTGCATTAATGTCCATGTAAAGTATAATGTACAGTAAATTTAGTTGTGATCCACCTCAGTCTCACAACCCATGGTTTGGGAATCACTGGCCTAGGATAACTTGAATCCAACCATTCACTGGCTATCAGTGCATTTATTGTTTTAGTAAGCAGTTAAAAGAAAACTGATAAATGCTATCCAACGGACCACAAATGTAAAAATGTTTCAATATAAAATCTGCCCACCTTGTGTTGGTCCGTTGAGAGAGACAGCTGGAGGGGTCAAGGGTCGCGCTTTGACGTAGGCGACGTAGTGACCAGATCGCATTGTTCCGCTGTGTTCAACAATCCCATAAAGGCTGTACAGCACCTGTGTCTGTCCTTCTGGAACATTCTGGAATAGGAAAGAAACCAGGTAAGCACTCAGAAAGAACTGTTCTGGTCTGATGGTATGTTAACAGTAGCACTCGCATAAGCAGCTGGTTGTAATCATTTTATAATGGGAGGTGTGCAAACTTCATGGCAACTCGCTCACTAAACCAGTAGTGCATGTGGGTGGATTTTTGCCATGTTGACCACTCGGTTGCAGGGCACAGGGGGAGGTTGTAATGAGTTGTAATTGTGTTACATAATCACAAGATGCCCTCAGGAAATGAGGCTTACATATTAAGAAAAATATTTTTTCATTTGTTGGGGAGCATTTAAAAACCCACCAATATATGCCCTCTTGCTGGTCTTTTGCTTAGCTTAGAAGGCACAGCCAAGTGAGAAAACGAATAGGAACAAGAGTGGCTGTGGGGGACGATCGCGCTACCTTGCAGTTGGCGGAGCAGAAAGGTGCAAGGTCCAGAACCTGAGGGAACTGAACATGGCGGTTCACCTTGCACACGCTGTACGCGATCTAGAGAAGGAAGGACAGAGAGATGAGGGACCATTTATCCATCTTAAACAGTGAACTTCGGATTTCTGCATCCCGTTTTAAAGTCATCCGTGCTCCTTATAAAAAAAACTTTTTCTTCAGGTTTGGACATACACTGCCCAGAAATCACCCAATTGGTCTAGCTCATCACTCTTGATTGCTCTTCCATTATCACAATCAAAAAACCTTCAATTAGCCATCAGCACAAATCAATTCAGACGTCTCAAAAAAAATCTATATGAGTCTAGAAAATGTATCGCATTCCCCGGTGCGAGCGGCTGATTTGTGTCGCTGCTCCTAGTGGTGTGTGTTGTGCAGCAGCTGGGTACCGAATACCTGCTGAAATCGTTTCAGATGAAGGGTGAGGACCGGGGGAGGGGAGGAGATGAGCATCTGCTTCAGCGCGTCAGTGTACACCTTCCTCCTGGAGCCTAAACGCGGCGCAAAATCAGCGTGAGCTTCCTTATCCGTCGAGGCATCGCGTGCCTTCGTATAAGCTTTCACCGTCACAAAAAGCAACTCTTTGTTTCAACATGTAAAAAGAAACCTCGACACAACAGGCCTGGCGAAACATAACCGATGCCAATTACCACAAACTCTGACCTTGCTATGATTTGACAAATCTATTAAACGTTATTTGTGAACACCGTGTTAAATATTAACTTGATGGTGCTTGGCTATCGCCGCATCAATCACACCATCACTCTGGGAGACTTGTAGATGATGAATCTTTGCTCATCTGCCCCTCTGCAAAAAGTTATCCAAATACGATGATAAATACTCCTCAGTCATCAAGCAAAGCAGGTAATGTAAGGGCATGTAGGATAAACTGTACCGTCTGATGCTTTGGGGTGTGAGCGGCGTTGCGAACACGTGACGCACAGCAGGCTGTTGTTTTTGGTGAGGTTCTCCACCTCCGTGAACTGGAACAGACAGGAGCCCACTGAACACTCCTGCTTCTCTGGCGCCGCCCTGGTGGCCAGCGTGTAGAAGGCCAGCTCTGGGTCTTGGTTCACCACGGTGTACTCCTTGGTGTCGACGGGCGCGTCCTCGTTCTCCAGGTCTAGCTGGTTGTCCTCGGGGACGATAAACGCGCTGTCCAGGGAGAGCTGGGTCATGTTTTCGGCAAGCTGGTCTTCATCTTCAGTTGGCGTGGCCACGCCCTTGTCTTCCTCTGTCGGCTCGCCCTCGGTCGTTTTTCCGCCTCCCTCTTCTGCATTCTGGTCCTCGGACAGGGCTGTGAAACGGTTGCTGGCCACAGATATTCGGTCTTCGTCACACTCCATCTCCTCCTCCTGTTCTTCAGCCGCATTCTCCACCATCTGCCCGTAACCACCGGGCACTGGTCCATTCAACTCTGTGCCCCCTGCCCCGGCTGGCTCCCCCACTTCTCCGGAGGCGGGCCCCGTTTCAGACGCACCCCCCTCCCCTTGAGAGCCCGTCTCCTCCCCCTCCGCAGGTTCGGCTGAATCCTCTTTGGCTATAGCATCCAACGAGACATTGCCTCCTTGCTTCAGCTGACGCCTTTGGTTCTGTAGATGAGTGAACAGAGGTTAGCGTGGTGGAAATGTCCTACAAACCAGCGGATTTTGAAAGCAACCAGGAAAAACAAGACAGGACATGGACAGAAAATGGACACACTGCCACTGAGAACGAATGGAGATTTATTTTACCCCACCTTTGCCTGTTTCTTAGCCTGCTTCTTGGCTTTCTTCTGTTGGTACTTGCTCCCTGCACCAGTGGGAATGTCCTCGTTTCCAGTGGCCAGCGGAATGGGACTGTCCCGGTCGCTATCCCTGCTCTCAATGATCTTCTGAGTTTTCTTTTGATTCTTTTTCCTGTACGCCTAGAGGAGGGGGGGCATTGGAATGGGACACTATCCATCAGAGAAAAATTCCCTTATTACTAAAATGGTGGTCTTACATGTGGTCAGAAACCATATGTACCCAAGACAAAAAGAGACTTGATTTCTCTGCCTTGATTACTATTATTAATTTTATTAATTTGTAGCAAAGCTAACAATTTCTTAATTGTGGTGCAGGTACAAGCCAGGTCACAAGCTATTACGATCACACGCCAGCACACCTGGAGGAAGAGCTCATTACCTCATCTGAAACTGGAAGAGAAAGGTCCAGAAACATTTCCATCACGGAAGACACCTGGGAGACATGGAGAGTGCAAGTATTTTATTTGTGAGGTGTTCCCAGAGCAACAGAACATATGGGCGAACAAGGAACTTTTGATGGACATCATCTTACTTACAGTTTTGCATTCTTTACACATGACTGTGCTGGTAAGCTCTCCACCAAAAACCTGGTCAACAAAGTTCTTGGGTGCTCCGTTTTTCTCGTACACTGGGAAAACAGAGGAATGTATTAACTAAATAACATACCATGTATATATTGTGGGAATACAACTGGATTTTAAACAGTGCCAGAAGGCACTAAGTGTGATACAAATAGTTCCGTTACAATTGGATGCAGCTACCATTTGTAGAAGTCAATTTCTCTATTGATTTTTTCACATCACAGAACCAGAAGTTTATTCAGTGTTAACTTGTGATTGTACAGTTGAACAAATTCCTTACCTTTAATTAACTTCTTTGATTCTTCAACATCAGTGTTTTTCCCAGACCTTTTTGTTGCCTCAGCAATCCCTAAACTTACTCTCTGAAAAAGGCCAAATGGAGCCAGGATTGACCATGTAGAGTGCAAATAAAAATGAGACCCAATTAAGACCAGCAACAAATCAACAGAACAAATTGAAAAGACTGAATCCCATAAACGTGACTTAAAATAAACCCAGCATTTAAACATGAAGCCATTTGCTCTGTAGAAAAGTCTGCGATAGCTCTCATGTTGAATCCAAATTCCCAGAACTATGTAAATGGCATGGATATGATGGTCACTTTAAGGGTTGTGAGACGTGGTTGTTCCCATTCGCACCGTTGTCTCCTCGGCCCTCATCCCGTCCAGGAGATACCGCAGAAGCTCCTGGCTGTCCTGCTGCTGAAAACCCTTAAATCTGGCTGCCCTATATATGGACAGAACAACAGGCCAGGGTGAGAAAATCTAGGTGAGTCTATTCGAAATGCTTCAACTCTTTGGATGCTAGTAAATCCTAGAGAACTTTCAAAGAGATACGTTAACCCACTTATACGACACAAGATTTTGTTCTGATCATTTGTCATGAAGGAGGTTTCTTTCAAAGTTGTCCATAAAGTGGGGCATTTACTTGTGTCGAATGGATAAGAGTATTCCAAGTAATTATTTGACACGTGTCTGAGCAGCCCGCGTTAAACACCCGCTCACTCCGTACTCGGGGGACAATTACGATCCATGAATCTACCACTAGGCCGTTTTAAACGGAGACTTTTCTGTGTCTTAAAGTGAAATAGAGATATCACAATGTTACAGCCATGCACTCACTTCTTGCAGACTTGTGTGAAGAGCTCCCTGGGTGTGACCACGCCCTTCTTGGTTTCTTGGATTTCATTCAGCAGCTGACGCATGGCCAGGGTGAGAGACCCAGGCCGCTCCAATGGGATCAAAATGGGGTCCTGGGGGGGAGACGGGGCATTCAAAAACCAGTAACCTCAGGACCAGCCAACGTGATCGCTGCATTACTGGTAAGGAAGCGGAAAGGGGCAGGGCTTACCAGCTCTGTGGATGAGTCTGGGGTAATGGTGAGACTGGTCTTCTCATCCGTTACATCATTAAGAATCTGCCTCAAGAGCTGTGTCTGCGATAGGCTCTGTTTCAGGAAAACGATGCGTTGACAGTATTGTGAATCCAAGAGTCGGATCTCATAATGTGGTAGACATATTATTTTACCAACGGCCTCTTCCCCAGTGATATTCCCTTACCTGTATGACCGCGTTGAAGAAACACGTGTTCCCTAGATTGCTGAGTCCTCGGACGGACACTCTGGGGCCGCCTGTACCCGCTCCTGACCTTTGACTTTTGGAGGCACCAGCATTCCGTCTAGTTTCCTTCAACTGCAAGACTCCATTTTCCTTCTCAGGTACTATTTCTACGACAGCGTTGACCTGGCCGTCCTCCTCTTTCACCTCTTTCACCTCCTTCACCTCCTTCACCTCCTTCACCTCCTTCTCCTCCTTCACCTCCTTCTCCTCCTTCTCCTCCTTTGAGTTGATGTTTTCGGGTAAGACTAATGATGATGTGTGGCAAAATAGAAAATGGATGTTGAGAGGAGGATTGAATTCAATGAGTTCAGTTATTTGCATAGCACTTCTCAAAAAAGACCAATGCCTCAAAGTATGTTACAGACATTTTGGGCCCAGGCCCTCATGGGCAAGTCTAGGGCGCCACAAGCCAGCCAGGGAAAAGCGGCAGGTGGGAAGTTTGGCTCGGGCGGTACAGCTGTCAAACAGTAAATTCTAACAGCCCTTCACAATGCAGAAGGAAAGCAAAATGGGACATACTTTTCTGTGGCGTTGTCCTCGGAGAGCCAGACAGAGCTTGCTTTTTAATGTTGTTCACCAGCTGAGCCAATTGTCCTGTGCTGGAATACTGAACGTCATCGTCACAAGTGTAGCACCTGGAGAAAAGAGCATGATTTCACAGGTGAACTGTAAGGGTGTCGGGAGATTTAACACTGTCCCTGTTGTGGCGCCGGGGGTCAAAAACAATAATAGCATCTTTGACACTAACCACACGCTCCAGTTATCCATGCTGAGAACCAGGTAATGCGGATCCGAACGGGGCTTCTCATAGTGTCTGACGGCATGTTGATTTTCAGAGTTTCTCCCACAGCCCTTTAACGACAGACAACAACTGAGCAGGCACTGACGGGCATCTGCTGACAGGCAGATTGAATGCTTTCATGTGACATGTCAGGGGTGGGAGGGGCTTACCCGGTGACCACACTTCAGGCAGACCCAGATCATGGGGGGCTCCCCATTCAGCTCCTCTGATGGCACAGGGGCATTCTCCTCACTACAGTCCTGACAGGTGTTCCAGCTCACATCTGCTGAAGTCTTCTTCAGAAGGCTCTGATCTATCCCCTTACGGATGTGCACACACGAAGGACCTGTGACGGTAGGACGGGCTCATTCCCAAGTAGGAATCTTACACATGCTTATTATCAGTACAAAATAAAGGCCACAATAAAAATTTAGTAGAAATGAAGGCAACGTCCACACACTGAGGAACAGGCTATTTAAATGGTATTTCAACCAATTATTTAATGGGATTTTCCAGTTTCTTTTTTTTGTTGAGACATCGGCACAGACTCAGCATACAATTAAAGTTGTAATGCTTATAAACTAATATTGTGCCTCGTTCTTTTATTATCATACCTAGACTATGAATTACACAATCTAGATCGTACAAGTTTCCCGATTATGAAATCAGAGAAACCGCTGAGTCATCTCAGTCAACCCCAACAGGATGAGAACAGGAGCCCCTGTTTTAGTGGCAATGGTCGCGCAAGGTTATACACAACATGATCTAAACCTGCTTATGTTATCATCAGGTTGAATGGCATATCTCCATACCCATCACGTCAAAGGCATCGTCGTCTTTGAAGTTCTTCTCCTTCCCCCTCTTCTTCCCCATTGTGACCAAAAAGGTGTGGGCTTAGCCAGCTGAGTGCCGCAAATCAGAAAAAACAGTTGGTTGGTTTTTAACAAACTTAATGCATGGGATGCATGTGCTGAACTGGAAGATAAATCATGACTAAGTTAACGTTACACTTAAATGAAAGCGCTGTTCAAATAAACGTATTAGGAAAAGATGACACCGCTTTCTCTTTCCTTTATTGTATTTTCAATTGCCTAGCCTTCCCAGATGTGTGTTTTAGGCTAGCTACGACCAGCTGGACAGCTTAATCAAACTTACTTAACAAAATAACCACGTGCTAAGAGATGGGGAAAACTCACGTGCGCCATGCTCACAAAACAATGATCATGTAAACTACACAAGAAAATAAATATTTTGTTCAGCTCGTTTAAAAGATGCATTCCTACCTGAGTGAACGTGATGATTTCTGTATCGCACTAAGTTATCTAGCTATTTTAGCGTATGTTAGTCGCTAGCCTAGCGAGCGATCTGTCGATAAAGAAACGTTTCAGTTTAGGTAAGCAACCTGCCAGTTTGCTTGAGGGTTTCTTGCATTTAATGAAAAGGATTTTTTTTTTAAAAACAGCACAAATACGCAACAAATCAATTCGTTCTACTATCAACAGATAATCGGCAACTCAGTTCGACTATCTGAATGGTCATCTTTAATCTTACAGCTCCAAACGAAAATGACGAATGTGTGGCTAGCTAATAATACGAATGTGACTTCCGGTAACCATCAGAACGATACATTTCACAATAAAAGTTAGATTACTTTCTTATAAGTAAATGTTTTGTCGTATTGAACCCAGTAAATAATGACATCTGCAAATATAGTCCTGTAATTATAACATTATTTGGTTATTTTACATATTTGCTATTTTTAATGAATAAACCTTTTTATTCTGCCATATTTGGTTATAGAAGAGCCGGTCAGTATTCTAACTCGATACAAGTGATTCCTCAGAAAGCATCTACTATCTAAAACAGACAAACAGAGTTTAATGCATCATCGAACAAGTAGGGTGCGTCCCAATACACAAAATCACCCTCCTTTCCTCCACTACAACCTCTTCTCCTCTGTGCCCCGGAAACTGATCTTTGTGTTTTAATCTAATGTTGCTGATTACATCTTAATTACGTATTAATGGTTACATATTAATGTCTTGACGCAAAAACCGTAATGTCAGGTACATTGTATACTGTGCGTGCAAATACTTGTACTCGAAACATTCGGGCAGTGGCCTATCTGGACTGCGAGAAGTATATCCGGGTTGCCTCAGAGACAATATTGTGCTGTTTGCATGGTGGCTGGGCTGGCTGAGCACAGATGGCGTGGAGTGAAATGGTCAATGGGAATATTCTTGCCACAAGTATTTTTGGAAAACAAAATATATTATTAATGTAGTAGGTACGTTGGACGATTTATAATTAGCTAAAGAGGCAGATTGGAAACATGTCCCCCCTATAAGGAGATGAGGCGATAAGCTGCTTCTATAGAAATGACTGCTTAGCTTACCAACTATGAACTAACTTGGCTCCTAAAGAATTTAACAAAAAAATCACTTTATTGATAGCCAAACCGACACAATGCATTAGAGCTATACGTATTATAGTTGTCACATATCTAGCTAGGTTGGCAATGATATATTTTAAAAGACAATGATTAAAACTAGCCAGTTGGCTTGAGCTAACTATATTGAATACGAACTATTTGTACTAGTTCTATTCGCTAACTAGCTGTCAGAAGTCAGGCTGGATATCTTATTTGCCAGCTCCGAAGTTCAAAGCTCAGTGGATAAGGGTCACAGTTACTAGTAATAGCGTTTAAACTTTGTAGCCTATGTATGACTTTAGAATACGTGTCATTCCGATAGGTCTACTTGTGTGTCTCCCAGTTTGACAGGAATTATTCGGCCATGGTCGGCATCGAAGAGGCTGAAGCCCAGTTGTCTGAGATTGAGTTGTTGACCAGCATGTTTCCGAGCCAGGCCGAGTTCGATGTCAAAGATCAGCTGGCGCTTGCGGAGTTAAGGGAGTATGCGGAGGGCAGAACGGATTCTCCACCGTCCTCTATGCCTGAACTTGTAATACAGCAGAAAATTGATACTGAGGATCTGAAAGGGGTAAATATGGGCATTCATGTAGGCTTGGATGCCACTCTGTACAAATGACAATGGATGCCTTATTCTTGTGGTAGCCTATGGCTGAACTTGGCAAATTTCATAAGTTATCCTCTTTATCTCTCTCTTTAGGTAACAATTGCAGTCTCCTGCACATATGTGGTTGACTACCCAAACGTTCTACCTGACATTTCAGTCAGGTATGTAATGTGTGCTACCTGCCCATGATCTCTTCCCATTGGGGATTTTTTTTTCTCGCCACAGTTGAGTTTTTTTCTTCCCACTGGGGAGTTTTATTTATTTATTTGTTTATTTCGTTTTTGGAAGTTCGGC
Source organism: Ilyophis sp. 1 JC-2022 (assembly GCA_022702515.1). Lineage (NCBI taxonomy): Eukaryota > Metazoa > Chordata > Actinopteri > Anguilliformes > Synaphobranchidae > Ilyophis > Ilyophis sp. 1 JC-2022. Next base: position 97,650,651 of record CM040402.1, on the reverse strand, counting down.
CTGGTTTTGGTACAAATTCCCTTTCTCTTTCTTTTGTAAAGCATCTTTGTGTTAGTGTTTATTAAAAAGCCCTATAGAAATTAAATACAATTTTTCATGACTGGTTTGAAATGTAAATGGAATTAATATTTTTATAAATAACCCTTAACAAGCCATGCACTTCCTCTCAGATGTCCAGAGCTAAGTCGAGCCCAGCAGACTCGGCTTCATGCCGACATGAACGCATACCTGAAGGAGAACTGCTGCGGAGAGGTCTGTGTGCTGTCTGCTGTGGAGTGGGTGAAAGACAACGCACATCTTTATATGACCAAGAATCTTGCAGCTAATGCTCTGAAGAAAGTATCCACTGTGGCACAGCCAGTGGAGGTGTTTACCCGACTCTGGGTCTACAGCCACCACATATATAACAAGGTCAAGAGGAAGAACATCTTGGAGTGGTCCAGCGAGTTGGGCTTGTCAGGTTTCTGCATGCCAGGGAAGCCTGGCGTTGTATGTGTTGAGGGACCCCAGGCTTCCTGTGAGGAATTCTGGGCCAGGTATGTTTTATAATGTCATTTCCACATCTTTACCACACTGCATGTACAGGCATGTTCTGACAAAAAAACATTTAAAATAATTGAAGGTGAAATGTGATATACAAACTTTTTTTTTTGTCTTCTGCCCCGTAAATCATATTGGCTATATTGTATCTTCAGGCCACACGGAATTAAACACTGTTTGGGATATTAGTATTATGTGTGTATTAGTATTATGATGTCAAACAGTCTAGTAGACGCGGAAGACATTTTACCATTTTATTTTATTTATTTTTTTACACCTGTAGAGTGAAAGTTTTAACCTGGAAGAGAATCATGATACGACACAGGGAAGACATTCCTCTGGACAGCCAATCTGGCACCAAGGAGGAGATTCTGACCTCTCTCCGGAAGTTCTCCGGCTTTGACGAGGCCATGTTTGATCCTCATGGTAACAGAGGGAATCATATGGACCTTGGACAACTCTATCAATTTCTAAATGATAAAGGGTGTGGGGATGTTTTTCAGCTCTACTTTGGAATTGAGGGGAGGTAGTAGCTAGTTCAGTGCAACACTGACCAAGACATCCTTAGAAAGGGGCAGGATCATAATAACGTGCTTTATTCATTTAAGTTATTAAATGGCAGAATGACAGAAATTTTCTGCCAATATGGGTTTGCAACTGGAACACTTTGATCGGACCATAGGATAACCTTTTCCCCCCTAAATGAGAAACTTTTGAATCACAGAAAACTAAGTAAAATAGCCAAATTTAGAATTACCTTGTTAGTACAAAAGTTAGTTTTTTTAAAAAAATAATCAGGTACCACAATCACATTTTCAATTTTAATGGTTTCTCAAAAAATTTATTTTGAATGTGACATTGAGTGCAATGTCAATACGACTGCATTTATTGTAAAATGCATGTAATAAAGTGATAAATATTTCACAGAACAATTCAATTTCTGAATTTGTGATTCTCACATTTTGGTGGCTAGCTACAGGATTATCACTGGATAACAAATGTAAAGCCAGTTTTGGAGGAATTGTCGGTTGTACTATGCATGTATTCATGTCATCATTAGTGAGGTTAGTATAACTAGAGGTATGTGGTTACATTCCTGGCATGGAGTGAGCATTTATGTGCATTTACTGTTTTTAAAACCACATAGAAGCAGTATTTAGAAACTTTTCGAACCTCCAGGGATTTGTGACAGTCAAGTGTAGTCACAAAATGTAGTTGCTTGTGTTTTCAGAATTGGCTCTTTTTTTTTTAGACAACTTTCATGGTAAAAAAGCATTTGGACACAGAAACATTAACTGTATTAAAGAAAATCATTACTCTGTGCCTTGTTTAAACTTGGTAAATGGTGGTGTGTATTAATGCAAACATATCAGCCGGGGACACCATCATGTTTTGCATATCTGGCAACTTCTAGTAGCAAAACCAATCATTAGAGACATTACACGTTTGTTGCCAACACTGCTCAGAAAGTTATTTTCTAACAGGGAACTTGCTCTTCCATACACATTCTCATCCACATGTACCCTTTCATATAGGCTAACTTTCTGGATGCTTCTAAATCATTTAAAATGTCTTTCACTAAAGAAACATGCAAAAACGTATATTGCTTTTTAAAATTCCACCAAATACAGCTTTATTACAATAATGTACTTTAATGACTAATATACAAGGTTTATTCACAGTGCAGCTCAGCTATTCGTGTAATTGAGAAGCTCTTGAACAAATGTGAGCTGCCTAATAATGAGGAAATGCATAGATTTAGAAATGGCTCAGGGACACCACACGTGTGGCCTCATTGCAGTAGAGCCATCCTGCGCTGCTGTTTGATAAGCCTTTGTCTGCTGGTTTTTAATGGCTAATGGCTTTGTCATTTTTCTATAATTAAAATGCAAGAATACAATTGGCAGTTTCATAGCTTACAGCCTAGTCATAGATTCTGTTCACAACCATTCAGAATTTGTGTAAATCTAAAATTGCAGCGCGCTAGAGACTGTAGGATTCTTGCAATACATATTGAAAAAATAATTTGAACAGATAGGAGCATATTGTGTCTATTATGAGGACCAAATGCTGTTTACTTTCTTGTTTGGTCTCGCAAAGTCTATGTAGTTGGCTCTTCTGAGCTCTCGCAAGATGGCAGCAGCAATGACTTGTCATATGTGTTTTTCTTGTAGGTTCACTATTGCACCAAGAAACACTGATAGGTCTGTTAACGAGTCCTTTTACAAGACTAAATTAAAATCTAAGTGTACTAAAGTAGGATTGTCATCTGAGATCTAAAATGTGTAATGGAACCGTGAGCAAATTCAGAAGAGGTTGATTTTAAAAAGTGCAATGGTAACACACATGAGATCAGCAGGTAATTAGAGAAATCAATTCCGTTTGTTTAATTTATAAACTTGACACACTTCTTAACTACTGCTACACTGGTTAATGTTTAATGCCACTATCGTAGTTTAATACATTCCCAGCGATTGTGTCACGGGTGAAAAATAAGAGCTGCATAATGTATTATTCCACTCTTTTGTGCTCTGGCATAGCTCATGTAATGGTGGTCCAAAAAGATTTACTGTAGCCAAAGGTTAAGTCGGGCAGTTAATACTGCATTTAAAAAAAAAGATTAGATTGAAAACCTTTTGATAGAGTCAATTCTCTAATCCAATGGTCCCCAACCCTGTTCCTGGAGATCTTCCGTCCTGTAGGTTTTCATTTCAACCTTATTTTGGCACGCCTGTTTCTACTCAATAGCAGCTCAATGAGATCTCTTGCTGTGGAATGAAGTGTGCTTTGTTAAGGATGGAGTGAAAACCTACAGGACGGTAGATCTCCAGGAACAGGGTTGGGGACCACTGCTTTATTCCATGTTAAAAACAGTGGTGAAGGCTCATGGTGACAAGTCTCAAAACATTACAGGAAGAAATGTTATGGAAAAAAACACCAGCTTGTTTGTGTTTAACATGAGGATTTTGTAATTGTAATAGCCAAATGCACTAGAATACACAATTGAGATTTTCCCCATCATGTTTTAGCTATGTACATTTTCTTTCTTCAGGAATGCTTGTGTTTAATTCAATATGACAAACATGGTGTCATCTGGGCATCTTTTCATCAGATATTAACAGAAACCATTTGGAATATAATACAGTGTAAATAATTTAAAAAGATTTTTCTATTGTTGTCATAATTAATTCTGGCAATAGGTGGCAGTATTTAACTAGAATATGTATTGCATTAAATTGCCAAGCAGGGGACTTGATATTTATATTATGTGTTTAAAATTTTATTAGCTGAAGGAAAATAATCCTTGTAAAAATGAAAACTGGTGCTTCAACCAATATTATCTTTATGGCACAACAGTATTACTGGCAAATGTAGACGGAAGATAAAGATATGAATTGTGCAATTTAAAAAAACCTCCATATTATTGATTTATGTCCTTGACAGAGAGGGACAAAATGTATTGTACATTACATTTTTTACTCTTTGGGTTTTTTATTTTTATTTCTTGTGGTTCAAACATTGACCTTTAGTGAGAGAATTGAATGGTATATGGATCCTCTGACATAACAGCACCTGTCTAGTCTTTAATGGGTCAGCCAAATTATCCAGTCATTTAATTGGTGGTTGGTGGTATTTGAAAGCACTTGGATGCCTGGAGAGGTAGTGGACTTGGTTCTTGGGGCTCAGCTTTTTTTGTTATTGTAGGTCCCATAATCTCAGTGCAATCATCATTTCCCCAGTCTTTTCATGGTGATTGGCAGTGTGTCTGTATAGAGTTGGCCCATACAGGCTCATAGTTCAGTCGAATACCTGCCCTATACAGTATACCTAAAAATGTGCCTAGATTGTAGCCATTGCTGTTCTGGTTCTATGTTGTGAATTAAATGTTAGCTGATATCTTGCACTTTTTGTTTGCATTTGGATTTGTTGTGACTCCAAAAAGGTAATTGCATCACTATTTACTATCTACTATCTACTATCCACTGTCTACTGTCTACTATCAAATTCATATTATTGATTACCTTCAAGTGTTTTTTGATTACCCGATAAAATAACAAGGCTTTACTGCCACAAAAGCATTGTTTATGTTTCATGAATAGTCTGATTATGTGATTTTTGAATAATTGTGTGATAATTCTGCAGATAGGTTCCTCAGTCATGTCTGGGGGCTGAAGCACATTGTGACCCTGAAGCAGTCACATCACGACCACTTGTTTTTGATAGACATTTAATTTAGTTATGGAATATTAATTTATCATGGCATACACAATTTTCTGTGGCAAAACCTATTCCCTAAATTTGAGGACGCTTGGGAAATATGTTCCTTCCTGGTCTGAGTAGTAAAATGAAGTAATGAAAGATGTTATCTACAAGCAACATGAGTTTAAATTAAATGATTGTGTTTTTAGTAATTTTCTCCACATATAATAGCTGTCTACTAAGTGGTACACATCATGCCAGAGGCTATGTTCTGGCCTCTGTCTGTTCTTGTTTCAACTGAGATGAGTTTTTATGGGTAATTAAAAATTGTGCTCACTGCTAGAGCTCTGCATTGCTTATGATTGAATACTGTTTTTATTTGCTTAGATGAAAGCAGCCAAGACATTGGATATGGAAACTGGGTCCAGACTGTGAGTCAGTGTGAGTGTTCAGAACTTATAGAAAGCCTGAAAGGGATGTGCAGATATGAATAGAAGATGAATTTTATTCTAATTCAAATACGGACTACCAATACATGTGCTAACAAATTTAATATTTGTTAAAAAGGCCTTAACCCTCCTATTATGTTGACATTTTATGACACCTTTTAAGTTTGCGGTCAAATTGTTCCCCAACTGTATAAACAGACATAAAAGTATTGTAATAGAAAAAATTTGACACTTTGTATGACACATTCTTAATGTCTCCCAATTGGCTAGCCTTTTATTCCTAAATGTAAAAAATCTGTGAGAAACTTCTCATTTTAGAGCCGGAGGTAAGTGAACATTTGTGAAGTATAAAACCTGTATGGGAATGTGCCCAGAATCACCCATAAAAAATAAAAAATATGTATATTTATGTTTTATACTGCTACAGAGCCTGGGGTGAAAATGACCCCACGCCACACTTCTGCGAACAAAGCTGGTACAGGACATTTGAAAACAGAATTATGTTTATTGTATGTTTACTATTTAACACCAAATTAGGAAAAGTCATACAAGATGGGAAAAAATAAGGTGAACTGCTTTTTAAGAGAAGTCAAACACTGCATGGCGTCAAATTGACCCCGGACATAATGGGAGGGTTAAAGAGAATGTGGTCCAATAAAACTTTGAAAGAAATGTATGCTGTTTGATGTAGCCACATTTATCCAGCCGCAAATTAGACTTTCTGACGAAATGAGCAATCATATCCGTTCTCCTTGAGCAATCGGCTTTGAACAATGAGGACCATGACGATTATTATTTTTATTATTATTATTATATGCTATTTAATACTTTACTCTGTTCTAGCATAGGACCCAATATTGACTGGAATCGCGTGGTCAACGTTTGTGCGTCTAGGTCTCATTAGTCAACAGGTTGTTTCATTTTTCATGGCATTTACCTCCTTCAGCTTTCCACAGCGCTTTCACTGTTTTATTGTTTAGGATCTCACAAGATCGCAGATGTGAAATGGGACAAATTCGCCCATAGTCCAGAAAGAGCATGGCCAGGTCCAGCCCTTTTCATCTCAATAGTCTGAAATATCCCCTTTATGAACGCAGGATGCGCAAGTTAGGACAGACGTAGCAGTGGAAAGTCATTTTTCCAGGTTATGACCCGTTTACTTATCGGAAACCCTTGTTGCGTGATGGCACTGAGGAAATGCCTAAAGAAGCACTAACCCCTTTGTTTATTTAAGAGGATTTTTTAAGGAAGTTTTTTGAACCAGAAGGTGTGAGGCCTCTTGAACCCATTGATTTAGAAAAATATTACATCTAGAGAGCCACCTGCAGGGACCAGAAGCTTAAGTAGGCCTACATAATGCCAGTGGAATTGCCCTCTTGCAATGTATGTGCATGAATATTCTTAATATTATTTCCACAAACTGTTCCAGGGAAAATCTTTTGTCCTCACGCTTTTTCAGATTTACACCTGGTCTTAAAATAAAATGGTCTAATTTCAGACCTTTCTTCAAAACCTTCATACAGGCATAGACCGGTAATAGTACTTAAGAGCACATCACAAGTGTAATATACACAGCGTACAGTTTGCCCAATATTTAACATTATCGCCTTAAGACCAAAACCTATTAGCACACGAGTGGTCATGGTATTTGTTTTGCACCAATCTTTGGTTGTGTTATTAATTTTGCGTGTGATAAAAGGATTTGCATACGCTAAACGTCTAAATAAATCAGGCCCTATATACGCAAACAAATATTCGTCTGTAATGCAAAAGTACCATGCGTTCTGTCATTATTCATAGGATATACTGTCACTGCCAGAGTGCCTCCGTGGCAGTGTTTTGTCTGTGTCCAGTACAATGTCTGTCATGTCACTGAGTGCACGCCCACAGAGAGGCTAACGTCTCTGCAATTTCCCCACACCTGTCCACATGTCATTTGCGCCCTCCACCATAGCCAGGAAGCAGGTCTGGTTCCTAATTATGTCACTGTGTACAGTCCCCCTTTCCGATTGCCTGAAACCCAATCGCCATTCAGCCCTGACAGACCACAATGACTATAATCACAGAAGAATAAGAGAGTGCAATTTCTCCATGCCCATAAGTCCCATTATTGCACGTGTATGTTTGTCACCATTCAGCCCCTCCCTGCTCGTTTACTAGAGGCAAAGTAAAATACACAGAGAAAAGCACCCGAGTGTGTAAATGGCTAATGATGCATGCATGAGTGGCCAAAGGCTTTAGCATAAGGAGTCCGATCAGAGGAGTGGGGCGGCTGTGGCTCAGGAGGTAGAACGGGTCGTCCCGCTCGATCGGGTTGGTGGTCGGCGATCCCCTCCCTCCTCCTGTCGTGTGTGTGTGTGTCCTTGCAAGAGACTGAACCCCCCCCCCAAATCCCAATGAGCAGGCTAGGCCTTGCATGGCAGGCAGCTGCATGGTGTGTGTGTGTGTGTGTGTGTGTGGTGAGTGAGTGAGAGGCCATTGTAAAGCGCTTTGGATAAAGGCGCTATCTAAGTGCAGTCCATTTACCATTTAGGAGTGACAGTCAGTTAGTGACTGTGACCTCCTCCAGAGGAGTTGACCCCTGCGTTGCTTTGCCTGAGCGTTGTCTTACGGGTTTAACTGGCAGCCACCTGTGTCCAGTTGAACATATCAAAGTGCTCCTTGTGATTTATGTAAAGGTTTTGAAACTCGCACTGTTATATGCCATTTCTACAAGGATTTAGCTGATATGATAAGGCTGAGTTTTCATCAAATTTAAAATGCACCCACTACCCATGCTTTATTACTCTGTAATTGTAAAAACCATACCATGTGGAGTAAATGTTTAAGTTAATCATAATTATATATCATATCTAGTCATGACCCTGGTTTTAGTATATAGATTGCTTGATATAATACCCTTATGAAATGTAGCCACTTAAATGGATGATGAATGGATAAAACGGTTGCTTTCTTCTGAACAGAATGTAAAATATTTAGTGACTGTCCAGTATAAAATGGCCATGTGCATTCATAGCATCCTTTAAGAAAGGGCGTGCTGATGATTCAATATAAAGTCTTACTTTGAAGGTTTTCTAAAGGGAGAGCCACTCGACTGAATTACTGCAGGTGCACTGCTGACCTTTCTGTGTTATTCAAGGATAAAAATGCACAAAAGGCAACGTGGCTTCGGTGCCGTGCTGCTTCAGAGATGGTTTTTCATTCTGCCATTCTAAGGTCAGAGCTGTTGGGTGTCAAGACAAGGTGATGACAGATGAAAAGATATGGATGAGTGCATGGAAATGCTTCTTTTCATTCGCTGGCAAGAATGGTAAAATAACTCTTATAGTTCTTATAGTTCTTGGCTCTGTACTGCAGTCAATAGCCTCGGTGCTTAGAGCACCATCAGAGACCCATTTAAAAAAAAAAAATAATAATAATAAATTTAAAAAAAGTTATGCAAGTTGAAGGCGTTTGCCCTGAAACCAAACGATAATTCTGTATTGTGGGCTTTAGCAAGGATTCACGAATATTGACCAGACAGTGTTTTCTTTTTTTAGCGTACAAGGAGAACTGGAGATAAAACGCATCTTTGAAATTAAATTTAGATTGAAGTCCCGTCTGGTTTCAGCCTTCCTCTGAGGGAAAAAAAAGATAGAAGGGGAGAAAAGAAGAGAGAGCTACTGAACATTCCCTGGGTTTATGGTGCGTCTCTACACGGTGGGTTCTTTATCATATCGTTCATTTAGTGCATTTGTATTTTATTGCAACGATCATAACTGATGATATGATAATGAAGTTATTTTGCAATTCATAAAACCGGTTCTCTTTTATGACTTAAATTTTGTAAAATTTGGTGTAATATACAGAAACATTGTTTGTGTTATGAGTGAGAAGGAGAGGGGAAGAGGGGCGGTAGAGGGGTGCAGCTGTTTACAGCAGGACTAGCTGGCCTGCGGGTGTCTCTATATCCCCAGGTCTTAATCACTTAACTGCAAGCTGTTACACGGAGCAAAAGTCAGCTCGCCTGCGCGGTGTAATTGGCGGCTAATTGAAAGGTGCAAATAAAAGCAGTGGGGAGCTGGACGGAGAAGGCGGGAGCCACTTGCCCGAGTGTGCGCTCTCTCTTCATTATGAAAAGAAAAACAATAACTAAAAAGGCATTGTGTCCAGTCCAGGTGCATTGAGTAATGGTCAGGAACAGACTTTGGAAATATGCTTAATTTGGCACTGATGTGGGTTCGAGGTTGCCTCAGTTGGTAAAGGCACTCGACGCAAGCATGGGCTCAGCCCTGTGACTGAAATGTTGCATGCACATGTTCAGTACCTAATTAAGTCATAATATGTGTTGGAAAAAAAGGAAATACTGAGTGTGTGTCTATATATATATATACTGTATATATATTGTCGGGGGAGCGAGGATTAAGTAAAATACATTAATATTCTGAATCCAGCAGTTCCAATCCAACAAGTCAAAACAAGGTCTAAATCAGGTCTTAAGATTGAGTAGTTTTATTACAGGAAACAGTCAATTGGAATAATGAGTTGTAATCATACATTCATTGATGAACGTAGGCTCACTGCTTCTAATTTACAAAAAGAAAGAAGACATTTAAACATTAAATTGAGTTTACCAGAAAAGAGAGAGAGATCAATAAGCCAGAAATTGCCAGTATTACCCTCCTCCAGCGCGAAAGGAACAAAGTTGTAAGAATTTCAAGGACCCAGTCTCTGACTGTAGACTCCACTTCGCAGCGTGACACTCCCAGAACTTTCACGGCTCCAAAAACTCCACAGCCCCAACTCAAATTCAGCGCCACTACGTACAGACCAACTCAAACTGACTGAACAAAACTTTTCTTTAGCCTCTCCTCTAAGTAAGGGGGGGCATATTTTATGGCAAATCTGGCTCATTTGAAAGCAGAAACTTGAATTAAGAAATATACTGTCTCATGTTGTTCATATCCCCATGATATTATTATTAAAGAATCCAGGGTTTTAACACCTTTAACATGCAAGAACAAGCAACCCTGGGTTCAGACTACAACTCAGATAAATAACTGAGAACCTCTACAAAAGAGACATTTTGTTCCTGCCTTTAACAATAGAAGGTGAACGGTTGTTGTACAATCATTAGATTTGGGCAAACATATTACCGTCCATGTGACAATACCACTGGTATCTGATTTTATCTGGCGAGAAAAAGGTGAATTACAAACAGGCAGGCCCCGTACATCTATTATCTGCATAGACATTTAAATTTCAATTGATTATTTCAATTAAATGTCAGAGATGGGCATTCAAACATAAAATCAAAAAGGAAAAGTATTCTACGCCGCGCTGGGCCCTAAATACCTTCCTGTTCTGCGAGGTAAGAAAGTTCTTACAGTCTGGTGCCCTTAGATCGCATAGACAGACAATGAGCTCAGGACCTTTTCTTTGATGTGTGTGTGTGTGTGTGTGTGTGTGTGGGGGGGCAGAAATAGAGAGAGACAAACATTTAAGACAACAGTCCGACAAATCTATATATATATATATATATATATATATATACACACACACACTACACACTGTACATACATACATACTGTACACACGCACACACACACACACACACACACACACACATTTACGAACCTGCAAAATTTCAGCCATAGGGCAATGCCCACAGGTTACCAGTTGCCATCAATGAACAGATGTAGTCTTGAAAATGTCTGGTTTGCAGACGAAAGAGCAGCTGAGCTTTTTGTGAAGCTGCAGGTGACAGAGATTACCTGAGAGCCACAACTTGCAAGTCTGCATTTTGGATTTAAAAAGTGGTCCAAATGCAATACTTTTTTGACCATCTGAGCGGCAAGACCCTCTCAATATAAACAGAAAAAAAGTAATTAAACACGATGAAAGATTGACCTTGTTAAATATATTTTTTGCAGTTCTCTTGTTGAGGCATATTGTGGAATAATTGCAAATCTCCTGGCGCACACTCAAGTGAGTTAGTCAGACATTATGAGGCAAATCTAAAAACTTTCCTTTCAAAAAAGTAGACTTTTTCTTTTTGTACACGGAGTATAAGATCAGGCTGCATGCGGTACGCAGGTTTGATTCCCTTGTGCAGACTATGTCTACCTCTACCTCTGTCTGCATAACAGTAATGAATATTCCATGCCATGAGCAGAAGCATGCTTTGGATAAATATAAATAGTAATGTATTTGTGGCTATATTTGCAGCAATTCATATTTGTTAATAATGGACAAATAATCTTGTGTTGCACCTTGTGCGATAAACGGCTTCTCTGTACTCTGTAAGGGACTTGGTTGTACTCATGTTCTAGGTTCTCTACTATACTGCTCCATTGCAACGAATATTATGTTTGGTATGGTATCTAGTACTGAGTAGTATACACAGTCAATGAGTGTATAAAACACAGCTGCTCGTAGCAGCCAACACCTGTGACAAAATGACAGATGGACATAGATGGACATGGTGCCTGTTGTAGTGATTGTATAATGGCGGATATACTTTACTCCAAGCTTTAAGGCTTGAGGTACTTGTCCTGCCTGCCAAGTTGAACTCTTGTGGCCTGGTCAGTCTTTGAATACTGAATATGGCAGGATTATCCAGACACTTTCTTCACAAGTGCCTAATCAGTCTGCTCACAGAGTTGTCTGTCTGGGCTAAACCCCCGGAGACTGGGCCAACCTGCTGACTGGCATAACAAAGATTTATGGAGTGCGCTTCTCAGAAAGCAGTCCAACTCATTGGGAACAGAACCCAAGGGACTTCTCTCTCCTTCTGTTGGAAAGGAGGACTGAAACAAACTTGTTGCACAGGGGATTCCTTTGCCGTCTTAAATAGTTTTTTCTCGTGCCCAGTTTTGTTGCCGCAGCCTGCATTGAAATGGGTTGTTTGTCGCGCCGTTATTGTCAGGTAGATCACACTGCATGAGCCGATTGAAAGAGGGCCAACAGTATCATTTGGTAATTATTAAACTTCTCTGCAGCCAAAAACTAGCAGACTTGGATCTTCTGATGGTTGAACCCTTTATCCAACAGTGTAAATGTTGAGCCTTTTATGTAACTTTTTATAATTCAACATGCCTGAAGGGATATTGTGTTTATTTCAGTGTAGGCTGGGTTTTTTCTGTGAAGCGCATTGTGACAACTAGTTGTGAAATGCGTTATATAAATAAATATTGATTTGATTTGATTTGATCTTTTCTGAAATTAATGTACCCCCCCATAACAGTTCACAGTTCTTCCTTATAGCTCATGTAAATAATTTTTTATAAAAAATTATCTTGCAAATTTACAAAAATTCCTTTGTAGATACCTAGGTACCAACTTTTCAATAAAACCTTAAAACGTTCTACCTTGGGATTACACTTTGAGATCAAATCAAACTTTCTGCCGTGCATTTCCCACTTTAATGGAAAAGGCTGTGTGTCTCCCACATGGGTGGTTTGCTGTATAATCTGGGGCAGAACTGCAGAGAAAGTAGTCTCCGCAACATAAGGACCTGAGCTTGAAGGCGTTGCAGTCACTACCATGATTTTGTCCCTCACAACAAAGCCATTCACTGGAGGAGCAACGCTAATCAAGCCATCAAATACTTATTTTCCCTTGAATTCAGTCCCGGCTGATTTGCAGGGAAGGATCGCAGGCTCTGTATTCTAAACAGATGGCACAGATTTATAGACACGTCCTGTCACAGGCACTTTGTTCTCCTCAAAGACTGCCGAAGACGCGATTCCTCTCCAAGGCCTCCTGTGGGCTTTCTTTCACAGCTGATTGCCACAGGAAGTTCAGTCGCACCTGCAACTAAACCTTTCTTCGTGGGTTTAATATACCAGAGAATCTCCCCCTCCCTCCAAAAGGGAGAGAGAAACTCCGCACACTCATCTTTATAATGAGCACGAGAAAAGAAAGCTAAATTAGAAACAAAGGGATATTTAGAAGAAGCCTGTCTGGTGAACTGGGAGCTTGAGACCTAACTGAAAACACATAGGGGAAAAGAATGAGCGCTCTGTGTTTCTGATGGGGGAGAAGCCTGACAGAGGACTGTCCAATGACTTATAGAGCAGGATATTGATGCTCATGTTCCCTGTTCCGGATGATTTGACTTTTCCTAAACGGTACAAGGCTCTCACAGCGGGCCCAGTGAGTGATCCATTTAATATCATCAGATGTGATTAGGCAAAACACTTCTCAGGATGTGATCCCGGCGCTGTCTTCCCTGTGTGTGAACGGACAGGTTCACGTTGCGAGATTACTGACGATCTCCTGTACTCACATTGCTTTAATTGCATTAGGCTGAAGCAGACCCGCTTTGTGAGGTGAGCTGTGGAAAGGAGACGGACAGAGGGAGATGTGTAGGGAGAGAGGGATGTGTTATTTTAAAGGAGTAAAAAGGGAGATGAGATGAGTTGTTTGTGAGTGAGTGTGATTGTGCGAGTGAATGAGTGTGAGTGCGTGTGAGTGTGCGAGTGAGTGTGAGTTAGTGTGCGAGTGAGTGAGTGTGCGAGTGAGTGAAAGTGTGCACGTGAGTGTGCGAGTGTGCAAGTGAGTGAGTGTAAGTGTGTGAGTGAGTGAGAGTGAGTGTGCGAGTGAGTGAGAGTGTGCGCGTGAGTGAGAGTGAGTGAGTGTAAGTGTGCGAGTGTGCGAGTGAGTGAGTGGGCGAGTGAGTGAGTGTGAGTGTGCGAATGAGTGTGTGAGTGAGTGAGAATGAGTGTGCAAGTGAGTGAGTGTAAGTGTGCGAGTGAGTGAGTGTGTGAGTGAGTGTGAGTGTGCGAGTGAGTGAGTGAGAGTGAGTGTGCGAGTGAGTGAGTGTGCGAGTGAGTGAGTGTGAGAGTGAGGGTGTGTTACAGTTGTACGGTGCATTCTCATCATCGCACAGTCTTCTATTTACATTTGCATGGGGAAGACGAAAAGTTCCCAAGCTGCTATTCTGTGTCAAATCAGTAAACACAGATATTTGCTAAAATGGGTGAATGGTTATGCCAAGGGAAATACTGTTTAAATTGAAGGGTGAGCTGGCATTTCTGTTTCACGCTAAAACCTCTCTGCTCACACCAGTGCCAGAACATCACCTCGGTGTGCCAGCCTTAACTAAGACATAAAAATGAACAAAAGGCAGGAAACTGATTTTTAGTGCTTAGATTAGTGTACGCAAGTATTTCTAGTACTCATCGTTGGAAATAAACTGGATAAAAGCCATTAAGATGTTTTTTTCCGGAGCTAATTTATTCAAATAAAAACAGATTAAAGGCAATATGGGTGACGGCAGGAAAAAGTTTATGGGAAAATGGTACTATGTGCCACACTACTATCTGCAGTTTTAAACTAAGACACATACAATTTAACTGGCAGTTGCAAGATTGCAATCCACTTGGAATTTGTGCAGTTTTTAAAGTTATTGGATTAAGGCCAAAGATTCCATCTTAAATGTCTACATGGTCCTCATTTTTAATGGTGAGAGCTGTGTTTGACAAGAGAGTACAGTTGTGTGTAATACAATTATAGCATTCTATTTCAAAAGAAGTAATATTTTGCCAGAAAAGTGTCAAAGTCAAATTACGTAAGTGGTCACATGAAGTCTTATTGCACTGTTGGAGTGTTTGTTTTTGATGTGTATGTGCAGCAGTGCACAGCATCATAAAAGTCTCACGTCTCTGTTCAAAACACAATACGGATCAATGAAAATATGTTTTTAATGATTTAAACCCCTAACTATATGGTGAGGGGCATAAAATAAATGGTCGTAAGTAATGCTGCTTTTAATAAATTCAACCTGAGCAGGGCCAGTGGCAAGAATGCATATATTATTATAAAGGTCTAAGTCCTTTCCTTGATTGTGGGAGTTTTGGGCTGTTCATTTAATTTTCCAGAGAGGTGCACATGACAGCCAATGATTTTAATTCAGGCATACAAAAATAAATAAATAAATAAATAAATATATACAACTCAGAAGGAGAGAAAATGAATACAGAGATTCCAAGCTTCTGAAGCTAGTGATCACTGACTCAGATGGGCTCCCTTGCTGAAAATGAAAGGGCGATATTGACAGATTGCATATCTTTAACAGAATGTTAATGAAAACTATTCTTTTCGATCTCCTGTGACCTCCCCCCTTCCATTGTTTGGACTGCGCAGACATGCTCAGACTGCCGATACGCGCTGGTAAAGGGACAAGGACGAGTGTGCCGTCCGCAGTGTGTTCAAAAAGGTCATTCTGATTCTGGGGAGGTGAATAACACTGTTCCCTATTATCTGCAAAGAGTAAACCACTCTGTGTTTGTATTTATTTATGCACTTACTGTGTGTGCAATTTGAGTTTTTAATTAGTTTTACGATAATCACGCTTGAATTGTGTGAACACTAAACACCTGCATCTGCTTTACCTGTCGGTTTCACAAACAAAGGAAGAGATATCAAATGGAACTTCCAGAGAACTGAGAATGCATTGTCACCCGTAATGGGTTGTTGTTTGGCAGATGTAACATTTCAAAACTGGTACACAAAGTTTTAAAAAGTTTCATTTCTCGCACCAGTCATCCTGTTACCGTTTAAACATTTTAATCTGTGCTCAATCAGTAAACTGAGTGGAGCCGTCAAACATGTTTGCAAATCAAATTATATTTCATCGCAATATCGTTCTGAAAAGTAAAGCTAACTTAATCCTTAAAAGTGAAAAAGCCTCTATCATATCCCCATGGGATCTACATTTCTGAGACTAAATAGATTAAGGGCAGATTTATTAAGGTGAGAGGGAATGCTGAAATGCATCTTGTGGAATAACCCATGACTGAGATGCAAATTAAGCTTTCTTTGGTGAACCTACTGCACGTGGTCACCCTGTGCAAGCTGTCCGGTGTATGCAGTCCTCTGGCTTAATCAGTTATTGGTTGTTAATAATATTTACTACTACTACTACTACGTACCATTACTTACTACTACTACTACTACTACGTACCATTACTTACTACTACTACTACGTACCATTACTTACTACTACTACTACTACTACGTACCATTACTTACTACTACTACTACTACTACTACTACGTACCATTACTTACTACTACTACTACTACTACTACTACTACTACTACTATTACTTAGCATTGTCATTACTATTGTTGCCACAGCCGATTCATGGTGAGAAATGGCTGGAAATTTAATTGGAAAATGATTTAAAAGAAACAAAAAAAAAAGGTATTGTTTATATATGTTTGGCTGTATTATCCCTAGCTGTCCATGTGCCCTCCACAATGATTGGCACCCCTGGTAAAGATTAGTAAAAAGGGTTATAAAAAAAGTAACTTAATCTCACACTGAAAAAATTTGAATCCAACCTTTAATTGAAGTAAAGTTATTCGGAGAAAAAAAAAATCCCTCATCAAGAAATAATTATATTTAACAAAACCACGTGTGCCACAATTATTGGCACCCCTGCATTTAATACTTGTACTGTTCAACCTCCCTTTGCCAATAAAACAGCATGGAGCATACTTGTACTGTTCAACCTCCCTTTGCCAATAAAACAGCATGGAGTCTTCATTACGAAAGGACATCTTTACCAGGAGTGCCAATAATTGTGGAGGGCACTGTAAATGGCTTAAGGTCAAATTAGTAGATCAAGGTGGTGTAGCTTTTTTAAATGCAATATTTGGAAGTCTGACTTTGATCCAACTTTGACCTGGAACACAAAATTGCTTCCAAATCACAAAAATGAAAATTGAAGATATGACAACTGTGCTGAAATATAAATAATTTAAATAATGTGCCTTCCTTCTGTAGAGGGTGGAGAGAGAGATAGAATGGCAGAGGGAGGGGGAAAGTTTTGGAACGCTTGGCATTCTGTCACAGCAACAGTTTCCTTTGACTCACCACACTTTTTGTCATGCAGATTGAAAAGTAAGGTTGAACGCCCCTGAGTTTTTTTTAACTTTACTTTTCTGAAACGCATTCTTATCATCCAACCATGAGGTGCAGATCAAGTCAACTTTTCATTTAATCATAAATCATCCCCCACATCCGTTGCTTTACTTTTAGATGGCGTAAGACTATGTTGTCAAAACAACAATGAGGTTGAGTTTGATTTAGCAAACATACAGATATTTCCCCCAAAAAATTAAAAAAAGAATTTATAGGAGAGATGATGAATCAAAAATAGAAAAATATTTTGTAAACCCGGGCTACTGTGATTGTAATATCAGACAAGCTAGTTTTAGTGATCATTTTATCATCTCATTTTAAAATAAATTACTGTCTGAGGAGCTCCGGAAACCAGTTATACTACATGTAGCAGTCTTTACCGAAAAAAAATTAAAGTAATGTTCTTTATGTACGCTGACTTATCTCATTAAAACCTCATGTTTCACACACAGATCAATTAAGGCTTTCCAGCCTGCTTTCTGTGAGGAGATGAAAGCTATCGTTTTCAATCTTTTGTGGAGAAGAAAGTCTTGTGTAAATTGGTTACTCTGTCATTAATCAGGCTATATCAGCGAAACGCTGGGAAAGTTTGCTGAAACTAAATGCAGGCCATCCATCAAGCTGTTCAAATTTTCATATAAAGAATACACACATTTTTCATCTACCTTGCTTGTCAAAAGATGATAGCATCACTTCATGTAGTTAGCTTTCATTCCTAATGATCAGTAGCCTGAATGGCAGGGAGACCACGAAATGTTCCTGGTTAAGATACCATCACACTTTGACAGATGCCTTCTTTCTTTCGAACCTCAAGCTTGCAGTTTAAAATGACCTCTATGTGAAATTAACCAAAATGGCCTGGAAACATAGGCTGACAACGATCAATAAATACGCATTTTTACATAAATACTTATGACCAGAAAATATGCTAAGAGTCCCTTTTGCGCTCTTTTTGTACCCTAACACCTTTCTACCACTCTATGTTTTTAAAACATTTTCATTCAAATTGGATAGGCCTAATCATATTTTTAGGTTCGTCCCAACTCTGAAAAGTCCTCCTCCATTTTGGAAGGGTGCAGAGTAGCACACGTCCTTCAGAATGCGAAGGGACATTCACTACGGTCGTCCACTGCAGTTCACCAGCTGATCTATGCAGCTGTGCTGCCGCCATTTCTGCATTTCTGGCTTCATCAAAATTGCAAGGTCACTGCCATGTTAGATGTCTTGTTTTGATTGTTGTAATTCACATCCTGGCATAATTTATTATACAATCACTATTGTGTAGTTTTTCACTAGCCTATAGTAGCTTACCACAACGTCAAACATTGTTCCATTGATACTGTAGGTGTTCACTAGCTAGACTACAGCCAAAAATAAGTGAACAACGTACCGCTTGGCGAGTCAAACTGACAGGCATAGTTTACGCCAACAGAGTTTAAATGACCCACCAGATTGTACCTAGCTAGCTACATAAGGCTAGATTAGATAGAATCTCAGCTGCATTACCTCAGCAATTGTTATCCCACAGTGGTGGCTGCTGACCAGAATTTTTGGTGAAGCAAACCCACCAATTTGGGAATTTTGGGAATTACAGTTTTTCCACGCTATTGCTTTACCAAATGGATACGTGCACATTCATCAATAAAATTATCAGTTCTCAAAGACTCAAATGCTCCTTAAATTTTGCATGCATGACCTGTAAAAATTTTGTAAATCATCAAAGCCATCTCTCGCACATCTCCGGCAGCAGCACACTTAACTTGGACCTTAACCTTTTAAAAACTAACGTTATTTCCACCACACTGATCAGTAATAATAATAATTTTGTCACATCTTTCTTTTTTTCGAGCTTTGGTCACCCCAAGAACTGCTCCACCTTGACGTAACGTTACCATTTAACGTTAAAGCTCAGAATTACAGAGCTGAAGAAAATTGAAGAGGCTTCGGTGTCCCATCTGCCTTCACTCACAATATTTCTTCATTGTTCAAAGATTAAAAAGAATCCAGCAGAATCCGATCAATGATGTTTACATTCACAGATTCCATTTTCTTTCAAATGCAGCCAAATGAAATGGCAAAAGCTAACATTACAAAGATGAGCTAGTTTAGGCTAACATTAGGTTGTTAAATCACTAATGTTAGCAATTAGCTAGCTAGCTGAGTGCTTGGTTTGCTGGGGGAAAAAAAATGATAACACTACACCTATAAAATCTTTTACTATTTACAATATACACAAATCATCAACGACAACCAACGCCACAACCGTAAAAATTGTATAAATCGCGTTCTCTACCAAAAATTTGCGGAGAAAATTATAATATTTTACTGGACAGCTGAACTACTGTTCTGTATGGTTAGACATTATTATGTCAATCATCAGGACGAGAACGCACATGCATAACTGGAAAGACGTGAAGCTGAGCTTTGGGCTAAAAAATGCATCATAATCCACAACTATCCAATCATGTCTTATAAAATCATTCTTTAAACTACATTGTCTAGTGAAGCAGACAACAGCTCTGCCTCACTGAAGTTCCTGAGGGTGTCGCTGTTTTTTTTTATACCAGGCGTGTTGTTTTTTACTTTCTTTTAGCTTCACAAGGGAAATTGTCGTTGTGGTGATAATTCAACATTAAAAAAGGTATGTCGCATGTGATATGCATATATTTTTTTTTTGTGTGTGTGGCGAAACCCTGCTTTACCTGTTGTCTTAGAGAAACTGCCTCTGCGTCGAGGAGTACGTGTTCTAGATTTGTGTGGATGGTACTCCTATTTGTTTAAGTTTGGGCTGCAAACACAACAGTTTGCCAGGCAAAGGTCCATTACTGGTGTATCCTGGTCAATTTGTAGAGCAACCAACCACAGTCTAAGTCTGTGTTTGTCATGCAAACGCAGACGATGAAACCTGTGCTGTCTACTGTAACTAATTTTACTATTGCAATGTGGGAAGGCGCATGACCTGCCCATTTTCTCTTAGCACCATCCAGATTACAGATCATGAAACTTTCTTGGCGGTGCATCATGAGTTTCCCGGCTTGCCGTAGTTCTCATTGTGAACAACCAATCCGCGAAAAAAGTTATCTGTCAACTGAAACACCAAATGCCTCATAATGGATTGATGGGAAATTGTGTAAAATACTGAGCCCTTCAGCCTTAGCAGTTATCATTTTGAGGGAGGTTATTTTATGGGCATTTCAAGGCAAGTTTGTGTGGCCCTAAAATGATCAAAATTGAAAAAATTTGATCCGGTCACGACGTCTTACACGTGAAAAAAGCTGTAAAATCTGTAACTGACGTACTTGACGTTCTAAAAACCTGTCTGTTTAAAAAAACTGCCTTTGACGTGCTCGCTAGGGCTGTCTGCCTAGAAGATAAGATGATCTAATCATTCCTCTCCTAAAAATTTTTTTTTCCGGGAAAAAAAAAATGATAAAACAAATTAAATAATTAGTTCGAAAAACAGCTTAAAGAAGTTAGCCTGTTAGTTGTTAGTTTAGTTTAAGAGAAGTTAAGATGAAGAAGAACCAAACTTACGTACCAAACCTGTCCGTGTTTATTTTCGGGTTTGTTTTTTTAAAACGGTTTATGTTTTAAAAAGAACACAACCACCATATTTCTATAATCCTTGACATATACCCTTAGAAGAATTGATCCTGAATGAAATACGAATTGAAATGAAAAGAAGAAATAAATTGAAAAAACGAAAAAAATAAAAAAAAAAAAATAAAAAAAAAAAAGAAAAAAAAAAAAAAAAAAAAAAAAAATCTTTGTGCTGGAAACTTTCAAAAATTCAATTTTTATTTAATTATTTTTTTTTTTTTATTTTTTGTCACAAACAAAGACGCACAGAGAAGAAGAAGAAGAAGACAAAAAAAACAAAAAAGAACACCCACCCTCGTACGCGGGATAAACCCTGGCTGATGCTGACTGTTAGCTTGCAAACTGCTGTGCTGAAATAAAAATAAAAAAACCCTCGCATATGGAACATATGAAACCAAAGCCCCAGTAGTAGCTAGTACCTACATAAAAAATCTCTGATATCAAACTAATGTATGATATGATATAAAGAGAGAAGAGAGAGATTGCTATACAATACTGATATGAAAAAAAAAAAAACTGTTTTTTGTTGGTTTTTTCAGTGCAGTAGTCAATTTGCAGCTATGATGGAATATGGCGTCGCTCATTGGTTCAGAGTCGGTCGAATAAACAAACAAAAGTAATGTCATTGGTGCAAAAGTTATTATGTGTTGTATAGGACTGCCACAGTACATTAGACTGCAATGTAAAGCAGAGTGGAGTGGTTCTCAGGGTAACCAAAGCTCCACAAAGAAAGGTGTGACAAAATTATTATCATTACCGATCAGCATGGAAATAGTTTGTAAATATGGGTCCAAATCGAAAAAAAAGTTATTTTTTAACACTCGAAGCTAAAATGTAATTAATTGTGACATGTTTATACACTTCTGTGCGTTACCATAAACGTATGCCTTGTGTACCCCCCTTATAACTCTAGATAAGGAGAGGGAGGTCAAAACCAATTATGCTTCTCGTTTCTCCATTCAGAACAAATCCTGGACCTCATTAGTCATGGTCAACAATAATGCAGTGCATTAGCACACGTAATACATTATACAACACAATATGAAACATACTTCTCAGTTAGCACTTTTTGCATGCTTTTTGGTACCAACAAAACCATGTGACTATTTGAGAGATAACTCCGTAAGTACACCAGGCAAATTGTAACACCACAATTCATTAATCCATGGAGACAGTCAAAACAGTGATTGGCAAATGATATGTTTTTCTAAATATATACAGCTACAGCCATAGGGTCTTTATGCTACAAGGATGCTCTGTAGGAGGGGTGTCTCAAAGTCTACTGACTTGGTACGATCAGGCAGGGTGGGTGAAAGACCTGCCGGAAGAATGTCGTGTTCATTTAAAGCAGGTGTCTCAAACTCCAGGCCAGGTGGCTGCAGTCTCTGCTGGCATTTGTGATTTCCTTTCAATCAGCAGCCAATGTAGGCCTTGGAAACAAGACTCTTTAGCCAATCAATCACTTGACTTAAGCGCTCGAGTGCAGGGACACATCAAAAACTAGCAGACTCAGTCCAGGATTTGAGTTTGAGATCCCTGATTTAAAGGAATGGCTCAAATAAGCTGGCTACAGCTATACGCTTCTCCGGCTGCTGGTTATTGCCCAGTCCAGCAGTCAAGCAGCACAGGCATTGGAGGAGTGTGCTTCATGGGCAGCTGGTGAAAGCAGGCTGCAGGAGGTGGTCACCCTTCCAATACCCTTCCTCCCTGGTTGGCGGTACAGACAGTTATGGTTTCTCTAGGCCACAGTCGGCACTGGCATGGTCGGGATTCAATATCAGACCTTTGGATGCCACGCTACAGTGAGAACCACCCAGGTGAAAAAAGATTATATTTGAAATATACTTTTTCAAAGTATACTTTTAGTAGTTTTTGTACTAATTATGTAACTTTAAGTATACTAAGTGCACTAAAGTTGTTCAAAAGTAGAACTTAAGTCATACTTAAGTGTACTTCAAGTGCACTGTGTATGTTAAAATGGGACTATTTTTAGTATACTTAAGTGCACTATGTCTGTATGTTAAAATGGGACTATTTTTAGTATACTTAAGTATATTTAAGTGCACTAACAAAAAGTATGATTTGTTGGTATCTTAAATACACTTGCAGTACAATTTTATTATGTCACCAGTGCGTTTGTAACTTTAAAAGTATTACGGTGTGTTTGAGACTATACTGGAAGTACACTTTTAAAAAGTAAATTTTAAATATACTTCAAATCAAGTACAAAAAGGAAAAATATACTTGTAATAACCTTTGTATACTTAAATTATATTAAGTATTTCCGGTTTCCCGCTGCGGATGTATCTAAACCTCCTTTGGTGTCTATACAAGTCAATGGATTTAATAAAATAATAAATAAAACCCGATACAAAGCATACTTTGCAACGATTTTTGTGTCAGAACATCAACGGACACCAGTGACCACTCGGTGAGTTTCCCGTCTTTGAAAACGAGAGTTTATGGTGTTTTTTTAAGGATTTTCTATTATGCACGTCCAGATCCATTGTGTAAGTTAGCTGACATGAGCAATAAACAATATATCTCAAGACTGCAAAGTTTGTCAAAATATTGCTATGGACTGTTGTATATGATCGTAAATAACCTTTTAACAGGGCTTATAATGCTAAATAACAAACTTCTCCTTTAACATTGGACCCGTTGAGGTCCGTTGTATCAGGGTGATATCAAAGTGAGCTGCAGCAGATATCTATAAAACTAGTTCAATATCAGCGAAACTATCTGGATAGATAGCACCCCGGGTATATAGAAACATGCAATACAATTTTTGGGTGAACTGCCTCTTTAACTAGTCCAGCATATTGCAGAGGATCATCTCAGAATTCAAATGATCCCACTTCAGAAAAGTGTAGTTCTTATGGCATGTCTTTTGAAAACCTGTCAACAGATGGCTCAGATGTAATGACAGTAATGACTCATTATATAATGTGAATGATTCCGTCTTTGATAGGCCAATCACTCAGCCTTATTCCGTCTGGGTTTAGGCCATCAATCCATCCGCTCTTATTTATGTCCATGCTTCTTACGCACTACTCATATATGTCTATATTTTTTGAATGGTTTAAAGCTCATTTTAGACTTTTCGAGATGCTGATGTTCTCCAGTCTTTAAACGCTTCACAGAAAAGCAGGGCAGTGTGTAAAGGACATAAAATGTCAGTAAATACCACCTGGCAATACCATATGTTTGATGATAATCGACATAAAATTATATAATTTGGAGAAAATCTTAGGCAGAGTGCATCAGCTGGCGTCGTAATGCCTTTTAAATGGAATACTTTACTTGGAAATTACTCTACTTGATTGGGCATTTACACAATATCAGTAACTGCAATTACCAAGGCCAAAGTGACCCTTTAGACTTATCTGAATAGAATGAACCTCATCTGGTCATGCCTTTGATCTGGAAAGCATGCAACAGAATGGGTAGTGTTTGCTGAGAGTCACTGATCTAACTTTGCCTTTTTGAAACTTTGACTTTGGAAATAATAGAGCCTGTTGGGCTTAATCGCCTGTTCTCTTCATAGCACTAATTATCCGATGGCCTTATGTTCTATATGCCAACAGTTCTATTTGCTAGCAAAACAAAACAATAATTAGCTTTCTCTCCGACCTATTTTCAACCTTGCAGGTAATGTGTTCATGGATGATTGCTTCAAACAGAACTTTGTTGGACACAGGTAGTACAGGACAGTACGTGTTTTCAGTTAGCTTAGCAACTAAAGTTACATAACATAGGCTTAGAGTGGTGCACATCTGACCAGCGCTAGCCGGATTTAAAATTGTTTTTTGTTGGCTAGTCAAAATTATAACGGGTTGTACGTAGTAGTACTGGGTCCTGACAACCTAGGCATAATATAATCTAAAAAGGAAAGGGAGATTTTTGATTTTGACTGTCTGATAATGATCCGTTTTGCAAACTGTTTTGTAAAGACTCCATTGACCTCCAGTCATTCAATGAGCGCTTGTTGTCTGTCTAATAGCAAAATTATCTCTGACTTTCTCCAATTACGACTTGGAGGTTCGTTCATGCGCAACTTCCATGTCAGAAACTCGTATTTCCGATAATTCCGACCATTTGAAGGCAGCATAATTCCAGCTGCAGGTCTATAATGTAGCCTATAGCCTATAATGTAGGTTCAAAATTGATCACATTTGCTGATAGATAAAAGTCTGATATGACTAAAGACATGCCATCCTCATTATCTTCAGGTTTTTTTTGATTTCAGCGATGTATAATTTATAAATGGCTAATAGCAATTAGAAATGAAAGATATACATACATCTGCAACCTAATTGAAAAATCTCCGGGTTTACAGTAAACATTTCTACCCCGCCTACAAAGATAACCTGGGCGAAACACTGCGAGGCTATAAACGAAATGGCCTATTCAACATACTGTACTCCATTCGAAAGCATACCTATGGAAAAAAGAACATTGTTGGTGTATAGCGGTTCAAAAGAGTTTCACTGTACCTGCTTCTGGCAAAAAGCTATCATCAGAGTCAGAGTCTCGGATAGTAAGTAAGTAAGTAAGTAAGTAATACATAAGTAAGGAATATACAATTTCAATATAGCCTAATTATTCAATATTATTTCCAATATTATTATTTTGACTATCCAACGAAAACCAACTCGGATGCGGCATAGGTGTCAACCTCTGGAGAGAGCTGCCCTTATTTTCACGCCTGCAAAACTGTATAAATTCATCAAAAACCATATAGAACATTATCTATCTATAATGTTCTATAACATTATCTAACATTATCTATTAAAATCATCAGCCACCACAGTTATTTGTCTGATTCAAGTTTATTTAATATAGCCTATCCCTGTATTTTGCTTCACATAATAATGACTGTGTAGTAACAAATTCAGCAAGGTGCCACATTTTAAAATAGTTAAACAGTCACTGAGACACCCCACATGACTGACCCCACACACTTACAACCGAGTGCAAAAGAAATACATATATACCACAATGAGTCCTGTTGCATGAGCTTGTGGCACTTTTAATGCAGTTTTAGCCTACATAACATGCCTAATTAAACTACGTTAGCATTAATGTATGGTTATAATTTATGTAATTATTGGGCGGCAGTGTAGTATAATGGTTAAGGAACAGGCCTTGTATCCGAAAGCTTGCAGGTTCGATTCCCAGGTAGGATGCTGCCATTGTACCCTTGAGCAAGGTACTTAACCTGAATAGCTTCAGTATATAACCAGCTGTATAAATGGATAATATGTAAAAAAAATGCTAAAAAGTTGTGTAAGTCACTCTGTATAAGAGCATCTGCTAAATACCTGTTATGTAATGTAATAAACTTAGCTCTCATCTTAATTTGGATATCCATGAATTCATTTACAATTAATTTAAAATTGAGTCACAGCCACCACATTAAAACTTCACGGTCACGGAACATAATCTAATTTCGGTCAAAATTGCATAAACATGAACATTGTTCAGTCATAATCATTTAACTGTTCACTCGGTTAATTAGCGTTAGATAGCCTAGTTGTTTGGTATCTTGTGGTCTACAGCTTCATGGTTCGTTGTCATAAAGTGCATTTTTAGATCATAATCCTCCGATACTTGCTTTCCCCATGGCCTCAGAAATCGAGAGAATAGCAGAGGGAGAAAGAAAATGTGATTTCTGTGATTACATTCATTAGCTATGTTGGAATACATTTGGGGGAAAAAACGTATTCAACTAGATTTTCTGTATCATGACCTTATACGCCCGTATACCTTCGAAAAGGTATATTTTATACGGGCAAACCATATGGGTTGACACCTATGGATGTGCGCAAGCCCACGCTATGTAACTTTAGTTGCTAAGCTAACACTTTGAAAACACTACTGTGTAGAAAAGCGCCATTTGCCTATCTTGTCATATCTAAAAATCTTTGCTTGATTTGCACCAGTGACGTAATCATTGCGACACAGCGCGTCTGGAAAACAGCTGGACACAAAAAAACCAGGAGGCGCACTTCTAGTGCAGTAAGCTTCAAGACTCACATATAGAATCGATATAGAAGTTTAAGAAATAACCCGGAGTTCCCCTTTAAGGATCTCTGGCTGCTGAGGTCCTCAGGTAGGGCTCAGCAAATGCATTCATTATACAGAACCTCTTTATGAGCATAACAGTTTTCAAACAATACTTTGTGCAAGAGAACTGCAGTTGATCATATTATAGTATGAATCAATGCCATAGCTTGACCTATGACAATGACCTGACAATGAAACATAATCTTGAGGCTTCATTAACAAACAACCCAATAAACTATCAAAAAAGCCCAGATGTGCTGATGTCAAAACTGTTATTTTTGTTCTGTGTAATTTGTAGACATCAATAAAGTATTTGCCTTTTTCCCTGAAACTGTTATCAAACTCAAACTATAGATTGTACAAATAATTTATTTGTTGAAACACACACACACGTGCGCACGTGCACACACAAACACACACACACACACACACACACACACACACAGTTCATAAAATAATGCGCTATATTTGAATAATGACTATGTCTCGGACCAGAAAGGAGATGCTGTGTATATGTTCCATAGTATTAGACAGATGTGGAACAGTGAACAGAGACCTGCATTAGCAATAGGTTATTACGGGATTCGGAGAAATCAGGATTGGTAATTGGCTGAAACCTTTGAAATTGTTGCCAGTGGCAAGGTATCCATGATGAAGTAATTATTGTAGCATGCCCTCAGAGGTATAAGTAATTAAGGTCCTTTCTCTGCTACCATAAAAGTCCACTGAAGTGGTATTTCTACAGAACTCTCCATCACGTCGATGAGACAGAACCGGCTCCTCATTTTGCCCCACGTCTCATGTTCAATTACAGGTCTGTCAAGGGTGCGACCACTTGCAAACATGACATATATTATCTGGTGCTGGGCCATTGTGGCTGTTTATCTGGAGTGATTATAGGTCGGCCAGAATGCACAAAGGGAGAGGGATCATCTAAATGCAGATTTGGGAAAGATTTTCTCAAAAGATACTGTAAATGGCAATATTTTAGTTTGAGGTGTAACTTTAAGTACTGCTAATGAGACCAGTATTGTAAGTATTGTATTATAATTATTATAATTATTATTATTATTATTATTATTTTCCACCAACCTTTAAAAAAATGATGGATGAATTAATCTATAAAGTAATATCAAGTTTTTAAAATGAATTAAACAAATGACATTTAGTTATTTTGCTTCCATGGACTTTCAGAGAGCACAATAATAATTTAGAGAACTCCGAATGTACAGGAAACAATAGGTAAAACATGACTGTGTAAAACAGGCAAGGATAGGTCCAGTCATGACTGTATAGGTAACAGTAGATACAGGCATGACTGTACAGGTGACAATAGGTACAGATATGGCATTTAAAACTGCCAAATTCCTACACCTACGGGAGCAGTTCACTATAGATCCAAAAGAATAAACTGTTCTGGAAAAAAAAGAGCCCTATTCCTCAGACCTGTTACTTTCATTTTCCATGTGTGATTTATACTACAGTACACTGCATGTCTGAGTTGTGATTATTGCACATGAGGTAGGATTTAGAGATGCATTTAAGAAAACTAGAATAAATAAAATAAAAACCAGAGTCTGTCCAAAACAGCCTGACTGCATAAATATAAAATACTTCTTGACCCGCAAATGATGCTTTATTTGCATTTTTTTTTAGCACAGCTGAACATGACGTTTTTTCGATGGCTACTTGAGAAGGTCAAGTGCAGTGCAATGCATCACTTCAAAAAACAGCGAAAATGAGTCATGAACATATTTTGAAGATGAACAATAACAATAAAATGTCCTATACACATTGGCCATGTACACATTTGGCAATATGGTGCGTCTTTGTGTTCAGATTACATGCAGATCGGGCCAAACCACATACAAATACAGGTGTAAACGCATCCCAGACTTATTGGAGATCTGATCTCCCGAACCACTTCAGGAGGTGGTCAGAGATGCATTGGGCCACAAATGTAAATGCAATTGTATCGCCAACCCCTTCTATCACATGTGTGGAAATTTTACTTTAAAGTGTACCATACATGATTTATAGCCTTGCTGCGGTCATGTGTTTGCAACCAAACAAGCCTTCTCCTCCATCCTCAACCCTCAAGAGCCATCTTGAAGAAAATTGCCCACAATGCAATGTTACAGCGAGTTCTAAAGGAGCTGTGTTGTGAACAACAATATTTGTTTTCCACTGGTCAAGTGTACCATACTGGACCCGTACTGTTCCACATTAAACAGCCGCGGTACAGTGACAGGAGGAGAGGGCAAGACATGTTAATAACATCAGGAAAATTAAATGTAAAATCACTTTATAGTTTTTAATAAAAAGTATAAAGTGATGACATTAAACTGACATAGCCTAGCCAAGAAATTGTAAGAGAAAAATAAAAAAATGTTTATGGTTCAAGAAAAGTTTTTTTAAGTAAGTTGTTACGGTTGTTTTAACGGTTGTTTAAACTTACCAAAAAAATAATTTGCATTTCAAACAAATTTATATAATGTGTTGAATATTGTTGTGCTGAACTTTTGATTGCATCTGTGGTTTTATTTAGACGGCACTTTTGAAAGCACTTTTGAACTGTTAAAGCTTGAATCTGTTGTTCCTAAGATCAGTGTCACTTTTTGACTGGAATATAGTACCAATACAATCCTCTAAAAAAATTGCCTGATGCCCCCCACCCCCACCTGACAAGGTAGCTCTTATTTGTTGGCAACCCTAGATGTAGAACTTGGGGAGGGGTGATCTGTTCATCTTGTACTGTTATTTCATAAATGCGTCTGTCAATGTGTCGAGAAATGTATTACAACATACGTTTATTGAATTTTCATCTTCCAAATATTATTGGTCAACTTTGGGATGAATAAAAAAATTGTTGATTTACTTTTATATATTTCTTTATTAAAATTATAAAAGAATTATTAAAATGCTTGGGGGGCCTAAGCAAATTTGTGACGGGGCTATAGCCCACCCTAGGCTGGTGAATAATCAGAGTGGGCCGACGAGTTGACGACGCATCTCTTGTTTTTGTATAATGGGCTGCTCAAAAAAAAATGTGTAGAAAAATATATATAATAATTATAATAATAATGGGCGGCTTCTCAAGCGGCCCACAGAGCGAGCGACCGGCCCACCGGAATTTCTCCCGGTGCTCCCGATGGCCAGTCCGACTCTGGATGGTTGGCAACCCTATCTACACCTGCATAAACACCGCTATTACACACAGATATCTGCATTCTCGTACAAGGCAGTAGAATTACAGAACACAAAATAAGTCTGGAGGCCAAGCTTGTCATTTTAAAGCAACGTGTATTGAAAAACATTTTATGGTCCCAGTATATTTGGAATGGCTGCTAATAGCTGTACCCTGTTGAGAAGTTAATTGTCTTGGATATATAGCAGCTAACATCAGCATCTTAGAAGTAATCATTGATCTCATATGTGATGCCGTAAGCAGGAGCAATAATGTGTTTATTATCTTTATTCACCAAATGTGGTGCCTCAGCAAGTTTGTGCTATAGGTGGGAGTGGTGCATCTGTTGTATAATCCCAGTTGTATTGGCTAGCACTCTATTCAAGACCTTTAATTCTAATTTAATTCTGTCAGTACAAGCAGAGATTAAGTTCTGTATAAATTAGGTCTGCATCAATTGCAACTTTCTCTTTTCTTATCCAGTTTCACAAGTTATTTGTGCTAATTTTTGCCTCATGTTAATTGTTTTTCCTTTTTTTGTATTCATCAAAGCAGGCACTGGAGCTGAGAATTAGTCCTGGCAGGGTTGGTCATATAGCATCCCCTTATTTCATGTAAATCTGCTAAATTGTGTCTGTTACATTATGCCATAATTTTACGGCCCAGTAACTTGCAAGTGTCATTCTTCCCATTTCAATTGCACGCCCCTGCTCTCTGGAGTTTAACTTTATTAAATCCTTCATTTATTTTCTGTTGAAAGAGTAAGAATGTTGGCGAAATCGTGACACTTTTAATAACTTGGAATTTCTTTGTTCTTGTTGGCAATTATACATCCTAAGAATGAGTTTTAAAACCCGGTAAACGCGTGAGACGTGTAGTGCAGTCTGTAGGGCATCTTGTGTGGGTTGGGCGTTAGATCCCGTGCCATGGTACTTTCTTAAACTGCGTCATGTAAGGTTGTAAAGGACCTGCCTCTGAGTTAGGATGCCAATTGTTCTTGTAGGTCTCAGTGCACATTTTAATGCTGTTGACCATGAGATTCTAATACATGACCTTGAACATTGGGTAGGATCTTTTGTACTGAAATTGCTTGAATTACATTACATTACATTACAGGCATTTAGCAGACGCTCTTATCCAGAGCGACTTACACAACTTCTTATTACATTTATCCATTCATACAGCTGGATATATACACTGTAGCAATTCAGGTTAAGTACCTTGCTCAAGGGTACAACGGCAGTTTCCTACCTGGGAATCGAACCTGCAACCTTTAAGTCCAGCTCCTTAACCATTATACTATACTTGAATCATGTATTAAAATGATTTGAATTGCTCTTGAGAATGATAAAACGGAAAGAGCTGTTATTCCTTGATGAATTCATCACAAGGATCAGTGCATCAGTCCACTGCTGCTTTTGTTGTATATGGACCCCTCTGGTGGAGTTTAAAAAACATGTTATATGATGATGTGACGTAACTGTATATCTCTGTGTTATATAAGACTAAGAGCACAATCCACTCGCTAGGCACCTGTGTAACTGGCATAAAATTATGGATGTCATAAAGTTTTCTGAACTTTGATAGGTTATTATCATCAGACCAATTTCCCAAAGACAAAAACACCAACTCAGAGGTAACAAACCTTGGAGCAATTTTTAGTTGCTGATTTGCACTTTCAACCCCATATCAAAGGGTACCGAAACAGCCTTAATCATCATATAATGGCAAGGGTGAAGTATTTTATTCACAGGCCGATGCAGAGAGGTAAATGCAAGCTTTCCTTAGAAAGTAACATGGTGGTTCTTTGTGACGTCCAATAAATTAATTCAACTGCTGCAATTTGTCCGAGATTCAGCTGTGAGATGGCTCACAAGGACTACAAAGACAGCCCGTATAACCCCTATACTCCTGTCTCTGCATTGGCTACCTGACAATTTCAGAATTGATTGTAAGGTCATTTTATTGGCTTTTAAAGCATGGATAACCTCAGTAAGAAAACTGAGCCCATTTCTAATATGCTGCATAGCTACCAGCCACAATGCAGTCTTGGATCATTCTGTTCCAATTTGCTTAGTGTTCCACATGTTAATCGCAAGAAAATTGGAAAGGCATCATTTTGTTTTTATGCCCCTAAATTACGGAACACCCTGCTGTTAGGTATTAGGCAGGTGCCAAAAATCTATTTTAAAAGAAAGCTGAAGTCTGACTTGTTAGGTTGATATTTGGATGATCATATCTTAATATTCCACAGTTTTACGCTGTTATGTGTTTTCCATTATTATCTAAATTAACTCTTGATTTGATTTTAAAATGGTTTGCTTTTAGATTTTTTTTCAATATTTCTTTGTGATACTTGATTATTTTTTATTTTTTCACTTCAGATTTTTTTTCACTGTTTTAATCATCTTTTATTTAGCTGTTCTTTTCTACATCTCCATATAAACAGTTTTACCCTCTATGCGAGGGACTATTTAAAACTATTTAAATCTGCTTCAGCAAAAATGCTATCCCAGTATGTTTCATTAAGTTATTTAAAAAAAATATAACTTAATGAAACAAACTTAATGATTACAAACATTTAAAGACAAATTTTCGGGACATGTGCATCTGTTCACGGCATTTGCAGAGTGCAGTGATGCACCCTCTGGCCTGGATCTTATGCGATCTATAAAGAGTCATAGCATAACCCAGGCAGGGAGGGCTTCGGTGGCCAAGTTGTGTTGTCATGCTGTGTTTTCCATGCACAATTGTCAGCTCTTTGATCAGTCAGGTGGCTGCAGTCACCTGCACACACCTCTGCAACAGCAGGACGTTAACGGCAAGATTGATTAGCAGACCGGGCACAGGTGGTGACTTTCCTATAGATTAGGCAAAAGCCCTCACACTGCAGAACCGACAGAGGGCATTGCAGCGGTCAAATACTTGACTAATGCCTTTAAAAAGCGTCAGATGTGACCCACCAGGGTACCTCAAAACATGTGTTTTGGAGTCATTCACAGTTTATCAAAGTCCAAGTTCAGATCTTTAAAATTATATATTACACTACAATCAGGCAAATAATGAGAGAGTTATGGACTGTTGAGTGTTGCTATGCCTTGAAAGTAAGTTGTGAGAAAAAGGCTGTTGATGTTTTGGAACTTTTTCTACACATTTTTTATGAAAACCATGGCATGCACTTAGTAAGGCAGAAGCTGAGTGCAAAGGCTGCATTAATAGTGCTATACTGTAGGAGTGATTCAGTGCTGAACAAGGTAAATATCTAAACATTAACATTTAGATAAAATATTAACAAAATACACAAGATAACTTTATTTAGATAAACTAATCAAAAATAAAAATAAATTGTCAATGTGTGTGCATGATGGCCATTTTTCAAATAAGTATACAAAACCAGATTTTGATAGCAATAGCTGCACTTAAGACATGTATAGCGACACCTAATGGTGATGGTTATTCACGTTGGAATTGCAAACTAGATTTTGATAACAATAGCTGCACCATGAACACCTAAGTATAACCACACCTAATTATCATGGCTGTTCAAATAGGTACTGTATATGCAAAACTATCCCGGAGAACTCTTTCAACTCCATCTGTCCTAACAACACCAGGTTTCGTTTCTCTGTTTTCTGTAAAGTGCCCCATCATACCAACATCAGGAATAATATCCTCCCAGTCAGATTATGCATCTTCCTCCCTGTGAGACTCGGGGAGGTTTTCATATTCCCGGGGAAAGAATCCATAATCATGCTCTCCCACTTAGTGCTGTCAAGCGCTCCAATGAAGTTACGTGCAGATAGTTGGTGCAGATAGTCAATTGAGAGCATTAACCACATTCTTGGAGTTATAGTCAAATACAGATCAATTATTAGGACGGAAGTATGATCACACTGTTTATATTTAGGGAAGTAACTGTCAGATATAGGGGGTAAAAACGTGAGCTGCATGTCACCAGATGTTTCGCTTTTCCGGGCTCTGAGCCAATGATGTTCACTTTTAAAAAGTACATAAAGAAGAAAAATAAGCGTGTTATGTTTAAATCATTCATGGCTTATTACAGTACTATGAAGGGTCCACATAAATATAAGTTAACACGTGGGCTCTCCTTAGAATCTTGGAAGACTCACAAAGAGCCTTTTTAGATGCATTGTAGCATGTGTACAGGTCGGGTTTGAGTTCAACATTTCAGTGAATTGTAGTTTATATCTCTAATATTGTGATTATGTTAAAAATGGATATTTATATACAGTATGTACGATGATTTTCAGTGTATTTTGGCTCAACTGAAAAGTCGGACAGCATGACATCCGCCTTCCCTATATGGCGGGTCACAAATAAAGGGGGCTCCTCTGGTTGACTGGGACAGTTGAGTGTGATATTAATAACCAAGGAAATATTGTATTTGTTGATTGACGGCACACAGTGCTCCAGACATAAGTCCTTGCCTAGGCAATTGAGGGATTGCTACTGCGAATGCATTCACAGTGCATACACAGATACCTGTGATTACTTTGGTCTTTTTTTTGAAAGCATTTTTATCCAAAATATCTGGTGATGATCACTAGGTGACATAACCTTGCTCTATAGAAATAAAGAATATTGTCTATTTTAAAAAATTATTATACAAAATAAAAGAGCTCATTATAATTTTTATGTAGTGGAGCTAACTGAGGATATGGCTTTTCTGACTGTGTGGTTAGGCTACAGTATCCTGTACTCTGCTACTATAGGTCTATGTTTGACAGATATTAGGCAATTGACAGATATCTAATTGAGCCCGGCTGGAAACTAATCAAGAGGGCGGCACCCGCTAGCCTATATCAAGGCGGTGCTGAGTTACACTTTGTGAGACATTATGGCTGCATTACAGCGCATTCTTGCTCTAAACCAAAAGCGTCGCTGTCCGCGTAGCCAATTGGTTTATATAAACCAGCATATAGGAAACGATTTCAACCCCCTTGATGTCCTGTCAGACAGTGCCATCCTGTCAAAATACCGACTGCCCCGGGTGGAAATACTCCAACTCTTGGAAATTGTGTCCCCACACGTTTCAAGGTTCACTTGGCCCTCAGCCCAGCGGTCCAGCTCCTGGCGGTGTTGCGGTTTTACGCAGTGGGCAGTTCTCTGGTGGTGGGAGACGGCATCGGGCTCTGCAAGGCTTCGTGTCACGGAGTGGAGGCCGTCTTTTGGGTCTTGTTGTATTTATAGTGTGTTTTTTTTGTCTATTTAGTATGAGCTCGTTTTTAAATCATTCATTCAGCACACCCGGCCTTTTGTAGCCCAGGTGTTTTTAAAATAATATCTAAATAAAGTGTTAAACCTATTCCATGGTGGCTTATATGTCTCGATTGATGCTCTTTATCTTATTTTTTGTAGCCTATATGTATTTATTGAAACACAAAGTCTCGTATTGACTCTTAAATAGAATTGCAGATGATATTTAGGAGGCATAGCTTCATCTTCTGCAATATTAGATTGATGAATATGATGATGGCGACACTTGTTATATTGAAACTTAATTTATAAGCCTATATACAAGTCAGACAATCGATTCGTCTGCCATCGATTGAGATACTTTCAGCTCCGCAGTGACGGACAGCTGCACCTTATGATGTACCTTAAGGTTCATCATAAACTCTCCCTTAAGGCAGCCGCTAAGGTAGAGTCTGGGAAACACTCGTAGTTGACGAGTCTTTCTTAGTTAAGTATTCCTTAGAAACCTTCGCAGGACGTTAAGGTACATCGAAACTCGGAAACGCAGCCCAGATCACTTGTAAATTTATTGTGTGGCCAGTCACTTAAAAGGATCTGATTTGAGCCTTAAGGTCCGCTGTCCAAACAAAGCGTTACTGCTCATTAGGGACCATCTTTCCTGTCACATGACTCCTGCGGGCAACAGTGAGACCACAGCTCACACAGTTAATGGTTAACATGGCAGTACAACAAACTCATTAATATTGCCTGGGTACTTACAATGGAGTGCGTATTTGATTTGAATAATAAAGAGTTTCATTAAAACTTGTTCAACAACAATTTCCCCCTTTTATAGTGATGTTATTTATTCACCAGGCAATACATTCTAAACTTTTAAATGAGTTTGGTAAGTCTACAATTCACTAACAATTCCTTTATGCAGTTTTCAAAGTAATTACAAACTCTAAATAAACGTTATTGTGCTCACTGATTATTAATTGTATTTCATCCAGAGAGAAGTAGTCCATGTAGAGCACAGGATCTTAATAAGAGTAGATAAAACAATTCCTCTTAAACTTCGAATACAGCTAATTTAATCAGGCACAATACAACAGAAACACTGCTAATACAAAATGGCATATTTATGTGAATAAATAAGAAAAGGGAAGAAGGGAATGTGTTGAGCTCAGCAGTTTGCCTTTTACTGAGTAAAGCACAAAGAGCTAAAATAAATTTGAGGTCTTGCTGCGAGAGAAGAGTGTCAGGCTACAGGCACAAAGACAAAAGCAAAACAAGAGAGAAACAATACTTTTCTTAATCAAAAATAAACACGACAGAATAAATGTTTATTGTTTTCATATGCAACTAAATTTTGTGTGCATGGATATTAGCACGCACGCACGCACGCACACACGCACACACACACAGGTCTCTGACCTCATGCTTTCAAACCACAACTTGTTCTTCCATCATCTCCCTAACATGTCACCCTCCGATGTGACACAATTAGACCATTCGTATGTGAAGGCTCAAATCCTCTCTGTACCACAGCAGTTTATTCATGGCTTACATGTTGTATTCAGAGCAAAAGCATGGGTACATCACCCAGTTCTTTTAAAATGTGCACTCTAAGCACGTATACATGCATTTCAACCTACGCAGTTTTCCTCAGGCAAAATTGTATGCACCTCCTGTATGTCCCTTTCTACATTTAAAGACGCACATTGTGAGTCAGCTGACCTTGGAACAGATGCCAGGAAAAATTAAATGATTAAAGTGGAAGGTAAGGTCGCATGATAGAATAACCATAACAAAAAGATGTCAACGCGACACACCCTCCCTCCTTTCCACGCGCAGAAGAGTCCAAGCAATGACATTTTATCAATGGAAAACGCGTGAAATTCAATAGCAGGGAATTGAGCGCTTGATATCATGCAGACCGCAGCTTCCCGCGGCGACACATGGCCCATTTGTTTACACGAGAACAGGAAGAGGAGAAGACAAACATATGCTTCATTAAGGCTATTAGGTACAGTCTCAGAGGGCACTATGCATATTTGGTTTATGAAAAATGTTTACCAACTCCCTCCTCTACGCCCACAGCTTACATTGTGTCCTTTTGTGTCATGCCAGAACAAAAAAATATTTCAATAGATGATCAAAGGTGCTGCAGAAGGCTTTTTTTCTCTCTATAGATGGCAGCAGTAAGCCATGGAACAAGACAAAAAAAATAAAAAATTCTCAAACAAAACAAGTGAAGACAATGTTTCATTACCCAAGAAATGTTTTTTCCAAATAATTTTTTTTATTAATTGACCGTAGTTTGAGTGAGATTTTAATGCAAATTCCCTGCCCTGGGCAGAGGGAGCAGTAATTTAGCTTCACAAGCGATATCATTTTGTGTGGAGAGAATGGCTCAAAAAACAATTTGGATGATATGGAAACTTGACTGACTGCGATTAGTTAATGGGAAATGACCATCACCTGATGTCAGAGGACTATGGTAACCTTGGTTCGCATGAATTTTGTGACACCTTTAACGCACTCACGGTGACCTCAGTTGTCATTGCAGGTGGTTATTCAGGCGATATTTGTGCAGTTGTGTATCGTTGATAAGTTGGATGATTGTGTTCATGAAACTCTATTCAACAAGTAAAAATAGCAACCATTCTTTCCTAAAATACTTTTGATTTAAAGAGATGCTGGATTGATGACTTTCTGTTTTGGACAACATTTTCAACCCTCTGGCTTTCATTATAGATTTATATGGTTGTGAATGATAAGAGATTAGTGGGCATGGATACTGCTCCCTTTCTACGGGGTAGAAAACGAAAGAGCTAAATCAGTCTAGCATGATTCTGAAGGTATTGTCAGGGGCTAAACCAGGACAACTGCACTGCTGACAGATTTTGCTGGTGGATCATTTTACCAGATATTTTATCAGTATTCTGCAGTCCCAGCCAATAGTATGAGTGGCAAGAATAATAAAATATATACAGTGAGCACCATAATTCATTGAACAGTGACACATTGTTTGTTATTTTGGTTCTGTACTCTAGCACTATGAGTTTGAAAGGATGCAATGACAATGAGGTTGAAGTGCAGACTGTCAGCTTTAATTTGAGGGTATTTTCATCCATATCGGATGAACCGTTTAGAAATTATAGAACCTTTAGTACATAGTCCCCCCATTTTCAGGCATCAAAAAATATTGGACAGTTTAACATAATGTAGAATAAAGTAATAATTTTTAATTTGGTCACATATCCTTTGCATGCCATGACTTCCTGATGTCTGTGACCCAACAATATCAAAAAACTCTTCTAGCTACAAGCGATACTATAACCTCTTTGCATTTGAATGGATTTCTATGGAAATTGGGGGGTGGGACTAGATTTAGCTGTAAATTAACTGGAACAGTATGGAACACGGTTGGCTAAATGGCTTTAAGTCATCAAGGGTCTGACGTATCAAACAAGTCTTAAACCATCACTCTGGGGTTTCTTCCCCTGACTTATTTTTTTATAGAGTTCATCAGAAAAATGTGTCAGGAGAAACAACCCTTAAAGTGATCCAGTGTTTCTCATTAATGTATTAAATTGTGGCGGCCCATCACAATTTTATTTCTACCGCCACAGTTTCAAATTGATCAAAAAAAGTGTTGTATATAGTAAACATTGTTGTATGTGCGTACTGTAGCCCTGTCGCTTCAAAAAACGCCTCTCTGGCTCTTATCACTCTACTCGCTGCCCCCTGCTTCACACAAACGCGCATGCATAGACAGTCCCACAAATACACGAGTGCATCTACGAGACAGAGGCTGTAATGTACAGTATCTCCTCACAATTCTGTGGAAATTAGATGTGGTTAGTATGTTTGTGAAAGTTAAACCCTGTGGTAGCCTACACTATAATGGATATATTGTTCAAGCATTAAGCGAGCCAAGCTCTCGACTGTGTTACGATATTCATTTCGCATACGCTAATGTAACAACTTTGTACAACTTTAGCTAGCAAGCTAGAGGCTATAATTTTTTTTTAACTAAGCTAATGTTATTTTGCTTGCTAACTTGAGAAGCAAAACAAAATAAAATATATATTAGTTTATGTATATTGTAGTATTTCGTGGAAGATAATACAGACATTTCAAGGGAGATATCAGCACAATGTAACGCAACCTGTTGTGTTTAGGACAGGGTTTCCCCTTCTTCTTCTGGCATATGTCCTTAGACCTTTAGCTTCGTTAAGGCAAGCCAGTCCAGCGTGTCATCATCCAGGTCAATTAGACCACGATCGCCATTCGGTGGCCGGTGTTTGCGGCAGCTGCTTATTATGTGTTCCACAGTTTGTAATTTGGTTTCCCCCATTTCCCTTCAGTGCAGTCTCTCAGTTTTTAACCATCTCTGGCATTGCCCCACTCATTGGCTTCCATGTCATATAACAGAATCTACCTTTTTAAAGTACTTTGTTTCCTAAAAAAACAGCCTAGAAAAGACGAAAAGGAAGAAACAAGGTAGCAAACATTTAATAGCCAGCCAATCAGATTTGATTCTTTCTTGTCAATAAACAAGTATTTATTGAACTTTTATTAATTTATTTTTATTGGAGGCTAGTTTTCAAGTTCAGACCCACAGGGCTGCAGGTTCATGTAAGGATCTGAGTAATGCCTGTTATTTGTATCTTTATTTTGTATTTATTGTTTATTCTTAGTTCGTATTCCGGCTTGTTTATTTTCCGGGTTTTCTTAGTTGTCTTGTGTCTGCTTGTTTACATTCGATCTGTCACTCCCTGTTTACGTCTCTGTACCTTTCCGGTGTTCTCATTGGTGTTCGGGTTCCCTCTTGCTTCTTACCTATCTCTGAGCAATTAGATTTACTAATTACCACTAACATACTAATGATAGATAAGATCTACTAACTCCATTAACAAACTAATTTGTATATACTTACTAATCATACTAACGGCAGGGGTGTGTGTATAGTTACTAATCTCACTAACATATTAGAGCGCACATTTTTCATGCTGTTCTTTCTCTGCTAATCATTCTCAGCTGCATCTGATCTCCTCTTCCTGTCATCTTACTCTATGCACGATTTCCTGAAACTCCAGGTCATCTGTCATTGTGTATGTTTGGAATCCAGTCCGCGTTTTCCCTAGTTGTCTCTGTGATTGTTTCATTGTTCCCTAATGTATTCTCATTGTTTCTCGTTTGGAGTCCCTCCCCCTCACACACCTGATTCCTCTTGTGTCATTAGTTACTTGTGCATTTAAGCCCTTTGTTACTTCCAGTCTGTGTCGGATTGTCGTTTTACTTTTCCTGTGCCTGCTACCTGTGTTTATGCCAGTGATCTGTTTCTGCCTCAACGATACCCTTTTGTTACTACTATTCTTTTGCCTTGCCCTTGTCTGCCCAGTTTGCCGTTCGACTTTGACCACGTTTGTATACCGACTATTCTCCTGCCTGATCCTTTTGCACTGCCTGAAATCTGATTCCCTGGTTTGTCGACTTCCTGGATTGTCCCTCATTGCCCTATCGCCTGTCGTTTGTTTTGTACCTACCTACCTCTGATCACCTGGCTTGACCCCTGAACGGAATAAAGAACTCTTGTGCCTTATCCTGTGGTCTGCGTTTGGGTCCTTACCTCTACCACTACGGAGAACGTAACAGTTCAGGCAGAACAAGTTTTAACGTGAATTTGGTCGTTTCTGTATAGTCTTGTAAGCTGACCATAACTTTATGAGCATTTTTCATCAGAGTACGTTTGTGCATGTTAGCTAGCTGTCTATCCAAAAAAAGGCAGCTAACCAAAATTGTATTTATTTTACATGTTCCATTCTCCATGTTCCAATAACAAAAAATTGTGGATCTAGTCTTAAATTTTAATCTCGAAGAACACCAAATTGATACATTTAGCTGTTGAAATTAACAAAAAAAAATTCCGGGGGGGCATGCCCCCAGACCCCCCTAGACAGTTCAGAGTCCACCCACCACAGTTTCAGACAATCCTGTGGGAAACACTGAGTGATCCATCCATATCTACTGCATATCTGGCAGCAGAGTGATGGTTTGAGACTCGTTTGATACTTCACACCCTTGATGACTTACAGCCATTTCGCCAACCATATATTCCATACTGTTCCAGCATAATGTACAGCTAAATTTACTCGGTGCCATTTCCATCAGTTCAATGCAGGGAAATTCTATTCACCATCTCTTTTATCAAATCAAGGCGACTTTTATCAATTACATCAAAAGCCACGCCCATCGACATCAACATTTTCTACGCTCGACTGCACTTTCCTGAGGCCACCCAGCCAATCGTATTTTTTACATTAAACAAGAGCACACCTTTACTCAGGTAATATTGTTTTTCATCGTGAAGTATCTCTGACCTCACCTCACTCTCCGGTAAATTTGACTATATATAAATGAATCACTACCCCAGCAGATTTCATTAATTGGATAGATTTCTCGCCATTTCAGTTGGAAAAAATCTAGTAGCTTTATTGGCACTGCTAGCAATTATACTGTGTACTGTGGCCTTGGCTTGAGTGAAATAACTTGCAATAACTTGACCCCAGACGCCAGTTAATTCCACATCCAGATTTGTCCTTTGTTTTGTTTTCTCACATACAGTATTTATCCTAGTTGCTTCCTGACATGTTTAGTCAATATACATGTTTTAATGTATTCATTTGCCAGTTAATCCAACTGAAAATCAAGTAGCTTATTGCAAGCCAACATACTCAGGCACGGAACTATGATTTTGAGCACTGAGGAGCTGGGCTAGTAAACTGGGATGTCTGCTGCTCAGCTGTGACTTGTGTGAGTTGTGACTAAAATCATGTGATTTAGTTCATACAAATTTCTCTGAAAATCTCGCTTGCCTCAAAGGCTTGTCTACATCTTTCTTGCCAGTTCTGAAAAATACTTGCCTCTGGCTTGCAGGCTATTTAAATTTTCTTCCATGAATATATTACAAACTTTTCTGCTTGCACAATTTGTCCATCAAACCAACTCTACTACCTGTGACTATAAATATGAATGTATGTATTTTATATTTGATAATTTAGATTGATTAAATGGCAACCAACTGTTGCAATTGCCATGTCTTATAGTGATTATTTTACATCCCAGATTTCTCAATTGTGCTCCTAGCTCCTAGACCCTAGGCTATTTATTTGCCTAGGCTAGTATTAATAATTTGCCTATTAATAACTAGGCTAGTTATTTGCTTTGGAAACTTATTTATTTATTCACTGTACTATAATAAAAGGGGGCTTTTTTGTTGTAGCTTGCCAGCTCTTTCCGTAATATTTTTTATAAAATGTTTTTACATTTTCCTTTCTTCCCATGCATTTATTCAACAATTACAACAACAACGTTACAATAACACTCAGATTCTTAAGACAATTTGGTTAAATACTGTGGTGGGATAACCATTCTCGATCTATTGGAAAAAAACAGCAAGGAAATATACGTGTATTTATGCAATAGAGCACTCAACCAGAGCCGGTATTCAATACGGCAGGAAACTTTGTCACCCCTGTTTGGTATTCCCTAAAACCCGACAAAGTGCTTGTCTTTTTTGCACGGAACCTCAAGGAGGACACCTAAAATGGTTTACTAATAGGCAACAGCTTACAATGCGATAGCACTTCTTTCTTTTTTCATAATGTTTAAGCCTATAGGCCTAATTATTTGTCTTTGTTTTATATTAATGGAGTTCTCTTAATGAATTTATTTTAGGACGGCTGTAAACAGAAAGCGTCTGTTTGTTTTAATGCAATCACAGGCTGTTTCTTTAGCAAACAGTGGAAGTATATGGTTTAGCAGTAGCCTAATGAATAATCATTAGCAGTAGCCTAATGGAGCACGCTACCTTGCAGCATAAAAAA
Source organism: Ilyophis sp. 1 JC-2022 (assembly GCA_022702515.1). Classification (NCBI taxonomy): domain Eukaryota; kingdom Metazoa; phylum Chordata; class Actinopteri; order Anguilliformes; family Synaphobranchidae; genus Ilyophis; species Ilyophis sp. 1 JC-2022. The sequence goes on along the minus strand of CM040402.1, from coordinate 97,607,599 downwards.
ATATCCTGACTTCACCACTTTTTTTGCTATATAACTAAAGCTTGGCCGAAACAGAACTGGAGTTGTAATCATGACCTGAGCTGAAGATGGATATTTATTGGCATCGTCTAAAGTGCATTTAGGGTGTGTCCAACTCCACTTTTGCTAGTTAGACGGCGTATAATTTGAGCGCAAAGTAAGGCACAAGATTCAAATGAGTCTCCTCATTAATTAAGGTGTGTTTTGGGAATAACATACAATAAACCAATCAGAGTGTCATCTCCCATTCTCTTTAAAAGCCAGTAAGACTGTGAAAAGAGTGAATTACAGCTGGCAAAACAGACCTGCTTGTGCAAATAGCGTGCATGCAGATAATATGACATTAAAATTCTCAGAATGAATTGTGTGATGCAAAAACATTTGTCTTTGTTTTTAATTGTTGAAAAATGTATATTTCCCTTTTTTTCAATCATTTTCTTCAGTTATGGAATAACAGCTGGGTTTTAATTGCTGAAAGTTTGGAAACCTGGTCACAGTAATGAAAAAAAAAAAGAAGAAAAAAAAAGGTTTCCCTTACAAAATGGAATAGACTTGCAGCTAATATGTAGCTCATTTGCCGCAAACTAAATAATTTTCCATAAAATGTTGCCAGAGGTTTGTCAGAGTTTGCCAGCAGTGGTGAACTAAAAACTTTGCCAGAAGGGAATGGCAGTTCCCACAAAGCTAATTTGCATGTGAAAATATGAGCTTGCCGAAAACCTGTGGCAACACTGCCAAAGGTTTGCTGCAAATTTGCTGGAAAGCCAATATTTATGTAAGGGTAAACATTCCATTTAAAATGGTGTACTGTAAATTAATCTCAGTTTTTTTATGGTATCGAGAAGTAAAAAAAACCTTATGCACAGTGAATCCCCAGGACCATAGAAAATCATTTGTAAAAATGCATTAATGAGAAATCTATTTCATTAATGCATTTCCAATAAATGCAATATTCGTTTTAAAATGCATTTTAAACTTTTTTCAGTCAAAATATCAAGATATATCAAGAGTTTTTTGATGTGGTTGGGTCAGACATCAGGAAGACATGACTTGCAAAGGATATGCGACCAAATATAAAAAAATGATTACTTTATTCTACATGTATATATAAATGCAGGGGTGCCCATAATTGTGGCACATGTGGTTTTGTTAAAAGTAATTATTTTCTGATGAGGGATTTTATTTTTCATAATACATTTGCTTCAATTAAAGGTTGTATTTTTAACATAATTCACCAAACGGTGATTTTTTTACAACCCTTTTTACTCATCTTTACCAGGGTTGCCAATAATAGTGGAGGGCACTGTAAATTCCAACCATCTTCCTCTCAAACACAAATACACAAAAATGCATGATTTTAAATATAATTGATAATCATCACTCACTTGTACTGTACTACTTGGATTGTTTTTGCAGTTCTATGATAATGACCCTGCATCTCCCATATCTCCCCTCATTATTGTCCATTGCCCAATAAAGAGACCTTTTGGCCAAGATTGTTTCTGGCCTTGAGAGGGACTGAGAAGGGAATACAAGCAAAAAGTGATGTAGCTGGGTGGTGAAAAAGACAAAGATAATTTTTTTCCACATAACGTGATGTTTTAATATAAAAATGTAAACAAAGAATGAGGCATAATTACCAAGCAAACCGACATGTAACAAATAATATCGACCAATAGTCAACCAGAGAATTATGAGTTTACAGACTGTATAAAAACATCCACTGTAGCTTACGTGATCTTTGAGATGATTAGAATCCTGGGCAGACATTGAACTTTGAACTCTGTACAGTCGCTGTCTTCTCCCAAGTGTTTGTATTAAAATTGCTTTGGAACTTCATGTCGACTCTGCTTGATGATTTATCAGCCGCTGTCTCAGTACGGCCTGACCCAGGTTACCCTCTCAGTCCTTCAATATGGATGAGAAAAAAAATCTTTATTCAACATGTGTTGGTGAAATAAATGAATGAAAATGTGTTCATAATGAAAAATATATTTCACTGGAAAAATAACAAATTACACAAGACTAGTCTTATGGCCAAAAAGTTCAAGAATGCAAAAAAATTTAAGTGTGTTGTTTTTATGTTCAGATGAATGAAAAATCACCTTTATTCAAAAATTATGGTGAAATAAATGAATAGAAATGCATTTGAACAAATGACAAAAGTCAACAACATACATACGACATAATTCATATTCAGATGGATGATGATGAAATAAATTAATAGAAACATATTTTCTATGATGTATTTTGACAAAAAGTGTATTTGGCCCCAGAAACAGCAACATACGCAAGACTGTAATCTCATGTCCAAAAACTGATAATGCAGAAAAATTAATTTTCATGTTTTGATGTTCTTTATTCAACAGCCATGGTGAAATGAACAGAAATCTATTTGAAGACATAAGGACAAATCTTATCCAAAAAAACACAAAACACTTAAGATCAGTCTTATCTTGAAAAAATAAAACAATGCAACAACAACAAAAAAAAGAATCTTGACAATCTATTTCACTTTAAAAAACAACAAAACACATAAAACAATAAATAGTCCGATAGATGTCCAACAAGGGAGAAAGAAACAATTCAAAATTTGTGCTTTTTTATTTAGATGGAAATGGATATATTCAACAACAATTATATAATTAATGCAATACAATGCATTTGAATACATTTATCATGAAAAGTACTTTGTAAAATATATTACACTGGAATGCATAAAACTGTAATCTTGCATCCAAAAAGTGAAAAATGATAACATTTTAAATTAAGTTTTTATATAGATAGATGAAAAATGAACGTTACTCAACAGCCATGTTGAAAGATATGAATGTGTTTGAAGACAGTCAATGCAATCTGCAATTAGCATGGCCGAATAAACACAGTTGACGAACCATTCAAAGGGCTGCACTCGCGGACAACTTCTGCATGCTGCTTATTGTTCCAACCAATTACCTTAGTTTTAGTTTTCTGACAGCTCTATAAACTACGCTGGTTCATTCCTGTACTTAGTACAGTACTGTAGTAAGATCTTTAGGATCCATTTGCAGTCTGTGACTGTAGCTGGTGCTTATACAAATGGCAGTTCAAGATATGATTGAACTAATTAAATAATTAAGAGCAGAAGTCGGCATAAAATCTAGAAATGGGTTGGCCCTATAAAACATCTTCCTGTTTTCTGTACCTTTCCTCAATTCCTATACTCACCATCTGAGGAGTCATAAAAGGGAAGGAGGAGAGGAAACAAGGACATGAGAAAACTTTCATAAGTATTTGGACATATTTGTCCACTGAAGAATCATTTTGTGATGACATTGTTCAGGAGTGACGTGTAACAAACTGTCATTACAAATAAAATGTAGTTTAATGATTCATTTAATATGTTTTTTCCTTATTTGTTACAACTTCCTGTCCCCACAAACTACTTTTATTCCATACCACCACACATTTATGTAGCTCTTTGTGACCTGCTGTTATGATTTACGTACATTTTCAAAATGTATTCTTCATTCCTTTCCTCAGGCATTAACTTGTCTGTCATCATGCCAATTACTTGTTGAAAGCAAAGCATTGTGGGACTTGCAGTCAAATATAACCCAAATCGCTTGTGCATGGGATGCATTGTTGTATATTTCACCAAAGGGGGCGAACGAGGACAGATCATGTTTCCTTCCATTGTTTATTAAAAAATGTGAACATTCACTGTCCTGACAGCCAGTTAGCCCCTTCTGAATCATAGGCGATGAATGGATAATGAAGGAAGAAATAATGTTTAAAGTATTCAAACACTGTCCAAGTCTTCATGAGAAGTGTTCAAACGTGGCCTCCCAACTATGCCACATTTATTAGACTACACCAAGACTGGCACCACTTCAATTTGAAGAACCGGTTCCTCTGGCAATTAAATTGTCTGGGATTTAAATGATTTCCACTAGCCCGTGCATTTACCATAAAGCATTGAAGCCATTCAAGAAAAGGAGACCATAATCACACAAAAGGTCTTAGCAAGTTCAAAATTTATGTAAAATACATTCCTTCACATATTTTTCTCGCGTTTGGGCTACATTAGATGCCAATGAGGCAGAGTTCAGGCAGTGTGGTTCACAAACTATAAATTACCCACCTCTTGTTAAAGATTCTGATTGGTTTGGTGGCTTCAGGAGGCTATACTACGAAGCAGGATTACTGAGTTAGCTGGATAACTGCACTGACTAAAACCCGGAACCCTCCAAAACATGGAACATGAACTAAAGTAAAAAGAGCTGTTCCGTGTTTTACTCAGTGCAGTTATCCATGCAGCGAACTCAGCAATCCTGCTTTTTAGTATACCCCCCAGAAAAGGGCAGAGGGGAGAAAACATGGATGTACGTCAACGGGTGCAGCTTTTGATTGCCACTTTGCACATGTCAGGCTCAGACTGATGAAAGTTGCATTGAGTTGATAAATGGAATTGCACTGTATTGAATTGGAAGGAAAAAAAAGGTTCTCAGTAGAATTGCAAGCCATCAAATTAAAAGCACTTTAATACGTACGTTTCATGACAATTAGATAAAAGGAGAATCATTTAATTTGATGTCTGTTTTAACTCAATTAACACCATTTTTAATTTGTTGCTGAATTTATCAAATAATTTGTTAATTAATTAGTTCATTATATAATTGACCTGATTTTATTTGATTACATAATAATTTATTAATTTAGTCAATTTCATAAACTTCAATGATTTTCTATTTCTCATTGCTCTTATTGTTTCCCCATTCCAATAGGCAGACAGCGCTTTAATTCATAAAGATGCATTGAAAAAAAACAAAATTTTTAATCAAATATTTAGGACGTTCCTCAGAAAATTATTTAAAAAATTTGCACCTACTTCTTACAAGGAAATGTCTCCATTACTTTCTTAAAAAAAACAAAAAATGTTTCAACAGGAATTACTTATAATCATATCATGGACAATTGTCAATGGAAACCAATGGCCAAGAACATTTTTAAAGGACTATTACTAGTTACACAGAAAGCATACCCAAGCACGTAGTTTGATAATATATAACTACTGTTTACTTCAACGCAATGCAATTTTTTGCAATTGTTTAAAAACCTTTCCACCATATCCTGGTACAGACCACATACCTGTTACAATTTCTAAGAACTGGCTAGTTTTTTTGGGATTAGTTCTCAGTCTACTTGCTTAGATTAAAATGAAGTAGGACAAAGAAACAACTAAAAACTGTTATTAAAGATATACATAATGCATTTAAAAAGCAACTATTGTGTTAATTGAAAATTACCTAAGCAAGTAAACAATGAAAACAAAAATTGTTTTGCCAACTGACATGCACTTTTCTGATGACGTAGATCATCCGCATATTTTAGCATTACCACTAATATTTAGCATTGCATTACCTTACTCACTATGTGGACACTTTTATCCAGAGCAACATAGATAAGTTAGGAATGTCAGTGTTAATGTCAGCTAAGCATGAGGCTCTTATAGCATTCAATATCAGTAGATAAACCATATACATGCATCTGTATTTTAATTATGTTTCTAGTGCAGAAAGAACCATGGTAACACTTTATTTTAAGGTTCCTTTTGTAAAGAATTTGTAAACCAAACTAAAGCTTCCCAAATATGAGTTATTATGTTTTACTAACTTATCTGTATCTTTGGAATGTGTTGCAGGCATACATTTCAGAATTAGCGTATATTTACAAAGATCAATAAAGTTGATGAGGTAAAACATTAAATACCTTTTCTTTGTACTGTTTTCAATTAAATATATGTAAAAGAAAATTCACAAATCACTGCTTTCTGCTTTTATTTGCAATTTACTTACTGTCCCAACTTTTTTTTTAAATTGGGGTTTGTATTAACTACTGCTTTACAAACATGAGTTTTTATATTAAGTCATTATTAGAAACACTTTATAAATGGTTAATAGATCATTTACTAATGGCTTACAAATTATTTATAATGGAACCTTCAAATAAAGTATTACCAGAAACATAATTGCAATAGAGAAGCATGTATGTATATAAGGTTTATCTACTAATATTTAATGAGTATAAGAGTCTCATCCTTAACTTAGCTTAAAGGACAATAAGAAAGCCATCTACCGGTATATAAAAATGACATGAAATGCTTTTATTTTGTCTGAAATTATAACATTCCACTGATACATTCCTCTGCCAGCATAGATACATTCACACATGTTTTGAAGAGTGCAAGCAAAATAATGCTGGGAAACGGTATGCTATAATAATGTTAAAAAAAACTAACCAAAAAAACAACAACTTGGAATTGCAAATTGTCTCAGCAAGATCTCATTATGGAAAAAAAGAGGAAAATACAATTATTCTCCTTTTTGCAGTTAATAAAACTCTCCACTCTCATTAATCAGTGTCATCTCTGCTGATAATACTAAGTTAAAGGTCAATGCAATCTCAAGAGTCATAGCCTGGTTTTCATGCAAAGCTTGATTTACATGAGAAAAGTAGAAAACTAATCCATTAACAATGTTGATTGTTTTTGGTGTGTATTTTAGATTAGGATGTGAATGAATGATCATCAACTTTGTTTATGTACTCGAATGTTCTTTGCAATAGGGGGAGCAATGATAGGTAGACAGTGAAGCAATTTGAGCATACCCAAAAATATGCAATCATATACCTTAGAATGATATATATTTTTGTCCATAGCAGCAATACTCAGTGGGTGGTCAGTGGGAGAGCAGCCAAATATTTGTGATTGGACATGATGTAATGGTAACTTTCCATAATCACAAGACTAACACTACACTTACTATATGAAGAGGTGAGAACAAGTAGCCTACTGGTTATCTAGAGAACCAGTGGTCAGAATGCTTCAGTTCAACTTTGAGATGTATTTGCATGCATATCTGTGAAACTAGGTCATATTTGGCAAGCAAGTGTCTTTCATGTTAATGGTCAGTGTTGGGGAGTAGTGAACTACATGTAATTAAACTAGTAGTTTAACAACATTTTGCAGTAGCTTGCTGGTAGTTCAACTACATTCATAGTGATTCATAATGACTTTGCATAGTGATTCAAGTAGTGAAATTACTTTTTGCCATTTTTTGTGTAGTTAACTACTGAAACTACAAACAAATTTGGGCCATAAAAGGAAAGGAATGATTTTTTATTTTTATTTTACCATTGCTTCTTTACTGAAATGGAACCCCCTTTGACCAGCCCTGCACCCTTTTTTTTCATCCTGACCGCTGTGAAGGGTGCAAGTTGAAGATTGTTTTAGTTGTTAAGATTGTACAAGTCAGTTGTTACAAAACTGATGACTTTCCATTTTTTTAGACCAGTGCTCAAGTCAGTCAAACGGTCTAAAAAGGTTTTAGTTGTAGTCAGATAATAATACAAAATCCAGATTTGTTTGCAACAAAAATATAATTTTTTTTGCTATTTTGTTCTTGTGAAAAGCCCAGATGGGATTGTTTTGTTTAGGACAGGTTTAGGTCTCCGGGGTATTCCAGGAAGCTGGATTGTCTGCTCACCTGTGAAAAATATTTGGCTATAGTTTTTACTGTTTTGAATCTGTAAAACTAAACTTGAATATATTAGGTGTCAATTAGTCATATGTATTGATTATTGCTATGTATTAACAAATGTTCAGAGAAGTTGCTGCATGCTATTTTAGAAGTTACCTGGCTAACTGAGTAATCCTGCTTGGTGCAATACCCCCACCTGGACTCTAGTTTCTGAAAGGCAGGTGTCTGACTTATGGACATTGTATACAAAACCAACGCTAACATTCTGTGCACTTTCCCATGAATAGTGGGGTATTTTATTTTTTTGGTTTATGTATGACCTGTGAACAAGTGGGCACTTTTTGCAATAAACTCAATTGAGTGCCATTTTTTGCTGGCATGTGACTTTTTTGTATTATATTTTGTTATAATTTCGTATCACATGAGCATTGTCAATTTGATAATTTTGTAGTAGTTTGAATTACTTTTTCTAAGTAGCTTTAGTTAACCAAACTAGATTTATTCCTAGGGTAGCTTTGCTGTAGTTCAACTTCTTCCAGTGTGAAGTAATTGGTAGCTTGCAAAGCTATGCTTTCAAAGGTGCTTCCCAAACACTGTTAATGGTGGACACCAAGAGCCGTTTCTACCAGTGCTTTCAAAATCGCCAGGCAGATGGCCAACTAAGCTCTTTCTCCATAATGGAGGCATTAGTCTAGTGACAGACAGCACTGTGCTGAAGGTCAATACGCTGGTGGATAACGTGATGTCACCAAGGTCGAGATGGTGCGCTTCCTGGAGGCAATTTCCGAAAAGGGGAAGTGACATCGACAATTGTCGGTTGAAGTGAAGTCGTACTCTGCCCGGCCGATGCGTCCCCTAGAGTCATGTCCAGATAATATGCATGATAAAACGCCTCCAAATAAGATAAAATGAGATTTTACACACCAACCAAAAAAAACGAAACATAATACAACAAGAACTAACTTTACATTCACCTCAGGCTCACCCCCACCTCCCATTTAAAATACTGTCTACAGCTAATGCCGCTGGGAGAATGAAGACATTCATTACATTGCAGACGTGCTACCGCCGCGGTCATGTATTAAACATGCTTTTGATGGAACGATAGTTTAATGACCTAGCATTTCTCTGCGGAAAACGCGCGGCTCGCCGCATTTCTCTCGTCCCTGCAGTGTGTGCATCCTTAATTAAATCAGCGAGACGGACAGCATGCTGTAATGCAGGCTGTGAGGATGCGGACTGCCATGATGAAGAACTCACCCTATGCATGTGCACTGTGGCTCCTTGCCAGCTAGGGATAATAATGGCAGATAATCATCTTTCAGGAGAATACATTATAATCAACAGAAATAATAACAAAAATGTGTTTGTGTTTATGCAGTATTATGTTTTTATATACACATGTTTGCATGTAACACAAATCTATGCAAGTAAACACAGTGAAGCTGGCGCATATACAAAAAGCATACATGATTAAAAGTATATGGAAGAGACCAAATATCTTGTGAAATACATCATTAGGAGGAGGTTTATAAGGTACAGTAAATATGCTATCAGTTTCTTCGTTGTCTATAATTAAAAAATGGCTCTCTTGATGGATCATCCTTTTTTAGCATGCTAACAAACCAGTGGTTCTTGTGGAGGTCACTCAGAAGAAGCTGACAGATGGTCTGGCATGCTCACGAGGGTGCAGAAAATCATAGAACACACAAGTTAGAGGTCGGACTATTCTGAAAGGCATGAATTATGCAATGCATTTATTTGGCTCCCATACTTATCCAGAAATCTATATTCACAACATAAACAGATTCTATGTCGTGAATATAGATTTCGGGATAAGTATGTATACACACATACATTGTGAATATACAGTGCATTTAAACCTTCATAAATACATTATATTTACATTATAAATACAGTAGATTTATATTCTTTGGCACTTTGTATTATAAGAAGCGAACTTGATGAAGCGATAGCAAAACACGCTGTCCGCGTCTGAGCTTGTCATTAAACGCAACTTCAAATGCAGTCAGGTCTAACTAAAGCCACTGATAGTTGGCTTTACACATTTTTGATTTGTAGCTATCTTGCTGTAACATATATACAGTCATTTAAAAAAAAAAATTATCTGTAATTGTGCCATCCAAGTCAGGATATAGCTCATTCATTGAGATAATCTAATGCAATAATCACCCAAGAAACCTGGGTTAACATAAACCCACACCCACACTGGTCTATTGTGCCCGGACAGTACTTGCGGTGAGTATCTTTTCAGAACTTGTATCAAAACATAGAAACAAGAGTGTTGCTGTCAGATATAGAAATCATTTTTTATTCTTTTTTTGTTGATAATGTCTTGAAATTGGAGGCTCTAGTGTACATTTCTGCCAGAGAGACTTCTGCGTCACTTCAATTCTCTCGCTTGCCAAGCTGCCCAAATAGATTTTTTTCTTTTCAGGGGCACTCAGGTGAGCCTATCTGCTGTTACAGCCATCCTGTGACTTCTTCCTGCCACCTCAAGCTCAATTTTCAACGATTCCGTCTTCAGGAAGGGGGAAGGGGGCAACAATCACACACCCTGATCCATTCCGTGTGAGCTCCCATAAGGCAGAATACAACTCGTCTGTTGTACCCAAATCCGTCCTACACTAATCCAATTCAATTGTTTGGAATCTGCGCTGTGGGCAACACTGCGCTGTGGCCAAATCCCCTGTTCTTCTCCATCTTCGAGTGTTGCTCTCCGGGTTGTGGGATGTTTCCACAAACCTGTTATCCTCAAGAGCAATGAAAAGGCAGATTTGGCCCCTTGTGTTTAGGCAATGTGTGAACGCGAGATGCAAGCTGCCTGGGTTTTGTGTGTATCATTTAGTTTTTGCCAGAACGAATGAGAAATGGGACTGAGCCTCTGAGCATGACAGTTGCAACCCTAACATATAGTGTGTTACGGTCTGTGGATTTACCTTTCTGCGCAGAGCACAGGGCCTTATGCTGAGACTGTCAAGCAAAGTCAACATTTGTAGGCTGATCAGATGTCCTGGACATTTCTTCTTTTTGGGACCAAAAATATCCGTTCAGGTATGATTTCTAAATTCATGAAATGTCCAGTTAGGTTTTGCTTGTTCCATAGATTGTATATAAACAAATGGCCTAGTATTATGTTAATAAGGCTTGCCTGCCACTATCCTCTTTTGAAATCCAATATATGGTCACCCTAAAATTTGTAACACTTTAGTTTCCGTTACAGACCCTAAAGATTAGTCTTTCTGTTCAGTATTGCAGTCGTGGTGGATTTTTGTAAAAATGCCTGCAGTCATATTAATTGTGTCAGTTTGTGACAGTTTGAAATATTTTGAAATATATCTTCATGCAAGGCAATATTAACAATTAGCATTATTTTGTCAGAAATATTAGCTAGGTGATCAAAAGGTACAGCATATCTGAGAGTTTTTACATCTTGCTGCTAATTTGGTAAAAATGCCTTCTTGTTTTTTGTTATATTGTCATATCAATCAATCTTTTTTTATTTTTCCCACACACAACATGAAGACATTTTCGGTCTACCCTGCATCCATAATAGAGGTGTCGGATATCTAGTTTTTAGATGACGGCCTTTGAGAGAGAGACAATATAATTGTATATTGCGCACTTGCACTATTACATTGTTATTAAGTAGCCTGCTCTGGTTGACCTAACCATAATACTTCTACCTGTTTCTCTCTCTCTCCCCTCCCCTCCACAAACATAAAAGGAGCGGCAGTGTAGTATAATGGTTAAGGAGCTGGACTTGTAACCAAAGGTTGCAGGTTCGATTCCCAGGTAGGACACTGCCGTTGTACCCTTGAGCAAGGTACTTAACCTGAATTGCTTCAGTATATATCCAGCTGTATGAATGGATAAATGTAATAAGAAGTTGTGTAAGTCGCTCTGGATAAGAGCGTCTGCTAAATGCCTATAATGTAATGTAATGTAATAAAAAAGAACATCCATGGGCAGTTAAAAGCCATGCCCTTATAAGCCAATCCCTTATATATGCATAACAATCTTAGTCATGGTGTCTCCTCTCCTGGAGGGGTTTATTACCTTCTGATGAGACAAAAGACACAAAGTTATTGTGGGTCAAGGCCCCGCATGGCCACATGGTTTGAATGTGAATTTGTGAGATTCAAGTAAAATCAATTGTAAATCTTAAGATCTGTGTGGATAGTGGTTACTTAGGCCTGTTAGTTTGAAATTTGCATTTTTGGAGGTTAGTATGGTAAGACTGGAAATGGATGTAGTATTTTGCTCGAAATTGGTCTATTGGATGGACTTAACAAATATTGCTTACAACCATCACTTCTGTCTGACCCCACTTTCACACCTTAACTCTGCATCACCCAATTGGGCCAAGCATCCTACACTGATCATTCATTAAGTGTGCATGGGTCAGGAAAAGATGGTTTATGTTCACGGGGGACTTGCTATTAGCTTTTAGTTCAGGTATAGGTATTATTATAGGTATTATTCCTCCTGTTAGCATTCTGCGCTATTTATTTTATTCTTTGCTGTTCTCTCTGAGACAGTTTTCTTTGTTTGTTTCATTGTTTTACACTCTTCCGGCCGTCCGAACTTATGCGCCGAAGGTGTTCTTTTCTTTGCTAAGTTTCCCGTTTTGGCTCCAGTATTGAGCTCGGGAGATTTAGTTTCTGTTTCACTGGTTATTCGAGTTCGCCCTATTTTAGTGGGTTGATTTTCGTTTGGCTGTTTAGCCACAAGGAATTAGTTTCCTGTCTTTTCTTTCTTTGCATTTATTTTGTTATTCTCTTTATTAGTCCTCACTGCGTGAGTGACTTGTTTCTGATCTCCCTACCTTCGCGTTTGATTATCCGCCACTAAAATCCATTTCATTTACAGCTCACCTGGCATTTTACATTTCACCCCTGGTCTTTTTGAATATTAGGCCATCTGTTGGTTTTTGGAATTTGGTCTTGGGGCATTCTTCGGATTACTTTTGGAGAGACAAGCTGTGGTTTGGTATCTTCTTTCATTGATTTATTTTGTGACTGTAACTTGTCTATATCTGTAACATTCATGGTTTGTTAAAGTAGTTGGAACCTTCATCTTTAGATTAGGCCTTGAATATTTCATAAATCTCTTCATTTAAATTTGCCAATTCAATTGATAATTGATATTTTTGATAATAAATACAATTAAGCTTGGGAGCCAAAAATAAATCAAACAAATCAATTTTACATGTGGGATATGTGAGGAGTTTTAGCTGTTGATTCCACTTGTGTTCTGTATTCAGAGTACCAAACATTAAACGAAGGTGTTAGCTGTTAAAACGGCTGGATTCGAAAATCGTCATTTTAAACAGATTCTCACTTCTCCGACAGAGATTAAGTCATAGCTTGTCTTTACATAAAGGCGTCATTATCAGTCAGGGAACAAGCTGTGCATGACAGAAAGGATGTACCTTTATAATTCCCGTCTGTCTGTGTACTGATTAATACAAAATACAAACTTCCCACATGGTTAGGAAGGTGATACAGGCTTCATCATTATATATGAATAAATCCTTGTACTTAAGAAGGTTCATTGTGCTCAGTACACAGTAGAAGGAGGTGGGTGGTTAAAAACCAAAAAACAAACACCTTACAAATATACAATAAAGAAGACCATTTTAGCACAATATAATTCTCATTGCAGGAAAATGAGTCTCATTGAAATTTTTTGAAACGGTATTTAGCTCAGTTTCTGCAAAAATGCAAAAGAGGCCAGTTCAGTTATGTTATATGGTAAAAAGGTGGTGGAATTTAACATAAAAAGCTACTGCTATCAAATACATTTTTTATAACCACACATTTACTAAACTATGGTTATTTTAATAAAATATGACTTTATGAATTTGTTGCTATTTGAAATATTCTCAGACAGCTGAAATGCAGTGAGATGAAACCATCTCTTGAGTTGAGCTCTGAACCCAGTTGGCAAGGCATGGTCACAGGAGGAAACTGAAGAGAGAAGAAAATTTGTTCCCCACACAACAGTGTCTGTGAGATACGTTTTAGCATGACTCCAGGTGGCTCATATCAGTGTCTGTAGCACACTTGTGGACACTGTGAACTCAGCTAAATGGCCATCAATCTGTTCAGAAACAGTAGTGCCCTGCACGGGCCTATTATCTGGGCCCGAGCCCGGCCCTGATCCGAGGGGGTGGAGCGCCAGCCCGGCCCGGTCCGACAGGTTTTCAGAATTCTCAGGCCCGAACCCGTATCAAGCCAGACTTTTTAAAAAAATTTTTTTTTTAAACCTCCCATAACAATGTTTTAGCGTGATAGAGCGCCATATTCATTGGGTGCGTTCGTAAATTTAATCTGCCGCTCTGAAAATGGAATAACGCTCTGCAGTTAGAAAAAAACAGCATTCTATTTTTCTGTGAATAAACGAACGGTTTCTGACAGATCAACGTGGACATAAAAGAGCAGGTTAAAATAGGGGCTCATGTTTCGATCAGCAGCTTGAGAACTCGTTCATATAGGCGCAGTTATAGACCACAGACCTTAACTGAGCACTTTTAATGGCATAATGGCACTTTTGTCAAGTGTTTGAATCGTTTTTGGAATTGTTTAAATTATTATTTCGTTTTTGAAATGAGCGCACAGCAAGTTGACCTGAGCAATTATAATAGGCCTATAGGGTAATACACACGTATATCCAAACATAAGGTAGGCTACAAAAACCAACAAAACGCTTAAACCTTATTACAGTGTTTATTAGGCTAAACGTAGCAAAAGCCTATCAAAAATAATTTTCTTCTTAATAAAGACAACAACTCTTGCCTGGGCGTAGTAGGCCTAGAACTCAAAAAACAAGTCTTCACCTGAACATGGCGATACAATTATAAGAACAACTATAGCCTAGATAAGAACAGCCTATACGTCCAATTTAACAACAGTGAGCCGCTTTACATGGCAAAAGTCCTCCGTTGTTTGAACACCACAAGAGGAATAGTCTATTTGGCATCATGCAGAAAAAGAACAGCATCCACCGTTTCAGGGGCAAGTCCAGTCCTCCTTTCCTCTATCACTCTTCCAGCTGCGCTAAAAGCGCGCTCGCTGCTGCTACTGCTGGCCGGGACACTGAAGACCATGCGGGCCAGACGTGCCAGTAACGGCAATGTGGTCTCGTGTTGCTTCCACCAGCTCAGTATATCCCTTCCATCAGCTTCCATGGTGGGGTTGAGGCTGAGGTAGACCTGGATTTCATCAGTATCCTCGTTCTCCTCTCTGACATTTTCCCACGCGTCCTCAAACTCCGCCAGTGCTCTCCTCTTTGGTGCGGGACCAGCAGCTGCCACTGCGCCCGACGCTGCGTAAATCATAACACAATTAGGCTATTTATAAGGCCAAGGCCTATAGCTACATTAATAGGCTACATGGAAAGTAGTTTGGTGGTTACGCCGGTGCGTAAAGTAAAAAGACAAATAGGCCAAATGTAATAGGCAATAATAGGCTAATAAAACAAAAATACCTGATTGTGTAGACTGCTCCTGCCGACGCGCATCCTCTCCCTCCCTGAAGCGGTTTATTTGGATTCTCGCCTGTTGCTGGATGTCGGTCCTCTCAGCGAGAGTAAACATTCTAAGTTGGTTGAATTTTGGCCATAGGAAGATGGCAATTTGATGAAGTGGCTGGATTTCTATTTTTTTAATTAACCAGTCAAGGTGTCGTTGGCGGATGACAGCCTGGGAAGGAGTATCAGCCATGTCTGGTTGGCAGTGGCTTTTCAGCTTGTTGGCCCAGAGAACGACAAGGTGCAGTGTTGGGTATTTGTCCCCTTCTAGCTCCTTTTGCGCGTCGCTAAATGGGCGCAGAAATTCCACCAGGAAGGCTAGAACATCTGGGGAGACATCGCGCAATCGTGCGCTCTCACCACGGCTCTGAAGAAGCTCCTGCAGCTCTGCATGGACTGACTGAATTGACTCCAGTGTGAGGAAGACTGTGCTATACCTGGTCTCTGCCATTTGTTTAACAGTTCTTGACAGCTGACTGACCAGGCCTGACTGTTTTAGGTAGCGGACTAAAGCCTTGGCCGCCAACAGGGTCTCTGCTACTTCTGGGACTACTTCAGCCAGCTCATCTGTGTTTAAGGCATGTCGGAGGACTGTGTTATACAGGTGATCTTGACAAGCCAGGTGCCTGTATGGACGGAGAGCGGCCACCACGTTTGCGCCCTGGTCGCTTACCCAGACAACATTGTTCATAACTGATGCATCAAAGCCGAGGACTGTGACTAACTGCTGTTGAAGCTCTTTTCGGATATTAGCTCCTGTTTTAGCATGGTTTGGGAAGCATGTTGTGGTGAGTAGCTTGCTCTTGAGTTCAAATGTCGGTGTTACATAGTGACATGTGATAGCCGTGTAGCTCATCTTACGGAAATCATCCGTCCACATATCTGTAGTCATGCCAATATTTATGAGTGACATCATCACCTCCTTTATCTCCTCAACTGTCCCTCCTCTCATTTCACTCGCCATAATTTTGCACCTTCGGGAGATTGTAGTGGGGTCGGGGAGAACTTCATTGGCTGAAATGCGGCCATATGTTGCACCGACATTTATTAATTCTTGTGCTAACTCTCTGAAACCGACTCCCGCAATCGTTTCAAATGGCCGAATGTCCATGCAACAGAAGTTA
Source organism: Ilyophis sp. 1 JC-2022 (assembly GCA_022702515.1). Taxonomy (NCBI): domain Eukaryota; kingdom Metazoa; phylum Chordata; class Actinopteri; order Anguilliformes; family Synaphobranchidae; genus Ilyophis; species Ilyophis sp. 1 JC-2022. Next base: position 97,591,383 of record CM040402.1, on the reverse strand, counting down.
ACACATTTTTTTGTGACCTCTGACTTCACCCTTTCTGGTGGTGGTTTTGCGAAACTGTAATAATTGCCCACAGTCAGTTGTCTGTGACTGCTGCTGGATCCGCCACATGACCGTTCAAAATGTCTCTGGAGATGTGATGAACCTGTTTTTTTGCTGTCATATGACAGAACAGCTTTGCATACAACACACTGAACAAACCCGGTTGGCTCATCTTGAAGGGTTGTAATAAGCTGAAACTTAGTCCAGAACGGAGCTTTTCCCTTGGTGTTGTTCACTCTCTTCAATTCGCCATTTTCAATCTTTTTCTTTATATCGTTCTCCATGTTTGTGGTGGGAGTCGGGAAGTCGCGCGAATCGGATGTGTAAGTGAGGTAGGCCTACAGAAGGGAGGCGGGGCAGAGCAGTTGCTGCTGCGTTCAAGTGTTTTCATTTAAAAACAACACAGTTCTTTAATTAGCAGGTTTAAAAAAAATAAATAAAATGAATTCAATTGAAAAATAAATGTGCGCGAGCCGTTGCAACCCGAGCCCGGCCCGTGTCCGAGGTAATTATACGGTCGTCGGCCCGAAGCCCGGCCCTCGGGCTGTCGGGCTGTCGGGACCCTCGGGCCTAGGGCTCCAGTGCAGGGCTCTAAGAAACAGCTCACATGACCAGTTTCTGAGACTGCCGGAGAGAGGAATCACACTCTTTGTACCAGGACCATGCATTTGTACTGTTTTTACAAGTACGTATACCGTGTTCACTTTGGCCTACGGATGCCAGCTTCCGAGTCTGACTAATATTTCCTCTGTGACCAAACTAATCTCTTTCCCTTTCCTTCTCCCTCTCTCTCACCCTGTCCTTTTCTCTCTCACAGGTGCTCTTCGAGCCTTGAAACATGTCTGGCTAGAATTCTAGCAGAAGAGGAAGCCAGAAGAGGCAACAATTCAAAAGGACTCCCAATGTACATATAGTAACTGATCAAATATGTCACCTGAACTATTAAAGCCAGAGGGCATCTGGCTCGCTTCCTGAGGTGCTGTCATTTTTTTTGAATGGCAGAAAAATACTGATATTCGGTCTGCACTGATATTAATACCACAGACGTGAGAAAGCTGTAAGAACGAAGATGGGGGGGGGGGGGGGGGGGGCATGAATGGGAGTGGTGGTACTGTCTGATTTTCAGTATCTTCCAATTTCCTGCATTCTGTCAGGTAGAGGGCCAACATGAGGCCCCCATGGGGCTTGATTCAGTAAACAAAGGCTTGTTGACTCTGATCTGACAGCAGTGCGACCAAATGAGAGAAGAGGTTCCAGCGACAGAGTCTGGCGTGGGCACAGAGGGGGGAGGGGGGGGGGTTGGTGGTAGCATGACAAGATTTGTTTTAGCGGAGGATCCTATCGGACTCACCCCTTGGCAAAAAAGGGTGTCCACAGCTGACCAGCTGCTTTCGGGAATGTGTTGATGGATGGCTGCGGCCACTTTAAGCTGCGGGGGGTATTGGCTGATATCTGGCAGGACAGCTCTGGAATCCTCAGGCTGTGAAAATGAAAATAAGCCACACGTGCAAAATTATTTTTTGTGCACCTCTGTTTTCCAGCATTGAAAGCCTTTTAACAGCTTGTTAATGCAGTGTTTGTGATGCAGTAACATTTTGTTAAGTAAATAAATGTGCCACTTGGAAAGTGCTAAAACAAACTTAGAGACGTAATATGTTTGTAATACGGTTTTTAATTTCTCACCATTTTTATTCCGGCGACTTAACGCCTTTTAAAGCATGGGCTCTATCTTGGCGATCTTAGTGCTTGGTCTAAACGCATGGCGTAAAGTGCATTTAGTCCACTTTTTCTAGTTAAGTGCTAAGCATGGTGCAACGGACAAATGGGCTTAACTTAATCTCTTCATTAATTATAGATTTGTCTTGGACTTAACATGCAATAAATCTTATCAAAATATCATATCCCATTCCCTTTAAAAGCCTGCTTTTCCACCTTGGCGGATTGCTCATATGATGGCGAAACAGACATGCTCGTGCGTGTATAGTGCGAGCAAGGAATAGGCTATATGGATCAATAGTATGATCAATATTATTCGGACTAACCATTATGAAGCGTTTTGATATGATAATCTTTAACATTAGGGTTTAAGACCAGCACGGGTTCCCAGTAATTCCCGACAGTGCTGTTATTTTAGAAAATATTCGGTTAAATTCGGTTATATTCGGTTAAATTTTGTTAAAAGCACCTGCGACAGCTGAGAATAAGATACCAAAATATGGCTTCAGTCTTACTTTAAAAAATGCCAAATTAGCCTGCTTATTTAACAAATTATGTTTGATCATACAATGAAGCATTGTCAAACATCAATTCCATGAGGCTGCTCTCAAAAAGTTCTCAAAGTTTAAACGACGTGAGCGCTGGGCGTTATACTGAACCCTGCGCCGGGTGTAAGATAGCAAAGACAATTGTGTTTGGGTTAGCGCCGCTTAGTGCCAGGTGTAAGATACGGCCCCATAACTCTTACCCTGCTAATAACATGTACGTATATTATTGTAGTTTCCTTCTTAGTGAAGCCTTAGCTTGACGCTCTAATCATTCCCTCGTTGTCATCCATGTCAACGACCAGAAAATAACTCCACAGGATCCTCTGGATTCAGTTAAATTGTTTACTTCAAAAAATAAAACAATGATTGGTACAAACAGTTTCCACAATGAGAAAATAAAAAAGATAAGCGATAGAAAAAGAGAGAGAGTAAGAGAGAGAGGTCAAAAAACTGTGTGGCTCCACTCCATGCTGTCTGACTGAAACTCACCAGGTAGCCACTCCTACCCAGACTAGTGATGTGCAGTTCGCGAACGAATCGGTATTATGAGTCGACTCTTTATGCTGAGTCGTCTGAGTCGACTCGCCAGTTCGAGGGAATCGTGCTAACCCACGGCTCTCGACTCTCGGCTCTGGCTCTCGGCTCTCGGCTCTTAGCTCCGGCTCTCTGCCTGCTTTCTACTACAGCCGGGAGACACTCCCCCGAGACACTCAGCAGTGGTAATGCGCGGCGTTGAAGTCGAGCAGCGATTGATGCGCCCAACAAAATAGGTCACACGAATATCTTCTTTATAATGCTTTATGAATACATTTAAAGTTGATCTAAACAATATTGCACACAATTTTGTGAATGAGATAATCGCCCCAGCTCATTCCAAAGTAATTTTGACTAGGCTACTACTAACGGTTAAAGGATAGGTAGCAATAGTAGGCTAGTAGTCGGACCTAACTCCGTTCAGCACGAAATCACCTCGACTCAGAGCCGTGAAACAAACAAAGCCCTTTCAAGTTTTAACGGAGAGGAAAAGAAATGCTGTAGGCGACAGCATTAATAATCGAGTTTAGCCTACTCAGCGTGTATCAACCAGAAACCATATATGCAAAGGAATTCTGTACCTAATAGGCTATCTAATTATATTCCGAGACGTCGACACTTTAATAGCCAACTGTTTATTATTATATTAATACATTTGGCTGTTTGCGAGGAAATTGCAGTAGGCTATAAAACAGAATTAATATGCGATTGTGTTCAGCTAAGTTAGGCTACTAAAAATGACAGCAAATACTTCAAAATGACAGGTTAGGCTACTAAAAATGACAGCAAATATAGTTAAAGTGGTGGCATTTTTATTTTAGAACTATTGACCAACAACAACAGTGAACAGAATAAATAGCCTACAATTGTGTATGATATAATAAATAAAGTACAGTTAAAATAAACACATTTAAATAACCCTATGGTTAGCATAGATTAAATAGCTCTATACAAATATAACCATTCAATGTCTATTATTACCTGTAAGATCTAATGTTACAATCTGATCGAAAAAACGGAGATGGGAAAGTCGTAAATAAACGTAACCTGCGATTGCAAACTAGCTTGAGACAGTAGGCTACTGTAAATTGAGAATATTAGCAATGAGTATCATTCAGATGATTTGGGTCTGAATAAAATATCAAGGCTAGTTTACAAACTTATTTTGTCTACTTTGTTACCAGCTAGGGTCTGCTGTCTGAAACAGCTTCTAATTCCAGCTCGCGAGTAGCGCCGCTGAAAGAAAAAGATGCGGCTCTCACGGCTCTCGGCTCTCACGGCTCTCGGCTCTCACGGCTCTCACGGCTCTCGGCTCTCGGCTCTCACGGCTCTCACGGCTCTCGGCTCACGGCTCTCACGGCTCTCACGGCTCTCGGCTCTCGGCTCTGGCTCTGGCTCACGGCTCTCGGCTCTCGGCTCTGGCTCTCGGCTCTCGGCTCTGGCTCTTAGCTCTGGCTCTGACTCTGCCTGCTTTCTACTACAGCCGGGAGACACTCTCCCGAGACACTCAGCACTGGTTAATGCGCGGCGCGCAGTTTCTGATTGCTAAGTTAGAACCTACGTAAGAATATATATATTTTTAATTTGATCTAACAATATTGCACACACTTTTGTGAAGTTAATAATCGCCCCAGCTCATTCCAAAGTTATTATGACTACTAATGGTTAAAAGAAAGATACGTAGCTACAGTAGCTATACTACCCAACTGATCAGCACGAAATCAACTCGACTCAATTTAAGAGCCATGAGCCGTAGCAATATTCCACGGCTCCCAGAGCCGTGACACAAACCGAAGTAATTTTCGAGTTTTAACCACATAACTGTTCTTATAGAGTTCTGTGGTTTTAATAAAGGGCAAAATGAAGTACACCATTAAGCTATTAATCGGGTTTACTACTCAGCGTGATTCAAACGGAAACCCTATTGACAAAGGAATTATGTTAGCCTATATCTAATGATATTCCGAGACGCCGACTGTATATTACGAAATTATTAAACTTTTTGCGAGAATTGCAACCGAATTCCAGTCAACGATGAAACAATAAGGCCAAATTTGCGATATTGCGATTGTGTTCAGCTAGATTAGGCTACAAAAAAATGACAGAAAAGACTTATTTAAAGTGGTGGCATTTTTATTTTAGAACTCTTGACCAACAACAACAGTGAACAGAATAAATAGCCTACAATTGCGTATGATATAATAAATAAAGTACAGTTAAAATAAACACATTTAAATAACCTTATGGTGTCCAAATAAATAAACGACACAGGCTCCTGTACATCATATGTACACACTGACACACACAATAAATATCTGGCTTGTTTGTCCAATTTGGCTGGCTATCTCTCTTATACAGTCTTCCATCCACCTAATTTTCAGTAGACCTAGACTACTGGATTCTGGGATCTGATAAAAAATATAAGATTAATATTAGCATAGATTAAATAGCTCTATACAAATATAACCATTCAATGTCTATTATTACCTGTAAGATCTAATGTTACAATCTATGATCGAAAAAACGGAGATGGGAAGTCGTAAATAAACGTAACCTGCGATTACAAACTAGCTTGAGACAGTAGGCTACTGTAAATTGAGAATATTAGCAATGAGTATCATTCAGATGATTTGGGTCTGAATAAAATATCAAGGCTAGTTTACAAACTTATTTTGTCTACTTTGTTACCAGCTAGGGTCTGCTGTCTGAAACAGCTTCTAATTCCAGCTCGCGAGTAGCGCCGCTGAAAGAAAAAGATGCGGCTCAAAGATGCGGCTCAAACGGCTCTTCTGTATTAACCGGAAGTACCAAAATGGCAACTCCGACTCCGACTCCGACTCTTCAAACTGAATGGTACGAATAGAGCCGACTCAGAAAAAAGAGCCGAACTGCCCATCACTAACCCAGACATGTCCGGGCTTGTCTGCAATTAAACATGAACACATGAACAACCACTATAAAGCCACATGGGGCGCTACAAAAGGAATACAGACAAACTCTTAAACAATCTGAATTATCCACACACATTTTAAGTGCAATGAATTAAATATTACTCTATTACTTGCTGTAAATATGAATTGTAAATATTTAAATCTGTAAACACTGTAAATAGTCATTTTTAACAGAGTAAACATAAATCACCATGAACTTAAATTATTGTCCAAATATTAATTAACTAAAATTGCATTTAGGCTCCTACAATTATTATGACTTTAGAATGTAATTTGCCACATGTTATAATAAGAAGGCGATTATATTTCTGAATTAATTTAGGAAATTATATGAAAAAAAGACGAGTAATGCTTTATGTCCCTGCCTTCATTCACTGCCTTCATTCACTAACTTAAGCTCTTCTGAGAAGTGAAACTAACAGCTGTCTTGCATGGGCATCTTCCTGCATTATTTAATACCCAGAAATTTGGTTCTTTTACTTTACAACATAATAATTAGATATCCATCAACTTCCACGTCAAACCATCTTTGCGCCAGAAATGGAGAGAGCGTCTATTGGTACAGGACTATTTATATTCTCACATCAGAAAAAAAATTAGAAAATATATTCAGCAATTACTACAATAGATACTATACTAATAGATACTATGTACTATATGGGCCTGATTTACTAAACCCTGTAGCGGGTGCAAAACCATTTAGCACAAAACCAATAACATGACCACTCATTAAATGGTTTTGCACCTGTTAAATGTCTTAGTAAATCAGGCCCTATGTGTTGTATGGCCACACTAATTAAGCGATCAATCAGAAACTTTTACAATCAGAAACTTTTTACAGCACCCCATCTGTAGAGTTTAATTTAGTAGACATGAGTGTCATGGTTGCCCAGGTGAAAAAAGATTATATTTGAAATATACTTTTTCAAAGTATACTTTTAGTAGTTTTTGTACTAATTATGTGCTTTGTGCTAAATTGGCAGTGCATTAAGTATACTAAGGGCACAAAAGTAGAACTTAAGTCATACTTAAGTGTACTTCAAGTGCACTGTGTATGTTAAAATGGGACTATTTTTAGTATACGTAAGTGCACTATGTCTGTATGTTAAAATGGGACTATTTTAGTGCACAAACAAAAGGTATGATTTGTTGGTATATGTTTATTACACTAAAGTATACTACATTTTCACCTGGGTGGCTTCTCATGTTGATCGCATTTCTACTGTTCAAAATTTAATTTCTGTAAGCATGCATGGATTTATATTAATTTTATTACCACACACTTGTAGACTCTCTCTTTACCATGCATTCATTTTCTCTGGGATGGTGATTTTGTGTTGTACACAGTGGTTATTGTGGTACTATGCAATATCAACAACAACAAAAAAATAAGTTTTTTCATGGAAAATTTGTTGTGAGGCCTGTAACTGATGAAGAGCAATTAATCACCCATACAGGAGTACTCCTTCATATAGAAAATTTAATTAGACGAGTCTGTTCTATTACACCTCCAGTGAATCACAGGCATAATCATTTCAGACTGGCCAGTTTTTTATCAAGATCCTTGTAATGAAAAAGCAAGAAACCGTGTGAAGATGACACCAAGACAAGCTGCTTATATACAGGTTGTATAGATGGATTGCAACATTGGGTTCTCGCTTGTTTGCAAGACGAAATGCCAGAAGAAGAAGCTTTTGCAGTATACATCTTACCTGTGATAAGAACAACAAGAGATTCTCCAGCAGAAGATGGATGCCACTATTTATAAACCCTGTTGACATTCTCAAACTAATGGGACTGCCCCACTTCCTTTCTGAAATCACCTGTTGTCATAGCAATACAAGGCAATCTGTTCATCTCTGAATTTCAATGTTTTTGATTAAATCAGTTCATTTCACTGACTAGTAGAATGGTGCAAGTAATATATCTGTGACAAAGAATTATGACTAGTGCTATTAATTTATTTATTTAGTAAATATCAAATCAAAGATGACACATTACACATTACTAGATATAAATAGGCTACAGAGTGCTGTACAAAGAGCACATTTATATTATACACAAAACTATAAAAATGTCTATATAACAATTCCTTCATTGCAATAAGTTTCTGAATGCCATCCATAATAATCAGGCTTAGTTGTAGTCAGATATGGACATATGTGGTGCCAAATCTCATGAGCCAGGAGATATTTCTAATAGTGTAGTTGTAGGTACATGTATATTCTGTACTTACATTTATAGACTTGGAGAGGTTGACTCTGCTGTTGGGTGGTCAAAAATAACAAGGCATACTGCAGAAGCCTGTTTACCGGAGAGAGAAAATAAATAATATTTATTTAACATTGAATTCATGGGCGTAGGTTTGGTCAAAATAAAGTAAAACAATATTTCTGCATTTCTGCATCCAACATCAACATTTTTATATTCAGTAGACTTACCAGTTTCAGTACATTACATCCTTTCCTTTTCTATTCTGTAGTATTTCTTGTTTTCTGTGTTTTTCTTATGATAGTCCTTGGTGTCTATTTAAACAATCCAAACAGATGCCTACATCGGTCATTCACAGATACGAACTGTTGGCACATATCGTTAAGATCTACTTAGGGATGGGAGCGAGTCATGCAGCAAAGGTCAGATTCGAACATACAACGTTGCGGGTAGAAAAGGTCATGTAGCAGCTACCTACTCAATGAGCCACAGAGACACACTTCAGAAAGGCATATTTCGGCGTGTACTAAAATGCATATATAAATAAACTATAATAAAAATGTAAAAAATCTGAAGTTATATACAGAAAAAAGAGCATATTAAAAATTGTGAACTAGTAGGCTTAGTCTCGTGTAAGCTACTTGTGGACACTGGATATCTTTAGCTTACTTTTGAGTTTTATGAAATAAAAAGTGGCCTGTTTAGTCCAGACAGTTATAAAATCCATAGGCTAGGCTACGTGTAGCGTAACTACGGTTTTTATTTTGTTTTTTTTAAAGGGTTTCCGCATTGTTATATTTTTGAAAGCTCCGCGTTATCATAGCTATGATGAGCTTTGGCAAAAACAGGTATGCAGAACAGACTAGCCTTTTTATTTTAATTAGTTTTTTGTATTCAAAAAGGGCATTTCCCAGTATAATTGCTGACTTGATTGATTTACCTTAACATCTGTCCCAAATTGTAAACAGGTCGGGGATTTTCACAGTGAGAAATTTTATGACAGCATTAGGTAGCTAGCAGGTTTTCATTTTTAATCAACGTGGCTACTGGCTAGTTAGTTTACTACTTATTACTTATTACTGGGTGGTGAAAAAGCTCCTGATGTCCCTTATCTTCTTTGGTGGAGGTGGCATGATATCTACAAAGTACAAAGCGTGTTGGCATGGACAAAATTACTTATGTGTGCAGTGCAGGCAATAGAGGAAACTTTACTCAGGAAAGGGAGTAAGACGGTCATCTGAAAGACTAAATTTTCGCCCATGCTTGAGGTAAGGACTGACAGCCCTGAGCCCTGATAACTTACCGTTCAATGAGAAAAAGAGTAACCGTTGTCAGCACACACAGATCATCTCTCGCCTCCTCCGTGTCTGGCAGTAAGTACGATATTTTATGTCATGTGAGCCTTCAGATCAAGCGAATATTTGAAAAAGAACCTCCTCCATTTCAGCCAATCAAATGCTAGCATGCCTAAATTGGTCATCTTGGAGACGTTGCCGCTGGGAGGGCACATTGAAATGATCTAATATGACTTCACTCCAAAGATAATGGGAACGAATTCGCTCAAATATTGGTAGGGACAATTCTGTCCTCCCAAAATATTGGTAGGGACATGTCCCTACCGTCCATATGCAAACCTACGCCCTTGATTGAATTTATTTGAATTTCAGTGATTTGGGCCTTCCTGGGTAGGCATGCGAGGCCAAGGGAATCATGTGTAGTACAAGAAGTGCAATGGGCTAAGCAGTGGTTCATCTGGAATTTTGGATGAAAAGATCTCACATTGCACCCCACCACCCCAAGGCAGCTTATCCCTGCACAATTACAGCACAATTTTTTGAGAACCCCTGTCAGTCACGGCCCTTGGAATTGTCCTAACTCCCCCCCAACCCCCCCCCCCCCCCCTCCACACCCAATACGGCGCCCCTTGGGCATAGTTCTGAACCTTGAGAAACATCTGTTTGGAGTGGCCCACCGGGTAAAGAAGGGACCCGTGTAAGCTAATTATGGAAAGATGAAACAAGAATTAATAAACCACAATGTAAAGAAACAATCCACAATGATCAGCGAGAAAGGCTTTTGGAATTAAACGGATGACAGGCGTTAGTCATCAAAATGGCAGCTGTTGTTGTGGTGCTTTCATCTCCAAAGCCAATGTTATGTATGTGTATAGTGATACACGGCACTATTTTATGTTGCAAGCTTACGCTCTATGCGGTAGTAGTGCAGTAGTACGCATTGATATGTGAGTTGTTTTGTTCTGACAAGAACCCGACGGCAGACATGATAAAGTGATTAACATGATCTCCTAGTTCTTGTATTTATTACTGTTGTATTTAAGTACAAACACAACAGAACTGGCGACGAGGATGGGATCAACACAAGAATGAGTCTATCGCGGAGTATATTGCAGAGCTGCGTAGGCTGGCTGAACATTGTGAATTCGGGGCGGGGTTATCGGATGCGCTCAGAGACAGGCTTGTATGCGGGCTGCACAACGAGAACATACAAAAAAAGGCTTTTAACAAAGAGAGATCTGACACTAGAGGTTGCATATGAGACCGCGGTGTCAATGGAAACTGTCGCAAAAGACACAGTTGAACTACAAAAGAAAAATGTGGGGGAATGTTCAGTGAATAAAATGTTTACAAAGAGAAAAGAAAAGGCACCAAAGTGCTACAGGTGCGGGAAAACATCGCATGACCCATCAGATTGCTGGTTCAGAGAGAAAGACTGTAATCAATGCAATAAAAGAGGACACATAGCGAAAATGTGCAAATCAAAGTCAAATGATAGGAAAATAGGGAAGAGAGATAGAAATGTGCACAGAGTAAGTGAAAGTGAGTCAAGTGACTCAGACCCAGACTTAGCGTGTCTGGAGCTGCACTCCCTTAAAGAGGCAGAGCGCAAAATAATATGGGTGACACCTGAGGTAGAGGGAGTGAAATTGAAGATGGAGCTAGATACTGGGTCTGCCCTCTCAATAATTTCCCACAAAGACTATGTAAAGAACTTTCCAAATCTCAAACTAAAGCCTACCTCAGTGATGTTAAAAACATATACAGGAGAGAAAATAGCCCCAATAGGAAAACTGGAAGTGAACGTGAAATATGAAAATGACTCAAAGACATTAGAGTTGTATGTGCTTCAAAATGTGGGCGTACCTTTATTCGGACGTGAATGGCTCAGAAATGTACAGCTTAACTGGCAGGCAATAAAGGCAATGCAGATCACCCCAAAACAGAATAGCAGCAGTACAGACAAAAAACTGACACAGATACTGACACAGTCTGTACAGGTTTTCAAAGACGGAATCGGCACCCTGAAACACATGAAAGCACAGGTGGTACTCGAGGACGACGCCAGACCAACATTCCACAAGGCTCGTCCTGTGCCCTACTCCATTCGCCCCAAGGTGGAGGCGGAGCTCCAGCACCTTGAGGATCAAGGTATTCTCTCCAAGGTCGACTGGTGTGACTGGGCAACACCAATTGTGCCTGTAGTTAAAAAGACGGGCGCGGTACGCATCTGCGGTGATTTCAAGGTCACAGTAAACCCGGTCCTGCATGCAGATCAGTATCCCCTTCCGCGCATAGACGATATCTTTGCGTCCCTGGCAGGTGGAGAGCGCTTCTCCAAGATCGACCTCGCCCAGGCTTACTTACAGATGGAAGTAGAAGAATCGTCGCGGAAGTACCTGACCATCAACACGACAAAGGGCCTTTACCAGTACAACAGATTGGTATTTGGCATCTCCAGTGCCCCAGCGATATGGCAACGCGCCATGGACCAAGTACTCCAAGGGATACCGGGCACCCAGTGCTATCTAGACGACATCATCGTCACGGGAGTGAATGATGCGACACATCTGGCAAACCTACAAGCAGTTTTGTACAGATTGGAAGAGTATGGACTGAGAGCCAACAAGGACAAATGCGAGTTCTTTAAGGACTCCATCGAGTTTTGTGGTCACACTATCGACAGACATGGCCTTCATAATTCTCAGGACAAAATTGACGCGGTCCTGAGGGCACCGAAACCAGAAAACGTGAGCCAGCTCCGCTCATTCTTGGGCCTTGTCAATTACTACCACAAATTTCTACCAAACCTCTCCACAGTTTTGCACCCGTTACACAGTCTACTACAATCAGGAAAGAAATGGAAGTGGTCTAAGGACTGTGAACGTGCGTTTGAGACCGCTAAGCAGCTAGTCACCTCCGACGAGGTCTTAACACACTTTGACCCCAGTCTCCCGCTGCGTCTCGCCTGCGACGCCTCGCCATACGGCATCGGCGCCATGCTCTCGCACAAAATGCCTGACGGGACTGAACGACCTATTGCGTTCGCATCGCGCTCTCTCAATCCTGCCGAACGCAATTATGCTCAGATAGACAGAGAAGGCTTGAGTTTAGTATGGGGGGTGAAGAAGTTTAATCAATATCTCTACGGGAAACACTTCACGCTGATTACAGATCACCAACCCCTGGTCGCTATCTTTAACCCTCGGAAATCTGTCCCAGCCATGACAGCGGCGCGCCTACAGCGATGGGCTCTGTTCCTCGGTGCACACACCTACACAATCGAGTTTAAAGGAACTAAACAACACGGAAACGCTGATGGACTCTCGCGCCTCCCACACGAACCACACCCGACGGAGGACACAGCAGATCCAGCGGACACGTTCCACATGACCCAACTGGAGTCACTTCCTGTCAACCGAGCTCAGATACAGAAAGAGACAAACAGAGATCCTACCTTGTCTAAGGTCTACGAACTGACAGTCAACGGCTGGCCGAGACATGGCTGCCCCGAGCTACCCGAGTACTCCACCCGTCGTGACCAGCTAACAGTGTGCCAGGGCTGCGTAATGTGGGGTACACGCGTCATTGTACCACCCAAGCTGCGATCAAGAGTGTTGGAATCACTGCATGAGGGACATCTTGGTGTAGTGAAAATGAAGAGCCTCGCTAGAAGCTACATCTGGTGGCCTGGCATAGACGGCCAAATAGAGGATATCGCCAAGACCTGCAGTGGATGCCAACAGATACAGCGGCAACCGCAAACAGCACCTGTCCACACATGGGAGTGGCCCACTTCCCGGTGGCAACGCATTCACATCGACTACGCAGGACCCTTCATGGACCGAATGTTTCTCATAGTAGTAGACGCACACTCAAAGTGGCCCGAGGTCTTCACAGTGAAACAGGCCACAGCGACCAAGACAGTGGACCTACTGCGCTCACTCTTCTCACGCACAGGCTTACCACAACAGCTAGTGAGTGACAATGCGAGCATATTCACAGGAGAGGAGTTTCAGAGTTTCCTCAAGCGGAATGGTATTAAACATCTCACATCTGCTCCTCACCACCCTGCAACTAATGGCTTAGCAGAGCGTTTTGTACAATCGTTCAAACAGTCAATGAAAGCAAGCGGGAAGGATGCAACAGTGCTGCAGCAGAAAATCGCAAACTTCCTACTGGCCTACAGAAATACAGCTCACGCCACAACAGGCCAGACACCAGCTATGCTTTTCATGAAAATGAACCTGAGATCGCGCCTGGATTTGCTGAAGCCAGACATCCGCAAACATGTGCACGAGAAGCAGTGCTCCACTGGACAGACACAAAGACCACTGAGAACATTCAGTGTGGGACAAAAAGTACTTGCCAGGGACTACAGAAGTAATCATCAGAAATGGCAGTCTGGTGAGATTGTGTCACAGTCAGGACCGCTGTCCTACACAGTGCGTGTAGGCCCTGACATGGTCTGGCGCAGGCATATTGACCAGTTACTAGATGCAACAGCTAAGCACACCACCACTGAGTCAGTCACACACCCAGACTCCGATGAGCTTGCTACTCGAGCTCCAGAGGACTTAGACTCTGATGATGACATTGATCCTGCAGAGACTGTGGAACCTAACCTGAGGGCCGCTGGCTCTGGTTCTGAAGAACCCAGACGTAACCCTGAGAGAAATCGCCGAGCACCTCAGAGACTTGATTTGTAGTTGGTTATGAATGACTAACCTTTCCCTTTACAGGACCAACTGTTCATGTTGTTGTAACAAAATACTTACTAAGGGTTGATAGAGTGCCTTGTTTAAGTTACAGTCACTTAGTGACACAGCACTGCTATTGTGATGTTCATGTTGTAGATAACATCAATGCTGGAAGGGAGGAATTGTTATGTATGTGTATAGTGATACACGGCACTATTTTATGTTGCAAGCTTACGCTCTATGCGGTAGTAGTGCAGTAGTACGCATTGATATGTGAGTTGTTTTGTTCTGACAAGAACCCGACGGCAGACATGATAAAGTGATTAACATGATCTCCTAGTTCTTGTATTTATTACTGTTGTATTTAAGTACAAACACAACAGCCAAGGAACCATAAAGAAAACTCCGGACCTGCACCTGAGAGCCGTGTCAACTGTCAGTCTCGTCGTTAAAACAAAATTTAATTTCTTTAAATACAGAGCAACCTACTCATAGCATGTATAGATGATAACAAGGCAAGTGACCTTTTATCAGTGGGCATCATCATTGTCTTTCAATCCTGTATGTGAACAATCTTATATAAACCTGTTTCTAACTATTTTTATTGTGCCCATATCATTTTGCTGTATGCGCCACATTAAAAAAAGTCAAATTCACATACAGAAATGGATGCAAACATGAACAAAGTGTATATAGTTTGTTTATGTTTAAAAGCAACCAAAACTAACATCCCAGACAATGATTCAGAACTGTAGGGGATCTCTGTGTCAGAGACACAGATGGAATATTGGAAGTCCAGATGCGATAGCTGAGCAAACTGAAAATGTTCGAAAGAACACCACCGACGGACAATAATCCGTAGTGGAATAAAGGAAAATAACCAAACACAAATAACCTCGCGATAAGCACGAGGAACTCGATCTCCGAGCGAAAACAAAGAAATAAGCTATACGCTTATCTAACTCCTGTTAGTGGAGCGAAACAAAAGTAAAACACAAATAACCTCGCGATAAGAACGAGGAAACTCGATCTCCGAGCGAAAACAAAGAAATAAGCTATACGCTTATCTAACTCCTGTTAGTGGAGCGAAACAAAAAGTTAAACACAAATAACCTCGCGATAAGAACGAGGAAACTCGATCTCCGAGCGAAAACAAAGAAATAAGCTATACGCTTATCTAACTCCTGTTAGGGGAGCGAAACAAAAAGTATAATACAGAGAGCTCAACAGAACCCCAAACGTTTAGGGTAAGAGCACTCCTAGATAAGAAAAGAAACCCAAAAGAAACGAAAAGCCTCTGCTCTGCACTGAGAGCGAAAAAAGAGAACTTACTTTCTAAACTTCCTAACCTTTCTTTTTTAAACTAGCTTTGTCTAGCTAACCTCCTATACCTCTTGTACCGGCTCGAATGTTGAATAACATGGAAGCAACGAGAGAGGCAGGAAGCGGAGTATAAATAGTCAACAGAAATTAATCACAGGTGAACCTACTAATGACGAGGCGAAAGCAAAACCCCGTCGCAGAACCAAGGAAAATCCGATAGATTACCGGTAACGACAAAAAGGAATAAAGAGGACGCGGAGATAAGAGAAGGAAGGCAAGATCCATGACAGGACCCCCCCTCTAAGGAACGGCACCGGACGTTTCCACAACCTTATCTCTGCGGAAGTCGGTGATTAACTGAGGGTCCAGGATGTTTCTTGATGGAACCCAGCAACGTTCCTCTGGGCCGTAGCCCTCCCAGTCTACGAGAAACTGCCACCCTCTGCCCACACGTCTCTCGGCCACAATGCGCCGAACGGTATAAGCCGGACCCCCCTTAATGAGTCGGGGAGGCGGAGGTGGTTTCTCCACCGGGGCGAGGGGACTGACGAGCACTGGTTTTAAACGGGAGACGTGAAACGTGGGGTGGATGCGCATTGAGCGCGGCAGTTGCAGTCGAAAAGTGACTGGATTGATCTTCTTTATGATCTTGAAGGGTCCCACAAAACAAGGGGCGAGTTTGCGGGACTCGACCCGCAACGGAAGGTCACGTGTAGAAAGCCAAACCCGCTGACCAACTCTATAGGATGGTGCGGCTCGACGATGCCTATCAGCCGTGGCTTTTTGTTTAGCCGATGCTCGTATGAGAGACAAACGCACTTGTCTCCAGATCGACCGACACCTCCGAACGAAAAGTTCTGCGGAGGGCACCTCCACCTCCCTCTCCAGCTCAGGAAAAAGAGGTGGTTGATAACCCAGCTGAGCTTCGAAGGGTGAGAGGCCGGTGGAGGCGTTACGCAGCGTGTTATGAGCGTACTCAGCCCAGGCAAGGTGACGACTCCAGGTGGTGGGCTTGGACGTGGCAAGGCAGCGAAGAGTACTCTCCAGAGTCTGATTAGTACGCTCTGTCTGGCCGTTAGTCTCCGGGTGAAAACCGGAAGACAGACTAACCGAAGCCCCCAGCAAAGAGCAAAACGCCCGCCAAAACTTGGCGGCGAACTGAGGACCGCGATCGGACACCACGTCCGACGGAAGGCCGTGCGGCCGAAACACATGGTCAATCATAAGTTGCGCTGTCTCAGGTGCAGAAGGCAGCTTGGGCAGCGCAATGAAGTGAGCCGCTTTAGAAAAACGGTCGACCACCACTAAAATGGTGGTATTGCCTGCGGATAACGGCAACCCTGTGACGAAGTCCAGGGAAATATGACTCCAGGGATGGGTGGGAATAGGTAGGGGACGAAGAAGACCCGAGGGGGGAAGGTGAGAGGCCTTGCTGCGAGCGCAAACTGGACAAGCCGCGACAAATGAGCATACGTCCCTCTCCAGACTAGGCCACCAAAAACGCCGGGATAAAAAATCCCTAGTACGATGAACACCGGGGTGACCGGTGAGTTGGGAGGCGTGACCCCATTGGAGCACCCGAGACCTAAGACGAGGAGGCACGAAAAGACAATTAGCCGGTGCCCCACCTGGACCTGGGTCCGAGCGCAAGGCTCTTTGCACCGCTGCCTCAACCTCCCATATAACCGGGGCAACAACGAGGTCAGTGGCGATAATCGGCTCAGGAACAGAGTCAGTCTCAGAGCGGTCGTAAATCTGCGAGAGGGCGTCAGGTTTTACGTTCTTGGACCCGGGGCGATATGTAATGATAAAATTGAATCTTAAAAAGAACAGCGCCCACCGCGCTTGCCGTGAATTGCGCCTCTTAGCCAGCTGAACATACTCCAGATTTTTATGGTCAGTCCAAACCGTAAACGGATGTTCCGCTCCTTCGAGCCAATGGCGCCACTCCTCCAAAGCCAACTTGACCGCAAGCAATTCTCGATCCCCTACGTCGTAATTCCTCTCCGCCGATGTTAGGACGCGAGAGAAATACGCGCAGGGGTGCATCTTGTGGTCAAGTGGCGAGCATTGGGACAGAATGGCACCGGCGCCTAGCTCGGAGGCGTCCACCTCTACCACAAAGGGAAGGGAGGGGTTGGGTGTGACCAGGATGGGTTCGGAAGTGAATCTTCTCTTCAACTCCGTGAAAGCTGCCCCCGCCTTGGAATTCCATTGGAACTGACCGCCGCGATTTTTTTTTGTAAGTGCAGTAATAGGCGCTGCTACCGCACTAAAATTGCGAATAAATCGCCGATAAAAATTCGCAAACCCTAAAAAACGTTGTATCTGTTTTATGGAAGACGGCGTGGGCCAGTTTTTTACCGCGGAGACCTTCTCCGGATCCATCTGTACCTTCCCCTCCTTTACAATGAAACCCAAAAATGACACAGAGCCAGAGTGAAAGACACACTTCTCTGCTTTTACAAATAATTGGGCCTTGAGAAGAGCCGAAAGAACCTGACGAACGTGACCGACATGTGTGGTAAGATCGGGCGAAAATATAAAAATATCGTCAAGATAAACAAAGACGAATCTCTCCAGCATCTCCCTCAGCACATCGTTAACTAACGCCTGAAACACCGAGGGGGCGCTAGTGAGCCCGAACGGCATAACGAGATATTCGTAGTGGCCGCTGTGCGTGTTAAAAGCGGTCTTCCATTCGTCGCCTTCACGAATTCGAACGAGGTTATAGGCATTGCGTAAGTCCAGCTTAGTGAAGACAGACGCCCCCTGAAGACGCTCGAAGGCGGAGTTCATAAGAGGAAGGGGGTACCTGTTCTTCACCGTTATGTCGTTAAGGGACCTGTAGTCAATACATGGTCTGAGTCCTCCATCTTTTTTTTTAACAAAAAAAAAACCCGCCCCTGCAGGCGAGGTGGAAGGTCTAATGAACCCATTAGCCAAGGCCTCCTCAATATATTTACGCATAGATGTGCTCTCCGGAATGGATAAGGAGTAAAGAGACCCTCTAGAGGGGGTAGTGCCCGGGTATAGCTCTATGGCGCAGTCATAAGGTCTGTGAGGTGGAAGTGAAGTGGACCGTTGTTTGCTGAATGTCTCAGCAAGATCGGCGTATAATTTAGGAACATTAGCGGGAAGCTGAAATTCGAGCGCCCCTCCCACTTCAAACTCCTCCGTGTCCGAGACAGAGTGAATCTCCCAGTCGATCTCTGATTCAGACGTCAACTCCTGCCACACATGAGGTTGCTCTGTAGAGTGATCCCAATCTAAACTCTCCTCTCCATTCTTGGAGGGAGCATAAAATAACTCCTGTTTAACGGAGTCATCACTCTCTGAGTCAGACTCAGCACAATCCTCACCCCTTCCTTCCGACAAAAACGGCCTGGAGGCAGAACAGTGGCGTTTACATCCGGGCCCCCATTGACGAATAACGGGCCCCGCCCCCCCCCAATTAATATGTGGGTTATGGCGAGTAAGCCAGGAATGACCCAAAACCAGCGGATAAGCTGGGGACTCCACTAAAAAATTTTTTACCTCCTCCGTATGCTCTTGATACGGAACGCGCATGCGTATGGCGGCGGTAACCCGGGAAATAGTGCCTGTGCCTAGCGGGCGGCCGTCCAAAGCCGTAACAAGGCGAGGAAGAGAAAGAGGGTGGGTGGGAATCTTGTGGGATTTAACCCAGTCGGAATCGACGAGGCACTCAACCGCCCCGGAATCAATAAACGCTTTGCAGTGAATCCGCCGGTCGTTCCAGCGTAATTCAACCGGGAGGAAGGTCCGAGGGTAATTTAATTTTCGTCCCGCTAGGCGACTCGGTTCCCCTAGCGAGACCCCTCTTTTCCCGAAAGTTTGGGACAGTGGTCCTTTAAATGACCCCTCCTCTTACAGTACACACACCACCACTCGCGAGACTTAGCATCCCCTGTTTCGCGCATGGAGGAGCCATCGACCTGCATGGACTCCTCCTGCTTAGTGGGAGCTAAAAACGAAAAACGAGATGGCGTTGGCGTGGAAGAGGAAGAATAACGGGCTGGGCGATATTTAAAACCCTTATCAGCCCTCTCCTTCTCTCTCTCTCTAAACCGGTTGTCTAACCGAATAGCTGCAGATACCAGAGCCCCGAATGTAGCGGGTGGTTCGATACCCGCAATGGCGTCTTTTATGGGTTCTGATAGTGCATTCAGGAACAGTGCAAAGAGGCTCATCGGCCCATCCTATCACCCCCGCGAGAGCACGGAAAGTAATTGCAAAGGCCGCCACGGTGTCGGTGCCCTGACGAAGACGGGTCAAACGCATGGCAGCTTCCTTGCCAGAAACGTCTTGATCAAAAACTGACACCATCTCCGCCATAAGCCTCTCTGTGTTACTCATGATGGGTGAATCTGCTCTGATCAGTGGGTCAGCCCATGCGAGAGCATTTCCCGTTAAAAGAGACAGAATAAAAGCGACTTTTGATTCCTGTGCACAAAACCGCGAGGGCTGCATTTAAAAAAAAATTAAGCACTGCGTTAAAAAACCCTGACACTTTCCTGATTCCCCGCTATATCGCAATGGGAGTTCGAGTCTCGGTTCCCTAGCGTTAGGTGGAAATGACGGGGGAGTGACCAGTGTATGTGCTTGTGTGACTGGGGGCGGATCTGCCCTGAGAGAGAGAGTCCGGATACTCTCTGACAATTCTCGCAGAGCTATTGCCTGCAGTTGCATCTGCTCGTGCAACGCTTGCTGCGAATATTGCAGAGAACGAACATTCTCTCTCTGTTCCGCCAGGGCTGCCTCCTGAGTAGCTATAACTCCTTTCATTGCAACTATCGCTGGAACTTCCCCTGTGGCTTCCATGTTCTGTAGGGGATCTCTGTGTCAGAGACACAGATGGAATATTGGAAGTCCAGATGCGATAGCTGAGCAAACTGAAAATGTTCGAAAGAACACCACCGACGGACAATAATCCGTAGTGGAATAAAGGAAAATAACCAAACACAAATAACCTCGCGATAAGCACGAGGAACTCGATCTCCGAGCGAAAACAAAGAAATAAGCTATACGCTTATCTAACTCCTGTTAGTGGAGCGAAACAAAAGTAAAACACAAATAACCTCGCGATAAGAACGAGGAAACTCGATCTCCGAGCGAAAACAAAGAAATAAGCTATACGCTTATCTAACTCCTGTTAGTGGAGCGAAACAAAAAGTTAAACACAAATAACCTCGCGATAAGAACGAGGAAACTCGATCTCCGAGCGAAAACAAAGAAATAAGCTATACGCTTATCTAACTCCTGTTAGGGGAGCGAAACAAAAAGTATAATACAGAGAGCTCAACAGAACCCCAAACGTTTAGGGTAAGAGCACTCCTAGATAAGAAAAGAAACCCAAAAGAAACGAAAAGCCTCTGCTCTGCACTGAGAGCGAAAAAAGAGAACTTACTTTCTAAACTTCCTAACCTTTCTTTTTTAAACTAGCTTTGTCTAGCTAACCTCCTATACCTCTTGTACCGGCTCGAATGTTGAATAACATGGAAGCAACGAGAGAGGCAGGAAGCGGAGTATAAATAGTCAACAGAAATTAATCACAGGTGAACCTACTAATGACGAGGCGAAAGCAAAACCCCGTCGCAGAACCAAGGAAAATCCGATAGATTACCGGTAACGACAAAAAGGAATAAAGAGGATGCGGAGATAAGAGAAGGAAGGCAAGATCCATGACAAGAACAGGTTCTTGGACAGTTCCTCCTCAGATAAATTGCCTTAATTAAAATAAATAAATAAATAAATAAAACTCAGGAAGAAAATGTTTTAGTGTATAATCATTTATTGCATTTAGTGCATCAAGAGGCTTCTTTTTCCAAAACAGAAGTACAACCTCGGGACCACCATGTCACCATGCCTCTGCTGTTTCTGCGGTCGTCATTCTTATCGACGCCGGCGGGGCGATCTATTGAATTTTTTCCGCCTCCGTTTCGGTGTTTGGATATCGCCTGGCTATTATTCCTCGCACCTGTTTTGAGTTTCCTGCCAGTTATAAATAGCTTTTTTTCACTTTATCCTTTATCTCTCGACCTGTTACCTTTTGTGTTCAGCTCTTTTACTACAAGAGTTTAGGTAACAGGTTTGATTTTTTATTTCTTTCCTTTACCCGTTCATCTGGGTTTTTCTTTTGGTTTCTCAACCTTCTGTTACACCTAATTAATTAGTGCGTGAGAATTTTTTGTTATTTATTCTCGTTGTTTATCGAGATTTTTTTTAGCGCCTCCGTTTTTTGAGGCTGTTTTGATTTGCCTTGTGCTAGGGAAGTTTTGCTCCCATTCTTTTGTTTACCCCTTCCTGGTGTGGTGTCTTCTGCTTTTGTGGCGTATCTTTCAAAATACGCTTTTAGAATCTTTATCGGTCGCGTTTGGTTCTCCGAACCTTCCCTCCCACAACAATGACAAAAAACTTGAAAGTACTCTGAAATATTTCAGTTTATTTTTGCTGGTTTGTTTTGTGCCAAAATTGAATTAAGTTGATGAAGCATTCTCATTTTAAATTGCACCTTATCAAATTAAAACAACCATCCTTGCATTAACTGTCACGTCCCGTGCCTCTACGTCTTAGCCTGTTCCTGGTTTTTCCATTTACATGTATTTTCAGTATTTGTAGTCTGTTCCGTGTTTTCCCTTTCTCTCCATTTCATGGCTCTGCTTCCCGCACCTGATATGTGTTTTCTCATTATGTTTCCTTGCACCTGTTCCTCCTTGTCTTTTTGTTAGTCTTGCATATAGTCTCCCCTGTTTCTTTGTTCTATGCCAGATCATCTTGTGCCCTGCCTTGTGCTTGTGTATACTAGTTTCCAGCGTTTATCCCTGCTCCCCGCCTGCTCCCCGCCTGCGCCCATGCCTGCTCCCGACCTGCTCCCTGCCTGCTCCCCTGCCTGCTCCCTGCCCCTGTTTCCAGTTCTGTGTTACCCATCCAGTTTCTGTTCTTCTGCCTGTCCTGCCTGTTCCTGTCCAGCTCTGCTCCAGTCTTCCTGCCCGCCTGCCCTTCCCCGTCCTAGCCCTGCTCCTGCCCTTCGCCCTCCTGTTCCCCCACTCTGACGGATTCTCCAGTTCTGACTCCTGGCTGTTCCTGGACTCATTCTGCATTGCCCTGATTGCTGGACACTGACCCTGGCCTGGAACTGACCACGTATTTGCCCTACCTGTATTGCTCTGTTTGGCTGGACATTGACCTTTTTCTAAAGCCTATTCCCATTACTTTTGGTGTCTGCGAATGTCCCGTAACAATGAACTATATATCAGTATCAAAAAAGTGAAATGTTCTAGAAGAATGTGTTTTAAAAAAAAGTACTTTATAACATTATTTTTTTCTATAATGGCCTTTTTGTACAGAAGACATTATAGAGATTTAATTTAAAATCTTTGGCTGGAATAAATGTTAAGGTTGATTTGAAGCTATTCATATGAATTGATCGTTATTGTTGCAACTGTGTAATCTATTTTTTTCATGGTTATTTAACCTTTTGATATTTATAGTTGTAATTATGATTTTGCAAATATGGAAAATGCTGTTGAACCCTACCAACGTGTGGTTGATATTTTGTGAAAACCAATATAAAAATAATTACTCACAAGTTTACACTATGAATACAAATGATTTTATGACATTATTAGCGATTGGAGAAGTGTAAAATGAATTGAACTGCCTGAGACAAGTATACTTAAAAACCTGTTTACTTAAAAAAAAAAAAAAAAAGCTTAGTTGAAATTTTGAAATTGCTGTAACTTTTGAACCAACATTCGCCTTATCTAACAGTAAAATAGTTGCAATTTGTTTGGAATTTAAAAAAATGCATTATGAAAAATTGTCCATTGTTGTCCAGTCATTGTTAATATGGATGCTGAATAGGTAAGTGGCTATTAATTGGATTATTAAGTGCACGCATAAGTCCAATGTAAACAGAGTTTAAAAGAGATCAAATACACTCTCAGAGTAAAATGTAGGCTACTCTATCAGAGTTTCATTAACACTGAACCTATTACTCTGTTGCAGCCTGTGAAAATAATCTCTGACAGGCATGGAGAGCCATACAATATGTGACCCGCTCTACAAAAATGAGTTTGATGTGGGAAAAAAAATTCTAATGGCATTAAGCAAACAACACAACTGGATGACAATTATCTTATTAATAACTGATTAATAATGCTTAAAACAATAATGTAATGAAATAATAAATATTGATTGCATATATTGCACATTTAACAGTCTCCAGTGCATATGTGAATAAGCAAAACTAATCTATACCATCACCTATATGTAGCAGCTGCCTGGGTAAGTAAATTATACTCTGAATGAGGTGATTAGTGCTGTAAAGAGTGTACACTTATAATTATAACTTGCAGAAACTTCTTTGAAACACTGACAAAATGACAAGAAATGGCTCAATGCAAAAGGTTTCCTACAATTGTCTATCCACTTGTTTCTCTAAACAGAAAGTGCGCGGTGCAGGAGCGGTTTAAGCAGAGATTTTCTGAATAAGAAAGATGCCCGGAAAGAATATGTTCTGTGTTACATTGACCTTTATCATGATCCTCTAATTACTGTACATTAATATGGAAGAAAAAGGCTATCTATGCATGTCTGTTGCTGATTAAAAAAAGAACAGAGGCTGATTTCTTTATATGTGGTGACCGCGTGCCCCCGAAGGCTTGGAAGATGGAAACCCTGTCACTCATCTTAAAGGTCAGAGCTAACACAAAAAAGTCCAGGCACTGGAAGAAGGTTTCATTAGGTCAGATGATTTATATTCCCTTTTTCAAGAGCAATTTTGTGAGACCACTGACTTCAGGGTTCAATCCAAACCGTTTTCTGGCCTTCTCTGGTACTAGATTTTCTGAAAAACCAAAAAACTAAAATAGAATAAACTAAGAAATTAATCCTGATTCAATTTTAAAATAAAAAAATATATATACATTTGAAGGGGAAAAGAACTGAGAAATGTACAGTGTCCACAAATTCACTAACACATATAAT
Source organism: Ilyophis sp. 1 JC-2022 (assembly GCA_022702515.1). Classification (NCBI taxonomy): domain Eukaryota; kingdom Metazoa; phylum Chordata; class Actinopteri; order Anguilliformes; family Synaphobranchidae; genus Ilyophis; species Ilyophis sp. 1 JC-2022. Next base: position 97,567,057 of record CM040402.1, on the reverse strand, counting down.
GCCATAGAGGAAAAACTACCAGAAAAAACTACCAGATTTGGATTCGAGGGACCAGATTTGAATATCCACTATCTACAACATTCTTGAAACTACGCAAATAAATGTCGACCAGAACATTTTTAGAGAGAACTTCCTCAAAAAAATTGCAATTGAATCCTGCCACTTTTTAAAAAATCACTTTTGATTTTTTAAAAAGTGGCAGGATTCAATTGCAATTTTTTTGAGGAAGTTCTCTCAAAAAAAATTCTGGTCGACATTTATTTGCGCAGTGTCAAGAATGGTGTAGATCGTGGATATTCAAATCTGGTCCCTCGAATCCAAATCTGGTCCTGGTTTTCTTTCTCCTGGGTAATTCACTGAACAATTAGTGCTACTGATTGGCCAGACTGTTCACCAGTGACTCCCAGGTAAAGGGAGGGTGGAAAACTGGCAGTTCCCAGACCTCGAGGACCGTGATTTGAATACAAGGGGTGTCGATCTAACAATTATTTAAAGAGAAAGAGCAAACAGTTTAAAATAGTTTGACACCAGAAAACATTTGTATATTACAAATTATATTCTATATTGTCAGATTTATTGGTCCAACTGAAGAGGACCCACTGTTTCTATTTTCAGAATGTTCACAAATAAAATAAATTCCAACAGTACATGCAATGCTTGAAAATTGAATACAATTTGAGTTTTTATAATATTTCTTTCTCTTGGGGACACGATACACAATTTTTTCAATCGTAAGTGGCAATGAAAAGATTGAGCAGTGGACATTTAACATGCAATATTTTGAAACCAAAACAGACATACAGGCCATACAGCTTGCAACTTCATCAGTTTTGTTGTGGCAACTTGCAGAGTTGACATTGCAGAGAAACTCATGAGTCTGCCACAAATCCACAAGTCGCTCCTCATTTTTAGCACTCCAAACGCGTTTATTCGGCTCAGCCATTGCACACGCTGGATCATGTGTTTATTATATTTTCCCCCTCCTCTCTTCCTTTGGTCCGAACTCGATTTTCATTGGCTATTGAAATATCCCATTGTAATTTGAATCTTTGACTAGCGCAAGCTTCAGAATTATGCAGAGACTAACCCCGTACAATAAAACACGATTTAATTGTGGCTTTGCCGACGAGTTTTTCACTCTCACACACATTACAGCTTCGACTATACAGTGCAACTATCCTGGACTACTGTAGGCTCTGCCCGAACTAAAATCGCTGCAAGATCTGGCTTAAAAATTGTGTAATGTTTGTCAAAAATTAACATCAGAGAAAATCAACAGCAACGTCTCCTTCCAATCTTTCCAGTTCTTTTTCATAATATGAGCTCGATGTCTCGCTATGGGATGTGACCCTCCGCAGCCCTGACAGAAGTACCTATCTCAAATAACCAATCCTGATTGGTCAGAGAAGCGTGTCCCTCCGCTGCGTGATGTAGTCCCCCCCACTACAAATACCGCAGCAGGAGGACACGCCCGCCATTCTAAAAATTCTTCTCACCTAGAAGCATTATCTCACACCGAGCCTAGTTAGTTTAACTGTCCACAGACGGAATTATTTATTAGCTTCTGTCGACGGACGCTAACTCAGCTCACTATTCGCCGAGGGTTTGCACGCCAGCTCCCCTCGACGTTTCCTGCTAACACACCAGTTAGCCTCCTGCTTTTAACACTCCAGTTATCAGCATCTTGCTTTTAACACGCCAGTTATCAGCCTCTCGCTTCTAACACACCAGTTAGCTAGCTACCTGCTCCTAACACACCAGTTAGCTAGCACTTACCGTGAAAGACACCCGCGCACCAGCCGGTGTTTTTTGCCCCCATGGCGTCCGCTGCTCCTCATGCCAGAGGAGACTCCCGGCCCTGCCCTTGTGGTGCCCGGATTTCGGGGAAGGATACGCACCCCGTGTGTATGGGTTGTCTCGGGACTGACCACGCCAGGCTGTCCCTATCCGTCCCCGGTTCGTGTGTACATTGCAAAATGTTCACGACGAAAAGCTTGAGACGCCGCCTGGCTCGCCAAGCCAGCCTGTCCGACCAGGACCCGCTTCTGACCGCCGCTGCCCCGGTAGCCGCTGACGAAGAGGAGTCCATGGTGGAGGAGGTACACGAGGTGCACACCGACTGGGCCGCCCTGTCCGTGATGTCCCCGGTTCCTGCCTTTCCTTCCGACGATGTGTTAGAGCTGGAGTGTGTAGAGTCCGACTCCGATGATCCCCCTCTCATTTCAGAGAGCGAGGAGGAGTATGATGCCTTAATCACTCCGGTGCCGGCTGCAAAGCCGGGGCTGCTTTCCGGGGGCTCGGAGGACGGCGAGGACGCACGTCCCTCGTCCCCGGTTCCTGTGGTCCTGCTCGACACGTGCAAGCATGCGGCAGCGAGCATGGGTATTCCCTGGCCCGCTCCGGTGACACAGCCCTCGCGCTCGCGCTACGAGGGCAGGCTATTAGCACCGGGCGGTAACACGGCCAAGCAGCTTCTTCCCGTCTTTCCTGACTTACTGCTCGAGCTCACCAAGATGTGGAGCGACAAGCCGTACAGTGGAAGGAACCAGATCCCGGGTGCCTCCGTCCTCGACACCGAGAACATGGAAGCCCTGGGTCTCCTCGCCATGCCCCCGGTCGAGTCCCCGGTTGCAGCGCATCTGTACCCGGGTGGCGCCATGGCTGGCTCAAGCAGACGTCCGTCCCTCCCCGCTAAATCGGAGCGTCTTCAGTCTGCTTTGACCGAGAGGGCGTACAAGCAAGCCGCGCTCTCGATGAGGGCTTTGAATGTGCTGTCGCTTCTCTCCGCTTACCAAGCCGACATTCTCCATGGTGCACCTAGCGCCGCGGTTTGGCGCGAGGCGGGAGTGATTACCGACCTGTGCCTTCATGTCCAGCGGGTGGCTGTGCTCGCCACGGGGAAAGCTATGGCTTCTCTCGTGGTCCAGGAACGAGCCAGGTGGCTCAATCTCGCCAGGCTGACTGACAGAGAGCGAGACGACATCCTGGACGCGCCCGTCATACCGGAGGGTATCTTCGGCTCAGCTCTGACCTCCATGCAGGAGAGAGCGGAGGCGAGGAAGAAAGACAACGAGGCGTTTGCGCTCTGCCTGCCGCGTAGAGCCCCCTCGCCGTCTCCCCCGCCCCGGGGAAAGTCTTTCGCCCAGGCTGCTGCTCAATCTGCGCGATTTAAGGTCCCGAAGAGGCCGCAGCAGCAACCTTCCCCGGCCCGATCCCAGTCGCCTGCCCCTCGGGTTGGTTGGAAGGGTCCCCCCGGCGCTCAGCCCGCAGCCCCGCCGCCTCCACCGGCCGCTTCAGCTGCGCAGGGTAGGAGGAAGAAGAAGGCTACTTGACCGCCTTCGCCGTTTCTCCGGGTGACGCGCCCATCAGTTCCCCGTTCATGGGCTCCACCAAAGAGGGTTTTAAGTGCGCATCTCCAGTCGCTGATCTCCGCCCCAGGGCCAGACGAGACGAGGAGGGACATTGTCACCGGGCTGTTTGCCGTTGCACAGCCGTGTTCACATGTCCACAAGCACGCGCATACACACAATGTTCTGCCTTTATTCAAGGTAATAAAGTTGAAAACAAAATGTGTGAAAAATACCCAAAACAAAGCAAGCACAAACAAAATAAATGCTTTGCACATAAGCAACATGTCCGCCGGGCATGTTGTCCCTCTGTTGCCGGCGATGGGCATCCCATTTCCGGCTACGGAGGAATTTACCCAGGCTGCGGCGCGAGTTCGCGCATGCGCAGTACGGCCCGAGGGACATTCTCTCGCTCTGCCACTGGAGGGAGCCATACCACCACTTATGAGCCCTCCCGTGTTGGCAGAACCCCAGCCGATATTTTCCCCTTCACTGTGTTTACACATTCAAAAGTGGAGAGAAATAGGGGCTCATCCGTGGGTATTACGCACGATAGAGCGGGGTTACCGGCTGCAGTTCAACACTGTGCCGCCTCGTTTTTCCGGCATAATACAGTCACGAGCACAGGGACGTTTAGCTGGCGTCCTAAAGGAGGAGATAATGTCTCTTTTAGACAAAAAAGCTATTCAAATCGTCTCTCCCGAGCAGAGTCAATCCGGGTATTATTCAAGATATTTTCTCGTCCCCAAACGGGGAGGGAGAGGAATTCGCCCTATCTTGGACCTCAGGGCTCTGAACTGTCACTTAAGGAAATACAAGTTCAGGATGCTGACACAGGCATCACTGTTGCGTCTAATAAAACCAGGCGACTGGTTCACATCAGTGGATCTGAGGGATGCTTATTTCCATATAAAAGTGTACGCTGCCCACAGAAAGTATCTGAGGTTTGCGTTTCAGGGAGTGTGTTATCAGTACCGAGTGCTCCCGTTCGGACTTTCCCTCAGCCCGAGGGTGTTCGTGAAGTGTACGGACGCGGCGGTCGCCCCGCTACGGCGGGGGGGAATACGCCTGGCCACATATTTGGACGACTGGCTTCTCCTAGCGCGCTCGGAGCAGGAGGCCAGGTCGCACACGGAGTTTGTCACACGTCATCTGTCAGAGTTGGGCTTTGTGATAAACACGGAAAAGAGCAATCTCTCACCGGGTCGAGAAATAATCTTCCTCGGGTTACAGCTGCTATCAATGCCGTTCACTGCGCGCCTCTCGGAGGAGAGGGCGAACAGTTTCAAGGCATGTCTTGCTCTTTTTCAGAGACACTGTTACGTTCCATTCAGGGTGTGTCTGCGCCTGCTGGGCCTGATGGCCTCGGCTATACACGTAATACGCCTCGGTCGCCTCCACATGAGGGAGTTTCAGCGCTGGGTTGCTGCGCTCAGGCTGGACCCCGTGCGTCATGGCGCACGGAGGATTTTGGTGACGTCGGATTGCGTGTTGGCCCTACGTCACTGGCGGGCACCCTCTTTTCTGACTCAGGGTGTGCCCCTGGGCACCGTCCTGTCCAGGAAAGTGGTCACTACGGATGCCAGCCTCCAGGGGTGGGGCGGCATTCACGAGGGCAGATCTGTGAGGGGCCGCTGGAGCCTGGGTCTCCAGCGACATCACATAAATTTTCTGGAGCTCTCGGCAGTGTTTCTCTCTCTGAAACATTTCCTCCCGTTCCTCAGGGGTCATCATGTCCTGGTGAGGACGGACAATACGACCACGGTGGCGTACATAAATCACCAGGGGGGTTTGCACTCACGTCAATTACACATATTGGCACGCAAACTGATCCTGTGGAGCAGTGTGCGTCTCCTGTCATTGAGGGCAACGCATGTCCCGGGGACCCTGAACGTGGGGGCGGACCTCTTGTCCAGGGGTGCGCCCGTATACGGAGAATGGACTTTACACCCTCTCGTGGTGACTCAGATTTGGTCCATTTATGGCCGCGCCAAAGTGGACCTGTTTGCGTCGGAGGGGAACACCCAGTGTCAGCTGTTCTTCTCCCTACACAGTCGGGGGGCCCCCTTGGGGCTGGACGCTCTGGCGCACGACTGGCCTCACGAGCTGCTCTATGCGTTTCCCCCTCTGGCGCTGGTTCCTCCCACCCTGGCGAGGGTGAGGGAACACAGACACTCTCTTATCCTGATAGCTCCACACTGGCCGGCGATGCACTGGTTGGCGGAGATTTATCAGTTGCTGTGCGCCCGGCCCTGGCAGTTGCCAATACGCAGGGACCTGTTGTCACAGGGGGGGGGGACGGTGTTCCACCCACACCCGGACAGGTAACAACTGTGGGCGTGGCCCCTGAGTGGCTCTCTATGACCACTGCGGGCCTTCCTCCGAGTGTGATTAACACTATTCAGAATGCTCGGGCCCCCTCTACCAGGTCTTTGTACACTGGTAAGTGGGGGGTGTTTGAGCGGTGGTGCCATGATCGGAATCACACCCCTTTTCAGTGCTCTGTTCCGGTGGTCTTATCATTTCTTCAGAGCCTCATCGATGATGGCAGAGCCTTCTCGACAGTCAAAGTGTATCTGGCGGCCATTGCCGCCAGTCACGTGGGCTTTGGGGACAAAACAGTGAGTCAGCACCCTCTGGTGTGCCGCTTTATGAAGGGTGCCCGTAGACTGCTCCCAGTCTCCAGGCCGCTTATGATCTGACGGTGGTTTTGGAGGGGCTTAAGGGTCCCCCCTTTGAGCCTTTGCAGGGTGCTAGTTTGAAGCATTTGTCTCTTAAGACAATGTTGTTGCTGGCGCTCGCTTCCGCGAAGCGGGTCAGCGATATTCATGCACTCTCGGTGCATCCGTCATGCACTCAGTTTGCCCCAGGGGACGTAAGGGTGTCGCTGAGACCTAACCCAGCCTTTGTGCCTAAGGTGGTGGGTTCATGCTCCCCGATTACTCTCGCTGCGTTCACAGCTCCAGCTGCTGACCAGCGGGCTCATACATTGTGTCCGGTCCGGGCCATACGTTGTTATGTGGACAGGACTCAGTGCTTCCGACGGAGCGACCAGCTCTTTATTTCCTGGGCTAATCCCAGGAAAGGTCAGCCTGTTTCGAGGCAGCGCCTCTCACACTGGCTGGTGGAAGCTATAACTTTGGCCTACGCTAATGAGGGGTTGCGCCCGCCTGCGGGCCTGCGCGCTCACTCTACGCGGGGCATGGCTGCATCCTGGGCCTTGTTCAGGGGGGTGTCTATTCAGGACATTTGTGCGGCGGCGAGTTGGACTTCGCCTCTGACTTTTGTTCGATTCTACATGCTGGATGTGTCGGGCCCGTGCGTTGCCAGCGCGGTCCTTCAGGCCTAGCATCTGGACATCTGGACCCCCCCATCGGTTGGTGGCTGTTCGATAAAGCTGTCTGGCAATTCGGGAGTAACCACATCCCATAGCGAGACATCGAGCTCATATTATGAAAAAGAACTTTAGGTTACTGTCGTAACCCCGGTTCTTTGAGTAATATGAGCGAGATGTCTCGCCAGACAACCCTTCTTGCTGGGCGGTGAGAAGGAATTTCGGGCTTTAGAATGGCGGGCGTGTCCTCCTGCTGCGGTATTTGTAGTGGGGGGGACTACATCACGCAGCGGAGGGACACGCTTCTCTGACCAATCAGGATTGGTTATTTGAGATAGGTACTTCTGTCAGGGCTGCGGAGGGTCACATCCCATAGCGAGACATCTCGCTCATATTACTCAAAGAACCGGGGTTACGACAGTAACCTAAAGTTACTCAAGAACATCCACAGACCTTGCTGTGCATATTATGGGATGCACCGTGTTGACACAGCTGCTTTGTTTGAGACTTTACGCAGATATATACATTAATAAATATACAAATCTTTCTATATATAGAAAGTACTTTTCTAAAAAAACCACGCACAACGAGGTCTGTGGATATTCGTGACTGTGTCATTATATTTGGAAAGAGACATTACTGTTGATATATTTTCTTAATCAAGGTGATATTAAGAAGAGCTGCAGCAAATATCTATAAAACTAGTGCAGTCTCAGCAAAAATATCTGGAGCACTCCAGGTATAGAGAAACATTTTTGGTCAGTTTTGTCTGGTTAAACGTCTCTTTAAACTGTCCCTTTAAATGAAGCCAAACGTCGCACTTTCAGAGAAGCCCATGCAAGGCAGACATTTATGCAGGATAAAAGAATAAACAGCTTGAGAATGAAAGCTGACAGAATATTATAGAATTTAATATTTCATTTGTGTGTTTCTTCGAAGTATGAATCTCGTAACTACAGCAGGAAGTGTTGCAAAAAGTGTGATTTGATGCCTTGTTTTTGATGTCTGTAAATTTTAGCATGAGAAACAAAAACAAAAAAATTACAATTCTAGAACGCCCAACTTTATTCAGATTCATAAAAAAGATTCTAATGTAAAGGACGGACATTGGACCTTCAGGGTAGGCATCAGTATATGTAAGAACTCCTTGTTAAAAATACATTTAAAATCCTTGATAGCTATAGCCAGCAGGCTTCTTGTCCCCTTCTTAAATATTCAGTATTATTTATCTGGCTTCTAACTTTTATCTGACTTAGTTACAAAGGTTAAATATAGCCAGATAATGGGATGAGATGGGATGTGCTGTAATATTCTGTATTCATATTTTATGTTATTATGATAGTTGTGCAAGATGGATCATTCATGTAGGCATATGGGTCAAAATTGTCATAAATGTGTTCAAGCCTCAGAGTGGTCAATGTCCACACATAGAGTCAACAGTCACCAGCCATCTTGAGTAACACAGGTTACTTGAGGTTGGCTTTCCATAGTCATGATCTTTCCTCCTTAAAATACAATGCCTATCTCGTGTAAAGATAAAATAATGGAATTTGATTATTGTAATGGTGTCCTATGACTGACTGATGAGATGTTTAAGGGAATACTTATACTAAACACCACAGACATGTGTTGTCCATGTGTATGGAGATATTCTTATACCAAGCACTACAGCTATAGCCTCCCTATTGTAAGTCTGTGTCTGTGTGAATTACAGTGCATTCCCCCAGATAGTGGGTATAATAAACTATAACCTCAAGAATAAATTGAGATTTTCACTCACCTATTTATGACAAATGATAATCCCACCTCATGGTTGCTATTATCTTGGATCACACATCTCCAGAATTGAAATTTTTATTTTTTAAATTTGTTTTTTAATGGGATGCGTTGGACGTCTTCTTGCGTATTACACCCTTGCAGCACAGCACACATAGCCTTGGATACAGAGGACAGGACAGGGTAGTGGTTGCCTTTTGTGTTCATTTTACTCCACACGATTCCATCTTTTCCTTTTTTACAGTGGCGGTTTCATCCTTTTCAAAATAGACAATTTGAAACAAATACTTTACACTTAGAAAATAAAAATCACAAAAAGAGACAACTTAAAATGTATCATAAAAAGCCAGTAAATCAATGTAAAGGATAATTAACATATTGAAACAAAACCCCAATAGAAAAAAGTGAAAATTCAGGCTATGACTGTACGAACGCAGTCATTGTGCCCCGACTGCTCTTATATAAACCGTTTGACACTGAATGGGATTTTGGGGACTCCCCATTGCACGTCTTCCTGTTTAAAGTACCGCCAACATCGCTTGCTTGCAAACATAAAGGCAATCATGGCGACTGTAATATTGAAACTGCGTGATTAATGCTGTGGAGTATTATTCCAAGCTAAATTACAAAGCGGAAATATTGTAATCTTTCTTCCTCATTACCTCCCTGAAAAAAAATTAAGCTAACATTTTATTGTTTAATCTGTTCTATCACATCTTAGAATATAAGCAGACAGTCTGCCAGTGTTCCAGAGTTCTGGAATAAGGGAGGTAAACTAGACATTTTAATCTGATTACACAATGCAATGTATTCCCTATTGAATTAATAATGAGGATTAAAAAGGATATATTAACAATTTTTATTCATATTAACTATTCGTAAATGAATTTCACATAACACATGGACATAATGCTAGCACATCATATAAAAAAATGTTTTAAAAAAATTGAATAAGTTGCACACGATGAACCTTCTGACTACTACTCTTTCTGATTTTTTCACATATAATTCCATGTTCATTTGTGGTTTCTTTAGGGATCTGCAGGGAAACCTTCTCTTTCTGTGTGGTGCCTTTGGACTCTTTAAATAATGTGGCTCTGTCCCTACTGTGAGTTTCTCGGCTAGATTATTAAAAGTGGATTTATTTATGATTCAAAGGATTGTTTTTTCTGCCTCTCTCTCTCTTCAATGTCTTGGAACACCAGATAATATTATATCTATAAATACAGTAGTATAAAACAAAACCTTGAAAAACACAATTCACAATTAAATGACTCCAACGGTTTGTGAAATAATCAAATGATCCGATGAAACAAATCACTTTGTTTCTATTTTAAAGCTTAATAATAATGTTTTATTATGACAAATGAGTTCACTTTATATGTGATCATAAACAACTGATACGTGGAAAACACAGGTAAGCTAAATCAAGTAATTCTATATAAGAATAGGTACTGACCCCTAAGCAAATGAAAGTGGTCATTTTGAAAAACAAAATAAAAGTAATAATAATAACAACTTGCCTTTGTCACATTTACAACTTTTCAGAACTACCCCCATACCAAAAGGTATAAATATTATCCCAAACATCCAAAGAGAGACAGACAGACACTTGCAAAGCAATTGCAATTTTAAAAAATTAAATAAAATTTAAAAATAAGTAAATCAACAAATATGTATTAATAAATTTAGTACTTACACAATATATACATGCCTTGTGTGAAAAACGTCCGTATCACATTCTTTTTTTTAAATATGAGTGATGGCAAATGACAAAAAATGGAAAAGATTTATTGAATATTTCTGACGGATAAATTGGCTAATATACAAATTGTAATGTTCAAGGGATCCCAAAGTCTGACAACAACTTTCACTAGTAACCACATTTAGCAAACATCATATACAGCTGCATCAACAAGGGCCTGATTTATCATAAAAAGGAGAAATATAAATGTATCTTTTGTAAAATTTTGAAAGGATTTTGATGTCTCATATAAGCACTGGATACATTGTTGAACCCAATTACATTAATTGACTGTATTGAGTCATGGAAAGCCAATTCCATTATCATATAGTAATAAATTAGACTAATTTGGAATCCTGAGACAGCCCATTGGTTAGGAAAGTAATATCGTTTATACGTTGGATTTTGTGCTTTATTTTATTCTTCATATCAAACTTGAGAAAAAAGTCAAAGCCAAACAGTGCAAAAATATACAGACACAGCAAGGAAATAATTAAAATTTGAAATAAATAGTACAACTAACATAGCTTATTGATAGTACAAAAATGCTAAAATATTTTATCATTCATTCATGGGTTTTCATTAGTGGCATCTCAGGTAATGACAATGACTTTCAAAAAGCTTCGGTGGTCTCAGATTCATTGGCCTGAGTTCCAGTCGCTTCACTTCATTCACACTGAATTCCTTAGCCATTTTCAAATCCAGCGGCATTACATCAAAAATGCATTGAACACAATAAATGATTGAATAATTCATCTGAATTTAGATTGTGATAAGATATTGGCATGGCTTTTTAAACAAAACTCTCAATGTTTCTCAGATGAGGATGTTATTATTATTATTATTATTATTATTATTATTATTATTATTAATAATAATAATAATAATAATAATAATAATAATAATAATAATAATAATAATAACAAGAACAATAATAATAATAATAACAAAACCAGTTACATTGAACATTTACAGATTTTTTTTTTATGGATGTCTGTATATTTAGGCACTGTGAAAGCATGTCTAAAGAATGGGTTACTGGGGGTGTGGGTTAGATGGTTCTAGAAGTCCTCCTTCACTGGACAACGTGAATAGAAAAAGGCGACATCTTCAGTTGCTAGTTGGCTGTACAAATCGTTTTTGATAAAAACAAAAGCGAATTTTCTCAAGAGGAAATAAAAAGAAAGGCTGGGAGAGGGAAAGAGAGGACAGAGGGCCAGGCCAACACTGGGTGGGCTTAAATAAGAATGCTCTTCAGCTGACAGCCAGTTTCTACACGAAACATCAGCGAGGCAGGAGTGGGGTCTAAATGAAGTACTCTTTCTTCTCCTCTGCGTGTGCCTGGTTTCCCTCGGCGTTGATGATGGCCGTGTCTGCGTCGGGCGCATCCTCCGCTCCTTTAGCCTCGTGCGTTAGGTACGTCCCTGTGCACGCCATCCCATGGGACACGACAAAGACAAACACAGAAATGAAAGAAAACACTGTTCAGGACTGTGGCTCTACATGACCAGGCGGCTTGCGTACTATCAGGATGATATTAGGTGACCACACTGAAAAAAAGACTTATTTGGCTTGTCTTCATAGGAGAACCCTTTACTTCTTTATGGAACCCTCTACGGTAGGAGTTCAAAGTGTGGAAGCTCCCATATTGAACCATTTTGCCTGGCAAAAAATGCTTACACAAAATAGGGTTCTTCTATGGCCCTGGACTGGGGAGAGCCGCAGTGGCCGGGGGTTTTTGTTTTTTTTGTTTACGCCAATTAATGAATCAAATCAAAGCAGTGACAGTTACAGTTAACTCTCACCACCCTTTTTTTTTTTTGGTAAGTTAAGTAGTTATTTTTAAAAAAAATACAAAAAAACGCATATACCTGCGGCTCTCCAGGACCAGGGTTGCCTACCCCTGTTCTATGGAGATGTAGAGGAGCCTTTTGGAACCATATCTACGAAGAGTGTTAAGAGGTTCCAGAGGAGTTAAGTTGAGTATAGCTGAAGAAAACAAGCTACTGTACATCAGGGAAGTCTGGTGAAATAAAATTTGGTACGATGTTATATATATGTATAGTTTTAAGTCCTACAATGAACATATGTGGTCTGGTACTGACTGGTAGTCATTGCACCGGTGTTGTGTGATGCTGTATTTCAGAAAGCAGCTTTGGTATCAGCTGTGGAAGTTGGTTGGAAATAATTATGTTTACATTTTAAGTCATGGTGTGAAGAGGACCTGCATATGATCACCAATCCTGTAAATTGACATTTCAAGTTAGAATTCAGCCTGTAATTTCACAGATATTGGTTTAAAGCAAACCTGGGTCAAATATTCATTTGAAGTATTTTGATGCTGATAAAATTTTAAAACATGCAGGTACTTTGGAATTTTTAATAAAGTATATTGCTGAAATGTACAATCATAAAACATACGCTTTTTGTTCCGAACAATGGTGAAAATCGATGTTTCTTTTAAAATGGACAGTTAACTGCAGGCACTTTGCAGGTGACTAAAGAATTCAAGTATTTCAAGTAAGTATTATCCCAGGTCTAGTCTCGAGTCGAAGCTTTACACAACCAAACTTCTTCCATTTTTGACTGAATAATATTTTTTAAATGAAAGAAACACAGTCTTTATCGTCTTTATCTCTGCAATGCCATTTCATTGTATTCTACTGTATATCTCATGCACTCAGGGCATCAACCTACAAATCATAAAAAACAACATAAAATTTTTTCATTATATTGTTGGATGTAAAAACGTAAAAATGAAAAACGGAACATTGCGCCACCGTGTCCACTGTTTTGTCAGGCTGATGAAACCGGTGAGTCCTACCTTTATGCCTTGCCAGATATCGTCCAAGCACAATAATCAAACACAAGGTGATGAAAACGACTACCGCGACTACTCCCCCGATTACAGCATGGTCGGGACCGGCCTGTCCCAGAGCATTGGGATCTAGAGAGAGAGGGAGAGAGAGAGAGATGGGAAGAAATGGAGGGGCGGCGGGATGGGGAGAGGGGGAGAGGGGGAGAGAGTGAGGGATGGGGAAAAGAAAAAGAGAGAGAAGGAGAGACGTGATACACAGACAAAGAGACAGAATTAGCTGCTGATGTGCCATCTGAGATACGGTGTGTCCGTATGTTTCACACAGTCAGTTGCACAAAAAATAACACACACATCCAATATTTTGTGCAGGTGTGGGACAGGAAAAAAACATGGAAAAGGGAAAACTGAGACTTACAAAGACGTTACTGCTCCCTAAACTAACGGTATATTACTCACCATGGCATGATCAATACTAACCGATGATCAGCGTTGCCTAAATGTTGATCATGTTGCAGTTGTGAGTAATAGCTTTTGATTTAGGGTGCAGTAATTGCAGTGCACTGACTCTCTTTCCCCTTAACCACAGTCTGTGTAGAATAATTACGGGACACTTATGAGAAAATCAAAGCAACTATGATGGTCCAAAAGAGAGTAAAAGCACAAAGCAGTCTGACTTACAGAGGAAGACAAAAAAGAAAGTCATAAAAAAAGGCAGAGAAGGCCTTTGAATTATTGAGCAGCCCCCTGAAGTTTCTCAGTTTCAAGCAACGGAACAAGACAGCCATGGGGAAAAAAATGTATAAAACATTCAATGGGAAAAATGAAACATGTAAAAAATGAAGGCGATACTGGCTGGAGCATTTATTCGACCACGGAAGAGTCGACCCCTGGGTCAGCTTCTGGAGCCCCGGGACAGGTTTGACGCAGCGTGAGGCCGGCCGTATGCCAGGCTCCTGCGTGTAAACAGCGCACGCTCGCTATTCTCGCCATTGCGCTAGGCCTGGGCTCGCTCCTAACGGCCATCACCGAAGCGAATCGCCGGAGAACGTTATTCAGTGCTTATCCACGCTTCAGTTCTGTCTGACTTCACTCAAAGAGACAGGGTACGAGCCTGCTGCTTTTTGCCCCGCAGCCCTGTAACCTGAATAGAGGGTGGTGGGGTTTTTTTCCAATCCATGCTGTCCCCCCATGCCCTCATTAGTCCATGTTGATGAATCACAGCTCAGTGGTGGTGCAGCTCAGTGTTATTGTAGGTGTGCAATATTTGGGAGCACATGTTAATGTTTTTTTAATTTTTTATATCCCCCAATATTACTGGTTTTATGTTTTTAGTTTAAATGCCACTTCTGGGCTTGCCAATGCACTGGAGTTGTTGACGAAAGGTTAGTATGGTACATAAAAAAAAGTTTACACATCTCAAAACGCCTTCTATCTCAACACCAACTCACTGAAACTTAATCATAGCTATCAGCGGGTACTATAGCTTATAAATCCCTGATCTTTGTATGCCAGTAGTTATTGCTGGTTTACTTTTCTTGGAATAAAATACTGGATTTTATTTCCATATCTACCCAATTCAGCCTTTAATAACACCTGCACATTATTTTCAGAATAAATTGAGTGACAGGTGAGTTATTAACCATGTTATTAAATACCTAGCTTCATAAGTATTATGTTGTCATATCTGCAGTAAAGGCTGCAGTGATGCTCAAATACTTAGAAAGATTTGTTGAGGTATGTAGTGATATTGTACAACTGGACTCAAAACCAGGACTTTGCTGGTTTGAATTCTATGTGTGCCTGCTGTACCCTTTATATTGGTATTCACTCTCAATTTTCTTAGTGAGTATCCTACAAATCAGTAATGTGCAAGCATGTAGGTTACAAAAGTTGCCCCATTATAGTGTCTGCTACATAGAAATGTATAACTACTACTGTAATAATAATAAGAAGAAGAATGATAATAATAATAATAATAATAATACTAATAATAATAATAATAATAACAATAAAAATAATAATAATAATAATAATAATAATAATAATAATAATAATAATAATAATAATAATAATTTGGGGAAAAGTTACTATATAAGGAAGATAAAAGGAGTTGTACATGCATGCATGCCATCTGCTATTCTAATGAGCTTCATGAGTTTGCCACTTTCTAAAACAATAATGACAAGGGGATCTCTGAGACATTCACAGTACCCTGCTTTTACAAGCTGATCAAAGAATCACTTTAATCATGCAAACCGGGGTCCACATATAATGCAGTGATCCGCGCGTGCTTGGGAAGCTGCCGGTCTATGAAGGTGCTTGCTACAAGCTTTGAGTCAAACATTGAGTCAGTACATTTTTGCACAGTGACTGAAACTCAGAGATAAGTTCTCACAAATGTCCACAGGGGGTTTGACAAATGATGCTGGTCAGGGTCTTGATTGTAGTGTAAATAATGCCTGACTGTACCTCAGTGGTTTAAACCACTATTGGCTATATTTGAACAATCTTAGCGCTTGGTCGACAGCGATTGTCCTATGGCGTGTCCAAATCCACTTTTGATAATTAAGCGGCAAAATATTTGAGCAGATGGGCAGAACTTAGTCTCTTAACTAATTGTGTCTTGTGCGTAACATGCAATAAACCAATCAGTGTCATCTCCCATTCCATTTAAAAGACCTGGGGCCACATGTATGAACAGTGCTGAGCAGAAAATATATCAAAATATTCAATGAAATATATGTAAAACAGAATTTACAAATCACTGGTTTCTGCTTTTATGTGCATTTTACATACTGTCCCAACTTCTTTGGAATTGGGGATTGTACTATTGATTAATATAAATAGCGTTCTTTTGCGTTAATGATGACACTAAACTAAAGCTGTCATGTTGGGTACTCGTAGGTTTACGGATATTTTTACATGTTTTTTTATTGTACTGTTCATTGAAATATGACCAACATATTTTTACTGTTAGCGTATGCCTTAAAACAAGCCCAATTTCACATTATTCCTGGGACAATTTGCATCTATTCCCGGTAGAGAAAATGTTTTATTTTCAAGAACAATATTAATTTCTATTTCACATTGTAATCTTGCTATTTTTATGCATGTTTGTTTGTGCATGTCCCTGTGTGTAACAGACAAGAGGGTTTATGCATGCTGCTCACACGCCTATGTAGACACACATTACTATCTTAAGCTTGTGCCCTTAAGTTAGAATAGAATAGAATAACTTTTATTTCCCGCTAGGGAACTTCAGTTGTAGCCCCAGCAACAACAAAAAAGACACACAAACCCACATATCAAACAAGGACATCCAACAGAATCATTACATCAATCAAGTGAATTAAGTGAATTAAAGTGCAATACAGCCATGATTAAAAATAGCCCCCACTGTCCCGAGATGTCCAGTGTCACAAGCAGTCCAACACACAAACTCTGCCTCCACGACTCTCCATGACGCAGCGCCACGGTCTCTGTATACCGCCGAAACGGAGCACCGAACTGCATCGATCTTCCCAGTCATCTCCTCACTCCTCCCCCGCATTATGCTCTCCTTCCCTGGTTGCCTCCTGAACACTGCCTGCACTCCCGGATCAGTCTCGACTTCTTCAACTCCGGTGAAGAGCGATGGTAACTTTGTTGCTGCAGTCTGCAGATCCAACGGACATTCCCGTGCATCATGCTGCGAATGCGTCTCCGTGGTGACGACCACAAACAAAATTATATCGACGAGAAAATTCATCAATATTATCAAAACAAGCAGCAGGAGTGCCCTGAAAAATCTCAAACCCGCTTCCCTGTCCCACTACAGACACACAGCGCATGAAAAAAACGAAGACAAAAGCCCGACACAACAAAACACATTCAAATTAACAAACACGAACACGAGAGACAGCTGGACTACATGTCGCCATTACAGTGCCACGTGACGTAAAGCCCCACGTGACGTAAAGCCCCACGTTAACAATGAAACAACTGTGACATGACTTAAAACCACCAGGTTTGTGTTGTTTTTAGCACCATCGCTTTCAGCTGCATCAAATTAAGCCAATAATGCACCTTACACACCTCATTTTAAGATCAACTCGCCCAGATGGGCGCAAGTTCATTTGCTATTTAAACAATGTGGCGCTGGATGAGAAAATGACAACTGTGTCTGTCTGAAACAGGCAAAGACAGTTGCATTTGGGTTACCGCCGCTTAGCAGCGAGTGTAAGATAGGGCCCCATATCCCACATCCACATTAGAAATGAAACAGCTACTCATAATCTGAGATAAAAATCAGCTCTTATCAGCTCTTAGTTATTACTGAGTAACGCCAACGTAGGTAACATAGAACAACAGTTAGCGGTATTCTTAATTACACATGTGAATATTTAGAAATATTTTATTCACACTCATAGGCCATATCTTCATGATACACAACACATAAACCTTGCCTGTTCATTTCACAATGTTCCTTCATGATATAGAATGATTTCATTTGTACAGGAGAGATGTAACAGGGCTGGCCTTGTTTTGCATGTGTAATTAAGAATACCAATAACTGCTGTTTCATGTTACCTACATTGGAGATACTCAGTAATAACCTCTTGTTAACAAATTATTTACAATTTAACTACACAGGTATAGGTGCAACTTAATGTAAAGTGTTCCAGTGTTACTATTTATATCAGTTTAAAGGGCAGAGGTGGTCAGCAACGCCACTGTTCCATTAAACGTGTTGGAGCGACTGAAATTTGAATGATGAAAAAACAGCCCTCAGCCCTCTTGCTTAAGGTTGCTACTTTTTTATGTTTTGTTACACAAGCAAGAACATTTGCATTTTGAATTTCATTTCTGACAATCACAATTCACTGATGCAAATATAAACAAAAGTTTAGACTTTTTCTGCGAGACGATTGAAAAAAAAAAAAAAAAGTAAACTGAGTCCTCCTTGAAACTGTCTGTTTCCTACAATTCTCCCTGCCAGTGTGAAATGCACCTGCTCCCCATCACTGCCAGTGTGAGTCCATAGAGGGGTCGGGAGCTATGGAGGCTTATCTTAAACAGAACAGCCTGCTGCAATTCTCACACCACCGAAAATGTCCTTGGACAGAGATGCAGGTATGAAGTTATTTTAATAATCCTCTGGCCAGACACGTCATGTCAGTCCTGTTCAACATATTCAAATGACTTTGATGCAATGAAGGCGGCTATTGGAACCCTTTACTGCAAAATTGGTGATGAATCAGCTCAGTACACATGTTGCAAGCAATCTACCTTCTCTGTCAAATTATGAGACTTCAAGTGATGTCTTTGGATGGGATTCAATGTCGTCCTCCTACTTTCCCTTACAAAACCTGAGCTTCGTAATAAAACAATTATTTTTATTCATTTAGCCTATTTCTGAACTTGCTGAAGTGTGAGGTTTGAGTCAAATTTGAGGACAAGTGGAGATTTCATCCAGGCCTTAGTCTCAAAAATATGACATTTCCTCACTGGGCTTGTAAAAGTGTGATTGCCACATTGGTGAACCAACTTAATCTTGAATAGATACGAAAAGCATGTGCTGATACTGGTAGAAGCCCTGATTTGCTACATTCAGATGGCATGAAAGGTTTCAAAAGTACCAATTTCCCTGTATTCACTATAACTTTTACCTATGAGTAACCCATTTTCCTGAAACCAACATTTTTAGCTTATAGCCTTCTCAAAATAGGAGTGAACATTTTCAAACATTGTCATATTGGCCAATACGGGACTGGCCCAAATGCCTCAAGGTAAATGAGATTAACAAAATGGTACAGACATGGTTATTTATTTGTTATTTTTCTTCAGCCAGTCATATACACATGAATGCATGTGGGCAAACATTATTTCGCTTTTGTTATTCTTCCATCTGGCTCATCCACACTAGCCAGACGCGCCACGTCAAGTACGTAAGTGTCATCTTCAATCTGTTTATCCGTAGCTGTTTTCACTTCTGAATTCTTTCCTATGGAAGACGCGTTTTCACTGACCTGCGTTAGCAGGAGATCGCAGATACCAGAGGTGAGCAAGAGGCCTTTCCAAAACACACAGACTTGCACTATGCTAACACGCACATACTCCATATCTGGCAACAGAGAGATGGTTTGGGGCTCGTTCGATAGCTCAGACCCTTGATGACTTATAGCCATTTAGCCAGCCATGTGTTCCATACTGTACCAGTGTAAACTACAGCTGAATCTAGTCTCACCCCCCAATTCCCGTAGAGATCCATTCAAATGCAGAGAGGTTATAGTATCGCTTGTAACAGTACCTGGAAATAAGATATCGAGAGTCTTTTGATGTTGATGGGTCACAGACTTCAGGAAGTAACAGCATGCAAAGGATATGCGACCAAATATTAAATATGACACTTTAAAAATATGTTAAAGCAAAGGGTATGAATACTTATGTAAATGAGAAATTTCAGTTTTCGATTTTTAATACATTTGCAAAAATTTCTAAAAACATGTTTTCACTTTGTCATTATGGGCTATTTTGTGTAACACTTTGAGACAAAAAAATGAACTAAATTTATTGTAGAATATGTCTGTAATGTAATAAAACATGGAGAAGGTGAAAGGGGTGTTCAGACTTTCCGGCTTGACTGTAACTGTAGGCTGGCCAAGCACCCAAGCGGGTTGAGAGCAATTAGGTGTTCATCCGGTGATGTGGCTGCTATTTGTGTTGCTCAAAATGGCTCTGAAAAGCACTCGCTCAAAGAATGGTTGCATGTTCCAACCTTTGCCATGTGCTTTTGCTGTCCTTGGGTTACCGACAAATTAGTTCCGCCCAATCACACACCACGATTCCCACAGGCAACGATGTCATCAGTGAGAGACTCTTCTCCAATCATTGCCAGCTCACGTGTAAAAACCGTGCCACAGGCATTGATGTAATCAGTGTGAGACTCTTCTCCAATCGTTGCCAGCTCTTATGTAGAAACCGTGTGGTTTCGGGTATAAAATAATGACTCGCTTGCAGTGCATTGGAGAAGTGCACCTGCTGTTGTACTTTCAGTGCAGTTGATGCTAGCAGAGCACTAGCTCTATACTACAGTGTTACTGCCTGTTCAGCTCTTCAGTGAATAAGGTGACAACATGAAGCATTCAGTTTGAAGCAAAGCCACAAATTTGATACTTGGCTTTTTAATGCAATGAAAAAAA
This sequence comes from Ilyophis sp. 1 JC-2022, assembly GCA_022702515.1. Classification (NCBI taxonomy): domain Eukaryota; kingdom Metazoa; phylum Chordata; class Actinopteri; order Anguilliformes; family Synaphobranchidae; genus Ilyophis; species Ilyophis sp. 1 JC-2022. Next base: position 97,546,857 of record CM040402.1, on the reverse strand, counting down.
ATACATGAACCATATTAATTCAAATCAGGGCACAGATGAACGAGGAGCTGCTCTGAAAAGCAGAGGGACACATGTTGTCACATAATTCCAACACAGCTTGTTGGAGCTCAATATTAATATTAAACGATCCTTTACTTTGTTTATTTATTTTGAGCTCAGGCTATTTGTGATCAATGGAAGTTCCAACCAATACTACATAAATTATTATGACTATTATTTATTTTTCTATGGTAAAATATGTAAATAATAAAATGTGTTTCATTACTCTCTGCACCTTTTCAGCTTGGTCATGTCTCTGGATAATAAAAACTGTTTAATATGGGGTTTATTAAATGAGCATTTATTCTGGTGCATATTAACCAAATTCATCATGGCTGCCACTGAAGAGGTAGTTGGAGAGTAGAGAGGAGTAAAGGTGAAGGAGAATGATACATTCCCCACACCCCAGAACATATTATTTTTTAATAAGGCCAGAGACAACCCTTCCATTACGATTTAATATTGGAATATGCATGCAAATTCTTAGTTTAACGTTTATACTTCTGTGCTCCATCCAAATAGTGTAATTCTACTCTAAGACAATATGTTCATAACACAAATTATCTATAAAGTTCCTATTTATAAAACATATGAACCTTATTATTATGTATTCATTTGCATTTCACCATACACACCTTCAGTCACCCTCGACATAAACGTTCACCTTATTGATCTCATAATTTGTAGAAAATTGCATGAATTTCCTGGAGCCAAACATTCTTATTTGGGCAGTACTCCTACTCCTACATAAATAAGAGACGATGAATACCGTGGAAGACAGAGAATGAGGCTTGCATGAACATATGGAACACCAGAACATTAGAAAATTATGGTCATGGGAAGATCTTGGCTAATGCTAGCCTACGTCCTGAATAAACAATTTTGGCCAGTAGAGTGCAGCTAGGTCATCAGTCCCCTAAAAAATGTCTTCATTATACATAGAGATGCCACTCCAGGAAGCAGAGACTTTACCATATTGCTAAAACACCAGGGGCCCTATATTACACCCTAAGCAGCGCTAACCCAAACGCAAGTGTCTTTGCTATCTTACACCCGGTGCAGGGTTCAGTATAACGCCTAGCGCTCACGTCGTTTAAATACCATGTATTCTTGCTCTCTTCGCAAGTGAACTGGGCGTGTTGGTCTTAAAATGAGGAGTGGCCAGGATTATTTTTGGCGCATTGCTATCTTGAGCTAGCAGAAAGCGCTTGCGCTAAAACCACCACAAACCTGGTCTAAAGTCATGTCGCAGTTGTTTACGTTATTTTAACGGCGCAAATAAGTGCGTCTACATAGGCGTGTGCACAACGCGCGGACACCCTCCTGTCTGTTACACACAGGGGCGCGCACAAGCATGACTAAAATCTCAAAGTTACAATATGAAATATTATTATTGTGTAGGGCAGGCTATATCAAAAAAATGCATAATAATAAAAGGATCCATAGGTCAAAGACTACATACCTGTCCTTTCAGCCCACTCCATCAGCATCCAGGCGATGTGCGATGGTACGTGTAAGGTTACATGTATAGACTATTCGCAATTATCCTGGATCAAGCTATATTTGCCAATAGTTACTGTAATGTTTATGGTTCATGCCTCCGTTTGCTCTATTGTTAGTAATAGTAAGTTCTGACCAGCAAAGGGCGCTCTCGAACGAGGAAGGTCGTCCATGGAAACAGACTCTGTATGCATTCCTCAGAAACTACCGCGCCACGCCACACTGCTCCACGGGAATGGCTCCTACTGATGTGCTGTTTGGCAGGCCCCTGAGGATCAAGCTACCTGCGCCCCCTCTCCCCTTTCAGTCCCAGACTGATGCAAAGCTACGACGAGCTGATGTTATGGCAAAGGACAGGATGAAACACAATGCGGAAAGGAGGCGCCGGGTGGCTCCTTTGGCTCTGAAGGTTGGTGATAGGGTTCTTTGTCGTCAAAAGAAGGAAGGGAAGCTATGCCCTGCGTACCATCCCCACCCATACAAGATCATCGCGATCAAAGGCTCCATGGTGACAGCTGAACGCAACGACCACGTCATCACCAGAAACACATCTTACTTTAAGACTCTACCAGAGGCTGATCATCACTCTCAGTCACGTGGGTTGAACACCATGAATGACATGCAAGGTGTCATGGACTGGACTGAAATCAATCCACAGCAGACTCCTGAACTCGCACGCCCTGACAGCCCCAGGCCACAGTCACCTGTTCACAGATACCCAGTTAGGGAAAACAGAAGACCCCCATCATACCTCACTGACTTTGAATAATGTGAACTGATTAGATTAAAAAGAAAGTGTTGTGTTCAACTGATATATAGTTATTGTTAAAGAAAAAAATGTAAAGAAAGGAGGGTTGTAATGTTTATGGTTCATGCCTCCGTTTGTTCTATTGTTAGTAATAGTAAGTTCTGACCAGCAAAGGGCGCTCTAGGTTTTACTCTAGGTTATTCATCCAGGGCGGGGACTCTTGATACGGTAGCTAGAGAAGCAGTGGGGAAGATCGGGATGATATAGATTGTTAGCCATGACAGCAAGGATTGATCTGTAATGTCTGAGAACGTTCATTAAATAGTGAAACTGAGATTAACGTGTTGAATGCTCAATTCTAAAACTTTACAGTTCCTGTAGCCGAATCTTCCGGGGGGGACAATCTTCTGTTACGGGACAATGGCTATCCATTAACATTTTTTGCTGATAACACCTATATCAAGCCGAATTTACACCTAATGCCTGAATTGTCATTCAATGGAAAACTCGCGCACTACAATAGACGGACATTTGAGTTCTGAAAATGCATTTCAAATATCAGTACAATACAGAGGCTCGTTTCATGAAAGTTGCGGCGTGCAAGCTGCGATCCGCGATCAATTTCTCGTGCACTTTTTGGAGTGTTTCACGTAGAAATCGCAATTGCACGCCATGAACGCATGTCGCAAAGCGCGTTCATGACGGAAATCAGTAAATCTCATCCCCCTGCCTCGTTTTTTGTATCGAACGAATATTCTATCCATTACAAAAAATAAGTTTATAAAAGAAGGCCTATGTCTTCAAACTTTTTTTTGAACTACACCTACAGTGCAGGCTACTTAAAATGCACTTTCATTTTAATTTGCAGAAGCGGTTTCAAGTAGCCTATAAGTTTAGAAGTAGTTATAATAAATGGTAATAATATATGGTAGTTATAATAAATGGTAGTAGCCTATAGCTACTTAACGTTTAGTTCCAGGAAATAAATAATACTGGAAATACTTTAAATACAAAGGCCTATTTAGTTTTATAAAGTTGTCTACGTAAAATATAGTCTACTTTAAAATAAACTTGATGTACTTACATTTACATTACAGGCATTTAGCAGACGTTCTTATCCAGAGCAACTTATACAACTTTTTATTAAATTTATCCATTCATGCAGCTGGATACATACTGAAGCAATTCAGGTTAAATACCTTGCTCAATGGTATATCGGCACTAAAGAATCCTACCTGGGAATTAAACCCGCAACCTTTCGGTTATACAAGCCCAGTACCTTAACCATTATACTACACTGTCGTGCACATTTCAAAATGAACTTTTAAGTAGGCTACTACGTTTTTGTAAGTGGTATCTCCGTATTATCTAGATGGTGGAAGTGATCACAAAGAAGATTCTGCCCCCGTCTTCGCACAATCAAAGGAAATGCATACTTGCGAGAAAAAAATAATAGTCGCACTTTTATTTGCGATTTGTGATGCATTTTTGTGAAACGCGTTTTGACAAGAAATTGCGATCTGCGAATAAAAATTCTCGCAAATCTCTTTGTGAAACGAGCCCCAGCTCTCTTGGCCTACAGCCTGTAAATAAATAGAATGGTTTTGACTGAAAAAAAGTTAAAAACCTTGTCCAGTGAATATTGCATTATTGTTTTTCAAATAGCCTATAGGCTCCATTCGCTGTGCATAAGGCATTTTCGATAGCTGAAATAAATATCACCATGTTAACTGAATTTGAACCTTATTCTTTGTCCTTCATATTTAAAAAATTACAGTGACAAGGTTTCAATACTCTCAATGTTACGGTTCTAACCGTTCCACGCCATGTTTTATGTTTATTGTTATGTCACGCCCTTATTTGTATTCACGTTCTGTCATAGTTTATTAGTTTGCATACATATTTCCATGTTTTTCCGCAGCCTTGCGTTCATGCTGTTTCTTCTCTTGCTGTCACTCACGCTTCCCTAATTGTTTCATTCTCCCTTGTCTAATTACTAATATACTAACATTAGATCAGGATTGGGTAATACTAACTATCTAACCATGTGTTCATGTTTACCTTACGTTTCTCGTACATGTTAATTACTAATTTACTAACGCTAGGTCAGGATAGGTTAACTACTAACGATTTACTAATTGCCTCGTTACGTGTCTCATTTTCTCAAGCTGTTGTGAATTTCCTGCTGCTCTCAAGCTAAGTGTCTGCACCTGTCTACACCTGCATATAAGATCAGTGTTCATGTCATGTCCTTGCGAATTCAGGGAGGGCAGGTAACTTTTTTGTGGGTTCCAGCGCATGTAGGGGTGAAGGGGAATGAGAGGGTGGATGAGTTGGCAAGGAGGGCATTAAAGAAAAATAAAATAGAAATGCATATCAGTATTAGTAAAGCGGAGGTTAAATGTGTAATCTGGGAAAAAATCTATCAAAAGTGGCAAGCAAGGTGGGACAGAGAGGGGAAAGGAAGGCATCTTTATCAAATTCAAAAGAGTGTCAAAGTTACTAGGGTAGGTAGTGGAAACAGGAGAGAGGAAACTGTGTTGACAAGGTTAAGGTTGGGGCACTGTGCACTAAACAAAACACTGAAAATGATAGGGAAACACCAGACAGGCTTGTGTGGGGGATGTCAGGGAGAGGAATCAGTGGAGCACGTAGTGATGAGTTGTAGGAGGTACGGGGCACAGAGAGAGAAGATGAGGAATAAATTGAGGGAATTGGGGGTGCAGGATTTCACATTAAAAGTTTTACTGAAAATGGGTGAGAGAGCACAGGTCAGGGTACTGTTAGCCTTCTTAAGGGATACAGGAGTTTTTAATAGGATATGATGGACAAGCAGGTATAGGGTGCTAGAGTGTCTGATATGGATATGGAGTGTATAGTAGAACTAGGTAAAATGTAGTTTAGAATGAAGGGAAGTAGAACGAAAGCCTATTGTCTGATCCACACTCCGGAGCAGAAGGTGGCGGTAATGCACCAACAAGCTGGATGCCAACCGCCGTAAAAACACGAAGAAGATGTCCTTGCGAAATTGTTGCCTCACTAGCACTCTTAAGCATTTGTCAAGTTTACGTTTTCTGATTTCCTGTTTTGATCCAAGCCTGTTTTTTGACCACTGTTTACTGCCAGCCTTTTGTTTTCACTGCCTGTCCTGACCACGATTCCTGCTTGCTGATTTTGTACTTTTGCCACGCGGCGAGGACTCCGGTCTGACCCTGCTTGTTTTTCGACTATTCTTTTGCCCTCTCCCTTTTGTACCTCTGCCACGCTGATTGCCTTCCTGGTTCCGAACTACTGCCTGGCTTACCGACGACGAGACTGCTTTCTCCCTCGGTACTTTTGTTTATTGGCTGGATTTTTTTGTGTATGACCTTTGCTTGTGCTAAGACAACGATTACTGGATTTTCCTTAATAAAGCCCTTGCGGGTATTTATTACATCTGTTTGTTCTGAGTCGTGCTTCTCGGGTCCAACCCTCCACGCACTTCGTCTCACTCAACTTATTAAAACCACGCTGATTTCACCTGTTATTCCATAACTGAACAAGACGATTTAAAAAAGAAAGAACTAAGCTTTGAACTAAGTTTAATTAGAAACGTAAACAAATTTGCACAATTAATTCACAATTAATTTTAATTCCATTCTCTGCATGCGTGCTTTAACTTCATGCAGGAGCAGTTTGGTTTCCCCTGCTGTAAATCGCACTTTTCACTGTGTTCCTGGGAAAGTGGATTGTTTTAAAGCATTACTAAAACAGGTTGGTCATATTTCCATAAGCAGTACATTATAAAACAGCTTTATTGTATTTAGTGTCACCATTAGGGCAAAGTAACGGTATTTATGTTATTAATCAATATTAGAATGCAGGTAATGAACTTCGGATGGTTGAACTTCGAGAACTCCATGAGAACATCCTCATGGAATTGATGATTGACAATGCTTCATTGCATATCATCAAACAAATGCATAATCAAACAAAATGTGTTAACCAAGCAGGTTAATTTGGAGTTTTCTAAGGTGACGGAAGCCATTGGTAGCTTGTTCTCAGCTGTTGCGAAATTTAACAGCATATATTTTGCTAAATAACAGCACTGTCGAGAATTACCCGGAACTCATAATGCTTAGTCTGATATAGCCTATTGATCACACTAAACACGCACGAGCATGTCTTTCGCCATAATATAAGCTTTTCCGCCAAGGTGAAAAAGCAGGCTTTTAAAGAGAATGTGACTGGTTTATTTGATTGGTTTATTGCATGTCACACCCAAGACACGCCTATAATTACTGAAGAGACTAAGTTCAGCCCATTTGCACGTTGCGCCGTGCTTAGCGCTCAAAATACACGCCGTCAAACTAGCAAAAGTGGACTTGGGCACGCTCTAAATGCACTTAACGCCACGCGCGTAGACCAAACGCTAAGATCGCTAAAATAGAGCCCCAGATCTTCCTGACAGCTGATGTTATCCCTCCAGTACTCTATCCTAAGATTGATTTTGACCTAAGATAGATTTCCTCTTGACTCCTGTTAATTTGTGAGCAAAACAAAAAATAAACACACACGCACACCTGTGCACATTGTTGGGTATATAGCTTTTAGATTATGGCCTTCAATAAATAAAAAATATAATAAAAAATACTTGCTAATAGTCCATTCTATAGTACTTGATTATTAAGAGCCCCCCTCCCCCCCGCCCCTCTAATCCACAGACACAAAGGCAATTACGACACGCTAAGGCGCTGTCTTATCTATGATATACATCTTAGGAAGTGGTTATGGTGTCCGCTCCCTTGTTCGGGAGAAGGCCAGAACACAAAACTATTCATGAGGTCAAAGCCCAGCATGGCCAGAAAATACCACATGGCCAAATTTTTTTTTACCACATGGCCTTTTCCATTTTAGGTTTGAATGCCAGTCTGTTACATTCAATTGAAATCAGCAATAATGTTATGACGTAATAATTGTTAGTAAAAGACATACCAGTTTGGAATTTACATTTTTAAAGGCAGCTCCAGATTCAAGCAAAGATTAGAGTGTTACTACTAATCTTGTTACATGGACGTAATATTTGGTGTGAAATGTAATATTTTGCCTACTGGCTCAACTTCATTCTGGAGCCCACTATATTCATGTTCGGACTTGTTAAAAAGAGGCTAAACCCTCAACTTCATTCTGGAGCCCACTATATTCATGTTCGGACTTGTTAAAAAGAGGCTAAACCCTCAACTTCATTCTGGAGCCCACTATATTCATGTTCGGACTTGTTAAAAAGAGGCTAAACCCTTAATAATAACGTCATGGTGCTTAGCCCTGTTTTGAGCAAAAAAAATGCACATTAATGAATAAGTAAATTTGTCAGCTATTAGATAAGCCCGTCCTGGTCATAAAAGAGTCTGACCCCCTACCCCCTCCTTCCAAACCTTACCTCACATCATTCAATCAGGGCACAAGACCTCAATGCTTGGGGAGAAAGGTATTTATGGTGGGTCCGAAGGAGAAGTTTTTTCTTTTCATTTTTGGCTAAGTTTGGGGGCTGTGAAACGGGAAAGTCCTGTGAGTGGTGTTAGCGGTGTTGCAATTCCTGGAGTCTACAAAGAGACAGACAAGTTTTTCCTTGGTTGTGTAAACTCTTGACCCGTGAGTTTTTATAGCTGGCTTTCTTTTATTCCTCCTGTGTTATTCTGGCAAGTTTGGGCTTATTTCTGTAGGGCGGTCTCGAAAGAGGTATAGAAAAAACGAAACAAAAACTTTCTCGACACAGGAGAGTGTTACTACTAATCTTGTTACATACTCAGCACAGGAGAGTGTTACAACGTCCGCAGAAAAAAAAGGAAAAGCGGGCGCAGCCCATGACAATCTCTCTCTCTTTTCTGGTAATTTCAATTTAACATGTTTTAATTTAATCTTTTTTTGTATATTATAAGCAGTGAGCCTACGTTCATTAATGAATGTACGATTCCAATTCATTACTCTAATGACAAATCTTCCTGTAATAAAATGATTTAATCTAAAGACCTGATTTATACTCTGTTTTGACTTGTTAGTTGATCCACCAGGTTACTCTTCGACTGACTTATCAACAAATTTGCTGATTTAATTGATGATTGTCATTTTTAATAATAATTATTAAATTAAATCCATTCAAAATAATTAAATGTAGGTTGAGTGAGGGGTTTTAGCACACGCTTGTGTTCAGTATTCTGAACACTCTGAAGTGCTGGGAATTTTAACAAAGGCACTGAGTGTTAGAACTGCTGGATTCTGAAATTTTTTTTTTTTTTTCTTAAACCTAACTTCCCCAACAACACACATGCATGTATACACACGCACACACACGCACACGCACGCACGCACACACGCACGCACACGCACACACACACACACACACACACACACACACACACACACACACGCAGCATGGACATATCTTTGGATCAATTTTTACAAATATGTTATGCTCCATACAGTTTGAGTGTACGGTAAATAGTGCATAGCATGAGTACAGAAAGTACTGCATCTGAAATCTCCTTCCTCATATCAGAAACATAAATTGCTTTGGCCTAGAAAAAATGTTTGTCAGCATAAGCGCATGATTAATTCAAAACATAATTTAGAAGTGTGGTGAGATGGAAAACTGCGGTAATTTAGCTGCTTATTAGATCTCAGCTGGAATACAAGCCAGACAGTAGTGAAGGTGGACTTGGCCACATAACCTATAGACAAATTTAAAAAGATAAAATAACATATGAATAGCTTTAACTCACTTTCATTCAGGTGTTATAACATTTGTGTAATAGACACATATATTGTTACGTACTGCTAAGTAGTGTAAAACCGGTTGGTGGTAAAATCTTTCACACAATTTGACTGCAATCACACAGTTAAAATTGGAACAATCACAAGTGATAACTAGATAATTCCTCATTCCTCAATAATTCCTCATTCCTCAATAATTCCTCATTCGTCAATAATTTTATGATTCAATTTTGATGTTGAAATGTTGAAACATAGTCTTCACAACTGAAGTACAGTACATTTGTACCACGTACAGTGATGATATATGGTTATGCTTCAAACAATATGCTTCTTTGGTACAATGAAATACATAGAAACACACAGAGCTGTAAACCACTTCATAAACCATTTCACAGCTTTACAAATTCTAAAATCAAACCTTTAATAAATATTTTTTAATTAAATGTTGTATAAAATATAAAGACAAATTGACTTTCCTGAGGAACAGGAAGTATAAAATACCCAGCAGTAGTTTTTTGCCACTGAAATATTTGGCTGCATATTGAAGAAAAGGACTAAATTAGTATTACTTGGTTTGACTTCTAAATCCACATGCTCTAATCAAATATTACAAATCAACAATCCAACAAACTGCAGAATAACTGGACTTTGCTCGACCTTGGTACTTTTCACTAACAATGGAAGTTCCATTTCAGTCCTTGTGCCGCAGGGGATAATGGCCAACCAAACTGCCGGGACTTGAAATGGATGTCAATACAGACCACATGCCTTTTGGCTGTAATATTTGCCAGGGGGGTCAGTGAGCTCCATGTAGCTTCACAAGGCTTGCTCTGGGCTACAGTTGGACAGGTTTGAGGGTGGTAGTGAGATTCAACCTTGTACCCCTGTGGAATGTACTGTCCCAGGCCCAGCTTTATAATACCTTGCCTGCCCGAACTTTCAGAATATGTACTGTTTAAATGATATGCTGAGAACGCAGCACTTTGGCTTTTAACAATGACAAACTCAACAAATAAATAAATAAACAACTAACCGCACCTCAGCTGGGCTGGATTATTAACAGCGGTTCTCAGTTTAGGGTCAAATTCAAGGCGCATTTAAGGCCAAGTACATTCCAACTTCCTCCTTCATTTGAAAAGTATTACTTTTACCCATCCCTAAGAAATGTCTTAATACATTTTATCCATCTCTGAGAAATGTCTTCATCTAGTAACTTGTATGCATCCCATACTCCAAGTGTCACTTGTTCAGTGACATTCAGCTAATGGTACCATGGCTTTGGAATGGTTGGCCTAAAGATATCTGCATTGTTGAAATTTCAACCAGCGCATTAAAACAACTTTAAGGTTTTTTTCTCAAAACCTGAAACCTGAAAACGTAAAATAAATGACAAAGTCGAATGTTACGTTTTATGGAAAGGCTCAATGGCATCCAAGGGCAGTGTTTATGTGATCATATAAACCACTAGATGAGAAAATGGGAAGACTTATATGGAATTGTTATTAAATGCTTAATGTCTAACGAAAAATTGCCTTTTTTTCCTTTTATTTCCTTATGGAGAAACTGTAAATACCTAGCTCTTTGTATATATAATAGCTCTTTGTGATCAAATTTGCCACAAGCTTCAATCCCGCAACCATCACTATTAATACTATCATAGTGAGTGCAACTTAAAATGGTTTGGAGAAGGCTAAATACATTAGTGATGAACGTTAAATACTTCCATGCACCATATGTGCCTATACAGAGATGGAAAACAATGTTACTTCTATTATGAAAAAGTAACAAACTAAACCTTTATTCAGAAAAATGTTTAACAAAAACATCAGCTTGTCACATTCTCTTCTTAATAATACATTTCACAAAGGCATATTGTGGATAAAATATCAAAATATTGTAGGATTCAATATTTATATTGGTTTCAGTACACGTCCAACATTTTGAGGCAGAGTGCAGATAGACAGCCTTAATGCAGGCTCCTTTTTTGAAACTTCAAGACATTTCTGAATTCGGTACATCCCACACCTTCAGGTCAAGTCTAGGACTACTGCAGTTAGAACTTGCATTTGGATTGAAGCCACTTCTTGAAATTGGGAGTAAAACAATACAGGGGCCTCCACGTATCAAACTGCCTCACAGTGCTATAGCTACATGAGTAATGAACTCATTTAGTTACACTGGACACTTGAGACGGATTTCCAATGCCATTCGCAGGGGAATGTGGTGTGGGTTGGAGTGGTTTAATTTGATTTAGAAACAAATTACTGTTTCTAATTGTTAAAAATCGGGAGTCTGGTGGGAGGCTGGGGTCCCACTGAGCAGCTGAATTATTTAACCCAGCACAAATATGATTGTTAGCCACAGCATGCTTCATACACATTAGAATGATAATCTAATAATCAAATTAGCGGGCTAACACTAATGATGGCAGTGTGCCAGACAGGCTCAAAACTACTACATGATTCAATAATCACATGCTGAGGATCTCTGGCAGAAATTAAGAGCAGAAATTAGTGTAAAATTATTTTTTAAAAACCCATCTTGGACTCCCTTCCAAAAGATGGTTTAATATAGGCCTACTGTACGTCAGCATAGATCAATTGAATATAGGCACAATTAAATGTAATAAATTTTCCAATAAAGTATTCAGTTCTGCTTTGTATATATTTATTCCAATTTCTTCCAAAATTCTTCCTTACTGATAGCTTAATGGGAATTATCAATGCTAGCACTTCATGACCAAGTACAAATTAATTAATGAGCCCATTGAACAAGGCACAAAATCTCACTGTCACCCCTATTCTTTCCAATGCCAACACAATATCCTCAGACTATGCTTTATAACCCTGTTACTCAAATCCCTCCCTTTACCTGGGAGTCAAGTGTGAAGACAATCTGGCAAATCGGTAGCACTAATTGTTCAGTTAATTATCTGGGGAAAAAAAAACAGGGCCGAAGTTGGATTCAAGGGCCAGATTTGAGTGTCAATGCCTATTAACAAGCACATTCATTCCTTTTCCATTTGACGGGAAAAACCCAGTTATGGAACTGTACATAGACAATGCCATTGCAAACAAACACATTAAATACAAGGATTCTCAGACATGCCTCGTTAAATGCAGCAATCTCTTGAAATGAGACAGAACAAATGCACTAAAAATGGAAGGACTCAACATACCTCCAGAAAGGCTGTTGTATGGTAATTTATTTCATATTTACTCAATCAAACCATTGACCAACCCATATATTGTCAAATCTAAAGCAGATATGGAGTGGGCATAGTTGCTGGTAGAAATTCTCAAACTATATTTAAATAAATATGGATCTTAATGGGACATTGATTTTCTATTGGAGGGTGGGTGGGTGGGTCAATGTTTTGATGGCCCCTAATGTTCTGTAGTGAAACAGCAGTATAGCGCCCCCTGCTGTGCATCTCCATGCAAGGCGATGGTTAGGTTCATGCTGTGTGGGGTCTATGGCATATTCTGGCCCAGTGTTGGCTATGCAGCGCGCTGTCATTCGGCCATAGTCTCCGAGCGGGCAGGCGGGTATTTACCTGTCGTCGGCCCCGGAAAGTCTTTGGCTGTTGCCATGGCTGCACGGGAGCAGGGGGGGGGACGAGGGGAACACATCACAGATAAAAAAAAGACCACACAGAGACCGAAAATAAACAAACAAACAAATGAATAAATGAAACACAGAAGGATAGCGTGTTTTTAACATATACGCTTGCCCCCGGGCTTGTGTCCATCGATAGAGAACATGTTTTATGACCCCACATTAGCAGCACAAAGACAGCGGACACTCTGAAGCTGGGTTGACTCTTGACAACGACGGGACAAATGATTCAACTAACAGAATGCGGGTAGGGAGACAGTCTGGTATTAAAAGAAACTATGGGCCAAAGATCCCCCGCTCCCTCTTTCCCTCTGTCTTGATTTTTCACTCTTTCCCTCTTTCTTTTCTCATAGTCTCCGCCTCTCACTCTCTCCCTTTTCACAGACATCAGGTTGCAAGGAATTAGGTTACACTGAGCTCTGACTGAAAAAGGTGTCAGCATATTAGACTTCTTTGACAGCGCCGCATTGAGTAATTGCCACACATCCTGACTGCACACCTAGAGTGCATTTTTACCGCCACTTCCCCCCCCACCCCCCTCCCTAGCCTGAATGGCAGCCCGCTTTTAAGAGATGTCACTGCCTCTCAGCTAAGCGCGCTTGTAAACCTTTTATTCCAATTTGTACCATCTGAGACTGCCCAACATTAAGGTGTGGCGGTGACTTAAAAAGCGGAGAGGGGAGGGGAAAAAATAAAACGCACCTGGGGTTATTCAAACGATGACAGGAAGATTGATCTCATCCCACTCCAGCTACAGGCTATGTGCCTCCTCAGAGGGAGCAAATCTGCACTTACCGTTTGATCACTGCCACTCAAACCCTTTGTACAGTACTCCAGATAGCTGAAACCTCCAAGAACAAAGAAGAAGAAAAAAAACATCTTGGTTTATTCCGCCACTTCTTGTTTTTCACAGTGGAATTTGGTGTGCTCGGCATACAGCTCGCAGCATTGGCGCTAGCTAAGGCTAAGGGTGCGGGGGAGGGGAAGCGCGGAGGAACCGCTCGCTGCCTCGCGCACTCCTGAAATGAAAACGCACGTTCCATATTTTCCGAAGGGCATTCCTCAAGAGTCCTTCATTTAGAGAATAATAATAAAAAATGATTAAAAGGGTCTAATTAAGTCTTTGAAAAAAGGAAAATTGACTTTTTTTCCCCACGTCCCACATCCATGTTTTTAAAGTCTCTTTGGGCTTTTCTTCCTTTTTTATATGAGAAATGGCAGGGGCCTGCCATAAAAAAAGACCCACAACTGCATTAATGTTTCACCACAGCTTTTCAGTGTAATTCAGTAAAGCAAAATCAATCATCATCCCATTTTTAAAAAATCGTTTTCCGGATTCAGTCGCCAAAGGTCTGAAGCGCACGCATGCTGATCATGAGTAGCGAGCAATAAATATTTTAAAATTCTGAATAACCGTTGCATTTTATTTAACCTCTGAGCCTCATAAGGCCATATCACATTTGCAGGCCATGGAAATTATTTCAGCTGGTTTTACAAGGGAAAAAAGCCCCAGTAAAATTGTTTGGCTCTAACAGCACATAATGTAGTTGTAAGACAGCATTAGCACACTCACTGGAGGGCTACACCGAAGCGTACGGGCGTAACGCGTGCGCAGCCCATGAAAATTATCTTGCACGTTCTCCGAGGCTGCTACACCAGAATTGAGTGCGTAAATATATACGTATATATATATTGGTTTGTTGTCTTGGGAGAGTATGGGTAAGTAGTTGTATTTGATTATAGCCAAGCCTACAGTTGTTAATCAGAGAATTATGATCTGAATCAAAAACGCTAAATGTATCAGCTGGCGAAGTCAACTAGCATTGTCAGTATTGTCAACTACAAGTGAGTTCAGTCGTCATCTCCAGCATCTGTTTAGCAAACTCCGCAGTGTATGCTGAAACCCTATTGATGCTAGCATCGAAGGGCCACGCCGTGCCCAATCAGTGCCTGCATGGTTGTCTATTTATTGCCTGAATTCGAAAAGTGCCATTTTTTTATGTGTAAGTGTGCAAAAATAGACTCCGGTTCTATTTAAGATTTATCGTGCGCAAGGCTCTCGCAACTGCGCTCATACTTGCGCGACTGGTGTAGCAGGTACCAATGACCACAACTTGATCTTTCCAGGTGTTGCATGCATAGTAAATTTTATGCACGTAGTGAAATTTACACGCTCAGCATAGCCCTGGGATAATGCTGTTGGCCACCAATAACCAACTGTAACCATCCCGCACTCAAAGTGTCACTTGTTCAGTGACATTCACGCTAACGGTATCACGACTGCAATGATTTTCCAAAAGACAGTAATAATATTCAAGTTGCAAGCTTTAAAACCACTTGGAGTTTGAAACTTGAAATACAGTAAATAAATGCCAATGGCTAACTACAGATGTGTAGTCACAAACCTTTATATTACATTACTTTTATTTACCAGTCCAGAGCAACTAACAATGAAAGAACTTAAGCTCATCTACCAGTGTTATGTGAGGAACAATGTGATACCTGGCAAAAAAGACCAGCCAGTGCAACATCAATAAAAGCATTCAAATAAATCATCACACCTGTTCCTACTATTAATAAAGTTGTAAACTAGCAAGATCCAAAGTGTTTACTTTTCTCATTTGTGCATCTCTAGCACCTGCAGTCCACACTCAATTTTTCAACAATAAAATGCATAATATTGAAATTCATTGCCGCATTTCTCAATTAAAAATGTCATTTAGAAACATTGCAATGAATAAAGTAAAATAAAGATCACAGATGCTTTTGAATCACTCAGATCTTTGGCAGGCTATCCTAAAGGCCACGGCAGAATGTGGAGGTGTTTGGACAGCGCGGTTTTTAGAGACGGCGGCGAGACTGGGCTATGAGAGCAGAGTTGCAGGTGCATGCTGGGATACTGTACCTTGCAGTATGCCAGTGCCTGCTGGCTTGGAGGCGTGGGGGGATAAGAGAGCGGTCATGTCTGCAGGAGTGCGAGGAGAGGTGGATGTTGAGGATGGAAGGACATCTGGTGAATGAAACAAAAATAAAAGACCGCAAAACAGATGGACAAAAACGAGCAGAGGAACAAGCAGTCATATCAACCAAAAATTATGTTGAAAAAAAAGTCAGAGCTAAACTCAGCTCTCATTTACAAAAATCAAATGGAAATGAAATACATTGACATATGTGGAAATGAACTACGACAACTTATATATGTGCATTATGGATAAGCTAAACACAGACAAAATCATAGACACTGGTAGCAAACATGAGATTATAAATTATATATATTTGCTTCTCCTGCAAGAGCTGTCTAAACATGTAAAACAACATGGTGTTAGTGGTCATGGTGTTCTCTTCCATGAAGGGAGGAAATGCACTTTGAAATGCTGGTGGAAAGTGTTTTTTTTTGTGGGAATATGGATGGGCTAGATAAGCACATACACATATCCTCTTAAGCCAGTAGGTAGACAGATCTACACATGCATAGGATATCCATTAATATTCATTCACAAAGTGCAGATACAGGTATTAAAAGTAATGTGTATTCATAAATAGTGACAGTATTCACATCTGTACGGTTTTCATTTTTATTTCAGAGAAAATGGCAGCCGACTGCAGCCCTCATTGGCAAAGTGTCCTCCGTGACACGCAGCCAGAATTAAACTTAATACATGTGCAGTCATTATAAAGGTACTAAGCTTGCAGAGTTTCCACTGAGGATAAAGGCTGGAGGCTAGGCAGAGCCATGCTGGATAGAGCAAATCGCAGAAATACTTTCACACTGATTAGCTCACACAGGCAGCTTTAAGGATAAAACTGACAAAAGGGTATTAAGGGTTCTAAAATATTATTCTGGTGTTACAGTAAAAAAAAAAAAAAAAAGACTGAATAGCCTTACCATCATATATTTTGCTAATAAAAGGGGGGGGGGGGGATACATTTGTGTAATCTACTGATAAGGAATGCAGTATTTTTACATTTTCTTGCTTTTGATTGATGGTTATTTAAAGTCAGCCTCTGAAAAATGGATTTTACCTTGACTTTTTCTACATTTTATTCTGTAGGAGTCTGCCTTTCTGTGGCAAGCTTCCAGTGGTACTATATTTAGCATAGCTCTCACAACAACAGTCCAAACTATCATTATTCATTTTAATTCAGGTGTTGCTGTGAGAAATCCTTTACAGTAGTGATTGTTATATGCAAATGATGACTACTCAACTGGAAATGTACTCATTTTATGTTCTCTTCTTGAACTTCGACTGTTCACTCGATTACTGGAAGTAATTGCGCAACTCGTATAAAGTAGGGCAAGGCTCTAAGTTTTTACTGGATGTTGTAACTAAATACAAAATGACAACTTCTCAACAAGAGCCCTGCTTTACAATAAATCCCAAATAGGACGCCGTGAGCGATGCCTGACGAACAAACGAGACCGTTACATAAGTTAATGACTAACAAGTGGAGTGCAGGAGTGAGCTTTCTGCAATGAGACCAAAACACAACTCTGAAATGGAGTTAGCTGACAAACCCAGGTGGCAAACTAAGCCTGCTTGCACCCTCAGTACTGCCTACCATTCCAGACTCTCATTGGCAAGGACCTCTACAAATACACAGTAAAGCGTTAAAGTACATTTCTGATATAGTACATTTTACTCTGGTACAGTACTTTTGATCCCTGTTAGACTCAGATGCGCTATGTTTCAATTGAATTAACAAGGAATAATCTTACTAAAACTGAAGACTTTATGCATCTTACCTAAAAAGCAGGTTAATTTTCATATTTATTATCACTGTTGCCAATCGGATCATACTGTAGAAACAATTTATTGATATTATAAATATATCTACAATATTTATTGATATTATAAATAGTTCTACAGATGTAAGAAAACATAACCTATAACCTATGGATAATTTTACGGTTATTGTAGCCTTACAAGTAACGTTTTTACTTGTACTTGTACTTTTCTTATGAAGACCAAATAAGAAATCGATCTACTGACATTCCAAGAGAGGTTCTCACAGAAATATTTTTACATTTTACACATAAAGATAAGTCAATAATATTGGAGGCAGTCCTGACATTTCAACGACGAATATCTGAATAAGCTTCATCGATTATCAAGTTCCTTGTTTGAAAACAAAAAGCAAGACTGTTTTCTTCAGGAAAAAAAAGTCACAGTGACACTGTTCACATTCTAAGATTGTTTCAACAATAATTAAGTTTTTATGCCAGCTACCTGACAGTTCTGGTGAGCACATAATACACAAGGGAAGAAAATAATTAGCAAACAGTGGACCTCGCAGACGTTGATTGCTCTAAATAAATTACATATTGTCGTCTGGCCTTGGCATGGATCTAGAGGTATTATGATGTTGATTCATTCTCCTCTCTACCAGAACAAAAGGAGAGCACCTTCAATTTTAATGAAATCTCAAAGCCAAATAAAAGGCAATGAATAGTGCGGTTACCATTGACGAGACAAAGGAACTGGTGCAATTTAAAAAGAAAATAATGAATTTAGACAATGCACAGGCACCTAATTACCTTTAGGCAGGGATGTTGTCAAGTTTGCCTCATCAAGACCATTTGTTACTCTTGTTGATACACCAGGGCTTTTGTCCTCGTGGAAACGGGGGAAGAACACGCACCTTTCCAGAACACCTGGATGCTACTGCTAATTAACTTTCCTTCGGTCTTCCGGAGGGAGAAGCAAGTTTGGGGAATGTTGGGTAAAAAAACAAAACGGATTGAAACAGTTCTGGCATTTAATCTTCCCCATGAGTAACGGAGCCAAAAGCCCAACAGACAGCGAGAGTGATACTTCCTGATCTTAACTTTCATTACATGCTATTCCTGGAAGTGTGATAAGGGCAGGCATCTCAAAGAATAAATAATAAGCTTCAGTGCACAAGTGTTTGTGAAATCTTCAGGCAGCCCGTTGAAAAAAAGGCACTGCGCTTTGCCTCCTCGTCAAACGTGGCCCCGTGTCTGTGACTGTCTTATCTGTGATATGCAATCAGGCAGTACTCCTGAGTGTGTATTGTCATTTAGCAACAAACATGATACAAGCCATACTTAGTTTTTTTACCTTTAATCATTTTTCTTGCTGTTCTGGCTTTTAACCTCCCACTCTGCATCTCAGTATGCCAACAATCCAATCTCACTGGCCACATCTCTACATTTGTGTAGAGGTGAAATGGCACAGAGACATCTCGGTCTCATAGCAATGCTATACATTAACATATTTTCAAAGCCTCCCCTTAGTCAAAGCAGTATTTTAAACATTACCAGCAGTATTAAAACTTTTATGACCTTGTGATAGGGGCTTTTATAGAAAATAAAATCACTCTGCGGCTCTCTGTTGCTGTTGTCACTAATAATGGTCATAAGAGTCATTTTTTGGAATGAAAAATGCAGTAAATATTTCCTTCTTGACCTTGCAGCTAATAGCTAGCACAATTAGAGCTGCACTTCTTGTTTCTCCAATGATGAATCACATTGCATTTTTTAGACAATATCGATATTTTCAATGGATTTTGAGAGTCATGGCAAAGATCATCACAGGCTACTAATGGTTGCCTTCAAAGGACAACGGTGGCAATATCTCATGGTGATTTTATTTTTGAACGGCATTCTTGCGGTGCACCTTACCTCTGCCTGTATATCATACCTTGTGTACTTGCTGCTCTCCACTAACCTGTTCATATTTTACGGGAAGATGGAGTTGTTGCCAGAGGTGGTGCTTGGTTGACCCTGATATTATGCTGTTGTTTACAGCCTGTCATTTTAAAGATGAGTACAAGGCTCTGCCTTTAGACTCCACACTACTTCTTGTCATGTGTTACGGTGCCAGATATACACGGTACCGTATATCAGCCGACTCCTAATGCGCGCCTCTCAGCGAATGGGTTTAATGAATTAGAATTCAAATTGGAAATGGTGATAAATTCCAGCCGTGTGGCTTCGGGTGACATTTATTGCTTTTTGGCGCTCATGTCATTAGCAAATTAGGTTCATCGGAGAGCCGGGCTCAGTCGATGTGAGGAGACTGCTGTCCTTGGGTCTTGATGAATACCGGCTCTCCACAGCCAAATGTATTTCAGTAAAGTTCCTTTCAAAGGTAATGAGGTTCTTTTTCATTCCGTCACCTGGTTTTGCTATTGTCATTCTGCAGGCTCCATTACCGTACCCCTACGTGCACCACTGCAAAGCCATGCTCTCTTTTTAAAACAGGAAAAGACATCTACGCAATGCTTAAGTTGGGTAGAAATGAATTGGAAACGTTTTAATATTGTTTGAAAATGAGCAATAAGCGCTTGAGTGTTTTTGGGGGTTTTGTCAATTAGCAAGCAGCTGTTCACAATAATCTTTGTGAAATTAGGTTGCAAATCATTTTTCCAGCTTATCATAATTTATAATAACTGACAAGTTCTGCAAAAATACTGGCAGCTTATGCTTGATTAGAAAATATATCCCAAGTTTATTTATTAGGCTCTGTGGGGTTTCCATTTCAACAAATACTGTTTGGAACTCGTCTTCTATAACAAGATAAAGACATGATTTAACCATGAATCACTAAAACACCGGATGACAAATCTATTAGATCAAGTGTCAGTATTTATACAACAAAATACTGGATTTAATTTCTAGAGAATTGCTTCACAATTTGTCCCATTTTTACATCTGCACTCACATGCTACACTCATTTTGAGAAACGTTCTGTAACATTATTCCTAGATTTACATAGCGCTGCTTTGAGGCCAACTGTCACACGCTCCATATATTCAGGAGGGTGCAGAGCAGTGTCCACTGCTATGCATGCAGCCAGTCAGCTGCCCTTTCATTTTTACTCTGGAGTCCAGCGGCTGAAGCATGCAGCCGCTGCAGCAAAGCGCACCCGGCTGACCAGAGAAATCTCTACTGAGCCGGGGGGGAAAGTATTCCCCATTTAACATAACTGTCCCTCACTGGGCAACAGTACAGGCAATGTTATGTTTCAGCCTACAGGACTCCAACCCGCAGCTGGTTCAATAGCCGGGATTCAGTCCTGGACTTTGTGATACAATCGTTTCACCAACAATCATGGCTGCCAAAGTAGCAGACGCCAAGAGACCAAGTCATTATTTAGTTGCTATTATACATTTTAATGACTGTAATATGTGTTCCTACCTTTTCTGCAGGTAATAAGGAATTACTCCCCTTATCACTGTTGCATCAATTTTAATTAAATGAATTCAGCTTAATTAGCAAACAAAATAGAACCTTCAGTCTGAAATCGTTCAGCAGTAACTGCTACAGGGAAACATACAGGACAGTTCTCCTTTTTGAATGCACATCTGTTTGTTAGAAATCAGGAGCAAGATGGCAGTTATTTTGAAAAAAAAAGTTTTGTATTTCACTGTTTCTCCAGAGCTTACCTTGATTTGATCACAGAAGAAGGTTCCGAGAAATATTTCTGTAGTGTTTTCTGTGTTATCTGAAAAGTTTTATTCCTTCTGAAAAATGCTGAAATGTGATTTGTTGATTTGGCAAACTGAATACTGAATGTGATTTATTGATTTCTTTGATTGAATGTTGAATGTGATTTGTTGATTATTGATTGAATAATTCCAATTTGGTTAACATGTTACAAATGAAGACAAAAACACAGCCTTTGTTTATCTTCTAAGTGTGATCATGACTGGTGGAATTCTGAATGCACCTTCCCTCTCCTGTTGATGACACTGCTTCATTCTGACAGGATAAATCTCACTGAATCTCTGCCGTGGGTACGGTGTTGCAGTCCCAAAGCCGGGATTTCCCACCGTCAGTCACACATGCCGTGTTTTCCGGGCGGGGACATCTTTATTGTGAAGACACCTTTGAAATTGTAACTATAAATGGCAATGAGAGAGCGTAAGGCACGGCCATAAAGGCACTCTTCCATTCCAAGCACAGACGGATCCTGCCTTTTGTAAGCCTGAATGGCCCCCGCCGAGAGGAAACAAATCTCGCGACCCGTCTCGTTAGTCGCTTGAACTGTAAATCTGCGCCATTTCAGATATTCAGTATCCATCTTCCATTTTTAGCTTTACTGCCTCTAACAAATGTTATCTGCAGCTCCTGCAGAACCTCGGACAATATGTTTTCTCTGACACTCTGCCTCTTTCGGCTCCTACGCTGTTCCGGGATTAACTTATCTTTCCTGTTGGCATTCTTCTAGCACAGCAGTAAATATTGCTTCCATTGCAGTTTCCCCCCCCCCCCACCCCCACCCCT
Source organism: Ilyophis sp. 1 JC-2022 (assembly GCA_022702515.1). Taxonomy (NCBI): domain Eukaryota; kingdom Metazoa; phylum Chordata; class Actinopteri; order Anguilliformes; family Synaphobranchidae; genus Ilyophis; species Ilyophis sp. 1 JC-2022. The sequence continues at coordinate 97,524,952 of CM040402.1, read as the reverse complement.
CCCCCTCCTGTTTTTTTCAGAGAGGTAAGAAAAGCTCTTCCTGAGGGAATGTAAAGTAAACTCAGCTTAGAACAGTTAATGAATTAGACCCCTGAGGTGAGCGGTTAGAATACGAGGCGTAGTGGGGCGGGACTCAGAAGCCAATTACCGTGTCGTTTGGACGCGGTCGTTCTGTCATGCATCTGGGTTTTCAGCAGTTCCTGTCAACGATGTGGGGACCAGAGCTTCAAAGCACACACCATACAGCACACCCGCGGTGCGTACGACACTCACCGTATACGAACAGCACGTATTTGGCAACGCTGGTCCCGAGGTGGTTACTGGCCTCGCAGCTGTATGTGCCGTTGTCGGTCTTGTTCAGGGACATGATGGTCAGTTCCATACCCTCCACGATCACTCGGTCAATATCGCGCAGCTCACCTCCATCTTTGGTCCATAGCACTGGGCCGGGTCTAAGGAACAAACAGATTAGACAGAAACACAGATCTAATCTAAAGTTGAACTCAAAATAAATAGTCTATTGAAATCCAGTAAGATGCCACTGGTGATTTCATGTGTTAACAACTCCATGAAGAAATATCTTATTTTTTCCTCTCAGAACTTTTGATGAATTTCCTCCTGTGGCCTCTGCTTGGCAGGAGAAGGGGGGGGGGGGGGTAGCACAAACTTCATTGTATGATGGCAAAGTTTGTTTTTTGAACTATATTGTTCAGGCCTGTCAAAAAATACTGCAGTATATTTTAAATATATCAAAATTATATTCACAATATATTTAAAATACACTGCAGCAAATTTACATTTCCATAAGAGAATTCAGTGTTACACTGTACTTTTCCAGTATTACACGCAAATATATTTTATATTTTATGCGGCATTTCATGAAAATATGGTTTAGGCTACTTTTACGTCTTTTGATCCTGTATCTTGTGTATGCTTAATTTCTCAGACATACGTCTTGATGCACGTTAACATTTTCGTACATCTACTTAAAATAGCTGTTCAACATGATTTTTTATTAAAATACTAAAATGGTATGCCAATCAGAATTTATGCACTGGCCGGCAACGCATGCTGTAATGAATAGTAGCACTTTCAATCATGCATATTGCTGCAAATTGTAGAAAATATGTTGTCTGTGTTGTGATTTAACACATTTTACCAGTAAATAACCCTCACTCTTCACTAGACTCAATAATCCTTTACAAACAACTTTGATTTTGTTTAAGAAATGCTTTGTGTGTGTGATTTTTGTTTTCGGCTCATTATTGTAAATGCCATTCGAGGTTGTGGTTTAGCGAGATAATGAAGCGACAAGCACTACATTCAAACAGTTTTCCATTATTTGTCTCAGAGAAATTGAATATATTCAAGCATATTGCTTCATAAAGGTCTAAGTGGTCGCATAAATTCACGGAGTACCGTAGCTAAGCAACACACAAATATTGAGAAAGCTTTTGTATTTGTATTTCACTCTGCATAAGATCCTTCGACTGCACTGTACATGAACCTGGAAAGCGACATCAGATATGTCAACTTGCAACCCATCTGTACTTATATGACCATGTAATCCCAGGTGAAAAAAGATTATACTTGAAATATATTTTTTCAAAGTATACTTTTAGTAGTTTTTGTACTAATTATGTACTTTGTGCTAAATTAGCAGCCCTATAAGTATACTAAGTGCACTAAAGTCGTATGTTAAAATGGGACTATTTTTTGTGTACTTAAGTATATTTAAGTGCACTAACAAAAAGTATGATTTGTTGCAGTACTTACAATACAATTGCATTCTGTCACCAGTGCATTTGAAACAAACTTTAAAAGCATTACAAGTACAAAGTACAAATTATTAAGTACAAAAAGCAAAAGTATACTTGTAATAATATTTGTATACTTAAATTATATTTGTATTACGCTAAAGTATACTACTTTTTCACCTGGGATGATGCAATGCATTGTATGCTTTACTTATAAAAAGTCCATTACTTACAGAGGGTTCCCTTTGGACACACACTCCAGTTTCAAGTACTGCCCTTCTTGTGGGAATGTCAGCGAGTGTGTGATCTCTACACGGGGAGCATCTGTGGATGAAGAACAGACACTCAAACAGAAGCCAAAGAATAAATAAGCAGAGCTACGTCCCACAACCCCTTGCAGTGCCGGGATCATCCTCAAACCATGTTCAGCCAGGTTCATAGTCCCAGGTAGGCACACTCTTTTCAATGGGATATTTTTTCCCAGCATAGAAATATTCAGAGGATGATGCACCAGCCAGTTTAATTCAAGCTTTACTCTAACATACATGGCCATCGCACAACCGTATGCTATTAAAATCCTGGTTCCTGAACAATGTAGGAGGTTATGATCTGCCTTGCAAACACATCCTGAACTCCAACGTGTACTTCTATTGCATCTTGCTCTTTCTTTTGTGCTTGGCTCTACAATTGAGTCAGGTTTGTCTGTGACTTAATTGATTTTCTAGGCCTAGGCCTGCTCTTCTAGCCTTGTTCTGTGCACTGACTTGGATAAGAGCACCTACCAAATACTTAAATGTAAGCGCACCAGGGTTGGGGGTCCTTTAAATTCAATTCATGAATTGGAAAAACCTCAAGAAACTTCATGGGTGTTTTCCAATCCCTGAATTGAAATGGAATTGATGCCAACCCCAAAGTGCAACAGTGTAAAGTGTGAAGGAATGTTCTGGTTTACAATGTGTGTGTGTTAACATGGAGACAATCACTCCATTAAACATAACTTTCATATATAATTATTATTACCAAAATGCAGTATAAATGTGTTTGCATTCATACAAACCAAATATCTTTCTGTGTCTGTCCTTCTTAGAGGAAAACAGGCAGCCTAGAAAATAAACGGCTATGTTATTGTTAGTGAGAGTCTGCTTGAACATTCTGATATTATGGCAAGGTCAGGTGTCATCTGGAAACTCAATACTATTAAACTTAGGTTGTTAGCTAAATGTCTTTCTCTGTACTGTAATATTATACATAGAGTCCGCCCCTTGTGGCAAATCAGAAGGAAAAGTTATAAATCTCTTCTGTACTTCCTGTTCGAGAGAGAGATCTGGTGAGACCTTTATCAGTTTATCTGCATATAAACTAAGTATTATTATACGGTTTTGCTGTGGTTCTGTTTGATCAGACTTGCTCACTGTGTGTAAAAGGGAAAGTTTCCACGACAAAAGACAGGGTTGTCATTGTTGTGGAAGGGATGGCTACTCACAGTGGACCACCAGAACCTCTGTGACTTGGTGGGAAGAGGTGGTGAGTGACACGTGGTACACCCTGCAGGTGTAGGCCACCCCATCGTCATTACGATTCACCTGGAGCTGCAAAGTGCTCCGCACCGTGAATGTCTTTCCGCTGGCGTTCACTTCCTTGGCACCTTTAGCAAATCAGGGGAATGCACACGGATCAGCAAACAATCAGATGTGCGTTAGGATATGAGCTTGTTAAAGCACTCAGATCAGCAGCCCAGCAGATATGTGTTAGGATATCAGCTCGTTAAAGCATACATATCAGCAGCCAATCACGCACATGTTGAGTATATCAGCTTGTTTTTGTACGTCGGTCTTCACGCAATTCTTTGGCATCGTAGCTGTCTGGCAGTTTGGTGAATCCTACTGGTAAAAAAATATTAGTTGGCCACATTGTGATACAAAATATAAACTCCAGTGTTTCCCACAGGATTTTCTGAAACTGTGGTGGGTAGATCCCAAACTGTCTTGGGGGATCTGGGGGCATGTTCCACCGGAAGAAAATTAAGTAAATTTCAACAGCTACATATAAATTTTGTTCTCTTTGAGATTAAAATCTAAACATTACAATTTTTTGTGATTGGAACATAGAAAATGGAATGTGTGAAATATATATATATATTTTTTTGGCTAGACAGCTCGCTAACATCAGACCACCATAAACGTGGTCTGATGAAAAATATTAAAAAACGTTTTGTCAGTAGACAATGCCGAAACCATCACCATGCATTTCAACCTGTTCTAGTCCAAAACTCAGCCCTGTCTTAAGTGGAATTGAAAACTACAATAAAAACAAGTTAAATACTTGTTTATTGACAAGAAAGCCTCTGAATCTGATTGGCTTGCTGTTAAAGCTTTGCTACCTCTGTTGAATCTTCCCCTTCGTCTTTTCTCTGCCTTTTTGTTGTGAAGTAATTTTAAAAAGTAGATCCTGTTATATGACAGAGATCGTTAAAAAAAACTGAGAGCCTGCACTGAAGGGAAACTATATTTCGGTGAGGGAAACGGGGGAACACAGCAGCGTTTTGTTACATCGTTCTGATATCTCCCTTGAAGAACGTCAGTATTATCTTCCACGAGATAGCCTACAATACGCATGAACTAGGGTATATTATTTAGTTTTAATTTTCAGGTTAGCTTGTGAGATAACATTAGTTGTAAAAAAATGTTTTTATCTTACAACCTTTTTAAGTTAGCTGATGATAAATTAATATCATAACACAGTCAAGAGCTTGGCTAGCTTAATGCTGAAATAATACGTATCCATTATAGTGTACCACAGAGGGTTTAAACTTTCGCAAATCACTTTCTCAAACATCCTAACCACGTCAATCTCCTCAGAATTGTGAAGAGATGCAGCCTCTGTGTGTGGCGGGCTTCGTGTGTAAGCAGGGGGGAGGGGCATGAACCAGGGTGAAGAGAGGATCTTTTTGACGCGACGGGGCTACGCTGCGCACATAAGCATACAATTTCCAATAAAAACATTTTTTTGATCAATTTCAAACTGTGGCGGTTGAAATTCAACTGTGGCGGGCCGCCACATTTTAATACATTGATGGGTAACACTGAAGTCTTTTTCTTCACCAAATCAAGCACCTGTCCACCTGGATCAAATTTCTGCTTGAACTATTGTATACACTCTGAAGGTAACCTTGAAATTGGAGGTCTGATGGTTAAATGAATGGATAGCTAAACAGACAAATAAATGCACTCACTTTTCAATTTCTCAAAACAGCAAAGGTAAAGTGGTCTTTTGCCTTTTTGCATTATTCATAGTAAGGTACAGGGACACAGGCTTGACCCCTACCCTCAGAAGACAGGAAATTGATATTGAAAACACTGACGGAGGATTAAGAAAAATAATTTGTCAATTTGAAACCATCCGGCTTGAATGATGCATGACTGACTGAGTAATCACGGACCTCTGAAGGTTTTCAGCGCCGTGCACACACCTGCACATACTGCCCATAGCAAATGTACACGTGTGTCCGTCAAAGAGGCTCGTGAAGGCTTCTTGCCCTTGATTAGAGCAATTTCCAATCAACCTCCTTTCTTCAACCATCTATTCCAAAAACAGTTTCAGTACATACAATATAGATTTTTTTTGTGGGGGAGTGTGGGGTGGGGCGGGGGTTTGGGGGGGTGGGGGGTTCTAAGCCTGTGCTGTCTACTGCATTTAGGCCTGGCTATACCTCTCAGTTTTGAAGCTGATAAATCAGCAGGTAACACTGACCTCTGAGCTGGAAGCTTGTTGTCTGTTACTGATATTGATTCTCCATCAGAGCCTAGAGAGGAGCTATTCCTTATGCTGCTGGCTTGGGGGAAGCTTGGCCTGTCTGCTACTGCTCTGCACAGATAGCCCAGGCCAACTAACCAGGGAGATTCTCATTCCCATATTCCCCAGTCCTTACAGGCTGGGCCAGGTCTGTAGGTAAAATATGGCCTTACCCATCTAACATTCTCTCCATCTAATATCCTCTGATTCCTTAGTCTATTAAAGTGCATTTGAACCACACTTCAAGATGGAAAATGGCTAATGGACTATTTAATTAAACCCGGAGAGTGCCCAAATGCTGACATCTTGCTTCTCACTTATCTTCTTTTGGAAGAATACCCTACTGCCATTAAACATTTGAACATTCCTCATGCCAAAAACAAGATGACATTGAAAAGTATTAAATCATATGACAGGAAATCAGGCTAATCTACAATTATGTGCACATCTAACCACTATGCATTTTGTCATTTCAACCATTCTTTCTATATATTTTCCATGCTAAACTGTAACAGGTTTAACTGTAACAGGTTTACATGTAAAAGCTTTTTTCCCACCATTATTTTTAAGGCGGTTTCCATTTTCCTTCAGTGACATTGCTTTACAATGTTTACCAGCCAGTTCACCACCACAATTTCAAAGGCAAACGCTGTCTTTAAATGCGAATAAAACTGTAATACAACTAATTAATCTGTGTCCACAACAAAGTAGACAAACTACTTCCAGAGAGAGAGAGAGAGAGAGAGAGAGAGAGAGAGAAAACTTTTTTAATACATAAATTATATCACATCATTTCACTCAGAGTTTGCACATCGACTTCTGAGCTGAAACCAGTGAAAATAAGCAGCAAATAGAAAATCAGACAAATTATGGTGGTATTTTCAGAATGTGCTGCATAGAGCAGAATTATGCGAGAACAGATCATTCAGGATGCCTGAAAGAACTGGGAACACAAGATCTATCTGACAGTTATTTAACAATGGAAGTTAAAAACAACTCAACCTTTATTGAAGCTTGACGTTTCCCTTAAAAACTTACATCGGTTTCCATTTTGTCGTTATTATGCTAATACGAACAAGTTATACACATTGGCACACTGTATATAATGAAAATAAATGACTCTTTGGGATAGTAATTTCAGTAAATGTGCAATCAAAATGGATGCTGGACTGAATCTTCACTGAGTACGGCGGATCTCTGAATATTATGAATGCTGGACATACATTGCTCTAATGCATCATATTTAATAATTTTGACAATACACTTCAATAGCATTTTCTGCCTTGTGGGTTTGGAGCACTGGGATAGAACCAGAAGGTCTTGGCTTGAATCTGGAGTGTAACATTTCTGTCACATGAGATTTCTTGCATTTAGCAGACACTCTTACCAAGAAAAATGTATATGCAAACGTAAGTGCAAAGATGAAAGGTCAAAGGGCGCGTGGACAATAAATTACTCCGAAACATAGAAAGCAGCATGAGAATTGAGTTTTTCATAATGAGGACGGAAGCAATAAATATCCACTTGAAGGATGAAACACACACTTCGTTGGTGTGCTCTTTGGCACTGCCGGTGCTTTCAAAACAAATACTGGAGTGGGCAATATGATAGCAGCATGTTTCTCCGACAGATTTTGACAGAGTGGGTCAGAAAGGCATGCTGTTTGGCTCTGAACGGATGTCTCTCTCTTTCTGCAAGCACCCCCCACCATCTCCTCCTCCTCCTCCTCCTGTTCCACACACCACTACCCCCCCCCCCCCCCCCCACACTCAGACTTCTTCTTCTCCCTGCAGCGTCAATACTATCACAGCTGTCACTCAGCATCTACCGGAGGGAGCTGGGTTTGTACCGCCCCACAGAAGAGCATCTAAGCATGCAGAAATATCATTCGGAAGACCGGAGAAGTGCGCAAAAAACGGGAATTGCTTTTGAGCCCAATGCCTCTCTGGGGTGGGGCGGTGGGGGTGGGGGGGGGGGGGGGGGTTGTAGGGTGTGGGTGCAGAGGAGGGGTGAGAAGGGGGGAAACACTTTATTCAGAAAACACAAACAAATCAACAAACTCAGTCAGTCAGTCTGTGGCACCATGCGTTTAGTTTACAGACAGATGATTTCTGAAGCCTGCTGCTGAGAGACTGAAACTGAGCCAGGGCTTCCAGCAGAAAACAAAGAATTAAACCAGGCAAAGTTATTTGTTTCTTGACAGCCAAGCTATGCGGAATGCACAGGAAAAGTTTCTTATAATCAGTTTAAAAAAAAAAATGTACTTCCACATTATACCATATTATATCCACAAGATTTGAAAGTTTGATTATAAAACTACTTTAACTACCCTGACAAAGAATTGTAACTAAACTGACCCAATCTCCATTATAGGTGCTAAAGTGTTAACGTCATTAAAGGCAGTGCTGTCTTCATTCCTGCAGTCATCCTGGCAAATTCTTTGTGAAAAAGAAAATGGTCTCCAAGTACTGTTGGAGTGATTTCAGTGGACTCCTGTTCTTAACTTTGCATATCAATATACTGTATGCAAGTGCTAGTTTTTTTTTTTATACAAACAGTTTGGCAAATTGCTTTTCATGATTGCTGAAATTTACATTTTGTGCATTTAGGAGATGCTCTTATCCAGAGCGACTTGCACAGCTGCATATTATTGAGCAAAGGTTAATTCAGGTTATGTACCTTGCTAAAGGGTACACAACAGTGCCCCATCTGGCAATGAAACATACAACTTGGAGCTGCAAGCCCAATTACCTAACTTTATTGACTCCCCTGCTGGTTACTCTCTCACACAGCACTGCTCACTGACTCCCCCTGCTGGTTACTCTCTCACACAGCACTGCTCACTGACTCCCCCTGTTGGTTACTCTCTCACACAGCACTGCTCACTGTCTCCCCCTGCTGGTTACTCTCTGACACAGCACTGCTCACTGACTCCCCCTGTTGGTTACTCTCTCACACAGCACTGCTCACTGTCTCCCCCTGCTTGTTACTCTCTCACACAGCACTGCTCACTGACCCCCCTGCTGGTTACTCTCTCACACAGCACTGCTCACTGACTCCCCCTGCTGGTTACTCTTTCACACAGCACTGCTCACTGACTCCCCCTGCTGGTTACTTTTTCACACAGCACTGCGCACTCCCCCTGCTGTTGAACATGCCAAACTGTGTTTGAGGAAAGAAACAAACACAGGAGCCCTGTTTCACTAAGCAGGATTACTGAATTAGCTGGATAACTGCACTGAGTAAAATCCGGACTTCAGTCCATGTTCCAGATGTGGGAGGGTTCCGGGTTTTACTCAGTGCAGTCATCCAGCGAACTCAGTAAACCTCCTTTGTGAGACAGGCCCCTGTGGTTTTAATTGCGAGTTAAGGAAGCATATCGATTTGATCCAGACCATAATGGGATTCAGCAAAAAAAAATGTCAAAATTGAAATGAGGCTTATTGTCTGGGACGCACTGCACGGGCATTGAAAAAAAAAAAAAAAAACTTTGTGGCTGAAAAGTTATGGAGCACGCGTGCATTTCTGATGTTGTGTGTTTTTTCCTTCTCTTATATGCGAGGTTTGTTCAAGGGTGTCCCCCCAGGGACAGAACTAGACTGACATAAGACGATAGCAGGGATGATCTAACACGCCCAGGGATAGCGGGACACAGCGTTTGCCCGCTTGCTTTTCATTAAGGGGAACTTTTCTTATCTATCAACCCTGGAAGCATCCTTTCTGATTGACAGGTCTCTTTTCTGACACGGGATCGCTGTCAGAGAGTTTGTCACTGAAGAGTCTTCTCCCTTGTGCTTTCTGCGTGCGACTTTCTATTGGCGTACGTTTTTAATGCAGCATTCCGCTGTTTATCTGAGTGCAGAGGGATGGGATGGGGCTAAGGACAGGCCTGGTTGAGAGAAAGCCTGGAGCCGATCTCCATCGGAATCTAACCCTTGCGTTCAGTTTGCATCAAATTAACCCATTTGAAACTTTTAGTATAAGAGTAATGGCACTTTTGAGAGATGTATTTCATAACCAGTAACTAAACCAGTGTAAGCTGGGTTCTTGTTTTGCATTTCTACTTGTTCATCATCTGTATTTGCTTTATTTTTTTTTGCCTTTATGGCTTCTTTGAATATAATAAGATAAAGATGATAACGATGAAAAATAATTGAGAATGTCAGTTAAAAACAATAAACATCAACAAACTACTGCATGGAAACATCATTAAAAATTTTCACAGATAAGCATGATTTATGCCCCCCCCAATGTCTTCATTATAGTGCATTTTTACAACTTTATCACAGAAATAATTATGACACTTTCATTGTTAAATGTGATGTAGTCAATGGCAACCATTACATAGATATTGTTTGTAATTGAGATAAATATAATATATATTAAGTATTTTTGCATAAATTCTATCTCCGCATTGCTTTAAAATTCCATTACTATCCTTGCTATATACAAGTCATCTTTCAAGATGTATTTATTGAAATATGATGTATAATGAAAGATTTATTTTATCAATCTATTCTGTTAATTTGAAAACACACATTATTTTCAGAGCAATACAAAGAGATACATGTTAATTACATAAAAAAGATGTATGTTTATTCATACATCAATGCCTAAAATAAGACTATTAATATTATATGAATGACATGTAATGACATGTAGGTTACTTAGTGCATAAAAGAGACTTAAAAAGATCAACAGACTGACATACAGCTGAAGAATAATCAGACGGTGAAAGAGGACAGGTTGACTGTAGAGATGGCATTAGTGTTTCCTTTGGACTATGCTATGGACAACAATATCTTGCAGACACAGCCTACCAACATAAGGTGACTTACCAATAGGCAACTTAACGGGTTATTAGCATTGCTACCACCAAAGTGAAACGGCAAAAGAAAAGCTATATTAATTGTTTTTCAGTAACAAAACAATACAGTATAAGTCTGAGGGGACCCTGCATGCTAACGTTCAGTACTCACACTGCTATACATAATTATGCTCATAGCAGGACTTAATTCGGTGCAAGTAAACGTAATCTTTTACACCTCTGGTTTCATTCTTGGGGGTATCACACTCAGAGCTCCCTAAATGGATTTGTTTTCCAGGTGTTACAAGTGTTCACTGTGCCAGTTTGCGAATGATTAACATTTCATTTACAAAGGAAATCAGAATTTAAAGGCCGATTTCCACCTCAAACAGCAGGGACTTTGGAGAAGAAGAAAAAAAACTGGCAAAAGGTGATTAAATAATTTCGCCTGGTTATCTTCTATTTCAACAGAAGGAAGAATTGCTGTTCTAGCATCTCGACTCAGTGCAACGCTCTCGTTAACTTTAATGCAATTTCCGCACAATGGGTTCACTTAAAGACAGAATGATTGCCTGCATTATCCAACTGACACCTGATTAACCCTTTGAGCTGTATTTATGTCATCACTTTTGTCGCTGGGTAGTCTCCGGGGACAGCTTGCATTACACCATGTTACTGGCTATACTAAAAAAACAGCACAAAACATCTCTTAATTGTTTCAGAACACAAATACCTGCTCCGTCTCCTGTCCTGGATTTCTGTCTGCGTGCTCTTTCCCCACACAGGGAATGTGTTGATCCACATGGGAAAGACAAACAGGTAAACCTTCTGTTTTCCGTGAGCTATATGCAACAGCAGGAATGTTGGGTTTTGAAAAGTGTGTGCACATTGCTGTAAATGGAGTAGAAAGGGTTTGCCAATACAGATGCATTTTGATGAGAAGAAAATCATTGGACTTTCACTCAATTACACATCCAGAGCATTACCCTGTGCGCCCCTGAGTGACTGAAGAGCAGAGTGCATGTGTCCAGCAACTGGCCATCATTACTCCTCCCTTCCTCCTTCTCACCATCACCCTCTCTCTCCCTCTCTACTTTTATTTCTCTCTCCATCTGTATGGCTTGTGCTCTCCCTCCTTAGCTCTTTGTCTTTGTCTTTCTCTCTCTTTTTTATCTCTCTCTCTCTCTCTCTCTCTCTCTCTCTCACACACACACACACACACACACACACATGTGCGTACACACACACACACACACACACACACACACACACACACACACACACACACACACACACAAAGTATAACCACTTTCCTCCTCCTCCATTCTAGCACTAGTACAGAGTTTAGAGCATTAGACATTATATTATAAAGCATTACTGTGAAGGGGTAGCGTGAGCATCCCAGGGTTTCGGCATAGCATATATGGACTTCATATAAGTGACTACATTTGATAATGTGACAGTTTATTTGGGCAAAATGCATTACTACTAAAATACTGGTGAGTCCACTAAGTCTCACTAACATCAAGGAAACAACAAAAGGCCTCTCCTGTGTTTTATACGCAATGTAGCATTTCTTTTCTAGCCCTTTCCGACTGATGTCTCAGTTGGATGTCTTCCCCACTTTAAGATTATGGTGAATACTGAACCACTACTACAAGTAAATAGGAATACATTTAACTCTAAATGGTCAATGGAAAAAGAACAAGACATAAGCAAGTCTTACTGTCAAGTACACATGGAATGACACTCTTCAAGTCTTTAAATGCATATTTCAGAAATATAAATTTTCGCATTTCATGAATAAATGAAACACTAACCAGCATGTCACAGACTAAGAACTTACATGTCATTGAGATTAAGGTCTGGCTGATTTTAAAATGGGTAACTAGCAAGCCAGCTACTAGCCAACTGCTCAAACCTGTACTAAAACTAAAAATGAGCTTTGTGGCACACTAATTGCTTACAAAGGTATATGCCATATTGGCTGTATCTAGTTAGCAATGCTTAATGCATTTATTACATTCCATACCTTATCCTCTGGCTACAGTACTGAGCAGATGAAATGGCAACATGAGAAAAAATAGGGCCAAATTGCATTACAGTATGTAACAGACATGGAGTTGCATGATTTTGTTAAAATAGCATGAGTTTGGTTCAGAACTCCTTGTTACAACTTGACTGTTTGCAGTGCACACTAATAGTTTGACAGGCAGTCCAATTTTCAGCAAATGTCCTTACAGATACAGAGAGGGTGTATGCAAATCACAAAAAAACAACAACAACAAAACAAAAAAAAACTCCTCCTTTGTGGAGATTTGGTACACTGATGGAGGTTCATATAATATCTGTAAAGTTTTGGTGACAGCTCAACGATGTGCTGAATCCTTAAGCATTTGCAGAATGCAGATTTCACCTTATCCACAATTCCTGATGTGTGTGAAAGATTCCTTTCAGTGCCTTTTGCCAGACTGACAGAGAGGCAGCCTGTGATGATGTGTAGTGTTGTGCTGTTGGCCTTTCGCTGTCTGCTACGTGCATGTCATTTCAACAACAGCCACTCATATCAGCCCCCTGCCATCAATCAAACTATCAACCATGGCAGAAGGATCCACCCGGAAATGCTCCATGGGACAAATCTTCAATAAAGACCAAATATGTCAGTCATTCTAACCCCAGGCATTTTATTGCCTCTGAAATGGGAGGAAAAAAGCTTTCATTAATGAATGGTATCTATTGTAGTGTTGATTTGAAAATAAAACTACATATTGTGGGCTTGAAAAAATACATACACAAATATACATGTACTGTATATGCATGAGTATCTAGATATATGTGTGGGGTGGGACCAGATTTAGCTGTAAATTATGCTAGAACAGTATGGAATGCGAAATGGCTGTAAGTCATCAAGAGTCTGAGGTATCAAACGAGCCTTAAACCTTCACTCTGCTGCCAGATATGCAGTAGATCTGAATGTATCACTTTAAGAGTTGTTTCTCTTGAAAATTTTTCCTATTGAACTCTATGGAAAAATAAGTCAGGAGAAGAAACCCTTAAAGTTACCTATCCATATGTCTACTGCATATCTAGCAGCACAGTGATGATTTAAGGCTTGTTTGATACGTCAGACCCTTGATCACTTTTAGCCAACCTTGTGTTCCATACTGTTCCAGTGTAATTTACAGCTAAATCTAGTCCCACCCCCCAATTCCCATAGAGATCCATTACAATTCAGAGAGGTTATAGTATCGCTTGTAGGAGAATAAGATATAAAGAGTTTTTTGATATTGTCAGGCCACAGACATCAGAAAGTCATGGCATGCAAAGCATATGTGACCAAATATTAAAAATGATGACTTTATTCTACATTATGTCATTGTATCTTTTCAGTGCTGGAGTACAGAAACAAAATAATAAAAAAATTGTCACTGTCCAATGAATTATGGAGCTCACTGTATATTGTTACATAATACTTGACAGCATATTGTAATCCCAACATTGTATTAAGCACTGTTAGAACGCATCCCCTAGCCTTGCAGGCCTTCTCCTGATATGGCTCAAGCCTTCATTACCATAGTAGAAACTCATTGCTTTTTCTGTAACATGAAATGCCATGGCACACCAGGGGGAGATGAAACAAAAGTCTTAAGTGTTGAGATGGTTTTGTGCCCTGACGCAGCGGTAGGTCCCTGACAGCCATCTTGGTGAAATTAAATTATTTACGGCATGATTTAAAGAGAGCACGGCACTTGGGTTCTAATGCGCAAAACACGGACTACAGATGAGAAGCGGCACGTCAGCTTTGGCGGCTCTCAACTGCCATCGCAAGCCAACCCACAGCTCCTGCATCAAGGCATTATAACCTTATACTTGATCAACGGCAGCTCTGCAGCAGAGGCCTGCTTTTGTTGTTATTACAGAGTGTGTTTTTGGCCTTGGGCTTGTCAATCTGTCTGTGTGTGGAGGAAATCGCTTAGCATTTAATGAGTAATCGCCTCCCGCCATTTTCTGTATGGGATACCGCCCTTCAGGGGCTAGGAAACAAGCTTCAAATTTAGATCGGAAAATGGGAAGGAAGACTCTTTAGGGGTTTCTACATGGATTATCAGGTAAATGATTTAATCCACCAGAGGAGGCTTTCATGGCCTTTTTATCGCCTCATTCTCTTCCCTTTTTGGCCACTTCTCTGTGGAGCGCTCGTGTAGCGTCCTCTTTTGGTTTTCTTTACCCATCCTGTGTTTTGGTTTGCCCTGCTACTCAGTGTGTTCACCTGTTCGGCATTTTCTTTCATTATTTAAACCTCGCGTCGTCTTTGTTTGACGCTTCCAAATTGCCATTCATTTGACAAGGAAAGCCGATAATTCACGGCATAGGACTGACAGTTTGTGACGACCGTATCACGTTCAAAAGACCCTTCATGACGAATAAGAAAAAGAGGAAGTGTACCCAGCCCGGAGGGTTACCGGGGCCCCGCCCTGGAGCCAGGCCTGGGGTAGGGGCCCGTGGGCGAGCGCCTGGTGGCCGGGCTTTCGCCCATGGGGCCCGGCCGGGCCCAGCCCAAACTGGATACATGGGCTCGTCCTCCCGTGGGCCCACCACCTGCAGGAGGAACCGGAAGGGTCCGGTGCTTTGTGGATTGGGCAGCAGACCAAGGCGGGGGCCTTGGCGGTCTGATCCCCAGCTATGGAAGCTGGCTTTAGGGACATGGAATGTCACCTCTCTGGCGGGGAAAGAGCCGGAGTTGGTGGAAGAGGCTGAGCGTTACCGGCTAGATATAGTCGGTCTCACCTCGACACATAGCTCTGGCTCCGGAACCCAAGTCCTTGAGAGGGGTTGGACTCTCTCCTATGCTGGAGTTGCTCCAGGTGAGAGGCGGAGGGCCGGGGTGGGCTTCCTGATAGCCCCCAGGCTCTCTGCCTGTACGTTGGGGTTCACCCCGGTGGACGAAAGGGTTGCTTCCCTGCGCCTTCGGGTCGGGGAACGGGTCCTGACTGTTGTTTGCGCTTATGCGCCGAACAGCAGTTCAGAGTACCCACCCTTTTTGGAGTCCGTGGGAAGGGTGCTGGAAAGCGCCCCAACTGGGGACTCCATTGTCCTACTGGGAGACTTCAACGCTCACATGGGCAATGACAGCGTGACCTGGAGGGGCGTGATTGGGAGGAACGGCCGGCCCGATCTGAACCCGAGTGGTGTTCAGTTATTGGACTTCTGTGCTAGTCGCAGTTTGTCCATAACTAACACCATGTTCGAACATAAGGATGTCCATCGGTGCACGTGGCACCAGGACAGCCTAGGTCGTAGGTCAATGATCGATTTCATAGTCGTATCATCTGACCTGCGGCCGTATGTTCTGGACACTTGGGTGAAGAGAGGAGCTGAGCTGTCAACTGATCACCACCTGGTGGTGAGTTGGATCAGATGGCGGGGGAAGACACCGCGCAGACCTGGTAGGCCCAAACGAGTAGTGAGGGTCTGCTGGGAACGCCTGGCGGAAGAACCTGTCAAGACGATCTTCAACTCCCACCTCCGGCAGAGCTTCAACCATGTCCCGAGGGCAGTGGGGGACATTGAGTCTGAATGGACCTTGTTCCGCTCTGCCATTGTCGAGGCGGCTGTCGTGAGCTGCGGCCGCAAGGTTGCTGGGGCCAGTCGCGGCGGAAATCCCCGAACCCGATGGTGGACACCAGGGGTGAGAGGAGCCGTCAGGCTGAAGAAGGAGGCCTACAGGGCGTGGCTGGTCTGTGGGTCTCCGGAAGCAGCTGACGGGTACCGGCGGGCCAAGCAGTGTGCGGCCGTGGCAGTCGCCGAGGCAAAAACTCGGGCGTGGGAGGAGTTCGGGGAGGCCATGGAGGAAGACTATCGATCGGCTCCGAAGAGGTTCTGGCAAACCGTCCGTCGCCTCAGGGGGGGAAGGCGGCAACTTGCTCACAATGTTTACAGTAGTGACGGGGGGCTGCTGACGTCAACTGGGGAGATAGTCGGACGGTGGAAGGAATACTTTGAGGAGCTCCTCAATCCCACCAACACGTATTCCATGGAGGAGACAGAGTCGAGGGAGGACTTGGGGAGGGGTCGTCCAATCTCCGGGGCAGAAGTCGCCGAGGCGGTGAAACAACTCCGCGGCGGCAGAGCTCCGGGGGTGGATGAGATCCGTCCTGGGTATCTCAAGGCTCTGGATGTTGTAGGGCTGTCTTGGCTGACACGCCTCTGCAACATTGCGTGGACATCGGGGGCAGTGCCTTTGGAGTGGCAAACCGGGGGGTGGTGGTCCCCATCTTTAAGAAAGGGGACCAGAGGGTGTGTTCCAACTACCGGGGGATCACACTCCTCAGCCTCCCTGGGAAGGTCTACTCCAGGGTTTTGGAGCGGAGGGTCCGGTCGATAGTTGAACCTCAGATCGAGGAGGAGCAATGCGGTTTTCGTCCCGGCCGTGGAACCGTGGATCAGCTCTTTTCCCTCGCTAGGGTGCTGGAAGGGGCATGGGAGTTTGCCCAACCAGTCCACATGTGTTTTGTGGATTTGGAGAAGGCTTATGACCGTGTTCCCAGGGGCATCCTGTGGGGGGTACTCCGGGAGTATGGGGTGGATGGCCCCTTATTAAGGGCCATTCAGTCCCTGTACCGAAGGAGTGAGAGTCTGGTCCGCGTTGCCGGCAGTAAGTCGGACTTGTTCCCAGTGGGGGTTGGACTCCGCCAAGGCTGCCCTATGTCACCGGTTCTGTTCATAACCTTTATAGACAGAATTTCTAGGCGCAGCCGGGTGGCGGAGGGTGTCGAGTTTGGTGGTGGAAGGATTTCGTCTCTGCTGTTTGCGGACGACGTGGTCTTTTTAGCTCCATCAAACAGCGACCTTCAGCTCCTGCTGGGGCAGTTCGCAGCCGAGTGTGAAGCGGCTGGGATGAGAATCAGCATCTCCAAGTCTGAGGCCATGATCCTCAGCCGGAAAAGGGTGGACTGCCCACTCCGGGTCGGGGGGGAGGTCCTGCCTCAGGTGGAGGAGTTTAAGTATCTCGGGATCTTGTTCACGAGTGAGGGTAGGATGGAGCGGGAGATGGACAGGCAGATCGGGGCGGCGTCAGCAGTGATGCGGGCGCTAAACCGGTCCGTCGTGGTGAAGAGAGAGCTAAGCCAAAAGGCGAAGCTCTCGATTTACCGGTCAATCTACGTTCCAACCCTCACCTATGGCCACAAGCTATGGGTAGTGACCGAAAGAACGAGATCGCGAATACAAGCGGCCGAAATTAGTTTCCTCCGCAGGGTGGCCGGGCTCAGCCTTAGAGATAGGGTGAGGAGCTCGGACATCCGGGAGGGACTCAGAGTAGAGCCGCTGCTCCTCCATGTCGAGAGGAGCCAGCTGAGGTGGTTCGGGCATCTGGTGAGGATGCCTCCTGGACGCCTCCCTCGGGAGGTTTTTCGGGCATGTCCGTCCGGGAGGAGACCTCGGGGCCGACCCAGGACACGCTGGAGGGATTATATCTCTCGGCTGGCCTGGGAACGCCTCGGGATTCCCCCGGAAGAGCTGGCGGAAGTGGCTGGGGAGAGGGCGGCCTGGGTTCCCTTGCTGAAGCTGCTGCCCCCGCGACCCGGACCCGGATAAGCGGAAGACAACGAACGAACGAACGAACGAACGAACGTATCACGTCAACGTGTTGTCGGTCCACGGGACTTGTTGCAGGTGTTAAAGAGTTTATTATAAACTTAGCATTGGTTATCCTTCTCCCTTGTCTGTCCCTTTGCTTAACCTCTGTCTCCCTGTCCTAGACAGATTGTCTTCGTCATCCCTCGTTGTGAGCTAAATGACTTTCTTTGTTTGTCTTAATCTCTAGTGTTAGAGTATTTCGCCCTATACGGGTCGCTTTGAGTTTGGTAGCGGAATCTCTCACTGTAAGGAGAGTTTATTATTTTCGTATATTGTAATTGATTCCCTGTCTGTATGTTTTCCCTCCGCTTTGTGGTGTTCGTTTTAGAGCACTTAAAGAACCCCTATTGTCGCGTTTGGTCCTTCATTCCGTACGCTAGCCCTGACAGATTCAGTAGGAGGCTCATGGTTTCCTGGTTAGAGTTTGCCAGGGTATGCAAGCTGCCAAGACGAGAACAATTACATAACTGACTCTGAGGAGAATCCTCAAGGGAGAGTCAAATAAATAAATAAATAAATAATGGTGTGTTAAATTGTCATTTTAGACTTCAATATCAAAATAAAGTGTGTTCCAAACTGGCAGGGGAACACATGTGACTGAAAATGCCATTAGAGGGGATGTTTTATTAATGCTGTACGTCTGACTTGGCTACGAATTTTGAGATTCAATTTGGAATGGAAATTTCCATATCATCCATATGTGCAAAATTAAGGTGATGGCAGAATTCCTATCAGGTCTATTGTAAATTATTCCTGCATAAAGTGAAAATGTAATGCAAAAACAATTAAAAATACATTAATTTTTAGATTTTTGGTGACGATATTTATGTGCATATTGCAGAATAATTGGTTTTATAGCAAAACATTTTTTTCTACTGTAATGTCAACATCTAATTTTAGCATGTGACATCCACACTAGTCAATGGCCAATGAATTGCTCTAATAAAAACAGGTAGTTTTTCTGAAAGTCTATATGAGCTTTAAATACATGGAGAAGTACTACCGATCACTTTTACTGATAGCTTTTACCAATAGGTTCACTGATAGCTTTTACCGATAGGTTTACTGATAGCTTTTACCAATAACTTTTACTGATAGATAGCTTTTACTGATAGCTTTTACCGATAGCTTTTACCGATAGCTTTTACTGATAGCTTGGTTTTGTTTCAAAATTTAAGATGAAGCCAAGCTTTGTCTGAGGGCTACAAAGCAAAGTATTACTTCAGTTTTGACACAATTTCAAATTAGCTTTGCCCTCAGTTATTCCAACAAAGTAATGTTTTCAGAGTCTACATCATTTCATAGAGAATGTCAGAAATAATATATTATAGACATTTTTTGTTGACATTTTTAAATCAGCCAAAGCATGTTCCATGGAGTAGATTTATTAATAAATCAATATTTTTTCTTCTTTCTTTCTTTCTTTCTTTTTTGAGCAATTAGACCAATGTGTTATAGGCAAATCAGTCCATAGTTTAGTGGCTAAATAATAGTCTCTCAATCTCAGCTGACGTGGGGAGAGTTCTGCAGCAAAGTGGCTACTTACCAAGAGCTTTATTAGTGACTGAGGTGAGCAGCACTGTCTTCACTGTAAAGTACTGTTAGATCTTTCTCATTCTCACAGATCCTTGCTCTGGTGGCTCATGAAATAGAATATCCTACTAGCATTGAACTTACCGTCCCTCACTGAAGTCAGCCTAGCTTGGAGCCAACACCAAGTACAATGTGTCTGCATTTATTTGCCATCACACTTGCCTTGCTGTAGCACCTGGGATGCGTTCCAGTAGAAGATAACATTTTGATTTACATTTATCCATTTATATTTATAATTACTGATTTAATGGAGATGCGCTCCTGACAGTGCAATTAATTACCCATTACTGATAACTGATGGCTGAGGTATAGGTCAATTAAAGCATCAATGAAATCAACAAAATTAAACATTAAATAGGGGATTGAGACAAAATTGCTTAAAATATTTAAATGAGCGAGCAATGAGGGGCTACTTAAAAGAGCCTAAACTTCTACACACAGGGAAAAAAAGTACAGCTGAAATAATAAACAGAGCTCGCAAACAATGATAAATCATTAAAACTTTCAAAAAATGTCTCTTGTGTTTGCTTGCTTGCTCTCTGGTTGTATCGCAGCCTCTCATCTCAAGTCTGAAACACTGCCAGGGAAAATATTTTTTAGTTTTCAATATTTAGCACTGGCAGCGTAGGGCGGGAGCGCAACCTAGCAGCATCACGCAGGCCCACACGCATGACAAAGTATTGTGTACGCAGCATGAGTTTGCTGCGACTTCTCTCTTGGGTTTTGGTAATATGAATTTTAAACCAACTAAAACTTTTAATAATTATGTGATTCTGAGCAGCATGCTGTATTTGCACACTGGCAACTGTACCGCAGTTTTGCACAGTTTCCATTCTGTATTTCGATGGCGGCCTGCCTAAGGATGCCAGCTGGCTAAGGCAAGCCCTGCCTAAACACGCCCCCCACACTACACCCCGCCCCCATCCTGCATCGAACAGTTCTTAATTTAGCATTGTGTAGGCTACTGCTCCTCCCCCCTAACAAAATGTAGCTGGCTGGCTGGCTGCCAGATGTGTGTTGCAAGTCATTTCGGTTTACTCACATTTTGGATTTATTTAATTTTAAAAAAGTGTTAGTAATTGCATCTGTTTCTCCAGGGAAACAGCATTATAACGAATATGTGTTGTACAGGTTAGGGCTGCATATCTTTCTAGTTTGAGAAAAGTCAAAAAGTCAAGTTAATTTAAAATTGAATTAAAAAGTCAAGACAAGTTTCCGCACTATGAACAGCGGAATGCACCCCTTCTAGTGTGGTAGCGAGTAAGGGCCTCTGGGTCAGCTGGTTTATAACCATAACTGCAACCCCTGAATTGTAATTAGACACTTTTCAATGTCTATCGAGAGATGATTTACCCTATTTTATGTCAGAAATAGTAACGCATGTTATGAAGAATAAATGTCCCATATATGGAAAATTGTTCTTTAATAAAGAGGTAGAATTTTTAATTGATTATATTAAAGATTGACTGGTGAAATCAGAGGGGTCCAATTCCCTTACTGATTGTGTGGACATGTGGCCACTGAAGCTTATCTATTTATGGAAAATGAAGAGTTCAGAGACAGTGCATATGGCAAAGAGCCTGAATTGCCTTGTGTTAAGATAACACAAATTGTGGGAAGAATGTAAGCATGTGTTTTCATCAGCCTCGATTAACTAGGACCTAGCGTACGCATGGGAGTCCCAGGCCTGGGTTTGCATGCTACTCGTATACTGCCGTGCAGGATACACGTCTGCTTGTACCTTGGACCTCCTTCTCGTTTCTGAACCATCGGATGTCGGCAGCAGGTTTGCTCCCAGAGGTCACGCAGGTGAGCGTGATCTCGTCCCCTTCCTTCGCCGGCTTTGTGAACCCCGCGATCTCTGGTTTTTCTGGCACTCCTACAAGACAAGCAACATTAAGAATATACTTCTCCTTCACCACCTCTCCATTAAAACTCTGCATTGCCCTATTCTGTAATACTGTGCACTGTGTATGTGCTAAGGGGAATAGGCGTACTCCTCAACAGCCCCTCCGCACCACAAGCAATATTATTAGCCAGCTGAGCTAAAGACCGAGTCTTTAGGTCTTCGGCCACGGGAACCAATCGTGCACTTATTGCGTCTCCAGGGGTTGAAGTCACATTCTGTAGCGGACCTTTACGTCTCTGAGCTCTGCTCCACGCGCAGGATCACCGCAACACATTTCCCTTCTCTGCAGTGGTTGTTCCCCCAGAAAGGTTCTTAACTGTGTGCTTACTCAGCAGATTCCCAGATGAAATCTTACACCCCACTCCACCCCCTGCCCACGCCCCATTGCTGTAATCTTGCGAAAAGCCAGTGACCTCAGGAATTTAACTGCGTTTAGCCTCCTTCCCCCTGCCATTTGGTTGACGCGCTAAGTGCTGCTGGGTAGTGTTTTACAGAGCCATTCGGCCTTTATTTATTTATTTATTTATTTATGTATTTATTTTTGCATCATTTAACATTGCACAATTTAATTGCAGTCCATCCAGATTGAATAGGCTTTAATTTTTTCGCATGCCTGCTGTCATGTTCAAATCCCTAATGGTTTTAATAGTGTAGGTCAAGTCATTAGAACCCTGCAAGCTAACTGGCCACCTAATTAATTTAGGAATAAACAACGAAGAAATAGCACCCTCTCAAATTGTGACAAAAGTAAACACAGGAAATGAAGGAGGCTCCACTGTGCAAATACCACTTAGTCTGAAACGCAAAGCAAACCTCTACGCTAAAAAAAATTAAAATAAAACAATAATACAATTTCAATGCATGAGCAAGAGGTGAAGCGAAAAAGCAATTGCATTTTAGTGAGTGCATTCTGCTGCGAGGTTTTGATCACTCGTAATTAAAAGGCACTATTAATGCTGTAGCCTTCGCTGCAATGAATAAATAAATAAATAAATAAATAAATAAATAAATAAATAAACAACAACGCGATGTTATGTAGGCATTACATGGCCATGGTTGAATAAACCCTTGCCTGATCCTGGAGAAGTGTGGGCTCATTTCGAGCCGCGTATGCACAAAAAGACGTAGGCGTTCAACACACTTTCAGTAGAACAGGACATACTCAGTCCCGACTTTTAAAACAGACAAATGCACCTGATAAATACACTGTTAAAGCGACAGTAACCCCATAATGAGCGAGCTGTTTTAAGTTTTTTTTCACATTAGCATCACCCAATCAAAAGACTTCATAGTGACATACCATTATTGGTTCTACACATAACTGATTACACAAAATAGCCACACCCATTTTTAGGGCTGATAAAGCTTTATTCTGCCATTGCTAGTACACTGTAAAATGTTCAGGGTTCATTTAACTGACCTATGGTTTATATGGGGTAAAATGTACTTTCTGATTAGAGCTGAATTAACACTTTATGTTTTGCTGTGTACTAGTGTGGCCAACAGGCCTGTATCAGCTGAGACATCCCAAATAAAGATTCCTCGTGTCCAATGTTTTCCACCAAGTTTACCTCATATCAATGAATTACAACATGTAGAAAAAACTAAGCAGGTGGCAGAGAAAGTGAACAGTAACATGGGGTTCATGTGAATACCCAACACAGTCCAGATGCTGCATGGTTACCGCACACTGCACGACCTGTCACATGTCTCTCCCGCTCCCCATTCTTCCTGTCCCTCTACACTGTGCTATCCAATAAAAAATGCCATACAAATATATTTAAAAAATAAATAAATAAACGAAAGAAAGATACAGGAGGTGCCCGGCTTGCCCTTTGACTCGCCGGGGACTTGAGCGGTACTCACCCAGCACGGCGAGGAAGGCCTTGGCGGTCTTGACGGGCATGGTGAAGAGGGAGCAGGTGTACTGTCCTTCGTCCGACAGGGTCACCTCGCCGATGCTGATGGTCAGCTCCTGCCACGAGGCTCGCACCAGCTCAATCCGATTGTCCCTCAGCGCTGTGGGGTGACATTTCACAGGGTCAGTCCCTACAAGGGCAAGCACTTCACCCTCACACCTTGCTTATGCAAATAACTGTGACAGGGATCAAGGACTCATCCGCGCTCTTCAATACCTCACAATTACCTCGGAAAGATGGAGTCTGCTCTGCAGAATACCCTTTAATGCACTTCTGTAAGTCTGCTAAGTGACTGTAATGTAATGTAATGCAAATGTGATGGAAAAAAAATATTTTACATTTTTTTCCTTCTAATTTTTGGATTGCATAACCCTTAGTGTAAAGAGGGAAAAAAAGAAATAAATTGGGGCTTAACAATTTGACATTTCAGTAGTTGGCTCCCAACATAAATTAAGTGCATTGAAATCAATCTCACAGTAAAAGGCTAAATGAGTGTTATAATGAGATAGTGTCAGAGAATTGCAGGAAATATGTATCTTGAGAAATTACAGCCTCTAATGATTTTGGCCCTTGGTATTTGAACCAATTACAGCCCAGGTTTGCTCTGTGAGAGAGCAATAAAGATCAACCAGTGTACTTTTCTTTCCTTAGAAATTCTGTGTTGGTATGAAATGTTAATGTTAACATTTAATAGGCCTTCCTTTGTGCTCTCTATATAAAAGTTTTTTTCAGTGGAACCTAAAGAAATGTGAACTTCATTATTGCCATATAGAAGATGCCCAGAGTAACATCATTTATTAAAAATCAGGAATGAGCTTCGTGAACAAAGTGCACAGAGAAAGTTCTGTCAAATAACTCTTGCTGTGCCCGACCAATGGTCGGCCTCAGCAAACGCATGTTCTCATACTCAACCAATCACTTGCACACATCACTAATGGAGCGCCCCTTTTAAAAGCGAGACTCAGATCTCTCCCATACTGCTTTGGCTGCGCTGCTCTTGTTTCACAGTTTTTTGTTTTAAAACATCTGTTGCTGCTCACCCTCCACCTGTTGTTTGAATTTTATTCTATGTACTTGGGGGTTTTGGTGTATATCTCCTGTTAAGTAGGGGGGATATGTCGTGCTTCCTGTTTGATAGGTAGTGCACGCTGGTGTGTGCACTAGAAGTACATAGAGCGCCGCGGTGGCGCAGCGGTCTAAGGTACAGACTTTGTCTGAGCGGTTACGCCCAGAGGATCGGGGGTTCGATCCTGCCAGATCCGAGTGCTTTGAAGGAGGAGCAATTGGCGGCTACTCTCGGGGTGGAGGGAGGGACTCGGTCCCCTGTTCCCTTTAGAGATCCTGCTGTGCTTGTGATATTTACGGAATACACATTGGCACGACTTCCTGTTTAACAGGGGAACAGTGCACGCTCGTTCTTCCTCCCTTTCACGGTAGTGGTTATCCATTACAAAGTCTACCGATGCGGTCCGAGGCTCCCGCAATCAATGTGCTGGTTGCCATCGACGTAGCCGTGGATACATTTAGCAAATGATTTATCCCGCGTAATGCCTTCATTAGAGAGGGGGTCAGCACTCCCACTGGTGACAGAGCACATGCTGGGGTTCGGGGAAAAGGTCATATTGTCCCTGTCACAACTCTCAGAGGGTGGGGAGCGGGAGCGCTTTTTGAAATATACAGCACGCACAGCGGGAGGAATTAAAATGTAAAAGGAGAACAGGAAGGGAAAATTGCAGCAGGGCTCTTAATTTAATAAAAGCACACATTTGTAAACCCTTAATCCCTCCACTGGACAGTCGTCCCCCAGGCGCTTGGCTCTGCACTGAGGTAGCTGCTTTTAATGAGTTCCATTACACAGGTCAGTTCCAGTCAAATGTGATGAAAATGGGTCAAGGTGGAAACTTATTCATTGCACTTATGTATTGGGTATGTACGAGAGGTAGTAGTCACACACACACACACACACACACACACACACACACACACACACTACAAGTACAATTTAATCATTTGGCAGACTCAACTTTGACTTGCAAAAGAGTATTTCACATGGCAAGCAAACACCCCTACAGATTAAGAGGTGCATTCCTCAAAACCAGTGAGGTAGAAGTAAGTTCTCTCTCTCTTTCTCTTTCTCACACACATGCACGCACGCACGCATGCACACAGACACTCATACACTAATGTGATCAATTTTGTCAGTTAAATGGCTAAAAATATAGGAAACCTGCTCATCCCACATCTCATTCCAAAATCATGGGCATTAATATGGAGTTGGTCC
This sequence comes from Ilyophis sp. 1 JC-2022, assembly GCA_022702515.1. NCBI lineage: Eukaryota > Metazoa > Chordata > Actinopteri > Anguilliformes > Synaphobranchidae > Ilyophis > Ilyophis sp. 1 JC-2022. The sequence continues at coordinate 97,499,256 of CM040402.1, read as the reverse complement.
CCCCTTTGCTGCTATAACAGCCTCCACTCTCCTGGAAAGGCTTCCCACTGGAAATTTGCTGCATGGATTTGCTTCCATTCAGCCAGAAGAGCATTTGTGAGGTCAGGCATGTTGGTTGATTAGGCCTGGCTCGCGGCCTGCTTTTCAATTCATCCCAAAGGTGTTTAATAGGTTGAGGTCAGGGCTCTGTGCAGTCCAGTCAAGATCTTCCAAACCAATCTCGTCAAGTCTGCATGGACCATGATTTGTGTGCAAGGTATTGTCATTCTGGAAGAGAAAAAGGCCTTCCCCAAACCGTTTCCAAAAAGTTGGAAGCACAGAGTCGTCTAGAATGTCATTGTATGCTGTAGCGTTAATATTTGCCTTCACTAGAACTAAGGGGCCTAGTCCAAACCATAAAAAACAGCCCCAGACCAAGGGGTGTCCATATACTTTTGACTATGTAGTGTATATTAAACACATGAGTTATCTTGACAAAAATTAAGGGGTACTTTTCAAGTTACTTTTGGCCATATAGTGTAGGTATCTATTGACAAACATCTGGTCCCAAGTTCACAATCATAGAAATTAACCTTTCAATTAGAAAATAGAATGGCCACAACAAGCCTTTGTACAGCAGAACACATAATTTTATGAATGATGGACTGACATACAGAAGGTTGACAAATTAAAGGAAAAACCAACAAAATGGGGTTGATTTACTATTGTTTTTGTTTGCGCATAAAACTGTTACCACCCACAAAAAAAATCATCCGAGGTGATCAACTAACGAGCTGTAAAAAGGATTGCGTGTGCAAAGATTCAAAGATACATCGATTTCTCATTTTTGCGGGTTATCCTGAATTAATATACAATATTGGGCTTCCCTATGTTATTTCACGAAATAGTGGGAGGTGGGCATGCAAATATATTACTTTAGCACGTGTAATGTGATTTACAAAGCCTGAAAGGAAGTTTGGAAAGGTATTTGTGGTATTTTGCATTTGATTACAAATGGAAAGCAGGTATTAAAAGCCACAGAATCGATAAGATGACGGCTGTCAATGAGCGCGTTTACATGCACTCAATATTCCGATAACTGGGAGTAATCCGAACATGGCTATAATACGATAACTGGGAGTAATCTGAACATGGCAATATTACGATAATTGCGTTTACATGCACTTAAGTAATGCGATAATGGGAAAAATCCAGGTTTACATGATTCTGTCAATATTCCGATTTCTTTCCCTGAACGCGATGTGTAACTCAAACGTAAATTAGAAACATATATTAGCCTAACGTTATATATTATAAATTACATATTTTAACGTTTATACATAACGTGACTATACTTCCTGTTGGGTTGCTAGAAACAGCACGCGGGTTGGTATGCCTAACCGTAAGTTAGTAAACACGTTAACTATAGCCTAACGTTAGTTACATAAGAAAGAACAGTAGCCTATAACTTATAAGAAAGTAACGTTAAACATGGCAACGTTAGACAGGAATGCTCTTATGGGTTTCGTCGTCATATGGCAGATGTTATGGTTGCGGGTGGCAACTAACACAGTCCTTCAAGCGTTCTGTGTTATGAGCAGAAGACGACGAAGAGCTTTAACGTTACAACAAGCGCTGATTATTGGACCCAGAATAGGCCTTCCTCCAGCACTGTTAAGGACCCGGTCGTGCTGGATGTGCGTTAGGAGCAAGGACTGGTGGGAGAGAGTGGTGCTAAATGAATTGACCGATTCAGACCGTAGACTTGTGGACACCAAACTGGTTCGCTATCAGCCTGTACTCCCCGCAGCTACCGAGTTTGTACAGCGCTATTGCGACTCGCATTTGAAGAGGTACTGTGAGAGCCATTGTGAACATGAAGATTATGTTGTATTTGTGCCTTATCTACATAATGAATAGTTGTCAGTAATTGAATCTTGAGCTAATCTTTATTATGTCATTTGGAATGTATAAATATTAGTTTGTAGTAATGGGTTGTTTAGTTAAGAGTTAATTATTATTAGAATGTTTTGATGCTCAATATTATTTAGTATTGATGTATCTTTCCGTAATATCCTATCTTTGCTCCATTAGTCTGTACTGCTATTGGAAAGGCCACAGGAAACCGTATATACGTCTCAGATCGTGGCAAGTTATTCTATTGAACAGGGCGTGGAGCAACAGTTTTCTGACCGTTTCGTTTTTCTGAAGTTTTTTGCTTTTAATGCTTAATACCGACAAGTATAGGTATGATAAAGACTCCATGTGAAGACGTTATTGTTTGTATTGGTTTTTCGTGAAATAAACCGTCTCTGTTTTAATTTTTTACTTGGCTCGTTGATGCTATGTGGATGCTAAGTACCGGAGTTTTGATTTATTAAGCTACAGAAGGCACGTGTGGAAATACTGCATGAGAACAACACGAGTCCTACGTCCTGCAGAAGACGGAAAATAAGGTTTTATTTGGATTTCGCGGCTACAGGTACAGCTGGACGCACTGTCACTTCGTCAGGGCTCATTATGTTCTGTACCAAACCACAAAGTTTCATAAATGATCTCCGAGCCATACTGAAGTTGCCTCTCCATTCTGAATCGGTGAATTAATTTACCATATGACGACGAAACCCATAAGAGCATTATTGAGTGCATGTAAACGTGCTCATTATTTCCGCGTTTCTAACTTTTTTCCCCATCTATGAGATGAAGTATATTCCTCTTTATTATTTCGGATAACAAAAGGAGGGTTTCCTCCTCGCTCCAGAAATGACTTCTCCCGTTGGTTGACATCTCTCTCTGACCTCTCAACTGTTTTGACGTTAGCGTTACGTTACTAACAATATCCGGAGTGGCTGTTGCTGTCAAACACGCACATGCGCAGATTTAAAAATACGACCGAGATCGGAATAAGCGTTTACATGCAACCAATAAAACGAAAAACACGGCAGAAATCCAGGTGTAGTTATCGGAATTCTCATGTTCCGATAACTGCTTTTTTCCGAAAAAGCTTTTCGGAATATTGCGTTTACATGACACTTTGAATAATCCGATAACAGCCATATTCCGAATATTATCGGAATATTGAGCGCGGTTACATGCACTCAATATTCCGACAATATTCGGAATATGGCTGTTATCGGAATATTCAAAGTGTCATGTAAACGCAATATTCCGAAAAGCTTTTTCGGAAAAAAGCAGTTATCGGAACATGAGAATTCCGATAACTACACCTGGATTTCTGCCGTGTTTTTCGTTTTATTGGTTGCATGTAAACGCTTATTCCGATCTCTGTCGTATTTTTAAATCTGCGCATGTGCGTGTTTGACAGCAACAGCCATTCCGGATATTGTTAGTAACGTAACGCTAACGTCAAAACAGTTGAGAGAGGTCTGAGAGAGATGTCAACCAACGGGAGAAGTCATTTCTGGAGCGAGGAGGAAACCCTCCTGATGTTATCAGAAATAATAAAGAGGAATATACTTCATCTCATAGATGGGAAAAAAGTTAGAAACGCGGAAATAATGAGCACGTTTACATGCACTCAATAATGCTCTTATGGGTTTCGTCGTCACATGGTAAATTAATTCACCGATTCAGAATGGAGAGGCAACTTCAGTATGGCTCGGAGATCATTTATGAAACTTTGTGGTTTGGTACAGAACATAATGAGCCCTGACGAAGTGACAGTGCGTCCAGCTGTACCTGTAGCCGCGAAATCCAAATAAAACCTTATTTTCCGGCTTCTGCAGGACGTAGGACTTGTGTTGTTCTAATGCAGTATTTCCACACGTGCCTTCTGTAGCTTAATAAATCAAAACTCCGGTACTTAGCATCCACATAGCATCAACGAGCCAAGTAAAAAATGAAAACAGAGACGGTTTATTTCACGAAAAACCAATACAAACAATTACGTCTTCACATGGAGTCTTTATCATACCTATACGGTATTAAGCATTAAAAGCAAAAAACGAAACGGTCAGAAAACTGTTGCTCCACGCCCTGTTCAATAGAATAACTTGCCACGATCTGAGACGTATGGTTTCCTGTGGCCTTTCCAATAGCAGTACAGACTAATGGAGCAAAGATAAGCTATTACGGAAAGATACATCAATACTAAATAATATCATTGAGCATCAGAACATTCTAATAATAATTTACTCTTAACTAAACAACCCATTACTACAAACTAATATTTATACATTCCAAATGACATAATAAAGATTAGCTCAAGATTCAATTACTGACAACTATTCATTATGCAGATAAGGCACAAATACAACATAATCTTCATGTTCACAATGGCTCTCACAGTACCTCTTCAAATGCGAGTCATAGCGCTGTACAAACTCGGTAGCTGCGGGGAGTACAGGCTGATAGCGAACCAGTTTGGTGTCCACAAGTCTACGGTCTGAATCGGTGAATTAATTTAGCACCACTCTCCCACCAGTCCTTGCTCTTAATGCGCATCCAGCACTACCGGGTCCTTAACAGTGCTGGAGGAAGGCCTATTCTGGGTCCAATAATCAGCGCTTGTTGTAACGTTAAAGCTCTTCGTCGTCTTCTGCTCATACGCTAGAAGGACAGTGTTAGTTGCCAACCGCAACCATAACATCTGCCATATGATGACGAAACCCATAAGAGCATTCCTGTCTAACGTTACCATGTTTAACGTTACTTTCTTATACGTTATAGGCTGCTGTTCTTTCTTATGTAACTAACGTTAGGCTATAGTTAACGTGTTTACTAACTTACGGTTACGCATACCAACCCGCGTGCTGTTTCTAGCAACCCAACAGGAAGTATAGTCACGTTATGTATAAACGTTAAAATATGTAATTTATAATATATAACGTTAGGCTAATATATGTTTCTAATTTACGTTTGAGTTATACCGCGTTCAGGGAAAGAAATCGGAATATTGACAGAATCATGTAAACCTGGATTTTTCCCATTATCGTATTACTTAAGTGCATGTAAACGCATTTATCGTATTATTGCCATGTTCGGAATACTCCCAGTTATCGGAATATTGAGTGCATGTAAACGCGCTCATTGAGTGCATGTAAACGCACCCAATGTAGCAAGACACACGGGTGTGTTTGGCATATCCAGAAGTGAACATTCTGAATGATTGCGTAACAATGGGGGCTATTATTTGAGATCTTACTATATCGATCCCAAAGTGTCTTCGTACCACGAGCCGCCAGCTTCAATGTGCCTTGGCATAAATTCTACAAGTCTCTGGAACTCTACTGGAGGGATGGAACACCATTCTTCAAAAAGATATTCCCTCATTTGGTGTTTTGATCATGGTGGTGGAGAGGGCTGTCTTAACATGTCGGTCCAAGATCTCCCATAGGTGTTCAATTGGGTTGAGCTCTGGTGACTGTGAAGGCCATAGCATATGATTCACATAATATTCATACTCATCAAACCATTCAGTGACCTCTCGTACCCTGTGGATGGGGGCATTGTCATCCTGGAAGAGGCCACTCTCATCAGGATCAAAACGTTTCGGATAAAGGTGATCACTCAGAATAACTTTGTATTGTATTGGCAGTGACCCTTCCCTCTAAGGGGACAAGTGGACCCAAACCATGCCAGAGCCACCAGACCCCCTCACTGGAGGGGTCAAGCATTCAGGCCTGTACCGTTCTCTTGGTGTACGCCACACATGTACTCACCTACTCACCATACTCGTCGAGAATATGGTGATGGATGACACATCTGACTATATCACTTTTTTCTCTGTAGACCAGTGTTTTTGCACCGCTGAACTCTCAGATGTGAATTCATCTTTGTAATGAGGGGTTTATGCACTGCAACCCTACTATAGTATCCCTCTGTATGTAGTTGTCGATGGACTGCTCTTGCTGACACAGTCTGATCACGTCCTGCATTGACATTCTCAGTCACCTGAGGAAGAGTTGCTCTTCTGTTTATCCTTACATATCGCACTAATGCACAAGCATCACGGTCATCAAATGTGCGCTTTCAACCACAATTTCCGACCCTATTTACTTTTTTTCCCCATAGATCTAAATGCAGATGTCACTTTAGTCACTGTTCCTATTGAAACACTAGCCAGTTGAGCAGTCTTTGTGACTGAAGCTCCTGCCATCCGTGCCCCAATAATGAGCCCTCTTTCAAAGTCACTTAGATCTTTTCCTCTCGCCATCTTGATCCAAAATCGAGGTCAATGGGCCTGCTCAGCATTTGTATGCATACCACAGAGCATGATAGGTTCATTGCTTAATCATGCAGTACACTTGTATGGTAGCATCTGCATTCGTTATGTTTTTCTACTCATTTATTCTGGTTTTTCTTTAATTTGTCACCCATCTACATATACTGAATATTCATTGGACAGTGACATTTTTTTGTTATTTTGGTTCTGTACTCTAGCATTTTGAGTTTGAAAGGATACAATGACAATGAGGTTGAAGTGCAGCTTTAGTTTGAGGGTATTTTCATCCATATCGGATGAACCGTTTAGAAATGATAGAACCTTTTGTACATAGTCCCCCCCCCCCATTTTAGGGGACAAAAAGTAATTGGACAAATTAACATAAACTTAAATAAAGTCCTCATAACTTGAAGGGTTTCTTCCGACTTATTTTTCCATAGAGTTCAATAGGAAAATGAGGGAGAAAAAACTGTGAAAAAAAGTGATCCATCCATATCAACTGCATATCTGGCAGCTGAGTGATGGTTTGAGGCTTGTTTGATACCTCAGAGCCTTGAAGACTGACAGCCATTTAGACAACCATGTGTTCCATACTGTTCCAGTGTAATTTACAGCTTAATCTAGTCCCACCCCCCAATTCCCATAGAGATCAATTCAAATGCAGAGAGGTTATAGTAACTCTTGTAAGAGTATCATAAAATAAGATATCAAGAGTCTTCTGATGTTGTTGGGTCATGGCATACAAAGGATATCTAACCAAATGCTAAATATGAGGACTTTATTTAAGTTTATGTTAATTTGTCCAATTACTTTTCGTCCCCTAATATGGGGGGGAAATATGTATAAAAAAGGCTACAATTGCTACATGGTTCACCCGATATGTAAATAAAAAAGAGCGAGAGAGAGAAAAAAAAGTGAGAGTTTTTGTACTACAATCTATTTAACCCTCATGAGAATATAAAAAAGTGAAAAACAGAACAAGCAGAGGAAAGTACTGGAAGTGAAGGGGGTGGGGGGGATTCTGGTACACTTGGCTGCCCAGACAGATGTTTAATGTAAGTCCTCAGATCTGAACTTCGATAGCAGACACTCAGAAGTTTGTTGGCGGAATGTGCCGGCGGGGGAGAACGCACAGAAAGAGAGGCAAGGCGCTCAAGTCAAAACCGCGTGGGCCCCATAGGGGTGAGAAACGACACGCTTCCACTGCCTGTATCCCTGCATCTGTTAGAGTCAGAAAGGAAAGAGGAGATGGAGGAAGAAGAGAACTCAGCTTTTGTGCTGTCTGAAATGCACAATGTCCCAGATGTTGATAAGGCATCAGGCTCAGATGTAAAATATGACTTAATGACTACATATGTACATTGCAATATCTGGAAATAGAAAATAATGTCTTACAATGTCTTGATAATAGACTTAATTTCAATAAATTTTCAGCATCGTCAGTTTTCATTAGGGTACCATATTTTTATTTGCCTGAATTTAGCTTTTGAGTCATGTCAACTACACTCACACACAGAGAAGCACACACAGTCCCATTCATACAAAACCGAAGAGCACACACCTCAAAACATTCAGTGAAGTTTGCAGAACAACATCACTTTCAGATCTGTTAAACAACATGATAATTGTGACTAGGAAAGTGTAAATACGTCTGGTGGATATTATTTTCTAAATTCCTTATTCCAGCTTCTGTTGGGTTTAGCAGGGCATTAATCTTGTCAGACTAATATAATTAATTAATGATGCATTTCTTGAAATTGCCTGGTAGGTCTTTACCATTTAAAGCAAACATTTCACCCAAATTATCAATTAATATTAATATACAGTAATTAATAATCTTCCATTAATTACAGAAAATGCACTTAGGTTCCATGTACAAGTAAAGTGGAATTTGTTTCGTGAAAATGATAACTATTTATGAGGACCCTGAAAAATTGAATTTCTGTCTTGTTGATGAATTGCACACAATAAATTGTGTCTGTCCACAAGAGAACGAAATACTGGAACTGCCTAATTATCGTGCATAATCGCCCCATAAATTATGACATGATTGATAACTGCTGTATATGTAGAGTTAAAAATATACACATTTTATAAACATTTTTAGAATAATACCTAATATCATAAATAATAAAAGATAACTCCTATACTCACATACTATAGGTACCAAAAGTTGACCAGCCATCTTGTATAAATGTTACAATACATTTCAAGGCAATCTAGACTGACTAGGGCAATCGGTAGCACCTGAGATGATTAATAATTAACCTCAGGTGTGGCTGGCTGCTCACTATTCAGTCATTGTCCAAGATCCTGTAGCAGGCTACCTCGGTTTTGGGAGGCAAAAGGAACAGTTGACTGTAGCCAAAGAGAATAGGAAAAGCACTCTCTGATCTGCCCCAACCCCCCAAAACGTCCAGCATCACATCACAATAATATATGGCTATAATAGTTTAAATGCTTCCTATACACAATTATAGTGCATCTCAAGAGCTTATCCTACAAAGGCCATGGTAGGCACGCACTATAGCAGGTCTATAAAATTGATTGACAAAGACGAATACTGCTTTGAATGGGGGAAAGACAATGATCATTAATTCAGTTCGCAAGGCAGGAGGAGGCCGGGGAAACGCACTCCGCCCTGATAGCGCACGATTTAGGCCCGGAGCCCAGCCTCGTGGCCAATCTATAACAATCACAACTTAAATGAAGACTGGCTGACAAAGCCCTTTTTCTGGTGTGTTAGGAAGCCAATGTGATGAAAAGGGCCATTTCCACACAGCCAAATAGCAACGGCTCTGTTCATTCTGCTTAGGTGGCAATATAAATCCCAGCCCTGACCTTGTTTCCAGGAGCCTGAAATCGCGGCAGAGGGACGCTCCGCACACCTACACCGACGGAAGTCTTACCAAGGCCGTCTCATATCAGTAACTCTCGCTGACATTTCAGCATCCTCTGGGGCACTGCGTACTTTTGAAATCCCAGCTCGTCGAAACAAAATGCCACTTCCCCTCCATTTGCTGATATTTTTTCTTACCACAACCCATGTCGGTAAGCAACACTCACACGCTGTCTTAGTGCTTCATGGGTTTTTATCTCTACCCTTCTCCGTCTGGGCTGGAGGACGAGGAAAAATAAAATAGCTTAAAAAAAGAATAAATAAATGAATGAATAAATAAATAAATGAATGAAGGGAAATATGGATTAAAATGCTGAAACGGTAACATCGCCTCAGGCGTGTTAGCAGTCATTTGATAACTCAAGGCCAGCTGCCATTTATAAAATGTGTCAACAATAATTAAATTACTCCATTTTGCCAATAAACACGCACGCACGCACACACACACACACACACACACACACACACGGCTGGACTAAATGCTGTGTCATGGTTTGACAGGTTTATGAGAACAGTTAACTCAAAATTAAATAAAACAAAAATAAGTTAATTGAGGGAAAAAGCAGTGGCTGTACCCGATAGAATGTGTTTTTAAATGTGATTATACTGTTCTGCCTGAGAAATGAACACGGAGCCATGTTTGGATAAGGACAGGTGTGAGACAGTCCAAGGCCAGGGCTATCTATATCTGCACTGGCTGAGTGTGAATGAGGACTTATATCACATCCTGTTTGAAACCTGCCTCGTGGGTGATGGATTTTATGTCCTTTCCACATTGGATGAAATGACAACCCTAGCAATAGCTTTAAACAACAATTGTGAAATTTTATCTTATTTTATAGTATATAGTAGAGATACATCTGTGTTTATATCTATTATATATATATTGTGTATATACAGCATATATTCAATATATGATTTGTTTTTTTAACCATGGAATAGTTGAATAATTTGATTGTCCATGCAGAAGGTGAGTGGCTTGCCACCTGTGGGATGAATCTTTCTTCATAGAAGTCATGGGTTCTGGTCCCTCTCGCAGTCTGAGAGACAATGAGAACCTGCATTTCAGGGGACTCTTAGTAGAATACTCAGACCTGTGTATGTGCCCTCACTGGTATGACTGTACACATGCAGTTCAGACCAATGGCTTCTCTGCATTCAGTGGCCAGGGGTGGTGCTGTTGATTCTGTGTGTTGTGATTGGGCCTTGCCTGCTGCTGTCCGATCTTGATTAGGTCGTGTTCGCTGCAGGTGGATATCGACAGGGCCGTGCTCGTTTTTCTTTGGCCATACTTTGATTGGGCCTTGCTGGCTGCTGGATTATGTTGATTTGGTCGTGCATGCTGCTGCCCGATCTGTATTGGGCCATTCTCATCTTGGTCAGCGGCTCCCGGGGGCCGCCGTAGCCAGATTCCAGGGCTGAGATCATTTTCATCACACAGGTCTATGCAAGTAAAGTCACAAAAACACATTGTTATGATTGTTTCTGTTTGCAGGAGCAGCACAGGCTGAAATCGCAAGCCTTTGCTGCAAGAGAAATTTGAAATGCTCCTGGTTGTAAATGTCCATGTGCTGCTGGAATCACAAATCAGAATTTTTGGCTATTTTGTAAGAGCTCAGCTGTGTTGCCATGGGAATTTAATTAAATTCAATGGCCATTAAATTGTAGTTGATGCCTGCACGGTTTCTGAATTCATAGATGCAGTAACATACATTTCATAAAACATCCCTAATAAATATTTAATCTATCAATGTAACATACATACATATACATACACATGCACACACACACACATACACACACACACACACACAGTTCTGTATTCATATCTTTGTGGGGACATCCTAAACCATAACCCTAGCCCTAACTCTAATTCATAAATCAAACCTTAAACATAATCTTTGACCCCTAATCCTAACCCTAACCCTAAAATTAACTTTTCCCTCTTGGGGACCATTCCCGAGTCCCCACGAGGGAGCATTCGACAACTTTTTCTATCCTCATGAGAGACATTCTTCCCTCTCCTCTTCCCTCCCTCCTCACGCAGACCCTCCTCCCCTCTTCCTTCCCCCTCCCCCCCTCCACAGCAGACCCCTCCCCTCCCCAGACCCCACCCCCCCCTCCCTCCTCCCCCCCCCCCCCCCCCCTCTCCCCCTCCCCCCTCTCCCTCCCTCCCCCTCCTCTCCTCTCTTTCCCCCCCCCCCCCCCCCCCCTTGTGTCCCATCACCCCCCTCTCCCCTCTCCCCCCCCCCCTCCCCCCCTCCCCCCCCTCCTCCCTCCACCCTCCCCCCTCCCCCCCCTATCCTCCTTCCTTCCTCTCACCCCAGATCCCTCCCCTCCCTCCCCCCCCCTGGTGAACTCCTCCCTGACCTCTGCTCCCCCCCTCCATCCTTCAAAAAGCCCCAAAAGACCCCTCCCTCAAAAAAAACTGAAAAACCTACCCCCTCCAAAATTCTTTTCCCAAAACAACTTCTTTCTTCTTTCTTTCTCAATTTCTCTATCCAACCAAACCCACCCAAACAACCTAACCAACACCAAAAAAGAAACAACCTAGACCCCACTGCCCTCCGGCCGCACCACTCTCACATCACTCTCTCCAGACCGCACTCTTCTCCCCTCTCCCTCTCCTTCCTCTCTCCTCTCCAGCCTCCTCTCTCCTCCTCCATCACTCCCCTCTCTCCTCTCTGCCACTCCTATCGCATAGATCCCACTCCATCCTCCTGTGGTCCGGCTCGGCCCTGGCCCTCCTCCCCTCGCCTGGCCTGGGACGCTCCCTCCAGGTTGCCTGGCTCCTCCTCCCCCTGGCCCCTCCTGTCCCCCCCCCCCCACCCCCCCCCCCCCACCTCAGTCCCCCCCCCTCTTTCCAACTCCCCCCCCCTCCACACCCTTGCCCCCATTCTTTCCCTTGGCCCTGTTCTAACTCACGACTACTCTGCTACTACTCTCTTTCTACTCCTCCTCTCACTCTCTCACTCTCACTCAGCCCTCAGCCCACGTCACCACTTGCCCACGCCCACCGGAGAGCTGGGGACACTGCCATCATCAAGCTCCATCTCTGCAGCTCAATCCTCTCCTCCCTCTCATCTCTCTCCTCCTCCTCTCTCCTCCTCTCTCCTCTCTCCTCTCTCTCTCTTCCCCACTCTGCCCCCTGCCCCCCTGTCCCCATGGCCCGGACAACACAGGCTGTCCAGGGACAAACACAGTCAGCTCTAAGCGCAGCATCGCAGGCAAACCCGGGCATTGCAGCAACATCTTCCCAATCCGCCCCTCCCAACCACCCCCCACCTCCCCACTCCTGTCCAGTGCTGTCCTTGCAATGGATGGACTATTGCTGACTCTCTCCTGCTCTCTCCTGCTGGCCCTTCAGGCCATTATCTTTTTTCCCCTTCAGCCATCCAGAAGCCAGCGCCGCGCCCTCCCCCCCCCTCCCCTCTCCTCTCCCCCCCCCCCTGCTCATCTCCACTCCACTGGCTACCGTGGTCATGGCTCGCAAAAATTCAAAACATTGGTGCTCGCAGTCCAGGCAGTCCGCCCTCCTGCCCTCCAAAAAAAAACAAAAACCTAACCCCACCACACACCCCATCCTGCCCCCTGCCTTCCCCTCCTCGGACCCCCCCCCCCCCCCCCCCCCATACTATACTCGGTCTCGTCGTCTGTCTGTCCTCCCTGGCCCCACGGTGGTGGAATGACCTCCCCGTGAGGTCAGACAGCAGAAAGTCTGACCGCCTTCAACGCAAGCAGAGACTCACCTCCTCCTTCAACACCTCTCTCTCTCTCCCCCCTCCCTCCCTCTGTGTTATATGTTATTATGTTGTAATTACCCCCCCCAAAAAAAAAAAAAAAAAAAAAAAAACCCCCAATCATACTGACTGCGCCTAGTACTTAGAGATATATTATTTTTTTTTTTAGGGGTTGTTTTTAAACGTTCTTGTTCCTAGTTTGAAAATGCACTATGTACGTCGCTCTGGATAAGAGCGTCTGCTAAATGTCTATAATGTAATGTAATGTAATTTAGTCCCCATTGAGTGTTTTTTCTTCCTGACCAGGGAGTTTTTTACCTCGTTTTGCTGGTTGGGGGCTAAGGCCTTGTTTTTTGTTATATTTTCCTTCTTTTTCCCTGTACAGCGTCTTTGTGACAGTTCTCTGTAAAAAAGCGCTATACAAATAAAATTGAATTGAATTGAATTGAATTAAACATGCCCACACTCACACACACACACACACACACACACACACACGCACACATTTAATTTGATTGAGCCCTCAATTTTAAAAATTCCTTTGTAAAGTGAACTGGTTTCTTGACGTAGCAACTGTCAATAAAATAATCTGTAACACCGGATACAGCGAGGAGACAACAATGAAGTTGACCAATACTGTATGTGCACAAACACACTTACTGAGAGAGGGAGGAATGAGAAAAAAAGGGGCCGCTGCTTGAGCAGACAGGCCTGAATTTCAATAGATCCCAATGTACAAGGCGCATCATATTACCTGGACACCATCTCCAGGGAACAAAGCAATTCTGCTCAGAGAGTATATATAGAATCGAGGCCTTGCCTGACTGCAGCTTTCCCTCAAATATATGCAGAGCATTCACAGAGCAGTTAATGAGTGTCTTGTAGGACAGGTGTCAGACAAGACTCGGTACATTTTTGAAGGACACGCGGCGAATACCCAGAATTCTCTCCGAGAGCAGGGCAGCGGAAGAACACGAATGATGAACCCACAATGTGGGATGTGCATGTTCAGAGGGCAGGACTGTTGTCATCCATCTTCTCCAGTGTGGTCAAGAGATGAAGGAAGACACAATTTCATAGCTGCTATTGTAAACAAGGGTTCACGCTGACCCAGATTACTCAGGGATGACTCAGCTATGCACCAAATCCTGTGCTCGCGGGGGGTGGTAACCCTGGAACAGCTGAGCATTTTGGGAAGTTGTGTTTTTCATTCAATTATCCACTGTAGTCCAGCATTGTTCCGGGCCTTTTATCCCTTAGGAATGTGTTTGGTGGTCCTTTCTTCTTGCTCTGGATTGTGATCATCACCATTTACCGTACAATGTCGCCCAATTATTTAATGTTGGACTAGAATTTTATGGGGGGATTTTGTAGGACCATTTAAAGGACTTGATATTTGATATTCTTGATATTTGATATTTGATATTCTTGATATTGGATATTTCTTTGCTTTACTTTGTATGTCCTCATAAAAGTTCTAAGGATGGACATCTTTAAACAAATCTTCAAATAGGCACACCACCAACAAAAAAAGAGACAAAAATCACAGCTTAATATTTTATATTCAACCTTAAAAATAGTTGCTGCACATTCTTTCATGTCTGAATTATTGACTCAGCTCCAGTAACTTGTGAACTAGAATATCTTCTCAAAGTGTCTGTTGTATGTCACCCAAGCCCTGCAGGGCAAAAGAGAGGCAAAGAGTTGAAATAATGCAAATTCCCAAGGGCAGAGAAAATATGTATAGATGCTGAATCGATTGCTCTACAAAGCCAGGTAGGAATTCAGAGCAGAGAATCAGAGCTTCTAACATGATGCAGTTTCAACAAAGGCCTAGACCCAACATTTCCAACGGCTACATAAGTGAAGCATTCTACAGATACTACGACCTGAGGCCAGATTATTTCGAAAGATGGTGCATATGTACCAAGCATTTTTCCCGTACTATTTATAAAACAATGCATAAATACATTTATTGAGACCTTTGGATGACTCATCCTGTTAAGCCACTGATTTAGTTCATGGATGGGCCGCACGGATATGGGGTTTAATCTGGACCATGTCCGTTCTGACTGTGGCTGGAAGCTTAAGAACAATGTGCAATCGGTTCTACCATCGAACGGGGATGAGAGTGTTTCAGTCGGGCGGGATGATCGCAAGGCTAAACTGGTCGATGGGGTGCATCAAAGTTTGCATGTAAAGTCTGTTCCTCTGACGCCCAACATCACTTGCCTTGGAAGATAGCAGAGATTGTGGCCATGAGCGCTGATTTGGGAGAGCACTGAATACAATTATGCATTGTAAGTTGGATAATAATAAAATGCATTGCATATGAACAAAGCATGATACATTTCCATGATAAATGCCTTTGTAAGAGATGCAAAGGTATCAGTTGTAATTCTGTCACTTGTGGGGATGGAAATGTGGACATAATTTTTTAAGCATCTGAAAAACAAAAATGGCAAAATGGCAAAGAGTGTGGGTACATTTGGCCCCTGGCCTGCTAGTTTAATAGACCTGCTATAAAGGACAAGTATATAAAAAATATGACACACTGAACATACAGCACCCTGATTTTAGGAGAAAAAAAACTGAAATTGCAGCAGAAAAATGCCTACTGGTAATATCTGTTTGAATAAACAGTTTGAAGTTTGGCTGTCCGTGAGCCTGTCATCTGCCTTTTTGTGTTGTCAGGAGACTTGTGTTCTCCTGAAATTATAAATGGTAAATTGTAAATATATGTTTACACAACGAGACATTGGATGAGCTCAACAACAGCAGTAGTGGACGTTGGGAATCGCCACGTCATTTTGCAATTTGGCTTTCGGGAATGAACTGCACTTAAAATCCCATCAGACCCTGTGACGAGATTTTAGATTGAGCTATAGCCGCTAGCCTCATTTCCAATCGCCCTCTGACTGCTGATTGAAGATTAGGGGGCCGGAGATATTGCAGGGTAAACAAAGCACTTTCTGGCATGCGGCACATTTACGACCTGGGCGTATAGAGCTTCCATTCAGAGAATCATTTAAAATGCAATCTGTCTTTAGCATGCACAATGCTAATTCCTGTCTGAAGGGACGAGTGTCATCTTACCCATCTTTATTTGTGTCCGAGCTCACTTATGGGCCGACGTAGAAAAGCTAAGCATTTAAGAATGCCTTTGTTTGTGTAGTTAACCTCATTGTTGTCCTAATTTCTGATTGTTGTCCCTTTCTGAAAGAACAAAGACAGACTAATAACAGGTATTAGCTTGGGGCAATCTGAGATATGTGATTGGCAGTTTTCTACACACACGCTCCCACGGCCCTGTGATTGGCCAAAAAAGGCACATAGACCAATAAGAAAGTCCACATGTTTAAAAAAGAGGAAAGGAGCATCTACATTGACAGTGGCAGGGTTCACATCACTGTCCACCATTCAGCTCATCTAAAAACATAATCTACCTGGGAAGCTTAATTGGACAGTCAATAGCCACACTTTAACTTTACTTATAGCTCCAAGATGTGTGCTCATCTTATGACCAGTTCTGACATAATTTTGTAGTAATGCTAACACATGTATGTGGTCCAGTGGAATACCTAACGCTGACCTTACTAGTTATTTTCAGTGTTAAATGTGTCCAGAGTTGGCAAGTTTCATATTTCATTACATTATATTTATTTAATAGATGCTCTAATGGACTTTATGAATGACAAATTACAGTTTGCATTGTGTCATCCGGGAACTTAACCCACAACCTCGGAATTATTCCTGAACTATTATCCTATATTGCCACTACCCCGCCCCCCCAACCCACATGACTTCACCACAGACATAAACCAACCATCTTCCAGCACCATTCTCAAACTTTAAGCCCTATCTTACATAGTGTGTTTATGAAAAAAATAAATCATTGCATTTATGTGCACTTTAAAATGATTAAAATTCACTTCAGTGACTTAGTTAGTCATTTATTTATTCAGCTTGTCACATCACTTGCTTCCAGATCAAAGAAAAAACAGCAAAACATTTTTAATGAGTCTGTTTAATAAAAGAAAGACAGAACAGGAAGGGCCTGCTGTGTTGGAAGGAACAGACGCGGGAGAGACCCCACCCTGTGTCTGCTGTGCCGGTGAGAATCAAGCCGCGTTCACCCCTCCGCTTCTGGAAAAGGGGGGCCCGGATGACGGCGAAAACATTAAAACCGAAATCCGCGTGCAGCTTTCTCTTTGTTCCTCCTTCTTTTAAATAAAACGGCAGGTTCGCGACTGTGTTCCTCTGCTTGTCAGGAGGAGACGTGCGTTTTTCGGCGCGATGGCGCAGGACAGACGGTATAGGACACTGCTGAGATGGGTAATGAGACGCTGTGGTGCACCAGACCAGCAGAGCTCAGCACACCGTGCCGGAGTTCTGGGGTAATCCGCATGCAGGCCGACGCCGGAGAGAGTGTCGGCTGAATGCGTAAAGGCGCGCCGGACCGCCAGGTCGTCCGCTGACCTTCCCTTTAAATGGAAAGTCGGATCACGCTCAGGACAGCGGATGGGCAGAGGGACAAAGAGCGGTGGACACGGTGAACCGAGGAACAGCCGTTAGGCTCAGCCAGGCATGTGGAAGGGCCTGTTCCCGCCACGACCAACCACTGAACGGCAGTCCCTACGCCCCCCCCAAACCCCCACACCGATTCAACATTTAGAGTATGTGCTAATTCACTCTCTCCTCTTAGCTGGCTGCCTTGATAAGTCCTTCAGAAAAACAGACCCTGCTGAACTGCATCAGGCCATGCCTCTGTGGGCATGTTAAAGATAGTAAATGTTTTTGTGGAGATGTGTCGGAGAGAATGCACACCTTTACATTCCTTATTGCTGATACAAAGGGTTTTAATTAAAACAGGAACCACTGACGATGAAGGCACAGGACAACCAATAGTTCAGCCCATTGATGGAGCTCAGCCTAGCAGCACGAAGCACATTCCTATAGTCTGAGGACCCTGCTTACCCTAATTGCAGCGAAAAAATGTATCTGAATATGTTCTGGCTGCGTCCTTCACAATTATTCCTCGGCAACCTGACCTAATGGATGTTTTAATGAACCCTTAATTGCAGTTATGTGGCGTAATACACTTTTGATTCTTTAAAGTCAATTAAAATCCAGGCTTGCATCATGACCTTTTAGGTGAATGGAAGATGTCCCCAATTACTGCTTTGAAAAAAACATAAACATCTGTTACGGAAAATGAGGACGAATTTAAGCCGACGACGTTTTGTAAAAGAACGCACAGTATGTGCCAGTTTATTTGAGGCAAAACTACGAATTAGCGATGATAAAGCTAAGCAGGTGTAGAAATGCCATTTGGTTTATCACCATTTTCCATTTATTGCCTTTACAACCTGTGTGACTGTGTACCTGCGATTCATTAAAACGTTCACAAACAAGCATGCAACAGAATATTACTTATTTTGCATTCACCTCTATAAATGTAATTTTAATCCTCTGGAACAATGTTCACTTTTAATTAATTTTACTCCTAGGAGAGGGAAAGAAGTACATTGTAATGAACATTGCCCAAGACAACTGTGATATAATTTGTTCTCCTCAATAATAATAATTCATGAGCTGGCAGCATATTAAAGGGATGACTCCACAATTAAACAAGAGACATATGGTCCACATCAATTTTCTTTGGCGCTGTACCCCATAACTGCAACAGTCCATCCTTCCTAATTGCTGTAATGCGTGAACGAGGTGCCGGCCCGGTGCTTCAGCGATGCGTCATCCATCTTAGCAGCTAGAGCACCGAAGCCGCCCATAGGCCTTCACAGCAGCCCCTAGGGAAGGGCACGTCTTGGGACTTTGCAGTGGTCGCAGTTGGGGAAACTTAAATTATTAATGGTTTTATAAGTGGAATTCGCCCGATCCTGAGCAGTGGGGCTACCAAGTTTGGTATTGGGATGTGCCGTGACGATACAGAGAGTAGACACTCTCATCCATATGCATGAGGTTAGATAATCCTGTGTGCAGTAGTAAAGGGGGGGGGGGCGGGGGGGACGGTGCTAAATGGTATCAAGCCTCCATAAGGTGTGACAGAGCTTCCAGCAGCTGCTGCAGCTTTACTCCAGAATTAGTGTACGGGCACATGATGCTACCCTTGATCTTGAGGTAGAAGTGGCTTGCGATGCAGATGTCAGCTTTGGGAGAACGCCTAGTATGGGCTCAGTGATGTATTTATGCGTGTTTATGCGTGCAAAATTTCAGTTATTTCAAACTTAGTTTAAGCTTAGTTGTTGCACGTTGATCGTTTTCATTTTGTTCATGGCAGAACAGGAGGAAAATGGCATTGTCTCCCTCTGTGGGCAGGTATGGAGCTGCTGGACAGGTTTCTCCTGTCAGAAAAGTGACGCGTCGCTCCCCCTGAGCGCGCTGTAGCGCTGGGCCAAGGCCACGAGGCCCCGCAGAGCGTGAAAACCACGCTACGCTCACAAACTGCATCCGTTCTCATCCCCGCGGAAGGCCACGGCGAGCAGCGCTTCGCAAAGCAACAGATATCAGAGCACTCTGAGAGCTACTGAAAACTTTCTGAACCAGCTCACGGGCTTGTTTTGTCCAAAATTTCCATTTGTGAATGAGGTGCCAGTTAAGGCAGCTTTCTAAAAAATCACAAGAACAACACAGAGGACACCAGCAGCATACGTATAGCTACAGTTTGTTTATTTTTTTTAAGTAACATTTTTTGAGCTTTTCAGTTTTATTGGACAGCACAGTGTAGAGAGACAGTTAGAATGGGGAGGGAGAGACATGTGACAAGGGTCGCGCGGGCCGATTCGAACCACCGACATTGTCGCTCGCAATCAGCATGTGGACGGTGCTCTTACAGGCTATGCCACAGAGACAACCCCAAGCCTGTTTATTTTTAAACAGAGTTAAGCATCACATTAAAGGTGCAAATAGTAATAAAAAATGGCCGTGAACAATTTATAACCAGGGAGCATTGTCCACAGTATTGGCTTTGGCCAATCTAATCTCCTTCCTGCAGTGATTTTCTTAAAACTTAAAACTAAAATATTCATCTTGGTCCAGACAGACTACTCATTAAATGCTGTCTACAGGGTTTCGATAGAACCACGCCATTATATTCTCTTTTAAAAAAATCAATGGTGAAGAGTCAGAATGAGATTTATGTAATATGAATATTGATTGGTGGAGCACATGAGCATAAATCATTAGATTGCTAAGGTCTTTGTAACTGAGTTGTAAGCCCAATTGAATTCACTTATTCAACGATTTTTTTTTTCTTCCAGTAGTCTTAATTTAGAGCTGCTTTATCCGCTCATGCACTAAATTATACAGCACCAAGACTAGATTCAACTTATGTTTCCAAGCGCTCATAAAACTGCCTTCATATAATAGCAAAACACTTATATTCTGTGGCTTGGTTTTAAGATCCTTTTTCTCACATTAATGGGATTTATAACAGCTTTTACAGTTGAGCCACACGTCAAGACCATCCAAAATGGGTACAACGGTAGAATCTCAAAGATATAAACCTCAAAGTTACGGACTGACTGATCTACCGAACGCAGTATGAACCCAGAAGTAATACATTAATTATATTTTAGCCTACTTATACAATACATATATTTGCACTGTTATCATTTGGGGGGAAAAAACCGAGCTTTAGGCAGCAAAAGAGTCACACTTTCCATTGATAAAAAAGATTGGCTTTTATGACTGTATGTTGGGTCCTTCTAAAATGGAATATTGTGGGGTAATGAAACAAAAATACTGTTACCTTCTTGTATACAATAAAACATGCATCTAAATGAATTGCTCAACACATTGATGGAAGCATCTATTAATTAATGTACTAATGCTCGAAGCATTTGAAGTGAAGCAGTGTAGTTAGAATCATTGCTCTCCCTTCAATGGTCCTTCACTGATGACATCTTTTATGATACAGCCAGAATCAGGGCTGGCTTTATCCTTTGTGCCACCCTAGGTGAGACTGCGGAACGGGGTGTGTGTGTGGGTGTGGCAGTAGCGATCGCAGACTATTTAGCTGACTATTATTAACAAAACATCGTCCATTTTTTTCATTTTCTTCCCTTTGGTAAGAGCCCCACCAATACAAGTAGAGCCCTACAGTATATGGCATAAGGCGAGATTAATGCAAGTAACAATTCAAATAGATGATTAATGCTAAAATTGCTTTCTGGTTACAAGCATTTCAGTGTTTCAAACAACCCTCATTGCCAAAGGCTTCCTATCTCTGAGGTTCATGTTTTAACCTGAATTCTATTTCACCTCTACATACAGTGCCCTCCACTATTATTGGCACCCCTGGTAAAGATGAATAAAAAGGGTTATAAAAAATTCACCATTAAGCTTAATCTCACACTGAAAAAAATCAAAAAATTCAACCTTAAATTGAAGTACATTTATTATGAGAAAAAAAAAAATCTAAAAATTATTATTTTTAACAAAACCATGCATTTATATATAATAAAGTAAAGTAAGTTTTTAATATTTGGTCGCATATCCTGCATGCCATGACTTCCTGATGTCTGTGACCCAATAACATCAAAAGGCTCTTGATATCTTATTTTTTGGTACTCTTACAAGCGATACTATAACGTCTCTGCATTTGAATGGATCTCTATGGGAATTGGGGGGTGTATTAATGTACTAATGCTAGAAGCAGTTGAAGTGAAGCAGTGTAGTTATAAATTGCCTGCTCGCCAGCAGATCATTGGCATGCAAAGGATATGTGACCAAATATTAAAAATGTATTACTTTGTTCTATATATAAATGCAGGGGTGCCAATAATTGTGGCACATGAAATTTTGTTAAAAAAATAATTTCTTGATGAGGGATTTTTTTTCTTCTAATACATTTATTTCAATTAAAGGTCAGATCTTTCAAATTTTTTCAGTGTCACATTAAGCTAATTCACCAAATGGTGAATTTTTTATAACCCTTTTTACTCATCTTTACCAGGGGTGCCAATAATAGTGGAGGACACTATCACCTGCACTCAATACAGGTAAGTTGCCATTAATGCAAGAAATAATCCATCATGACAGGCCAGGACTTGAGCTGGAGTTCAGTAATACTATAACACACACCATGCAATTAAAACTGGACCCTCTTCACCAGTAACTCTTTTTTATGAATGTCAAACACTGTTTTATCATACAGCCACTAGCTATGCTCCTTTATATGAGATATTATACAATCATACTAATGTGCAATCAGTGCATTCTGTGATACTGTATACAGGTGCAGCTCAAAAAATTAGAATATCGTGAAAAAGTTCAATATTTTTTGTCACTCATGTCAGAAAGTGAAACTCATTATAAAGATTCATTACACATAGTGACATATTTCAGCCTTTATTTCTTGTAATTTTGATGATTATGGCTTACAGCTAATGAAAACCCAAATTCAGTGTTTCAGAAAATTAGAATATTACATAAGATCAATAAAAAAGGATATTTTAAACAGAAATGTCAGCCTTTGGAAAGTATGCTCATTTCTATGCACTCGATACTTGGTTGGGGCTCCTTTTGCATGAATTACTGCATCAATGCGGCGTGGCATGAAGGCGATCAGCCTGTGGAACTGCTGAGGTGTAATGGAAGCCCAGGTTGCTTTGATAGCGGCCTTCAGGTCGTCTGCATTGTTGGGTCTGGTGCCTCTCATCTTCTTCTTGACAATACCCCATAGATTCTCGATGGAGTTCAGGTCAGGCGAGTTTGCTGGCCAATCAAGCACAGTAATACCATGGTCATTGAACCAGCTTTTGGTACTTTTGGCAGTGTGGGCAGGTGCCAAGTCCTGCTGGAAAATGAAATCAGCATCTCCATAAAGCTTATCAGCAGAAGGAAGCATGAAGTGCTCTAAAATTTCCTGGTAGATGGCTGCGTTGACTGTGGACTTCCGAAAACACGGTGGACCAACACCAGCAGATGACATGGCACCCCAAATCATCCCTGACTGTGTAAACTTTACACTGGACTTCAAGCAACGTGGATTCTGTGCCTCTCCACTCTTCCTCCAGACTCTGGGACCTTGATTTCCAAATGAAATGCAAAATTTACTTTCTTCTGAAAAGAGGACTTTGGACCACTGAGCAACAGTCCAGTTATTTTTCTCCTTAGCCCAGGTAAGACGCTTCTGACGTTGTCTCTGGTTCAGGAGTGGCTTGACACGAGGAATGCGACATTTGTAGCCGATGTCCTGGATTTGTCTGTGCGTGGTGGCTCTTGATGCACTGACTCCAGCCTTAATCCACTCCTTGTGAAGCTCCCCCAAATTCTTGAATGGATTTTGCTTGACAATCCTCTCAAGGCTGCGGTTATCCCTGTTGCTTGTGCACCTTTTCCTACCATACTTTTTCCTTCCACTCAACTTTCTATGCATATGCTTGGATACAGAACTCTGTGAACAACCAGCTTCTTTAGCAATGACCTTTTGTGGCTTACCCTCCTTGTGGAGGGTGTCAATGACTGTCTTCTGGACATCTGTCAAGTCAGCAGTCTTCTCCATGATTGTGTAGCCTACTGAACCAGACTGAGAGACCATTTAAAGGCTCAGGAAACCTTTGCAGGTGTTTTGAGTTAATTAGCTGATTAGAGTGTTACACCATGAGTTTCCAATATTGAACTTTTTCACAATATTCAAATTTTCTGAGACACTGAATTTGGGTTTTCATTAGCTGTAAGCCATAATCATCAAAATTACAAGAAATAAAGGCTTGAAATATTTCACTCTATGTGTAATAAATCTATATAATATATGAGTTTCACTTTCTGAAATGAGTGACAAAAAATATTGAACTTTTTCACGATATTCTAATTTTTTGTGCTGCACCTGTATATGCATGCTCCTTGTTTCCTGTTACTGTAGTTTTCTGAGAAAAAATTTGGAGCCTGGAACACATTTAGTCACTCGAGTAAATTTATACGAGGACAAAGAGCATGCCCTGTTTCAATCTGTATATTGATTCTCAGGAAAAGTGTATTTTATCCAGATCTTCGCATACTTGCTCTTAGCCCTCTTAACCACCTCAGAGAATTACAGTTTTCAGTGCGACACTAGGACACTTTCTGATCAGACGGAATTACAAACGTTATTGTTATTGTTATGTCCATTCGGGCAAGTTAAGCTGTATTATGCTTGTCCGACCACTTTTTTGACAATCTGACCAGCGTTGATGTCGAGCACTGCTCCTCATCTTCTTCTCCACTATCGCTATCCCAGTTAAACACAAATACGCTCTCGTCACCGGTCGCCAATTTTACATAGTCAGTGTATAAACCAATAAGATCATCCATCTATTACTGCCGACTAATATTTGCCCAGTAACAACATGTATTTGTTGTATTTAACCAATTTAATTGGCTAAAAATAAAGTATGTAAAATACGAGTTCAGGGCTTTATGATGTCCTAACACGTTCGTTGTTAGGGCGCCTTTAGGTGCCTCTGGCACTGAGTGAGTTAACCACAGCAGAATAAGACATATCTGTAGGTGTTAAGAAACGTACGTATTACGCATTACATATGAATCTGAAATCTGAATCTAAATATACATTAAATCTGGCAAAACTGAACACCCCCCCCCCCCCCAAAGAAAAATAAAATTAAAATAAAATAAATAAAATAAGTTTCTTTCACTTTTTAATTTAATTCTGTACACACAGCATATTCAATTTGCGAGAGAATGTACGCCTACAAAATTACATACAGTGCACTCAAAGTGATAGGACAGTGACACATTTTTTGTTGTTTTGGCTCTGTACTCCAGCACATTGGATTTGAAATGGAACAGTGACGATGAGGTTAAAGTGCAGACTTTCAGGCTCAGCTTTAATTTGAGGGTTTTTACATCCATATCGTAGTCCGACGACTTGTATGGGGTGCCATCTTGCGTCTGCCAATCTTCTGCTGATGGAGTTGCCATCCTTCAGATCATGCCCATGTCGACGAGAGTGATGTAGGGTTCTTGCAGATCTACAGATTGGAAAAAGAGCTTCTGGATGAGCTTGCTCTTCTGTGTCTTCCTGTATGTGTCGTTGGAGTTGAATAAGGCCACACACTCCTCGACAACACAATGTTCCAGCAACTCGGGAAGGTTCACAAGTTGACTGACCTCAACCAGGTCGATCAGTGCCTTGAGAGCGATCCACTCCATTTTAGCAGCTCTCGACTTGAGTTCCTCCCCAGGCTTCTCCGTGCATAGCCCCTAGGCAAACGTCAAGAATTTGCTCAGAGGGACGAGTGCATGGAGGAACCGCAATGAGTTAATCAGAGGCAGGCATAGCTGACTGTAGGGTGCGGAGAGTGGGTGAGGCCAGGTCAAACGGGAAGGAGTCGAACTCATGCATGCATGCGACCAGGTCCTGCACACACTGATCATATTCTCACATTTGTTTCGGGCCGCATTCCATGTGCATGCTCTTGGCTTTTTTTTTGGTTGTCCAGGGCGTTGTGAGCCGCCCGGATCTGGCCCACATTGTTCACATTTCTGGAGTGCACCAGCAACTGCTTCTCATTCTGGAGGATGGAGAACCAGACAGACTTTATTTTGCTGCCCTTATTCATTGTACACTTGATCCACATGTCCCAGGCCATGTTGGAGTATAGGTCGCCTGTGATGGACTGAGTGAAGTCAGTATGAAGGAAGGCAACCTGATCAGCAGGGAGAGCTGTCAGGATTGCCCAGAAGTGATTGCCACCTCCCATACCTATTGTTGTCCTACGCTACCATCCATGGCAGCATGGCGTGCAGAGAGCTGACATACTCGTCCCAGTTGCAGATATGGACTGCGTGCACATTCTGCATGAGCGCATCTGTCATGGAGAATGTAATATTTATAAGATGACCTTTTTCATATGGGTTTATATGAAATAACTTATGAAATGGACTATGATAGTTAACACTGCTCACCATACAATGAATGACAAATTAATTGTTGAGGCTGAACATTCAGTTTACAGAGATAGGATCCATTTATTGATTGTGTGGTCTAACTTTACTTTTTCACTGTGTAAACCTGAAGCAAAAAAAACATAAACTATAGATATCTTTATGATGTCTTCATTAATCATCAAGTATTCCGAAGTTATAGTATACAGTATTTTGTTTAAAATGTGAACGTAACATGAAATGGAAAATAGTAATGCAGCTTACCATTGGTTAGTTTGTTGAGCTGTTGAGATTCAATATTCAAATTTAACAGTTAACGGTTTCCATGGCAATGAATCATGCTTGGGCTACAGCTTGGGATACTGGGGTTCTATGGTTCTCCAATATTCTAACATAGAGCTTCCAACAGATACAGGGGTTCTATGGTTCCCCAATATTCTAACATAGCGCTTCCAACAGCTTCCAACAGATACAGGGGTTCTATGGTTCCCCAATATTCTAACATAGAGCTTCCAACAGCTTTCTGAAAAAACAACATGGGCAGAGAATCAGTGGTGGTGCTCATGCAACAGATGTGGTGTTGGTGAAGTTATATTTGTTTAAACCTTGGTGTATTATACGTAATTTGAAAGGCAATGTCATGATCTACCAGAATAAATGATCAAATATAGTTACACGGAATCCCGTGTTCTCTTTCTTGAATGGATCTCTATGGGAGTTGGGGGGTGGGACTAGATTTAGCTGTAAATTACACTGGAGCAGTATGGAACACATGGTTGGCTAAATGGCTCTAAGTCATCAAGTGTCTGACGTATCAAACAAGCCTTAAACCATCACTCTACTGCCAGATATGCAGTAGATATGGATGAATAACTTGACTGGCAAATATAGGCTATCATTGAAAATAACTACAAATGATGCACTCTTTAAGATAAATTAAAATAACATACAAAAATTTGATATAACTTCTTCCATTTGCACAAGAGAAGGAGCCTTTCCACTGGTAAATTAAAGGGTGGGGGGTTGGGGGGGTTAGAAGTCACAATGGCAACATTTTGCTTTATGTACAGTAGCTTTAAATGCGAACAGCTTTGTCAGCACACTGTCAGGAGGAATTATGGGGGCCCCACAATTGATAAATCCACCAGGTCTGAGAACTTTTTGTCTACCTAGCTGGTTTGCAGCTACTTTTATCACATGTTACTTAATGTATGACTTAACTGTGAGTTAATGTTTATTAATTGTTGATACATTATCTAGTAATCACATGAACTAACAATGCCTTGATCTTTTATTGATATTGAGCCGCACAGAGTTAAGGATACATTATGCATTACTTCATGATGAAATCATGATGAGTCATGCATTAGTTAAGGCACGAGTTGTTTTCCCTTATTGCATGACCAAAATAAATGTCCTGTTAGTTTATTGGATCAGTACAACCCTCTTCCTTTTATATTTCCAAACTTTCTTTTTTCCATTCCTCAAAATTTCAACAGTAAACAAAATGTTTTAAGTGGTTTGTGAACAATATGCAGTAGATCATAAAAGTGCACTTGAGGATATATGATGAGCGTCTGTCAATGTCATTTTTTTTTTCTTTTCTCCAGTACTTCACAATCCCTTCTTTCATGTAATCCATGATGTGCTGTGAATCAGTTGTAATTGCGGGCATATTTTCAGCCTTGTCCCTCATGAAGATCTCATCATCATAAGTGCTGAAATATTTTCATCTTTATACAGCAAACCCCCTTCACCATGGTAAATCACTGAACAGTAGCCTATGCTCAAACATTTTTTTCTACAGTGATTTTGAGAACTATGGACAATTTTGTACTTGTACCTTGAGTAATTTTCATCTCAGAGCCTTTTGACTTAATTCATATCTGTTTTTATATTTGCATACAAAGCACAATGTCACAATATATCACATATTTTCTCAATATTAACATCATAAATTTTTTTTGATGTTAGTTTTGAATAAAAATATTAAGCGGATAAAAACTCAGCAAAATGTGAAAACTCTCCAAGGGTCTGAATACTTTCACGGGGCACAATTTATGATTGGGTACTTACATATCATAGGACACTAGATAGTATTCTCTGTGATGTTTTCCCTCCAGTGGCTGTACTGTCAATCACCACAATTGGTACAAAGTATACAGTATATCTACACAGCGCTGCCAAAGCGGCAGTCTCTGGGCAGGGGTGTCTAACTGTGCACATGCCTGTTACTCTGTGGTGGTGAAGGTGAAGGTGAAGGTGAAGGTGAAGAAGAAGAAGAAGAAGAAGAAGAAGAAGAAGAAGAAGAAGAAGAAGAAGAAGAAGAAGAAGAAGAAGAAGAAGAAGAAGAAGAAGAAGAAGAAGAAGAAGAAGAAGAAGAAGAAGAAGAAGAAGAAGAAGAAGAAGAAGAAGAAGAAGAAGAAGAAGAAGAAGAAGAAGAAGAAGAAGAAGAAGAAGAGATACTTTATTTATATAGCACTTTTCAGAAGTTACAAAGTGCTTCATAATACAGGTAAAAGAAAATAATAAAACATTTAATATAATATATGTTCCTACATGGTATTCTGATAAATATACAACATTGATATAAATGGATAACATAAAATAACATTACTGCATACAAGGTTGTGAAATGATCATGCTTTTTAAAAACTTTCTTAGTTGATTTCATATACAAGAATAAAAATGTATGGATTTTATGAATCGGCTCGTGTTTGTCACTCAAAATTCTGCACTGCACCAAATGGGCATTCAGGCCTAGAAGCAAAGGCTTCATTTCACAAAAGTCATTTGGCGGCCTTAAGTACCGTTCCAACCCAACACCACCAACAACAACAAAAACAACAACAGCAGAAACTGTGTCAAGAAACGCACCTCTGTGCTGCCAGCAAACCCATATCCTAGCAGTGGCCATAAATCTAAAGAATGATTGCAGGGGATGACTTTCCATTTTATTTATCTGTCAAATTCCTAATAACACCTCTTGTTCCTCCACAATGCTTCACTAACTTTTAAAGTGCTGCAGAGGACAGGCTAAAGTACGACATTATTCACAGGAAAGAATCAGAAATTCAAGGGTTAATAAATTAAACTGATTTTTCCTCTTGATTATCCTCATATAATATAAGGGTGGACATGTCATTAATTTTTTTTCTGAATAGGCATGCATTGAAATCCCTAGTCATAGCACTGACATACGGTATATTCTTTTTCAACGCTTGCAAAAACTCCGTGATTTAAACAGAGGGGCAGCGGGAGTCTTTTTTTTTCAAGCATTTATATTTCATTCCTGTGTAAAATTGTTTTGAAAATGTAAATGTTTATTGGCAGATGGAAGAGAAAGAGTTTTAAAATGAAGCTACAACTGCGTGTGCTCCGTTGGTCTACCACGTTTTCTTGGCAGAAATTCATACTCCAGAGTCCTAAATTACCTGACTGAAAGAGCGGCTACTGTGAGCGAGCTCTATAACTCAGTGTGAACTTTAGCGATAAAAGAGCGTATGACATGAGAGTGGACATTAAATCGTACACATTACGCATTTCTATTCCCCTCTGAAATCCGTAAAACCAAGAGAAAAGAAGATTTCTTTGCCATCTTCGCAGAAATCAATATGCGCTGGATGAAGTTGTATTTTAATGCTGCCTAAAAAAAGACAGACTGCAAAAGGAGGCTTAAGAAAAATGCAGCAAATTAGTTTAATCGGTTCAGCAAGAACACATAGATGTGAGTCCTGGGGGAGGGGAATGCATGAATGCAGAATAGTTGTGCTGCAAATGCTAGACAGTACAGTATAACTTTTTATGCCGTATGCTATCTGACATTTGCATAAGTGGCAGCAAATAATATTAATTTTGGAAGCCACTGTCCAAATTTTTATTCTTTTCACTGTTGTGCGCTGAAAT
Source organism: Ilyophis sp. 1 JC-2022 (assembly GCA_022702515.1). Classification (NCBI taxonomy): domain Eukaryota; kingdom Metazoa; phylum Chordata; class Actinopteri; order Anguilliformes; family Synaphobranchidae; genus Ilyophis; species Ilyophis sp. 1 JC-2022. The sequence continues at coordinate 97,469,642 of CM040402.1, read as the reverse complement.
AAGTCACTGTCCAAATCAGAAACCTGCATTTAATATAAAGCAGGACCCAGATTGGAGTAGGAGTGCTAAACTAGGATCAGGATTTCCCTGTCCATATTCCAACCTTATCCATTATGAGCTAAAATGCAAGACAATCGTTTCCTCTCACTGCTTTTTCAAAACAAATTTGGGTATCATTGCTTTGCATTCCACAGTGTCGGAGATGGATCCACACATAAAATAAAATCATTGGCTACTCAGAGAGCAGTTCAACAGTCTGGGGTGTTCAGTCCAGTAAGGGAGCGAGGGGCTAAATCCAATCAAGGGTGCCAGACTCAACAGTTGGTTTGGGAGGCAAAATGTGCAGAAAAGTTTAATGGCTACTTGTGCAAGTTCAGCCCTTCAGCGTGATAATGAGGAGTCTGTGCCTCTTTCTGTGTCTCTGTGAAGGCCGGCACCAGAGAGCCATGACTTTTTTAATAAGGCATTCATGGCCAAGGCTGGAGTAATTGCTACACAACCCCCCCTGCCTTCTTAATCAGCCTGGCCTTAATTCACCTTGTCTCTGATTGGAAAAACAAAACATTACGATCCTTCAACCTCAGCAGCCTCTTCGGTCCGCATTTAATTGATGAGCATCGATCGTAGGTTTTGTGCAAATGTCTGACGGGGGAGGTTTGGCTTTTTATCCGAAGCTGCACATTTCAGTCTCCATGCAATTCATCCCAACCAGTGTAATCAACCTCCTTACCTTAACCGTCCATTGGATTTGATGAGTCCATTTGATTCCTGCCTACCCTTGATTTACTTTAATTTGCCAACAGCCACAGTGAGGAACAGCAACTATCCGCTACTCCATGAATACGTACATACTAATAGCCGCTGTCACTGTATTTAGAAATTATTTTTGTTTTACATGTTTAATACCAGTTTTTAACATATAAAATGTGGATATCTTATACTGTGTAAACTGTATTGCTGTTCATCTTGCCAGTTCTTTCTTGCAAAAGTGATTTTAATCTCAATAAGACTGAGACTAACCTCATTAAATGGAGGTCAACATTGTAGTATAAGCGTTGGGGAACTGGGCCTGTAACCCAAAATTTCCGCCTGAATCGTAAGAAAGATACTTGCCCTGAAGTGTTTCAATCAAATATATCCAGCTGTATATAAAAAAATATATCATTGAAATATATCGGGCTACATGTAAAAATAAATAAGTTGCTCTGCATAAGAGGCTGCTACATTCCAAAAAAATATTTACAAAAAAAGTTAAATAAATAAAAAATAGCAGCTGCTACTGTATTTTTATTTATTTATGTATTTATCAATTCATTTATTTATGTCTACGTGATACAAAATACCAGCTCATCCTGTGAAGAGGCATACCGTATATACAACAGACGTTCTGCCACAAGGTTATTGTGTAAGATTCACAAGGCAATCCGGTGCTTTCTCAACACCTTTTGGCATCCCCAGGTAATACAACACAGAGGAAAAGAACAGCACTATTCCCTGTGGATGCTGAGAAACCGGTCAGTCTTTGCAAACGGCTCAGTAGAAAGCAATTTGGCTGAATGGACTGATGGATTCCAGCTTTGTTTGTATCCGTAAGGTTAATTCTATGCGACTCAGTCACTAAACTCACACAAGTCTGCTTTCAGACACAGTTAACCCTGTTCAGCGGCTGGTCTTCCAGACCACGGCTTCCTTGCAGTACCCTTAACACAGATCACTGGACCAAGCTGATTGACAGCTGGCTTTCTTAAAGGTAGATGGAAAAAATCAATCACGGTCAATGTGCCCAGCTCATATTTTTATATAGTCTTCAAATGGCACAGACCTCTGGACTTATCCGGGTTGTGTTTGCTCTTCATTTGCGTGGTTTTCCATTTACCAATAATCAAAGGGGTTGAGTTGGCTCAGATGTTGTGGCTCGAAGAAGGGGATAAGGCCAAAGCAGATTTAACAAGTTATAAATAACATGTTTATATACTATTTTAAAGGTGACATTTTTTAAGTATGTTTCAAATCCCTGTATATTTTTGAGCAAAACAAAAAAAACAAGGTTCACAAGTTCTATTTTAGCACACTTTCTAATGACAATGCATTTAAGTCCATGTGACATCACAATACTCACTAAGAAAAAGTGTTGAAAATTGCAATCAGGCACTGTAAGCTTTTTTCTGGGTAAGAGCTGGCTTATTGTGCCAGAAATAGCGTAGCATGCATTTGTAGTTGCGATTCCATACAATGGATTGTTTGCAGTATGACATACTTTAATTTTTGGAATAATGTTAAAATTATTTAATTACAATAGTTTGCCTTATTACTCTAAAAAAGATAATACTGAGAGTAATAAAGCGCATCATTGTAATATGCATGCTAAGGTTAAACAATAATTAAAGATAGCCAAAAGGCTGTTTGAATGGCAAATTGCTCAAGATGCAAAATGTAATCCAATCCAATGTTTCTTTCAATACTGCAGTAGGAAAAGGAAAGTTAAGTGTTAAGTGCATTAAGAAAAAGGAAGGGTTATTGCTTCATAAAAATGAGGATATTGCTGATGCCTTAAACACTAATAGGCCGGAAGGAATATTCAGTACTCAGAATGTCTCAGCAGATATTGAAATAGGGGATAGAGAAGTACTAGATAAATTACATAAATTAAAGACAAATAAAGCAGCAGGCCCCGGTAGTATGTACCCAAGGGTACTCAAAGAGTTAAGTGAGATCATCTATAAACCACTGACAAGTATTTTTAGACGGTCTTCAGAAACTGGAAAAATACCAGACGACTAGAAAAACGGTGATGTAATACCAATATATAAGAAAGAAGACCGGACTGATCCAGGAAACTATAGGCCTGTCAGTTTAACCTGCATCACATGTACAATACTGGAATCTACACTGCCATGCCAAAAAAAAAGTTGCACACACTAATATTTCGTTGGACCGCCTTTAGCTTTGATTACTGCACGCATTCGTCGTGACATTATTTCGACAACCTTATGCAACGTCACAACATTTATTTTTGTCCAGAGTTGCATTAATTTTTGGCCGAGATCTTGTATTGACGACGGGAGAGTCGAACCACTCCGTAAAGTCTTCTCCAGCACATCCCAAAGATTTCAATGGGGTTAAGGTCAGGTCTCTGGTGGCCAATTCATGTGTGAAAATGATTCTTCATGCTCCCTGAACCACCCTTTCACAATTTGAGCCCGATAAATCTTGGCATTGTCGTCCTGGAATATGCCCATTGATGGGATTACCTGGTCATTCAGTAAATTCAGGTACTCAGCTAATTTTATTGCTGCATAACGTTGCTGAGCCTAGACCTGACCAATTGAAGCAACCCCAGTTCATAACACTGCCTCCAGAGGCTTGTACAGTGGGCACTATTCATGATGGGTGCAACGGCAACCTTTTTTGACCAGGCAGTGCATCATCAGAGACAAATTGGAATTATTTTTTGAAAATAACATCTTAAGAAATAGAAGAGAATAGAATAACATTTATTTTCCCGTGAGGAAACTTCAGTTGTAGTCACCAGCAACAACAAAAAAAGACAGTGGGGCAGACCCACAACAAACAAACAAACATATCAAATAAAGACATTCCCCCGCATTGTCTTCTTCTTCCCTTCCCTGGCAGCCTTTTCAGGATTGCCTGCAGTTCTGAACAAGTCATGATATCTTCAACTCCGGTGAAGAATGATGGTATCTTTGTAGCTGCAGATCTAACGGACATTTGTGATTATGTTGTGAATGCGTCTCTATGGTGACGACCATAAGCAAAATGATCCCGACTGGATAATTCGGCAATATTATCAAAAACGAGCAACAGGAGTGCCCTGATAAATCTCCAGCCCGCTTCCTCATCACACAGCACATGAAAAAACAAAAGACAAAAGCCCGACACAACAAAACACATTCAAATGAACAAACATGAAAACGAGAAACAGCTGGACTACCAGCTGTTACAGTGCCACGTGATAGCCAACATGGTTTTTGCAGGGGAAGGTCATGCCAGACAAACCTTTTGGCATTCTTTGAGGAAGCTACCAAGTGTTTTTGATTGTAAAACTGATATTATATACATAGATTAAGCATTTGATATGGTAACACATGAGACTCATTATAAAAATGAAGACAGTAGAAATTATAGGAAGCATTTCAGAATGGGTTCGAAACTGGCTACAGGGTAGAACACAAAGAGTAGTAGTAGGGGAGATCTTATCTGAGAATGGTACTGTGGAAAGTAGAGTCCGTGGATCGGTGTTGGGGCCTCTGCTCTTCCTTATTTACATAAACAATCTTGACAGGGACATTAAAAGTACATTAGTTCAATTTGCCGATGGGAGGCTTAGCTAACAGTTTGGAGGCTACTAAAGTAATCCAAGAAGATTTAAACAGAATCCAGAAGTGGGTGGAAACCTGGCAAATGAAATTCAACATAACTAAATGTAAAGTTTTTACATGTGAGAAATAAAAACATAAGGCAAGACTACTTTATGGGAAAAACAAAATTGGAATGTGCTCAATCTGAAAAAGACTTTTTTGGAGTAGTAGTTGATCAAAACCTTTCAGGCATTGTGCTGCCGTAGTAAAAAAAATCCAAGAAAGTTATGCTTATGTTATATCATACCTTTGTCAGACCACACTTAGAGTACTGTGTGCAGTTCTGGGCACCATATTACAAAAAATATATAGAGGCTCTGGAAAAAGTCCAAAGAAGGGCAACTAAGTTTGTTCCTGGTATGCAAGATAAAAGTTATGAGGAAAGATCATATACTCTAGGATACTTAATCTTTTTAAGCTTAGTAAAAGAAGACTTAGGGGTAATTTATAGAGGTTTTTAAATTCATAAAAGGGATTAATAAAGTGAACTACATGAGATTCTTCAGGTTGAGTTCTGTTGGTGGAATGAGGGGACATAGATGGGAATTCCACACAGACATTAGGAAGTACTTCTTCACACAGAGAGTAGTCACTGTGTGGAATAGCTTGCCAGATCATGTAGTAGAGGCAGAAACTCAAAACCAGGCTTGATATGGTGCTGGATACTATCTTGTTTGTAGGGGAGCACTAGGTACCCTTTAGTGGTAGGACGATGACGAGCATTGTTGGGCTGAATGGCCTGTTCTCGTCATTAAGTTATGTTAATGTTATATATATTTCTATACATACGTATGTAATTCACCACCAATGGTAGTTGCATCAGGTTCTTGAGGAAGTCAACACGTGGAAAAATATAGCAGAAATATGTAGACATTTTTCTGTGACAGTCAAATGCCTCCAAAAATATGAAAATCCCCTCTCACTGCGCAAACACACACACACACACACACACACACACACACACACACTATTTACATCCATATCCAATTTATAATTTGACCAAATAACTTAATTTGATGGTCTGTTGAGCACACAGGGCCATTTGAATGGACAGCAGCAGTCACTTGTGGCGGACTTGGAAAGCCGAGATTCATGAAGCCAAGCTGAGGATTCTTAGGTATTGAATTGTTTTCAAGGGAGAGATTTATCAGAGCACTTCCGTACAAACTTGGGTGGGGGCTTGGAAAGAAAAGCAAGCAAGACCACTGTCTCTTCTGTTAAATTAAGATTTAAACAGCCAATAAATTCCAAGAAGAGATGGGCCACTTTGATAGCACAAATAAATAAAAAACACATAGCTTCCAACATTGAATACTCATAGGTCTACTGGCACTAGAAAGGTACCGCAGTACCACAATTTTAAAATGGTATGATGCCAGCCGTTTACAAAATTAGATACTTTATAAAAATGCGCCTGTATTGCTTTCTATTGCAGCAAATTGACTGCTATCCATTGTAAAATAAATACTGTGCCTTTAATAATTGAAAGGAACATTGAAGTAGTGGGCGTGCCTAGTGGCCCGTGAGTGTGTATTTCAAAGCCAATTACATTACATTACATTATAGACATTTAGCAGACGCTCTTATCCAGAGCGACGTACATAGTGCATTTTCAAACTAGGAACAAGAACGTTTAAAAACAACCCTACAAAGGCAAATACGAATCTAAGTACTAGGCGCAGTCAGTATGATTGGGGTTTTTTTTTTTTTTTTTTTGGGGGGGTAATTACACAACATTAATAACAAGTCACAGGGAGGTAGGGAGGGGTGGAGAGAGGTGCAGCTTGAAGAGGTGAGTCTTCAATCTGCGCTTGAAGGCGGTCAGACTTTCTGCTGTTCTGACCTCCACGGGGAGGTCATTCCACCACCGTGGGGCCAGGACAGACAGACGTCGAGACCGGGTGCTAGCATGAAGAGGGGGGGGGTACCAGTCATCCTGAGGAGGCGGAACGCAGGGATCTGGCAGGTGTGTAGGGTCTGATTAGTTTTTGGAGGTATGGAGGGGCAGATCCTCGGACTGCCTGGAAGGCGAGCACCAATGTTTTGAATTTGATGCGAGCCATCACCGGTAGCCAGAGGAGGTCAATGAGCAGGGGGGTGACATGGGAGCGAGGCGCCAATGATATGTGGCGAGGATATGAAGGGGAATGTGGCAGTGCATCGGTATCAAATTAAAAAATCTGCTAATGAAAAAACACCAGTTTTGACTGAAAACAATGTCCAGGTTTTAAATAAAGCCTTTGACAATTTCCCCCTTTTTTTTTGCAAAAGTATGGAAATGCATGACTTGGTATCAGTATGAAAACTAAAATATTGGTATCTTGACAACACTGATAGGTTCATGCGAATACAAAAACTGAGTCTGAACAGATGTTTCAACAAAGATATTGTTCTGCACAGACCAATTTCAGGAACAAATTAGCAGTACATTCCAAGCATTAAAGGATACATGGCTGCTTGATTTGTTCTTATACAAACAGAAGTGGTACCTGCCAATTCCTCTGATGATGAGAGCAAGCAGAATTAGAAGCTGAGGCATGTGCACATATAGCTGATATTAAAACTGCCTCAGAAAATCAATGGGCCAAAAAACTAAAAGATTAAAGAAAATGAACACAGTATACCACTCTTTTGATAGTATAGTCCATAAAAACTAGGGGGAAATGGACACCAGACTATGACTGAAGTGTACATAAATAAATTAATATGCCTGCAGGAACTTCAATTATTATCACACTGTGAGAAAAACAAAGCGGTTAAAAGTTGTGTAAGTATGATTTTGTGCCATTTTGCCCTGAATTATTTCTATGTTGTGGTGGGAAATCGGTGTAGGGAGGGGGAAAAAAACAAGAATTAGTGGTGTGAGGTAAAAGTAGTTGTCGTACTTGGAGGTATTATCATATAGGTATTGAGCCATTTTTCTTGGGGGACCACAGTTGTAAGGGGGAAATACTACATTTCATGTGGGACTTAGAAGGCAAGTTGACAGATAATTTCATTACCTTAACCATCATTGACTGAAACTCTTTTTACAGGGACTCGAAGCCTTGCTTATATCAGAGGGGATGCACTGTTAAACAGGCATAAATATGTGGTATAGGGTACATTTACACTGAGAGAGTATCTTTTATTCAGTGTGGACTCAAACTCTGTTAACGCTATTTTTTCTGTGTAAAATTGGAACTAAATGTGTATCAACATTTAGATTTGAAACCTTCAACAGGATCATTCATTGTTAAAATGAGCTTTCTGGTACGTAATGGCACAATACCAGAAGGGAAATTAACTCATTATAGTTTTATTCTGTATTCTAAATCAAACTCATTTCCTCGTTTTGTTAAACGACCACATCCTAAGCGAGAGTTAGTACAGTTTCTCTTTTTCTGATAGGTTCAATGAATAAACCATTTCTAATTATGCATCTGTGTGCCCTGGTGTTGGTCGCCATGAACGTCCAGCTTGTTACATCTGTGCACATGATGTACATCCATCCCCCGCAGACAGATTTGCAATCACACTCTGTTACAATTTCCTTGGGTGCATTTGGAGTGCACAGTTTAACATGCGCAAGCTGTTAAATTAGTTGCGTGGCAATGACGGAGTCATATAACCTAACTGCCACTTAGTAACAAAGTTAATATCAATGGAGAAACCCCACGGAGCGTGGACAAGGGACGAGAGATGGATTCAAACAATTTTGATCTCCAGTGGGGTTGCGGTCAAGTGTGCCTCTGAAGTGAAGACCAATGCGTCCCCTCCTGTGGAAAGCTCGGTCGAGGGCGTCTGATTTCAGGGCCACTGTGTTCGAGGGCGCTGCTATTCTGAATGCCACCTCCCGCTGTTCCACTAACTTGTAGTGCTAATGCAACCTTTCCAAAGGAACCGGCCTCTTTTTTGCGAAAGCCTTTGGAATGGGCCCTATTGTCCAGGGTCCTCTTGCATTTTTTATATATATATATTTTGTTTTTCTGCGTCTATCGCACCTGATGGTGGGGACCCACCATATATAGTTTTCCTCCATTTTGGGAACAATGGGATAAATAAATAAATAATATATATATAGAGCCACCAAGAGCCGCCAGAAGAGCTTCAATGCACCTTGGCATAGATTCTACCTCTATTCTAGCATAGATTCTAGTCTCTGGAACTCTGGAAAGATGGAACACCATTCTTCTAAAAGATATTCCCTCATTTGGTGTTTTGATGATGGTGGTGGAGAGCGCTGTCTATGGTGTTCAATTGGGTTGAGATCTGGTGACTGCGAAGGCCATAGCATATGATTGACATCATTTTCATACTCATCAAACCATTCAGTGACCCCTCGTGCCCTGTGGATGGGGGCATTGTCATCCTGGAAGAGACCACTCCCATCGTCGGGATGTTTGGGAAATGTTTCATCTTAGGATAATAGTGATCATTCAGAATAACTTTGTATTGATTTGCAGTGACCTTTCCCTCTAAGAGGACAAGTGGACCCAAACCATGCCAGAAAAATGCCCCCCACAGCATAACAGAGCCACCGGATCATTGCAGGGGTTTTTCCTTTAATTTGTCGCCCGCCTGTATATACACACATATATATTGCTCGAGTGGCCGATGGATCGAAGAGTTCTGCGACAGGGCATGAAGGTTGTATGTACAAGCTGAAGTGACATAATTTGGCCATAATAGGAAAAATAATAAATCTTAGAGGTGTGAGGAGATGTGCACTGAGACACAACTGCTCTCTGCCAGCCGATTAAGCAATGAACCAGTGCAGCTCTCCAGAAACGCTCCCCACTCCCCCCCCCCAAAAAAAACTCCCCGGTACGCCAGGCTCCCACGCCAAGTCTGCGTTGCTCCCAGATTCCCCTTCTTCATTATCACTATGCATTTGTATTAGTCATGCCAATAAACCTTTGAAGAGAAAGACGGGAGAGAGAGAGAGAGAGAGAGAGAGCGAGAGAGAGCGAGAAAGAGCGAGAAAGAGAAGTGTTTTCACACTTAGCCCAATAACCTCTGTTGAGAAGGATTGGTTGCTTTTGCTCCGAAGCATCAGCCAGGAATGTGCTAAGCATTACAAGCAGACTTTCCCACACTCGATCATGGCGTCCGAATAAAAGGGAGCACCTTCCCTTTCTCACCTTTACCAGTTCTCTCCCGCCAGGCGGTTATTTATAGCGGCCCTCGGCCCGGACATTGTAGTTTGTGTCCGTGATCGCCATTGTGAGTTTAGTTCAGTTCAGTTTCCAGCTTGGTGCAAATGCTCCCTTTCCAGATACTAGGTACTGGCACCTCCCTCCAATTTCGACCCCTTAACTTTTGTTTTCAACATCTGCAACATCGCTCAGTTTACCGCTGATAATTCAACGTTATAAATGTTATTTTTCTGAATTAAATATGTTTGTCCCCAACCCTCTGCTCTAAAGTTTGTCCCCCTCACCCCCGATCAGCATTTCTGACATCTCCCTTCCTCCTTGTTTGGACCCCCCGCTTCAAAACAAAACAAAACCGTTGCCACATACAGAGGCCACAACCCATTTATATATATATATATTTATTCATTTCTTCTTGTTTGTTGACTATGTTATTGGCTATGTAACCTGTTGACTGGAACAGTTTTTTGTTTCGTCCAGGCAGGCTGGATATTTGATTGGTAACAAAAATTGGCATCACAGAAAATGCAATATTTTTTGTGGCGGTTGACTGCATAACGCAGCCATTGTGTGGAGACGTACGCGGATTTTTCTGCACTTGCTGAAGTGCAGGATCCTGGAGGGGCTGCCAATCAGCTGGATGAAGTGTCGCCCTTTCCCCTTTGTGCAATTATACATGGGGAGGGGAAAAGGAACAGCGGGGGGGAAGCTGATGCTCTCAGATTTGCTGGGTTGACACACATAAGTATGCTGGCGTAGAGCTACACTGAGGATTAGGCCCACAACCAATCAACTCTCCCGCTGAGACCCTGAGATGAAGGCGTGATTGCTGTAATTAGAGGGAGAAAGCGTTATAATCTACCAATGACACATTACTTCACTGTGCTCCCACACACAAAAAGCCATAAAATTAAAAGAGGAAATTAGACTTCTGCCCTGTTTTTTTAAACACGCACTTTTCTCATGTGTCCTCAATCGCCATCAGCATCGGATCTCGTAGCGCTTTTGTCAAACGGTAGCGGCTTAACTAAAGCTGCGCGATAACTTTGTTTAAGCGCTTTACAACTACAGGCCACAGTGCATGCAGACTCGCACCTGTGAGCATCAGGTTTGTATTTGGAAAACTAGCACACTCTCACACACTCCAGTTGCAAGATCAGACCTATCACAGTGCAAATGTTTGTATTTAGTTGTTTGCGACATAAACAATACTCCAGGCTGAAATGTGCGAGAGTCTGTTCCCCTGGGAGGCTGAGGTAAAAAAACGCAGGGTTAAATCTGTATATGTAGGCAAAATGGTCACATCCAAGAACGCAGAACAACAGCAAGGCATTAGAAGAGAGAACAGCACGGCCCTTTAAAAAAAGGAACAGCCAGGACCTTTCGAAAGGGAAGTGCCAGGGCTTTAAAAACACCAAAGTCCTTTAACACAAGAACAGCAGGGGGAGGAGCCTTTAGAGACATTGAACTAGCGACATCATTCATCTCAACCAAAATGTCAATAGCACATTGCTTAGTTTACTGTTATACTGTAACACATGATGTATCCCCAGAATGCTTTTCATAGCATTGTCTGTCATATTGACAACCAGCACTGGGCAGTGGGTATGAGCCACTGGCAGTGTCTCTGATGGGTTATGTAACGTCTTATATGTTACAATTATTGCTTCAAGGGAGATGTCAGTGCCAGTGTTAGGTTTGGCTCATTACGTAACTATGAGAAAACATGATAGTACCACTCTAACTGTCACAGTTTTTTTTTTTTTAAATTTGTTTCTGATTTTTCCCCATTTTCTCCCAATTTAGTAGCCAATTGAACCCCTATTCTACTTCAATTCCCCCCATGTAGCAACCGCTAGAGAACCACCGCTATACAACCCCGTCAGCCGGTAGTAGGAAAGAGGCTGCCACGTCCTCTACAGGGCGCGACTCCCCAAGCTCCTGACCGTGATTCCAACTCGCCCGGGGCCTTATTTTGCGTAGCGATTCTCATTCGAGCCCTCCCCCCACCCGGAAGCAGCCGCCAATTGCTGCTCCCACAGGGCGCTGGCCATGCTCGGAAAATGGCAGGACCGGGGCGCGAACCCCGATCCTCGGAGTACAACTGCGCTGACTGAAAGTCAGCGCTTTTACCGCTGTACTACCGCAGCGGCCCAACTGTCACAGTTTAATGTTCACTTTTAACATGGCAAATAGAAGAATTTGGTAATGTAAAATGTTTTTATACTATTTAAAACTTTTCGTGTCCATTAGCTTTTCATACCCAGTTGCCAGCATTAGTCCGAATCTTTGCCCATTACTGCATGCCAAAATGTGCCTGAAGCCCAAACGAAAAGCAAATCCACAGGAAACTATTTCTGAAACAGTTCCTTCCTGCTGCTTCTAACTGGTGAACTGTTTGCTCTTGGACACACTGTAGGATTGCTGGTTTTCAGAAGGAAAGTTTTAATCTAATTTAATTTAATGTAAATTTAGACAATAGGTCTAAAGGAAAGACTATAAATATATCTGGACTAAGAACTTATCCAAAGAGTAGCCCGATATGCATGTATATTGAAATAATCTCGGGCAGAAAAGCTGTTTCTCCCAGAATGCCAATGATGCTCTACCTTTGCCTCTGGCCTAATTCTCATGAGAGGACATATCCCAAAAGGGGAAGGGCAGTCAGCCAGCTCTCTTCAGAAAGCAGTGTCTGATGTCTCCTGCTACATCACAGAGACAGATTTCATAGATTCCATAGTTATTGAGCACAAGTGCATCATTTGAATATTTCACATAATTGAGGCAAATATCCAACTCTGTACAATTGCAGCATAGCAGTGGATGTTGCGTGCCTGTTTGCTAAGGTAAGTTTTGATGAATAAAAGAAAATCCAGGCTGAACTTCGTGGAGGTTCGTGGAGTTCTGTTCCTCAAAACTTTCAAAGTGGCACAATTTAGTTTTGTTCTTTTTTTATGCTGATTTGAATACATGACCTAACATTCTCAAACTTGAACTCTGCATATGAATAAAATATGTAAACCAAAATGTCCTTTGTGCCTTATTTTTGATAGAGCTGGTCATACATAAATACTTGCAAACCTCAATTCCTTTATGCTGAGAGGTTTAACCAGTGTCATCGATAATACTGAGCGCATAACCCTTACAATTACATGGTTCAACGCTAATAAGACGCATGGATCAGTGCCTTAAAACTACGACCTAGTGAATCTATTTTCTCCACGGGGTGTTGGCACTCACTGTGCACCAACTTTCCTTCAATTCAGCCCAAAATTATATGCAAGATTCACTTTGTTTCCCCCCCTAAAAGCAATAACAATCAGCAATCAACACAATGAATGGGAAAAAAAGACTGTTGTGTAAAAAAAAGTAACACTGCATTTATTTGCAATATAAAAAAAAGCCCCATGTTTATTGTTTATTGAATTCAGGCCTTTTTTCCCTGCCAATTTGAAATGCCTAACGGGAGGGCGAAGACAAATACGCACATCCTCTGATACATGAGCAGCGCCCCCCCTCCAAAAAAAACAAAAACATTTTAGTATGAATGTTCAAAACCAATACAACCTAAATTATGTATGAATGCATCTCACCGGACCAATTGAAACTACAAAGGGGTTCACCTTGAATCGCAGATCAGGCAAGTGTTGCTTTTGTATCAAAGCAGAACGGGCAAATAGGAGCTGCTTCAGCGCTGATGTTATATGTGGAGAATAGAAGCTTCTTCTACACAAAAACAACCATTACATATTGCCCAATATTTAAATGAATAGAGAGAGAGCACTCCTTTTTTAATGGTCTTAAAGAACATATTTTTCCACAAAGTTTTGATGTTATTCAAATGTAAAAAGCTTGTTTCCATCAAGGCGAAACAACAGACTGCAAACTGCGATTTATGCAAGAGTGTAAAAGACAAAAAGCTAAAATACGTCTTTCACACTTTGATAAGTTTTTCAAATACCTTTTCCTTGGCCATCTTTGAGTTCATACATTTGAGACGTTGGCAGCAAATTTGCCGTTGAAAAGCACAAGCAAGTCGGATTTTGCTCAAGCAACCGGATTTTCTTGACACCGATCTTAGTCACAGGGGTGTTAATGGAGATGAGGGGACTTGAGACAGCCACTGGTGACAAGCACAGGCTGCCGCATCTAGATGCAAAGTAAAGTATTGTAGACGCCTGACAGCTGGGGTTTGTAAATGAGAAGACAGCCTGCCAGTGACCCGTAGGCTGTGGCAGGACCATGTGACTGAAGGACTATCATTCTTATAACGCTGCACTTTTCTATCGTTAGTACAGAAACAAAGTATCAAAAGCATAGGAAACGAGCAAAAACCAAGGCTGCGCTTCCAGCAGTATGACAAGGTTTCCGGGCCCAGCGAGAGGGAGGAGCGCCTGCAGGTAGATAGGCCTCTTGGCCGGCCGGGGCTCACCTTTCTTGTCCCCGAAGAAAAGGGTCTGCTGTGCCGGGTTTGACCACTGGAGGGAGGTGTTGTCATTGTGGTCCACACGGCAGGTCATGTTCGCTGTTGTACCTTCTGCCACTGTCACATTCTGAGCGATCGGAAACTGACCCTGGCTACCTGCAAAGGGAAGAGGGCGGGGGGTGCGGGGAGACAGAGAGAGAAAAGATCAAGCAAACAGGTGCTTCCCCTGTATTACCATTCGCCTCTGTTCATTCCGCAGAATAGAAGCTGTGAGATTATCTCGTGCTGTGTTGTTTTTAGACAAAAATGTTGAGCAGTTAGCACAATAAGCATTGGATGTCTACCCCTCCCCCCACCCCCCATTCAGTCGTACAAAAAAAAGGTGCAGCTTCCTTGTGAATGACCTTCAAACACCTGGTCCATTGCCCTGAAGCCTTTTAACTGACACATCCACAAAAAGGCCTCCCACATCAGAACAGACTACAGAACAGCACACACTGTAACAGTGAGTGCTGACAGGCCAGCGCGCCATAGGAATACCGAATTAATTGAAAGGGCTAAAAACGAGGCTTCGTCACAACCACGCTGGGAATGACCGCGGGTCTTCCCAGTCTCATCGTCCTTCCGCAGCCCTAATTGGTTGCGTACCCCAGTTAACGCCAGTCATATTTCCGCCAGGCAAGCGTCCGCTGCTGCAGCGGGTCGGCGTCCCAGACACAGTGGGCCTCCGATCCGAACCACTGCCACCGCCGCCCCTTCCCGCGGAATCGGCCGAAAGCGCCCTAATCTCCGAGCTTGGGCGGGTTTTATTATCTTACTTCCCAGCTGTGCTCATCGTTTCAGCGAAGTTCTAATTGCATTCTGGCAAGATTGCGTGTTTTTATTTTTCTTGTTTTTATTTTTTTTGTTGGAATCAAGCAGGCCGTTCTGGTTCACAAACCAAGGGTAGCCTTCCAATCTGACATTCTTTCACATGACGGTGACAGAGTGCGTTAAGGCCCGTTTGCACTGTGCTGACGGCGAGCAGAATATCTGCCTGGTCTGATAAACCAGCCGGATTGGGGTCCACCATTCTCCCATTTCAACATGTTGAATACAGAATGGCAGTTGACCAAGTCCAAGCTGTGAGCCAACTGGAGTGCGAGAGTGCAAAGCACATCACTGCAGTTTCTGTGGGAAGTATGAATTCCCTGGGAGGTGTAAAAAATATAATATAATGAGTTTGTATATCGGTATCTTCCAAGTCTGTGAAGAATAGATCACACTGTACAATTTTACCCCGGTGATGCACGGATAATAGCTGTTCGCAGCTTTCTATTTATCTACTATTACTGTAGTTGAAACTCAGCAAGTGCACGGCGAGATCGTACATCAGCTTAATGGCACAGATCGTGTAGCATGTCAGGTGCTTACGAGTAACAATAATTGCTCTTGTGAGCGCATACAAGTTGTGATTAAACTTCTGGCAGGTCAGAAATCTCTTGGCGGGATCATGTTCGGAGTCAAATTTCACGAGCCAAAGCGAAATAACCGTCAAATAGCATGGGGCGCGGGCAGCATTGTTTCCGACCGGCTCAGTGCCGCAGAAACACAGAGTGTGCAGGCTTATTTGGTTTTATCCCGCAAAGATGATGCACAGATTCTTTGATCTTTAAATCCAGTGGATGGCTCATCTTAGTCTCCGAACCCCCCCTTTATATTAGCTGTTCTCCAGCTTACCGAATAAGCACAGTGCTGCTCACAAACAAGACAAAGCAAAGAACGCCTACAACAACGACCGCCGCTGGAAAAGACAGACACGGCATCAAGACTTAATAATAAGCTGCCGTTTATCTGGCAGCACCACATGGATTTGAAATCATGGCCCCTCCCTGAGATTGTGACACATAGCGAGAAGCAAATCTTGTGAAAAGTGCACTCACTTATAATTAAATATAAATAAAAAATAAAAGGGTGCCGTGGGCTCTTGACTTAAGACCGCTACGGTAGTGCAATTGTCTCCCTCCGGGGTATTGATTGCATCCCTGGAGGGAAGGTGAGATGGTATCACAGCTCTGCTGGCACTGTGCAGACTGGACACACAGGATTAGCGAAAGGCTTCAGAGAAACACCCGGGTTCACGTGGTACTGACTGTGCCAGAGGTCTGGAGTTCAATGAACATGTTTTACTGAGTTTGGCAACAGTGGTGAAAGCTTCATAACTAGAAACAAAGATGAATATATTATACTAATATTGCTGCTACTGCTGCTACAACTACTACTAGTACTACTACCACTACTATACTGTCAATTGCAGAAAGAAATTGAAAATAATAATACAGACTCCTTACATAACTAGATATAACATAACTAGAGTTATATAGAGAAAGATTATACTGTATCTGATACATATTTTAAACACCATAGAGCAGTTTTACTGCTGTACATTATTCACAAACTCGTGCGACATAACATTTAATAGTCAGCCTGCCAGACTTTCAAAATTCACATTAGCCAACAATGCTAAATGATAAATGAGCAACACAGTTTGTCTTTCTTGCTTAGAAGCAAAACTCCAGCTGGGCCAACCAAGGGAAACATCTCAGTACAACAAAGGGATGAATTTGGGAGCTTTAAGATATGTATTTGAAAGTAATTTGCATCAAAAGATGTGGTTTCCATTTCAGCTGTAATTACAGCGTACATGACAATCGGCTTGATTTGATAATGAAGCTTTTCCAAACGTATCTCTTTTATAGAACCGGGAGAGGGAAACAAACCATGTCTGCACTCTCCATGCTATTGAAACACATTACATTTCACCAGTTGCAGTAGTTAGCCTCCAGTTTTTTCCCTGAGCACATGGAGTGTTTGACTTCATACAAGGCCTACAAGCAGAATCTCGGTGGTATTGCACTTTTATTTATTTAACATAAAATGATTTTATCCATTGCACTAGAGTTAGCTATAAGCTCATTTCCATCTGTAGTCATCTAGCCGGTAACATAAGCAAACACACACCAATAGAAGCATGACAAAATTAGACACATTTGTAATAACAAATGCAAATACAGATTGGCAATACACATCCAGCACAGTCAATAGAGAAAGCGCTTAAAGTACATGAAAAATGACAGAGTTGCAGGGTATAAAACTGAAAAAAAGATGCTGTAGCTAATAATTGGCTCAAATGCACCTCTTTTTGTTTTTGTTTTCTTTTCCGTTGTTAGTTTTGCAGTGTTTCCAGACACATTAATCTCCCTGAGAGACATGAGTGAATGCACTGCATATATTTTCAACGCAGCAAGAGAATATATTTACTGTGGCTTGTTCAGGGCAATACCACCCCTGAACAAGCCGCTGTAAATATGAACTCAATCTACAATTCTGTCATGTTGACAGGGCCCAGTTGGGTATCTGTCTCGAGATGTACGCCAGTTTATTGTTTTGTATGCTACAAGAAGGGTGGGGACAAAGCTCATGATTCTTGATAAGTAAGTGATGAAAAAAACGATTAAAGTGACAGAATGGTGAGAAAACATAGAGAGATGAATAACAGAGAGTGAGAGCGAAATGAAGAAAAGAGTGATAGTGAAGGAGAGGAGGAAGCTGCTCTGACAGTAACTGACCAGATTGACTGAACCTTCCCTCCAGACTGACATATGCGCTTATTTATAATTATATTATTAAATATTTATAATTGGCTGTAACCTCCGTAATCATCTCTTACGTCCCCACAAGGTCCTTCGCTGTTCACCCTACCATGTCCAGCTATTTTATAGCCTGTTCACTGGCTCAGTGGTACCCTCTTAATTTTAGCTATCTTATTTAATTTCAGTTATTATAATAATATCGAAGATGGCAAACAATGACTGGTTATGAGATATGTACATCAAAAGGCATTTTAGTCTTTAAAAAAAAAAAAATCAATAGACAAAAAACAAACAAAAAGATCTATGTTAAATTCTACATAGACATTTGAGCTTATATTTAAGGGGGGGTTGAAAAAAACACCTTTAAAACGAAACAGTAACAGTTTATATCTGTACTTTGAAATATTGAAAGACAACATCTCTGAACTCTGATTAGATTAGATTGTGTTTCGGCACTGGCACAATGGAGGTGGTTTTAAAGCACGTGGGTTCATCCAAGGCTTCTGATTGGGGAATGTTGTAATCCGTTTGAGGGTGGTGACATCGTTGACGTTGGTGTTGATGTAGTCCAAAACGGAGGTGGTGTAGGAGTCAATGTCTGTGTGGGAGTCCAGGGTGGCCTGTGTGGCAAACCTACTCCAGTCCGTGTGTTGAAACCGGTGCTGCAGTAGAGAGTCTGCCCCCTCAGGCCAAACTTTGACTGTCCTCACAGAGGGTTTCACACGTTTGATGAGTGGGGAGTACTTGGGGAACAGGAACAAAGAGAGGTGATCAGATTGTCCAAGGTGGGGGAGGGGGACGGCTTTGTAAGCCTCAGCCATGTTGGTGTAAACATGGTCTAAAATCTTATCACCTCTTGTAGGACAGGAGATATGCTGGTGGAATTTAGGGAGAACAGTCTTCAGGCTGGAGTGGTTGAAATCCCCCGCAACAATAAAGGCTGCCTCTGGGTGTTTAGTCTGTTGTTTGCTAATGGCTGCCTGCAGTTGTTTCATGGCTAGCTTAGCATTAGCATCCGGAGGGATATATGCTGCAGTCACAATTGTAGAAGTGAATTCTCTAGGCAGATAGAAAGGTCTGCTCTTAACCATGATGTGCTCTAGGTCAGCAGAGCAGTGGCTCTCAATGATGGTATTGTCCGTACACCAAGCCTTGTTGACATGATATGACCACCACTCTTGCATTGGCTCATACCTGTGGGTTAGTTGTATGTGCCATTGTCACTCAAGAATCAAGCTCCTGTGAAAATGAAGAGTTTATGGAGTGCTACCATGCTTTCAAGCATTGAATGAGCAGAGACAGGGATTTATCTTTCCTAATGCACACGATTTGAAGCATAAGCACGGTCTGTGAGTGAGAAAAAGTGCGGGAGCCTGACATTTCTACTGTTCGTGGCAAGGTTTTAATGACAGTATTAATACATGTGTATACGGTTCATTAATTACCTGACCTTTACAGTGTTCTCGATATACACCATTCGCATAGCACATTAATCAGTTGAAGTAGCAAGAAAAATAAGTTAATAGCGTGATCATTACTGTATATGAAGATTTAAACTACGGAATAAACCACAGATAATGAGGACCGGTACTTTTAATGTGACAATTGCAAGCAGGTATACACTTTACTGAAGATCAACAAGGCAAAATGATTCTGAATTAAAGTCTGAATGGAACTCATATAAATTCAGCATCAGAGAAGGACACACACTTTGATTAACCAAAATATCTAGGAAGCCAGTCTGGGAAATAATCTGCTCTTGTGACGCCTTCAAGGTCTGATGACGGGAAAGCTGGCAGCTGATGAGGAAAAGCAGATCGTGTCAGAGTCGCGCTTCATCACTCGTTATGTTCCCATTAAAGCGAATCAGAAAGAATACAGCATGTCAATTGGTAGGCATGCATAATTCTGTCTGTACGTACGTCAGCCTACAAGCACCTTATTAACCATACCATGGCCCGCTTTGTTTGCTTTCAATGGGTGTGGCACTGACGCCTCCTCATTTCTTTGCCAATGGCAAGCGAAGGTCATTAACCCATGGTTTCGCACTCAGAGCATACGGCCTGTTCCATGCAAATGAATAACGAAGGCTTTCTCCCTCCCTTAGCTGTCTGAGAGAGAGGGGGGAAAAAACTCAGAGCGCACGGACGGCGCATCGACCCCGGCTTGGGTTCTGTTTCCACCATAATCACATCCTGATGAATGCACAATCTGCAATTAAACAGCAATGAATCACTTGTGATTTTGTCACCGTTGCCTGTTGTTTTCTTTTCAATACAGTTGAGGCAGCAACTGGGGTGACTACAGGCTGGCAGCTTCCCACACAGGTGTTCCAAAAGCAAATAAAAAATAAATAAAACACAAAACATGGTGGCACTGCGGGAACTCGACAACCAAAATTTAAGAATTTAAGATTCAAAACTTGGGAGGGGAAATAAAAAGGGGGGAGGGGTGGTGATGTAAAAACAGAGTAAAGACTAGAAACACTACATTAAGGTGTTTTGATCATAAATTAAGATTAAGAAGAGTATGTTTTGCAAACAGTGGTAAGCAAAACACAGCCATGACATCAATGTGCTTTTATCTTCAAGCTATGAGGTTCAATGTTCCTGTGCAAAGCAACCAAGCTGTGTACATACATTACATTAAATTAAATACATACAATTTCTGTTCCATGTGGAATCAGCATTCTCTGTGACATCCACCCCCGACCCCGATCCATCTTCAGATTCCATTTCTTCCAAACCACTGAAGTATTGGTGGACAATCTACATCACTGCAGTAAAACGGTACAGTGCGGAAGATGATTTCATCATCTTTTCCCCACAGTTCACATAGAACCCATTGAAGTGAGTGGGGAAAACTGTGATACACTTGCAATCTGACTAATCACATCAGCAATTACAGGTATGCCTTTAATTACAGCACATGCATTCCCAATGAGCAATAAGTTGAGAGATATGTTATTACCATTTCAACCTGATTAAATATTTAAAACTATCTTAATGGTCTTGAACGAAACATTTTACCCTTTCTGATTGCATCCTGGCACTTCTTGGGAATCTTGGCACTTCTTTCTTCAGCCTCATTATATTGACTGACAGGTCATCAATCAAAAAGTCAAAGTGAAAAAAAATACACCAGGTCTCGCACATTCCATTTCTTAAATGCCTGTAATCAGCAAAATATCTATGACCTTGCACAAAGCTGGATCTTTTACATCTTAGAAGGTTGTTAACTTTGATAAATCATTTTTTATTACTATAGTATGCCCCCCCTCCCCCCCCCCCCAATACATTGCCCCCTAAATGAATCCACTTAAAACAAAAAATAATTACTGAAACTGAAAAATGACTTCTAGCATTGTTGTGCAGAAGCAAGCATCAGTTTTTTATTTGGATGGCCAAATCTGGTTTCACTATTGGGGCCTAACATGGTAGCCTTATGAATAAGGCCACCAGTTTGTCCCCACCACATAACCTGCAGGAATTTAAACCTATACTTCATTGATTATCCTCCAGGGGTCGCCATAGGCACTTCAATGGCACAGTCAAGTGATTGATCATACAATTGAGCTTCTAATTTAGATATTTATAAAAAATATATATTAGATCTATAAAACCCCAATTCCAAAAAGGTTGGGACAGTATGTAAAATGCACATAAAAGTAGAAAGCAATGATTTGTAACGTGAATGAAGCGGATTCTGTCAATTCAAACAATAACCAGTTCTCGTACAAATTTTTTTTGTGTAATTATAATTATTTATAAAAGTACAATTTTGTTCAATGTTGTTAGCAAGCTACCAGAGAAGACGAGCAAAATGTCAGCAGGTCGGTTTGTTTACCATAGTACCAGGAAAGCTTGCTTTCATAGAAACTTGGACCAATCAGTGGTTTCTGATGCATCAGCGCATTAACGCTGTTTCTGGCTCAAAAATTACCTACCGGATCTACGTTCCAAATAAAATACAAAAAAGCCAAGAAAGGGCCATTTTAAAAAAAATACAGTGGGGGAAATAAGTATACGACGCGTTTTATTAAACATATTTCCAATGCAGCTATTCACATGAAATTTGGACCAGACATTGGTATTAACTCAATAAAACTACACAGGTAAAACATTGTAACATTCCAATCTTTAAAAAGAGTTATGCGCAATAAAGTGGAATGACAAAGAAAAAAAGTATTGAACACGCTAAATGAAATGTATTTAATACTTGGTGGAAAAGCCATATTTTTTTATATTTGGTTGCATATACTTTGCATGCCATGCCTTCCTGATGTCTGTAACCCAACAACATCAAAAAACTCTTGATATCTTATTTACTGGTACACTTACAAGCTATACTATAACATCTCTGAATTAGAATGGATCTCTATGGGAATTGGGGGGTGGGACTAGATTTAGCTGTAAATTACACTGGAACAGTATGGAACACATGGTTGGCTAAATGGCTGTAAGTCATTATCTCTATAATAGATGCATCACTCATCCAATGTACAACGCAGTTAAAAACACAGACGAAAATCTTGTTTTTAAACAATGTTAGCCTATATTTTAAAGTGTTTTGCCTCCACTCCCCATGTTCAAATGACAAACGATGTAGCCTACACAAGCAATGACTCAAAAATGGCTTTAATTGCACTTAAAATGCACGTTGAAATCAGTTCAGAGCGGAGTAATATTTCGTACAAATGTCTTACTATCTTGAATAAATGAGATAATAACTCGTAAAAACTAGATGAATAAACGAGATAATAACTTGTATAAACGACTTACTATCTCGTATAAACGAGATAATAACGCGTATTAACGACTTACTATCTCGTATAAACGATATAGCTCTTCAAAAAAATGTTTTCACCTTGCGCTTCAGGGCTTCCGTATCGGAGATATTATCTTGTACGTACAATTTATTATTTTGTATGTACGAGATATTATCTCGTACGTACGAGATAAACGAAAAATAATTTTTTTTCACCTTGCCTTTAAGGGCTTCCGTACTTTGTAGACCAACATTACTAGTAAAACTGGAGGTAGCTATACTACGAAGCAGAATTATCCAGTCCAGGTTGCCATACCAACCGATGAACTTCCAAAGCTATATTTAATCCACCAACTGTAGTAGGCTACCGTTAGTTGTAGGTCATAACAAAACAAAAAATCTAACTACGGCTTGTTGTATTTCTACGTAGTAGCCTATCCGAAAATAGTTTAGCTATTTATAGCTAATTTACACTTGAAAACAGATTATAAACTCAAAACAAACATACTTTTTCACCCTCATGTTCTTTTTTATCGTTGTATTATCCACCGTAGTTATTTTGTGCTTTTAAACTATTCATTTTGGTGAGGTCCCGGAAATTAATGGGAGTGAATGGAGAGTCTGACAAGCGGGACTACCGGGGATGCCATTAGCGGTCAGTAGAGACAGCTGATGCTGCCTGCTAGTATTCACGCTATGCAAACATAATGGGCTAGGCTCCACAAAATTACTTATATCCCATGAAGGTGAAATATTATTTTAAAATATTGTTGCCAAATGCAATGCATTTAACTTGCAATGCTCACATACTGACACACCAAATACCATTATAGAGCTCAAGGCATTACTGAGGGATAAGGGTTTGGAGACACAGCTCTTGTTAATTGTTTACATTATCCGGTGATATGAAAGTTGTGACATCAGAATCAACAAAGAATTTAATTGATCAGCTTACAAATGAATATTGAGCACTTGCTCAGCAGATGCATAGCACAGACAAAACAATACACAACCAATGCAAACCTTTCAATGAAGTTGCAGAGAAACGCACAATGTATGATCCTGATCAAGTACAATCCTGATCAACTTCTATCAACCAGCTCACACATTTCTCAAGGCTGTTTGAATTTTTGATCCCAAGCAAGTGTGCAGACTGGGCGGTAAACCAATTATCTGTGTCAACCCTCCCACGACACTCAATTCTTGGTTTTGACAAAACTGTAGATCTGAGCTGGGCAATTACAAATAATTTGCACAATTATATTCACTGGGTGAATTCTGGGATAGCCTACAGCTGAAAAAAATATTTCTAAACCTTAACACAAGAACCGCCAAGTGCCACACCAATTACTCACTTCAAGATTTGCCAGTGGGGTAAGATAATTTCAGTTGTCGAGCAAAAAGTAACTTAAAACAAGCAAATAGTATCCACAAAAAAAAGAAGATTTTAAGTCTCATTACAAGACTAAAACACTTGCTAAAACAGACCATGCGAGAAAACACTTATGAATTTTAGTATTTTTCATGAAATTCATTTTTTCACACATATTTAATTGCATTTTATTTGTTGAAATTATAATATTTACGTTGTTTTTCTTCCATTTTAAACGGACTCCCAGGTTCATCATTAGATTTAGGATTAGAATTAGGGTTACAGTTAGGATTGGGAAAACCGTAAGTGTTACACTTGAGGCAAGTTTAGAGTTATGTTCAGGAGCTATGGAATGCTTTTGCACAACTTCTAATGCAGATGTATTATGGAGAGACAATGACACAATTCCGTATTTCCGTAAAAAAATTGTGTGCTTTTTTGTTATGCCATTTATGACTATTTTTTAAGCCATTTATGACTATGAATCAGAAATGCAAGTGCACAAACTGATTCTGCGTGCACTCATAATTCTGGGATTTGTGGCACCTTTATCTCACGCTTTTTTAAGCTCATAAAACAGTTTTGTATGCGCGTACGAGTTCTGTGTCTGTGAACAGCTCACTTTGGAAAGAGGAAAAAAGGAAAGAGCTCTCCTCAAACCACCACAGCCAATTAAATACCACTATTTCCCCCAGTATCATTGGCTGGATTCGTCTGTCTATCAAATTTCAAATTAGGCTACTTCCCAAAGAGGTTTTCTGCTTAGAGCGGACGGCAAGAATCTGTCAAATTCTGCCAGGCGTGTAATGTTCCGATTTCATAATGAAACGTTATTGAAATTAATAGTCATACTCTCATTAGCTAACATTAATGTAAATCAGCTGTCAGAGCTAGCTACTCTACTGATATATTAACTACTGCCTGTCTGACTGCTATGTAAGTTAGACTAACTTTGCTATAGGCACTTGCTAGCTAGCTTGCTGTCTGCCAAACTCCGCAAATGACCCTAGTGAAAATTCCATCTTAATTAAACCTATATGATTTTCTTTCTAACCACAGTAGCAATCCCAGAATTTAAAAAAGCTGTTATTTTTCATGGTTAGAGTGATTATTTACTCTCTTAAGCAACATTATGTCAGTAGTAGCTTAGCTATGCATCTGTGGCAGCTGCTGACCAGAATTTTTGGTGAAGCAAACCCACAATTTTTTTCTACCTGTGAAAATCAAAACCCTGCTTTATCTGTTGAGCTAGGCCAATTTTTAGTTGTTTAACACTGACCCCGTCAACTGACCAGCTGTAGGCATAAAAGAGCTGGTGGCCATTTATATTGCTTGAAAACTCATCACTATGGCTGTATCATTTAAATTGAGGAGACAAAGTTGGAGTGACACCTTTTTCTCAAAACCGATGTCGATGGCCAGAAGTGACTAGGCGCCGTGTTGACCGAGGATGTCGCTGTAGTATCGATGTTCGTCGCTTTGCCAAGGCATTCATCGGTGCAGAATCCCTCCCCCGGAGGGCTAACAGGGGCGTGTCTACGGGTGGGCTGGGGTGGGCATTGCCCACCCAGAGATAAGCCTTGCCCACCCAGAGGAATCGTCTGCCCGTCCAATGAAAACTCTGAAAAAATCACCGTTATAGCAATTGTTTTGAGCGTTCATAGTTTTCTGTAATTCTGTCATTGGTCATCAAAAAATGCACTGCTTTCTTTTTGGCCATTTTGAAGCCAAATCCTGGAAAAATAAAATCAGACAATATGAAGTCGTCGCAGTCAGTAGGCTATTAGAGCTACAGATGATTCGCCCAATCATAAAAATGCCACATCAAAATAATATATTTCTCTACCATCTGATTGGTTGGTTTGGCCATATAAAACATGGAGACGCAACGAGAGAGAAAGTGGTTAGTTTCTTTGATCAATCCATGCTGCCTCTTCTTGATGACTGTAACTGTTACGCATTGCTTAGGAAATAATATTCGCTAGCCTAGCTTACTCAGTGAGTTGAGAATAGTGGTGAAAATCTCCATCTGGGAGATTTGATTTATTTTAAATAGATTGATTACATGTTGCATCTAGCCTAGTTAAACATCTGCAGCATTGCATTAGCTGGCTGCACTTGTGTATGCGGCGCCCGTGTGTCTGTGTGTGTTAGCTAGCCTACTGCTGCGTGTTGGCTAGTCAGTGGAGTGGCTAAAATATAAATGAAAATGATGAGCCAGTTACAGTAATGTAGTTTCACATGTAAATAGAAAATAGCACAAAGATACTGAAATGATGAAGGAATATAGCTCATCTGTAATATACTTATTTCCAAGATTAAATAATGATTTGGTATTATTGGGCATAAATCAAGTTGTCCTTCTATAAAATGAGGGTGGGTGGAGATGGGTTTAAAATGTAATACAATTATCGTATCCACTAATATACTAATTAGCTTTATATGAAAGCATCTCAAATCTCATCTAGGGCTTTGAAAAAAAAAAAATTCTTCAAAATGTTAATAAATTAAACATTTTATTTTAGAAAATGCCCTGTGTGAGGTTGTGTAGAAATGCAGGAAATTAGTTTTGAAAGGCTCAAATTTTTATGGGGGAAGAACCCCAGATCCCCCGATATTTGCACCCCCTCCCCCATCAACATCTCTTCATGCCCCCCCAATCAAAGCAGTCTAGAAACGGCCCTGCTGGCTAAGGGTAAATAATCCCTCTAAACATGAAAAGCACCTAATCTATAAAATGAACCGCTTGTTAAAATTCTGGGATTGCAGAGCCTACACAGTGGTCGGCCAGATGGATGGAGGTCCAGTGTATACTGTTTTTAGTGGACTGGGAGGGTTATGGTCCAAAGGAACGGTGTTGGGTTCCGGCCAGAGATATTTTGGATCCTGATCTTATTAAAGATTTCCGCAGTGGTCGGTCTGAGGGATCGTCTGGGGTCTGGGGTTTTTGTTTTATTTTCCATTGCGGTTCTCGTCCTGGTTTCCCGATTGAGAATCTAACGGATTTTTTCCACATTCTTTTCCGGGGTTTTGCTTTCCCTCACTCATTATCTTTTTCACCTGTGCTTCTACCTGCGGGGTATTTAAGTTCCTCACTTCCGCTTCCCCGGTGCTTCTTTGTCATTCGACATTGCATTGAGCCAGGTATAGCCAGGTACTAGCAACCTTGTGATATAAAACGCTGTTTATGCTCACGAGGGACTTGCTATTTAGCTATTTTCAGGTATAGGTATTATTCCTCCTGTTTGTGTTCTGCGCTATTTATTTTGTCCCTGTTCTCTCGTTTTTGTTTGTTTCTTTTGTCTTAATTTACGTGCCGAAGGTGTTCTTTTTTTTTAGGTTTCCCGGTTTGGCTCCAGTATTGAGCTCGGGAGACTTAGTTTGTTTTCATCACTCGTGTATTCGAGTTCGCCCAATTTTCGTGGGTTGATTTTTATTTGGCTGTTTAGCTACAAGGAATTGTTTTCTTGTCTTTTCTTTCTTGGGATTTTTAGTTTATACTCCCTTATTGGTCCTCAGTTGCATGAGTGACTTGTTCTGATTTCCCCCTACCTTCATGTTTGATCATCTGCTACTGGAAACCATCACAGAGATGCAAAATAATTTGACGGAGATACGGAATTGTGTCATTAATGTCTCTCCATAGGGTATCAGACTCCAGTCCTGAAGGGCTGCAGTGTCTGCTTGTGTATTTCAGCACATAAGTCATTAATTTAAGTCACTAACTGCCTTGTGAGTCAATGCACCTCATTTTCAAGGCCTAAACTGGCCGCTGATTGAAAAGAAAACACAACAACCCACAGCCCCGGCGGTCTTCCAGGACTGAAATTTGACATTCCTGGTCTATTAGGAACTGAAAAAAGCAATTAAGTATAAACCAAAAGTGATTAAGTAACTACCTTGAGTCTTAATTTATCAAAACATTTTCATCAGGCATTTTACCTGTAGTGAATCTGTATGGACTTGCACCCATCTTTTTCCCATGTGATTCAATGAACTTACTTTCACCACCAGTCTAAGGGTTTAGTGATGCACTTTTAGAGGTTACTGAATGCTGTATGAGATTGAAATATGTAATAAAGTAACATGTGTATATATATGTAATGGAGCAGGGTGTGTAAATCAGATATGTATAACTATACATAACATAACTTAATGACAAGAACAGGCCATTGAGCTCAACAATGCTCGCCATTTTTCTACCATTAAAGGGTGCTCACTGTTTACCTACAAACTAGATAGTAGCTAGCACAGTATCAAGCCTGGTATTGAAAACAACCAGAGTTTCTGACCTGGCAAGCTATTCTAAACTACTACGACTACTCTCTGTGTGAAGAAATACTTCCTGATGTCTGCGTGGAATTTACCTTTTGCTAATTTCCACCTATGCCCCCTTGTTCTTCTAACAGAACTCAACCTGAAGAATCTCTTGTAGTTTACTTTGTTAATCCCTTTTATGAATTTAAAAGCCTCAATAAAGATCAACATGGTGTCTCTAAATAAACAGATGAAAGTATGAATAGTTATGTTGTAATATTTCCCATGAACATTGGTTGGAAAATGTCATCCTAAAAAAAGATAGCACTCTTTTCTGAGAGTTTAGGGCACAGGGGGCACCAGTTGGGCAGAGTGAATCACTGGCCTGTATCAGAAAGAAAGACATTTTACAGAAGGCTAGTCACACAAAATGTCCTCCTTTCTCAAGCAAACAGCACAGTTGGCCTCTTCCTTTGGGGGAGACATGGTTTATAAGCATCCCATCCCGCTCATCGATTCGCGCCACGCCACCAATTTTTAAAAATCATATCATGGTCGACCACACCACATCGGCATTTGCTGCAAACTACGGGAGACAATTATTTGTGTGCAGAAGCATTCCACGGAGAATCGTGTAGTGTGGGCAGAGGTACAAGGCCTCATATTCAACATTTCCAAAGAGCAAAACAATCTGACCTTTTTAACGATCTGCAGCAGGCCCGGCCTTTCTCGCTCCGCTCAAGATGCCTCAAGGTAGAAGAGCGGGTGACCTTCAACGCATACCCCCAGACCTTGACACATATCCACAGCTATGAATGCGCACACTCAAATTAAACAGAAGACTGGGTGGATGATAAAGTGACTTCAGTTTGAACACCTAAGCAAACGTTGCGGGTTCTTGAATAGGTACCACTTGATCAGGGTTGCTGGGTGCACTTTATATGTGACAAAATGGAAATAATATTGCAGTTATGAAACTGTTTATCATATTGAATAAATGAGTTGTAATGGAAAAATATGAGGATTGATTTGTTGGTGGAATAATACACTGCTTCACTTCTGATAATTAACAAAAATGGACATGTTCATTTATAAAACTGCAATACATTATATTAATTTAGTAATGTTCTGGAGTAGCGTACAATACAAACAAGCAATGTATGTCAAATAGCAAATGCTGGGTTTTAAAACTGAGGTTGGGGGGAGTGGGGGGTTTGTGTATTAAACTCAGGAATGGGGGGGGTGTCAAATATTAGCCCTGAGTGTCAGAATCTTTGCTGTCATTCCTGTCGCTCACGCAAGGTTGCATCGATTAGATGATTCAAAATCTTCAAATCTTTTTCTCACCATTTTGTTATACTTTAGTCCTTGGAGACAAGTGTAAGGTGGTTTACGGAAGTGTGCCCCTTATCGGACCCCCAAAGGAGAGCAGACTGTGTTTACGGTGCTGGCAGGGAGTCAGCAAGGTCTGATAAAGAAACAATGTTATTGCCCCAGTAGCACTGCTGCCTCTGTGGAATGCTCCCAGAACTACTGAGTTGAAACAGCATTATGTAACTTTAGGTTTTCCATATATGGTGTAATCATGTTTGGTGTTGTTGGAAAGGTGATGTCATGGGGAACAAGTTGCTGTCATTTATAGTGTGGTACAGTGGGCGCTGAATAAAGATCTTGGAACACCATTCAAAAGTGAACAGTAAGTAATGCAAATTAACTTACAGAGATAGCGCAAGCAGGGGTCAATATTTTGCTTTACCCTGGCATTCCGCTTTGACTCTAATCGCTACACCTAGCAGTTTTAAGGTCCTAACATACACAAATAATTCAGCATATCTGCACCTCATAGTCTCTCACCTAACACTAGTGCTGTCTCAAGACACACATTAGGCTACACAAGCCAGAGGCACATCCACATCTACCAAGATAGATAGCGATCCATATAGAGCCACATTATTGGTGGAAAGAGGCTATAGTTCCTGATTTGCAGACTCATCCTATGTCCAACCGTTAGCACAGAGAAAAGGTTAAAACATTATTTTGGAGTCAGATAACCGAATACAACCAAGATAACATTAAATTAATCCTACATGTGTTCTACTTCCACTGCTTGTTGTGTCTGAGGGGAGTTTTACACAAGCACCACTGTCTATTGTATGCTCAATCTGTATTCTGCCCAGAATATTTAATTGTGTAATTTCAGTAATTTGCTCTTTAGAGTCCCAAGATGTAAGAATGAGAGCTGTGTATAAATATTCTTTAGTCTTAAAAGTAGGGTTTACTTCTTATATTTAATAGACCTCTTCAACTCTCACAAGGTGACAAACTGTTTACGCGTATGCCTTGAAATGCAGTTTAAGTTTAATGCATTTTTAATTGTGTAACGAGAAAAAAACAACACTTGGAAACATTTCAAATGTCTATTTTAAAAATTTTAATGAATTTTAAGAGGAGGCTTTGCTTCCCTTGGCACCTCTGAGTATATGCCACTGGCATATATATATTTTTAGCACATTTTTACAAGTGCACATTTTAATAACCACAAACACCATGTTTTACATTGCAGAAAAAGCTTTTTAACAACTGATTCCTTCACAAAGGATCTGTTCATAGAATTATTATAGTAATAAAAAATGTGAAATGGTGCATCTCTGTAAAAGTCACCAAAATGAAGATCCATATATATATATTTTTTACATATTACAGCTGTAATTGATGTAGAAACATTTGAAAATCCCTACATGGGGTGACAAGAAATTAAAAACTATGCAATGTGGAAAAAAATGTGTGACCACATTTCAATTGAGTGACCTACTCCTAAAGAAAAATGCTGATCTTTCAGGAGTTTTCAACCTTTTCTGATCCAGAAACCCCCACCCAGGCTCGGAGTCATCCAGGGTACCGCCATCATAAGTTAAAAAAGATTTTATACTTTTAAATATTTTCTAAATTGTGTCATTGTATATGAAGTCCAGTATCTTCAAGGACCCCCTGTTGAAAACCTAAAATGTGGATTAATAGTGAGCGGGACATAATTAGATTTTAAGTGATTATTTGGGTCCTAAGCCCTCACTGGGAATGGAGGGACGCAAGGTTTAGATAATCTCCAGCTCAGTCTATCGAAGACAGTAGCAAAACTTCTCTTAATTTAACTGGTGGCATCATCGACTATAAAATCCATCCCTCCCGACCCCAAACCAAAGGACTTAGCCTTTGTATTTGGCCTCTGAAAATATTATTAAAGAGTTGTGCCACTTTACTTGAGTTGAAGTTTCTCACTTATTTTTCTAATAGCAACTGTGACTGACCTTTGGCTGGTGATGAATCCTTCTGGCTTTGTTTTTCACAATCCAGAATCACAGGCTGAGTAAGCCCTGAGTAAGCCCGCGGAGGCGTGTGAAAGTACCGCCCGTGCAGTTCTCTAGTCATATCGGCGATGGGCACAGTGAGATATCGGGAGCTGCAGTTGAACCGTTCAGGCTTTGAGGTGAACGTGGCATCCTGAGGAGGCTGGCAAGGCACTGGCGCAGAAGGAACCCAGCAGGCGATGGGAGTTACATCACAGCAGCCCCATTCCGCTAGTGACTTGGGAGGGTGCAAATGCAACACCCTGTGGCCTAACGGTTGGCTCTTTCTGAGATCTCATGGGATCTCTCTGACCATGAGGAGAAAAGGGGTGGGAGGTCAATTCCAGACAGGTATCAGGAAGTCTTTTTAAACACAGAAAATTGTATCTGTTCCAGACTTCCAGTCCAACTTTTTTCAAGATTTCCAAATTTTAACTGTAGCTGCAACCATCACTGGAACATGTTCCATTAATCAGAGAGGCGACCCAAATTGTATTTCTCAGCACTCATTCGATCAATACGGGACAGCTCAGAAGACAGCATGTGCTCTCCTTCAAAGCATGTAACATCAACCACTGCTTCTTATCAAACATGTGTGGGGGGAACTTAACAGTTGGACCGTGGGCAACCAATCAATCAATGGGGGCTGCTGGCGTGCAATGACTCGCTGTCATCCCGGCCGACTGAAGTAGACAGTCAGTGAAAAACTATTTTTTAAATATTATTTAATAGAAATGGCCTAGAACACGGTTGTACTGAACAATGTACTGAAACATTTTGGCTAAATAGGCTGTGTGGATCATTGGATTGTTACATATGCAAGGGGTGCAAACACCATACCACACTTTTAGGTAAATGGGATCAAAATGGCAAAGAAGTTCATAGACTAATCCTAATTGCTATTTAGCCAGTGGGAAATCCATTACTATAAGACACAGTACCTGAAATCACCAAAACAGCCTATATTCGATGACCTTTCTGTATGCACTTACTGTACGTCGCTTTGGATAAAAGCGTCTGCTAAATGAATGTAATGTAATGTAATATCAAAATAAAAAATTAAAATAAAAAACCATTTAATAGAAGCATTATCCTGCCCCCGCTTTAAACCAAAGCACATAGATTTTTGGTCACTATGTATTCATTCAAACTTTCTGTGTTCAGCTTGAAACTTGACATATTTATATAATATCAGAACAATATGCCATTATTCTCTTGTTAGTTAGCTACAAGCACATTATAGCATGGTCCATCATCTCAGTTGAAAATGTGTACAGTTGGTGGCTGCTATTATAGAGTCTGTGTTTGGGAACTATTGCTTATGAGGCTTGGACCCCGGGAATCATTGCTTGCAGCTATATTTTATTTTGTTTTGATGTATTTTTAGATATAATTTTCATAGAAATACATATGGAATGAGAAATGGCATCAAAAATACAAATTATCTTGATTGTCAAGCACACAAAGAAAAATGTCCAAAAAAAAGAAGCATGTACAACAGAACAAACATTCAAGCTGTGAGCAAATTAAATTATGCCTCAAATTACTCTGCCCCACTCAGGCCAAAGCCACTTTGAGACAAACTGTAATTTTTAATTTAAGAAATCTAATCAATTACAAAACAACAAAAGTGAGCCTAGCAATTTCATTCCCATTTGCACAATCAGATTAGACCGCAGCTGCTGAGTGATTTTCAACGCACCGTTATGAATTATTGCATAATTTCTCCTGCAGTGTCTAATGGGACAGGAGTAATATTGCCATCATGATCAACTGATCTCCATGAAAGTAGCTTTGACACATGCAAAAACTCAGCCATGATTGAAAATGTCCACAGACCAGGACTATGAGATTGCCAAAATTACATGACAGGTGAAATTTCACCTGTTGTAACAGGTTGCTGCATTTTAAACAGAGGACTGCACCATTATGAATTATGCAGGAAGGTGCAGGTGGTTTGGCTATTTCTCTAATAATACAATACCAGCACACTGCTTGGCCCATGGCATCAGGACCAGTGCTTCTGAATTCAATGCATTGCATCATTGTGTAACTACATTGATCTGTCTCTTTGTTGAAGGTGGGAACAGTACACAGGAATTGTTAAGCTTTTACAAAAGAATAGATATTTGACAAGAAATCTTTAAAACTTGTACAATAGAATATAACTTTTACAGCATCTTTTTCAAAAGAGTATAACTTTTAAAGTAACCTTTTGTGATATTCTGTAAATATGTCTGTGTTTGTATTATTGTTTATCATTACCATTGCATTCCCCTCTGTTCGTGGGTTGTCCGAGTCGCATTCGTGTATTTGTTTAGCCTGTCTTGTGTATGCACTGTTTAGGTGACTTTGGGATTTTCCGAGGGTTTCGTGTTCTGCTACTTCCTGGTTTCCCTTACGCGTAATTGTATAGATTACTAACTCGTGCTAACAATCACTCGGGTGGTTTATTAGTTAAATGCACTTACTAAACCAATTAACATAAATGTTTACGAACGAACTAACGGTCTGTCTTATAGTTAGGTATTAACAGATTAACCAGTTTTCCGCGATCGCTGTTATTCGCCCCAGCTGTTTGTATGTAGTTTCACTTCTCGTGATTACTGAGCACACTCCGCTCCTCTTCGAGCCTGTTGTTTGTTATGCATGTTTCCGAGTCCCTTCCATGTCTTTGTTATGTTTCCGTGATTGTTTCATTGCTACCTCATGTGTTTAACCTCACGTAATTTGTTCCCCTCCCTTTTACGTATATAAGACCCACATATCTGTTTGTTCCCTGTCAGAATGTACCCTTTATTTCCTGAGCCTGCGATTGTGAAAGCCAGAGACTTATTGATTACCTGAGACACCCTTTTCCGTACGACCCGAGATAGCCTAGCGATTTTGTTTGTTTGCCATTTGGTTTCGACTTCTGATTGTTTTTTTGACTTTGCCGTTTTTGTACCTCTGCCTTTGATTTCCGGTTCTTCGACTTTTGATTCCTGACTACTCTTTTGCATTCCGTTTTTGTACTGTATATTCTCTGATATCCTGGCTTTTTGACCTCACCTTTTGAAATAAACCTCGTTCTTGCTAATTCCTTGTCTGCTATTGGGTCTCTGTGTCTGAAACGTAACACCTTTTTACAATAGAATAGAACTTTAACAGCAACTTTTACAATGCAAGATACCTTTTACAACAACCTTTTTATAATACAATACAACTTTTACAACAACTTTCATCTGTGACTTTCACATTGCTCATATAGCAGAGTGTGAGGGCTAGCACATCCTTGAAGTATAATGTCACTGCTATGTTCTGAATTATTCCAGTTTGCCAATGCAGTGCAATTATTCCACCATTTCACCAACATCTCAAGTATAATAACTAGCACTCCTGGAGTCGGTTGCACCACGTCTTACTAAGTGTAAACTAACCCTAGTTATAGCTACTACTTATAGTCACTACTAAATTCTAATGGGTTGCAATGCTAGTTATTACTAGTTATTACGTAGAGCTTAGTAACTACTAAATATTTATACATACCCCTAAGGTGGCACAAGTTATAGCGTAACTAGCTAACTGCAACCAGTTTGAAACTAGCTAGTAACAACTAAAGGTTTAGTAAAAAATAAATGCTTGAATTTAGTCATGACTTATGCCAAACTGGTGCAACCCAGTCCTGGACTTGATTTGTTCACACATTTAAATGCACTGCGCAGTGTAATATTCGTCTTTTTGTATCATGGGGCTTTAAGATTTATTAGATTTGAGTAAAGCCCTTACTCATCATAATCTACTGTATGATACATTGGGCTGGCGTTCCTTGGTGACCTGCAGATTTAAACATTTGTAAATTTACATTTACAAAGCTGCACTTGGTATTCTACCGTCATATATTTGTAGCTTAAACCATTATATTTATGTTATAGTTTTTTACAATCTACACATTGTAAAATTGTTTAAATTCCACATTCAGAGCAAAAACTGCCTTAGATAGGAAGGCTTTTGACTTCTGAGATGCTCGCGTCCTGGAATAACCTGCAAAAACATTCTGCCTTGAGAGCTTCATTTCATTGAAGGAATTTAAATTAAAAAAAACTCAGGAAGCTATGTTGTTCTTCCTGCTTATGTCACCAGGTCTGACTAAGTATGTGCTCTGAGCGCTCTCTTGTCAATCAGAATATTACATGTATTTTAGTTTGGGAGTATTTGAGATCCTCTGCAGAAAACAAAAAATGTATATATTTGAAGCTTTTGGGTGAATTTTCCTCATATAAACTGCATTTGACTGTCTTATTGGTTACTTGCCATAATGGAAAAGCAATATTTTTTAGAGGAAAGAGCTTATATGGAATATTAACCTGAAACAGCCTTAGTAAAGAGTGAGGAGCTGTATGTGACACTAAAGCAGGGTGGATATGGAAGGTCACATGTGTGTATGTACTGTATTTCATGCCAACTACAGGCTCTTAATTATTGAATTATCCCAGATCATGTGATCAGACATTTTAGCTAAATGGATTGAGAAGCGTATCTGTTCTTGTCTTTCATAACTATACGAGACATTTACCTGTGGTCTAATTTATGCATGAATTGGCATCGGTACCAGTTATATAATTGAGGTAGAGGAATTTTGTTTTGGCAACAATACCTTCAAACACAATGACCTTCTGGAAATAGTAAAGCCCATATCTGCACTAAATGATACAGATTTATATTCTGTCATTTTGGTCATGTTATATGCACAGTGACAAATTAAGCCTGAACAAAAAAAAAGATTAAATAAAAATTTCAATAAAAAAAATGGGTTGAATTAAATTTGTCTTTTCCCAGGTTCCTCGCAAATGTCAATGATTTTGAAGCCCACTGGTGGTTGACAGTTGGCATTTGACAAATGCCCCACAACATTCCAAAGAGTGCTAAGACTATTTCTGTAATAAATAAATGACAATTGCAGATATTTTGAGTGATAGGACAAAATGACTTCACATTTAACACAAAAAAACAACCCAGACCTAACTCACAATGAAACAAAAACGAAAATAAAGCAACAATGGTTGGTTTATTCATTGACAATTGAAACAATCATCGCAAATGACCACAGTCTATTAGGGTGGAAAAATCATTTCAATTAATAATGCCACAGTAAAGATGTGTGAATAAATCTTTGAAAATAAATAACATTTTCCTTAGGAATGAGCTCATCCAAAAATATCCCATTATGTCAAGCTTTCTCTAATCTTTTCTTTTGTTTATAGCTTAGATTTATTTCCAGTTGCAAATACCACACAGATGAACTGTGTACTCATCAACACCCTGTCACTTTTCAGATATTTGAGAAAACTGCTGAAAATTCTGAGAATTATGTTTACTGAACAATCTTGACAAACGTATGACAAACTTTTAACAGAAACCTGTCTCCTTTTGTATACACTTCACTGCATGTCCTACTGATTTGATATGTTTTGACATATCAAATTTGCAACTATACACAAATGCTTAGGGCATTTATTGCTGAGATGAAAAAACATTGCTTTTTCAAATTTAAACAGGCTGTCCTCATGTGAACCACATTTGTGATAGACAGTGAATATTCATTTGTCATATTCTAGTTATCTCTGCCATAAACATCCTTTAATAATTGAATCACAGCTCTTAAAAGATTCAACATTACTGTCCATGTTCTTCTGCCATTGCTATTTGCGCTCATGATATTTGCTTAATCCTATTATAGGGTTTAGTTGCTTGTTACATTTAATCTGTAGTTGTTATATATCACAATATGTCACACAATACTTCACCACTGCCTGACAAACATTAGATTGGTGGGAACACATGGCTTCAAATCGAGTTGCAGTGCAAACATTTTCTATGCACAGCAGCACACTACATTACATAGATTGCACTGCTTTTTTTTATATATAGTTTTTAAAAATATAGTTTTCATAATACTTTGCCATCACAATGCTTCCATATCTCTATCTGATTTCTACCTGTCTTCTCAGGTTCTTTTAATTCTTAAACAATTTTATTTTCTCCCCAATTTGCAAGTGTAGGCCTACCCCATCACTGCAATGTCCTCCATAAGTTTAGGAAGGCAACCATTACAATCGCAACCTACATAACATGAGAAGTTAGCTGCTAGCTTGCTTCCACCCAACAATATGCCAGCATAGCGGCCACAGCTACCATGTCACAGACAAAAAACAGATAGCAGAGGAGTCATACTGATGAGGAGGATTATCTGTTTACTGTCTCCCTGGGCAACAATACTGTTGTTTAAGAGTGACACCTGGCCACAGTCAGAACTGGAAAAGCCCAGATTGAATCCAGGTTGCACTCACATAAGCCTTTCAGCAATACGCATTTCTAAATTTCTTCACATTTAAATACTTGGGTTTGAGATGGCAATGCAAAGCACTGAAGAGAACCATAAAATAAGCCAAATTTGACCAATTGATTGATGGGATCTGCTGGAATAATAATTATGCAACATAATGTTAGAATAATTGCTTATACACCTGCTTATACATTTTTTTTTGTGCAAAGTAAAAATAATTTTCTCTGTAACATGCACAATATTTATGTTTTATAAATATCATATATTTTACTGTAAAAGTACTGTATTGAATGCATACAGTACATTATCCAAAAAACATAAGAGCACTTACAGCCTATACTTATGCAAATTGCTTCCTCTTTTATTTAATCTTTTAAATAAAACTTTAGTAACTTTTGACATATTTGGATTACTTAGTTATATTTTAGTGTTTGTAGCTTGTTTTGTAATAAGAACATAAAATAAAATAAAAATCTAACTTTTAATTGTATTCTTTTAATAGTATTCTCTTGGGTATAATCATCAACCTGATTCTCAGGGACGACTAACTGCAGCACATTCTGTTACAACATATTTGACATTTGAAAAGGTCATGTCCAGGGACTCTGTGCAAAGGTTATGTGTTAATTGGAATGATGAATCTTATCAGTTGGAGGTGGATTTCTGCTCTTGAGAGGTTCTTGAGAGGTACATGTTGCGCAACTGAAGCTTGGTACAAAACGAAACAAATATGAAATTGGTTTTTTGAGTAAAGACAAAAAAAAGATGCATGTGCAGGTGTATAAGCATTCAAATGCATGTGCAGGTGTATAAACATTAAAATGCATGTGCAGGTGTATAAGCATTAAAATGCATGTGCAGG
Organism: Ilyophis sp. 1 JC-2022; assembly: GCA_022702515.1. Classification (NCBI taxonomy): domain Eukaryota; kingdom Metazoa; phylum Chordata; class Actinopteri; order Anguilliformes; family Synaphobranchidae; genus Ilyophis; species Ilyophis sp. 1 JC-2022. The sequence goes on along the minus strand of CM040402.1, from coordinate 97,431,143 downwards.
TGTATACACATTAAAATGCATGTTCAGGTATATGATCATTACAATGCATGTGCAGGTGTATAAGCATTAAAATGCATGTGCAGGTGTATACACATTAAAATGCATGTTCAGGTGTATAAGCATTAAAATGCATATGCAGGTGTATACACATTAAAATGCATGTTCAGGTGTATGAGCATTATAATGCATGTTCAGGTGTATGAGCATTAAAATGCATGTGCAGGTGTGTACAGTTTAAAATAGCATGTGCATAAATTTATTTTTAAAAGAGCAGGTGTATACACTTTAAATGTCACTGAATTCTAGGTTATAATTATAAAAGGCAAGGTATCCTCCATGGTTCTTAACCGGGTGAGAAATAATTAGGTAACCACCAACCCCTTTACGGCGCACACACATTCACGCACACACACACACACACACTCACTCGTGGAAGTACTGCAGTGTGGACACATTTTAAGGTGAGAATTCAAGCTGTCACCTGGTGCTCTGAAAATATGTGTGGGTGTGTGTATATGTGGGGTAAACTCACTGATTACCATGATTACAGCTGCTGGAAATGACTGCATCCCGTTTACTTTTACAGAAAAAATAAGAATACCAATCAGTAACAAACAAGCACAAATGAACATGCGATGTTAGCGCTATTATTATTTTTCAGTACAATAAGGGTCATTCTTTTGAGTAAATAGTGTATGAAAAATCAAACATTTTTTTTTTTGCCTCAATGACAACTTTGCGAAAAAAGTTAATTTGACCACACGTTTTGCAGTGAGTCTGTCTGCATAGTACCTAGTGTAGTACATAGTACCATAGTACTTAGTGTTTAAATCAAAATATCCCCCAGCAGTTCATCATCTCCTTCAAACAATACTTTTTGTTTCCATTTTAAAAGTCCCATCATTAATCTCTTCTTCCTCGCTATCCGATCACTGCGACATTTAATTCGCCCACAAACCATGGCTTGCACAGCAGAATCTCATATAGCAGCGGAAGGCAACCTTCGTCCTGGAGTGCCAGAAATGGTCCTGGTTTTTGCTCCATCCAAACCTATAACTACATAACTAGATTGATTTGAGTTAATTAAGGTGTAAAGATTGCAGGTGAGCATGTGCTGCAGGTACTCAGACTTTTAATCATCCATCAAACCTTGCGATGAAGCTGAGATGGAACCAGAAACGTCACGAGCATGCAGGGTTGCCTACCCCTGTCATATAGTCTGGAAGAGGGAAATAAATTATAAATTAAGTCAAAGTGGAGAAAGTGAGAAGTATAAACACAAGGGCATAACCAGGAGCAGAGGGAGAGTTTAACTCGGGAGTGCGCACAGCGGAGGGAGCTCATTATCTTTTCCCCCGATGGCCATCATCCATTATCTACTGTGCACGTTGCTGGGATCCGCAATCAGGGTTCGCGTGGGACCGCAGGGGCATTTGTACCCCTTCCCCCCCCCCCCCCCGCTCCCCTCCCCGTGGGCGCTTCGCAATCACCTGCCAGGTCTGGAGAAGCAGCTTTCATTTGTGTCACCTCAGCGAAACAAAATGGAAGCCCTGCCATCCGACAGCTCATAATAGATACGCCGCCTGCGTCTTAAACACCCCAGCCAACCGGCTCCCCTCCTCATTACCCGCCTCTCAACCGCCATGGAGAGAGTCTTACGGCGCCTTTTTCTTAAAGTGATTCCCGTTTCCCTAATTCAGCGCCGCTTGCCTACAGCACATCCACACACCGTACTGCGAATGCCGCTGCCTGCGTTTTACTGTAAAGATTCCCAGAAATGTATCCACGCTGTCACGTGTTATATTTCTGTAATATTAAAACACATCTTTGTACTTTTGAGCAATCCAATTGACATGAAGAAGAGATAATTAGTGCTGGTGAAAAATGTCCTCAATTTTGAAGGGGGGGGGCTGGGGGCTGGGGGCTGACAGTAATTTCAGTGAAATCATTTTGAATATGTAAGCATGGTCTGCTGCCATTGTGAAATTCAGTTCACAGAGGTATGTAATGACCCCGATATTGTTTAGATAACCAAATATATTTCTCACATAATTTAATCTTTCTCTGTCTACAAGTTAAAGAGGCAACAGTCTTAGAATGAATGCGATTCTTTTAAAGTACCAATAAAACATGATACTACATATAGATGCAGTGCACAGAGGCAGACACAAAGCAGAGAACATTTTTAATATTTATCAAAAATCTATGGCCCATGAAAATTCAAGGCGAGGATACGTCCTGGATGTTGTTGTTGAGCTCACACGCGGACTCAAATCAATTCAGAGTGAAGGATGAAAAAATGAATCGTCATCCCTTGTTGCGATAGAGCTGGCCTTACATCGGTAAGGACCAACATAAATCCAGCCCTGCTATATTATGCCGATAAATTCATTAGACGGTGGAGAAGTTGAGAGGACACCTGCTTGACTGCATGATCTACAGGTCATTTAATTCCCATTACCATAAGTATAGATTTTCTATAGAGCAGCATGAAAGCCATCAGGTGCAATCGGATGATGACGAGGCAACAAAGCTCCTTCTCCAGTTATTTATGAAGTCGGGCTTCTCTGCAGAACTACTTGAAGAAAAGACTTGCAGTCGACTGAGGTCAGCAACGAAGAACTCGGTGTCAAGCCCTCGATGACTTACGCCCGGGCAGGATTTAGCTCCGGGAGTGCATGTTGTCAGCGCTTCTGGTCAAAGGCAGGAGAGATTCAGCTCAGCAGAGGTTCGCCGGGTAAATAAAGCACAGGCCAGTAAACTCTGCATCTTAGTGAAGGGGGAGCTCTAAAGTGAAGATCCTCACATGATGTCTCCGCTCTAGGGAGGTTCAGGCAGAGTTTTGAGGGCAGACGTGCCATAACTGGTCAAACTTTCAAGCATTTTGAGGAGTTTAAGTCCCAGAACATGGAGTTCGCTGTACCCTGCGCTGAAACAACTGATGGAATGGAAAAATGATTCACGTGGCATGTTGTCATCCACAGTCATCCACATGATTAACTTGGAGCACTTTTTGCATTCTATTCCATGCATTGTTGAGTGAGGGGGGGGGGGGGGGACATTAAACCAGCTGTCAGGTTAAAAGCAAATGAGTCATACTGGCTTCATACAAAACATATAATATGCAGGAAAAAGTTTTTGATATGAGGCTTATTATTTTCAGAAAGCATGCAATGACAAATGAGGTCAGAAAACTCACTTTTCTCATGAAAAAAACAAAAAACGTTTGAAAAGTAATGAGTTTATTTTTATTGTTGTTTTTACTTTTATTATGTGCATTGGTTTTGCCCTAAAGCAGGAAATGTGGTAGTTGTGGGTACTGGGCAAAGGGAGCCAGCAACATGATCTGGAATAACACCCCCCACAATGCCGCAGGTCCTCTTTCTCCCCTTCCTACTTCCTTAACCCTTCTGTTATGTTGAGCTGTCGGTAGCAGCAGAAATGACCCGGTGCACATTCATTGAACCTGTGGTACTGATTGATGGATCCCAATCCCAATCATTCCCATGAAAATGGATGATAATGGAAACCCTTATGCAACATAAAATAAATGCATATGGCAGGTTCCTAAAATACACAAAAATTAAAAAGTCAAAATATTAGTTGTACAACCCTTATGACCATCAATCATCAATTTATTTATTTATAGATTTGTTGTAACTATAACACTCTATGACAAGTACCTAGGCATTTGATGTCACCACACCCAAGGACTGTGCGATGTAACGTTGGGTAAACAAATGATTGGTTCATCACCAATCCTATTTACCGGAAACTTGAAATTACGCAAAAAAAGAAGGAAAAAAAGATCTTATAAATATGGTAAGTCTGTGTGTTTGGGCACCGTAGCCATGTATGCACTAGTGGAATGTCTTCTGTGTTTTTTTCCTGGGTGAAATTAGTCCAAACTAAAAGAAAGGATTTTACAGCCAACTCTGTCAATGCACAAAACACTAAGGTATGCAGTGCATTTCATGAGCGCATGCGCACGCACAACTTTGAGAAATGCCCCCATCTCTATTTTCGTCACAATTCACAAACGGAGTAGGACGTCCGTACCGCGTTGTGCACCAGCGACCCCCTCAGGCTCATTGGGGGGGGGGGGGGGGGGCGGGGCCATCTGCATGTGCAGGCTGTAAATGGAGCTGACACAGTGCCTGCGGCGAGCTTATCTGGAAAAATGCAACGTGAAAAGCAACCGCGGCTTGACACTGCGTGTCTCGGAGAAGAGTAAATACTTCTCTGCGCTCCTCAAAATGGATTGAGGAGATTACAGCCAGGAGCACAAACACAAAATTATTAGGCATTCCAAACTGTGATACAATAAGTGTCCAATAACAGTCAGCTGGAATTCATCATCACCCCAGTGACCATCGAAAACATTGCCTCATTACAAGATAACAGAAATTGAAGAGGGACGTTTCTGAGCAAGCGACTTTGAGGTGTTGAAAATGTATCTGTCAAGACGCATGGAAATAGCACTTTCCAAAGTTCTGCCATATCTGAATTTGTGAATATGCATGGTATGATCTCTTTAATCAGAAGCTATTTAAAATAACGAGGCTGAATCATTCTCTATTTGGAAAACACTGTATCCAAAAAGGAAAATTGGCAGCTCACTCATGTATATTAATGTACCTACTTTTGTCTGTCCCCTGTCAAAACACAGCAAAATCATTATTTATGGAATTCAGCGATGAATGCAGTAGCTGAGGTAAAAAATAAAAAAAACTTGTGAAATTAGTATTGATGAAGGGATAACTTCAGAATTTCATTTCGGTTTATGGATGAGCGCCCATGACTTTCAGCAGTGTGTCTTTAAAAAGGCAGATCAAATCTTAGTTCTGTAAGCAGAAACTTTCATCTGAAAATGAGTCACAATTTTTGCAATGCGGTAATGCCTCTATATAGCAGGGTGATTAGGCACCTTTCAGTGTTGAGATCCTGTGCATGCTTGGATTGACTGGGAATTAATCTCTCTTCCGATGTCAGAAACGCAGGGCTCAATAGGGCAATGCAATAACGCAATGGTTTAGTCCCTGACTCACCCTGGCATTGCATCATGGGATTTTCAGCATTTAGCAGATGCACTTATCCAGAATGGCTTACAAAGATTACATTTAAACATAATCAGTTCAAACAGCGGATATTTTATTGAAGCAGCCGGATATTTTATTGAAGCAATTCATGTTAAGCATCCTATTCAATGGTACAATGGTAGTGGTAAAGCTGGGAATCGAACCCACAACCTTTGAGTTGCAGGCTCAGTTCTCGAACCATTACACGGCATACTGCACTTTGTGCGCTGCCTTTTTATTTGCACCAGGTTTCAGGAGTATTTGGGTAGCGGCAGTAGTTGACTGAAAACACTCTGTAAGTCACACTAACGTGAGATTGCAAGGGCATCGCCACTCAAAGTTAATGTGATGCTCCCCCGCAAAATTCTAAATTCATTAAACATTTCCTTTACCTAATTCAGAAGGGATTAATCTCACAGGCAAAGCGGTCTGATTAGGATTCCACGTGTTACTGGAAAAAAAGATACCTTCGGGAAATTTTGCCTGGAGCCAGCTCAATCTCCATAGACAAACACTCATTCCAATCATGATTTTGGCACCCACACATTTAGAGATATCTTTGCAAAAAAAAAACAATAAATGGGTGATTTAATTAATGATCTGTTTTAGACTAAACGAAAATGTAAAAATTTAACTGATATCCTGATTCGAAAATAGCATAATTATGACTGCAAAAATGTGATTTTATGATAAGCTGAATAGGGCATGCTGCATAAAGTGGCAGCAGGAGATTATTATCATGCACAGAATTTGCATAGGAAGTAGGATACCGGGGGGGCCTAGCAGTACCTTAAGAGAAGCAGTTTCAGCTTTGCATTAATTTCACTTATCATTACCTTTGATTTCCTGCAGTGTATTTTGAAATTTATATTTACCCCACCACAGCTCCAAAAATGTTACTACCACTACCACCATTATAACTACATCATCTACGACAATTACCACTACCTATTACTGCTGCCAGAACGCATTATTCAACTAGCAGGAGAGGATCAACAGATGGTGGGAAAGCATTAGCTCCACGCCGAGAGAGTGACATGACAAAGAAATCAAATTTTATCTCGCAAAAGCATGAGTTTGACCATTCACCACTAGCAGTGAAGCACTCTTTGGCACATTCTGATAGAGAGCGAGAGAAAAAGAGAGAAATAGCGAAAGTGTGTGTGAGAGAGAGAGAGAGAGAGAAAGACAGAGGGTGGGGGTGGGGGGACGAGGGTGGGGGGAGAGGACCGGGTGCATAATGGATTCCCCAAAAGTCTATTTATCTGCAGTCCATGGTGTGGCTTCCATAAGGCAGAGAGAGTGTATGTTAACGCACCCCAGGTCCCTGGGAGAGATAAAGGCCTATCTGAACACTGTTTATTGGGAAACGTGTCTACCATTAATCATGCACCAGGGAGACAGAAGAGATAACTCACCTCTCACTTTGTTTTTCGCTGCTGCCACTACAGGAGGAGGAATTGGGAAGGGGGGGGGGGTTGGACAGGGTGGAAAAAGAAGAGAAAGGGAAAAGAAAAAGGAAGAGAAAGCATTAAATCAGACAGGTTTTATATTTAGGGAGGGGGACACAAATTATCTTTTCATTCCGAAATGGTAGCACCTTGGTCTGTTTTGTTCACTTGTGTACCTAAGGATGTGTAATCTGAGATTTATGACACTCAGTATATAAAAAGGAAAAAGGTATTGTATGTGCACTTCCCTTTGGTAGTGTATCGAACTGTATATGTTTTTGCACTATGGGTTAAGACACTTTACATCAAGCCACGTTTTGTCAGATTTGAATGAAAAGAATGAAAAAGTATTGTAGTTTATTTTATCTATTTTATCTGGTTTTTCTATTTGACTAGCATTGAAACAGTTGGTATGGTAAGTGAGTATGCCGTTTATTCTAATTTAAGAAAAGTTAAACAGAAACAGGAAAACAATCTATTCTCAGATGTATTCATTCTGAAACCTTTGTAAATCTTTGGTTTGATGAGTGCTTTTCAGAACAATATTTTCTCTGTTATTTCTTGGCTGAAGTTGTGTGATTCTGTTATCGTCTTGTTATGACCTGATGCACACTCATTAATGAATAACAAAGCCTGCTTTCTACTTGCAGATTAGTTTCAATATTATGATTAATAAAATTATTTTGAAGAACAGAAAAGTCGACCCTACTGTAATTTTGATAGAGTGCATAGTTAAAACATAGTAATTCCAGTAATTACCATCCTCAAACATTACTTTTATACAATTGTATGAACTGCACGTAATGTCCACTTGCATAATGTTCACTATTTCATTTGTAAGCACAGCTAAGAAAAGCACAATTTATGAACATTAAACACACACACACACACACACACACACACATGCACGCACACAAAAAAAGTTGCAGTGGAACACTAATCACTTTCAACTTAAGAACCGTTCCCTCCCATAATGTGACCCCTTTTCATTTCTAAACAGCGCATGAAGAAAATGCTGTAATGACTTTACCAATTAATAGTTTCTAATGTTTAAAAACAATTTCCTCCTCACGTTTATATTTATGTTGTGGTGGATAAGGCTGAAAAAAAAAAAAAAAGGTCCTTTGTCTTTAATCCCGGACAAAAGCGAGGGTTATCTGTGGATCAAAGGGTCCCAAATAAAGCATCTGTCCTGCAGCACACATTATCCTAGAAAATAGATATTCTGCCCTACAGCCTAGCTGAAAATTCATTATTTTTGACACTCTTGAAACTTTTTTCTCCTCTCCTCTCCACTACCTTCTTCTTACAAGGAAGCTATTAATCTTTCACTTCCTCTCCGCTTAAGTCTAATAGCGTGCGCCAAGTCAGACTCCATGATAAGTGTCTCATAGCTGTGAGCTGGAATGGTTGGTGAGCACATGGGGTGAATTACAATGGATCCATCAATACCTCTAGTGACCATTACTGAAGGATCAGAGGGAACCTTCAAGTATTATTTGTGTTTGTTTGTAGGTTTTATTTGCCCTCCGTACACAGACTACACACACACACACACACACACACACACACACACGCACACACACACACACACACACACACACACACAGAAACTCACTCTCTGTGTGTTTGTTTACCAGCTCTGTAATTGCCTGCATAGCCAAAAGAAACAAAGGCGTATTGCACAACTGAAATGGGCTTTCGCACAGCAAAACCCTCTTTTCTCCAGATGGGAGAATTAAGAACCAGGCAACGCGACGGTTATTAACAATATGCAACATAAAGGAAATGACCGAGAGTGTGTTACTCATAGGTATCCAAAATATTTATAATGTATTCAGTTCTCAGGCACTCCTGAGTCTGCCGTGCTTGCTGCAGGAGCGCCATACAAAGCAGCCGATGGAAAATTACCAGCGATTCTGCGGCTGAAACGGCAACAGATAAAATCGATTGTTTTTTCCCCTTCCTTTCCAATTCTGCTGGGAAATCCAGCCCACCCCGTCCTGCTCTGCTTGCACTGCTGTGAGTTTGCTATTCACCCGTGCTAACCCTTGAGGGCAGGACAAATAGCAGACGCAACACGGGAGGATGAGGAGAGGCCCCTCTGGGCCTCGGTTTCAGCGCGGCTCTTGACCAGAAATTAGGCAGGCCTGAACATGTTCACATTACTGGCGGGCTGGTGTTTAACGTGCAGCTTCCAGCTCCACAGCAAGCAGCAGCGCAGTTCCCTGTGGTGATTAGTCTAGTGGACTAAACCCAGCAGTGCAAAGTGGCCCCCCGCCTTAAGCAACCCTCCCTTCTCCAGCAGAAGGTCAGAACTTTCCCCCCGTCGGAGCGCCACACAGCAACCCCGCCAAACCCGCCGGCCATCGACCCGAGCCGGGAGAACCGAAACGCAGGCTAAATAAACAAGATAAACAAGAGTACCGTCGCAGCAGAGACAACACGGCAGGGATGGAACCCTGAGCTCGGGCGTGTGACAGGCTCTACGTCTCCTAATAATCGCATCCTTGTTTTCAAATTCCGAACACCGAGCACACATATGATCCATAATCGAGTTTAATTGCGGACATGTGTTTTGCTTTTATCACAAGCTGTCTTGATTGCCAAGACATCTTCTATGTGATAAACTTTCTCCTAATTAACAATGTAATGCAAGTGTTTAAAAAGATGAGTTCCATCTACACACACACACACACACACAAACACACACACACTATTACTTGTTGCACAAGTTATATTTTCCATTTTGTCATATTTTACACACCTGAGTCTTTAGGAACTATTACGTGGTCAATCTCAACTTCCTCTTTCACTGGAGTATAAATATGAGGTGACACACAGGGGGAATTAATTCCCTTAATCATCCATCAACATGGGGAAGATCAGAAAACACATAAATAAAATTAGACAAAAGGTTGTTGACCTTCATAAATCAGGCAACGACGATGGAAAAATAGATTAATGTCTGTCATACCTATTTACACCACTATGGCAATAATTAAAAAGTTTAAAGCAAATAGAGCAGTGCTGAACGAGCTGTGATGAACCTGCTTGGATGCAAGTGTAGTTTGCCCCCACGCGCAGTGAGGAGGATGGCTCGAGAGGCAAATATTTCTCCAAGGATCACAGTTGGAGAACTGCAGAAGGTGTTTATATTCTGGGGCCATCAAGTCTCCAAAAGTACAATTAGAGATAACCTATGTGCCAACACGGTATTTTGAAGACTTGCCAGAAGAAAGTCCCTGCTGTAATTATATCACGAACGTAAGTGCCTGGAGTTTGCTAAATGTTACCAGAATTTAGATTGGAACTGGGTGCTATTGTGAGACGAGACAGAAATTGAGCTTTTTGGCAATAAATACCAAAGGTGGGTTTGGCATAATAAGTGCCATTCAGTACTTATGCAGACGTTTTAGCCCCACTGTGAAGTAAGGTGGTGGATCTGTGATATTGTGGGGCTGTTTTTCCTCCAGAGGCCCTGGGAACCTTGTTAGGATACATGGCATCATAGACTCAAGGACATTTCAGACCAAAATCTGGCTGCCTCTCTGCCAGAAGGCTGAAACTGAATTGTGGTTGAATCTGATCCAAAGCATACATCAAATTCTACAAAAAAAATGGTTCACTGACCACAGAATCAAAGTTTTGCACTGGCCATCCCAGTCCCCTGACTTGAACCCCATTGAAAACATGTGGGAAAAGCTGAAGTGGAGAGTTCACAAGGCCAAGGACCAAGGCTGCTGAAGGAGCTGGAAATGTTCTGTAAGGAGGAATGGTCTCAAAATCTTGAGAAATATGTTCTCCAACCTCATCAAACATAAGAAATAGCGCTGTTAGCAAAAGGGAGGGAGCACCAATTACTAAACACAAGGAAGCCAACAATTGTGATACACATCTTCTTTAAAATAAAAATTAAAAATTTGTTTTCCCTCAATGGTATTGCATTTTCAAATTTTTCTGGCCATAGAAAACATAGAAGACATTTGATAAACAATAAACTGAGTTTAATCCTGCACTTTTTTCTGATATTAATTGAGGTTGCAAATAACTCTGGTGGCCAATGTTTGCATACATGCATGTCACCCTTCTTTGGTTTAAGTACATCACAATGTATTTATGTAATTATTTCTTTTTTTCCCCTAAAGCCTTGCCTCTAGCGTGATTGACATATATAAATTAGTCAAACTCCTTGGGGATAAATGAAACAAACAGCTTAGCAGCTTCCTGTCTCTCCAGGGGCACGAGGAAGCGTTTGAATAGCATTCACCTGCAGCGCATGCAGTGACACCTGACTGCTGTATGTCACCCTGGTAATGTCATCCTGTCCCCTTACCTGTGGCAACAGCTCTGCGAATAATTCACAGTCCCTGTATTATGGATGAGGTCCGAGCGTAAACTCGGGGAAGCTGTTTCAGCACTTTAGGCTGACAACGTTAAATATGAAAAAATAAATAAATAAATACATGCACATGTACTTTTTGGACAGGTATTATAAATAGTGTCTTTATCTGGAAAAAAATAAATCTGTATATTTTATCACTGATTTAGGTTTGTGGTCTTGAGATAAATAGCGGGTGGAAACAGTTTGTCTCTCTCATTCAGAATTGAAAAATGTCCGTAGGCCTGTGGGGTACTTATTCTTCAAAAAACGACACTAAAGTGGTGAATGGTCAAACTCATGGGGTCTTAAATAAAAAATAGAAAAGGTACAGGTAGAAATCATTCTTTGTGGATAGAAACACTATGCTGTGAGTCCTGGTCCCAAAAATCCACCATCCTGAGGTGTAACCCACCAACCAGGAGCTGAATGGCACCTGGAGAAACAGGTGATTAAAGCTCCCATCTAATCTGCAATTAAACATTTAAGCATATAAGAGCTTAAGTATAGTAAACTTACATTTAATGCTTTAGAGGTTGCGTATACGCTCACTAGTCTGAGAATGGCGAAATCTGTGTCTGGCGCTGTTGTTCACAATTGCAATGAATGCACTTTTGTTCTCTAATGAGTTGTACTCGACTGGAATGTCAGCTAAATCAATGGACTGTAATCTAATGCCACACATTGGATGGTTGTAGTGATTTCTCTACCTTCCCTGTGAAGTGCTTTGAGATACTGAGCAGAAAGATGCAATATTAAAGCAACCCATTATTATTATCCATTATGGTAGTTAATGCACCTATTGGGGAACAAGAAAATGGAATGCCTGGTCCTGTGGAGAAAAGCTTTTGTGACAAGAAACCATTTCACAAGAAAGATGTGACAGTGTCATCATTACCTTTATCACGTCCTCCTGTTGTGATGCCTACGGTATATGTGTTTAATCTTGGATAAGATCATTTTGTCTAGACACATATAAGGCTCTGTTTACACTCAAACGATACAGTTGACAAATAAGATTTTCTGTGTATGCAGTATCTGGTCCTGTGTTTATACTTGAGTTTTAATGTGCTGCATGTCTGATTCCGAGTGTTTAATTGAGAGGGTTAACTGAAGTGGTAAGTTGCTTTGTTGGTCAATTATGGATGTAATAAATACAGAAGTGGATATCCTATTCAAAGGTGCAGATTTTTTTAAAAGCTACTTAGAATGTTTTTTTTTTTGCCTCAGTAGCCAGAAAAAATGAAACAGTGTGTGCGTGTGCATGTGTGTCTGCATGAGCGTGTGCATGCGTGTGCGTGCGTGCGCGTGTGTGCGTGCGTGCGTGTGTGCGTGCGTGTGTGTGTGCGTGCGCGTGTGTGTGTATGCGTGCGTGTGTGTGGTTTAGGTATTTTACCTGGTATTTGCTCTTTACACTGCTCAGAAGAACCAGCAGGTGATTTAATAAGCAGTGGTGGTTGATGAGCTGAAAATAGATGGGTGGAAATCTTCGCTTGAAACTGATCATTGGTCTCAATCATTTTCCTTGATTCCTTGATATAAACATATAGGATTATTCAGATCATTGGCACACTTGTTAATCAAAATAAATTAATGAAAACGTTTTGGGACCAATGATCAATTTAAAGATTTTTTTTTTCCGCCCTGTCTGTTGTCGGCTTACCAACTGCAACTGTTCATAAGTATCCTAATATATATATATTTCACATTTTTGTGCCAGTGACCAGGAATAAGAAGTTGAACACAATCAAATGGACCATAACATAACTACTATATGCGAGGCTACTGTCTCCACAGCAGGAGAAATGAACGAACATAGACAATCGTCGCTGCACCGTGAGCAAGTAACACAGTATCAAAACCAAATTGGCATAATTATTAGGCTATAGCACCCTCACTGTGCAAAACCTATATATACCATGTTTCCGTGGTCCCGGACTTTAAGATCTATCTTCTTCATCGTTTTTAGTTTTGAAGTAACTTGCTGTTTGTTTAGTTCGCCTTATTCCTCTAGATTGCAGTCGTTCCACGATCATCTGACTGTAGGCAACCATGAATTTGTTTGATCATTTCCATATCCTGCCTTAATAATTGTTTGATTTTCACTTCTGTCCAATCATTTACCCTCTCTCCTCCAGTGGCCATCGTTTTGCTTGTTTCTTTTTCAAAATATTTTTCTCACACCACAGATTTTACAAAAATATTTTACGTTAACGTTTCCCACCTGGACACAAACTAACTCACATAGACAGCTGATGCAACGGTTAAGTGACGCATTATCATGGCAATGAACAGGTATTTCTCCAGCTTTACTTTACACAGAACAAATACCGGGTCAGGGTCGTTAGGTCGTGAGGTGGATTTTAACCCCTATTTTTTCCAGCTTGACACAGACATTGATACCGGGTCAGCTCCACCAATTACCCGGTATTTATGCTCTGTGTAAAGACAGCTTTAGTGAATTAATATTGTGCGTGCGCGTGAATGGGTGTGCGTGTGCGTAGGCTATGTGTGTGTGTATCACTGGAGACAGAATACTGTTAAAGCACTATTAGCAGAATCTATTAGCATGACACATTCGCATGATGGTTACATGTGGCATGTCCCAGTAAAAGAGAAAATGTTGTAATTAAACAGATAATAGTTAAAGCTCTGTCGCATTATGCACATCACCCTCTGCTGTCGCCATGCACTGAGCAGATCATCTTTGGTTTCTGTCCCTTAGTTCCATATCTGTCCCTTATTTCCATATCATTTGATTGAGCCATTTACCTAGCGAGCGAAGATGGCTGCCGTCATGGGCGTAGGTTTGGTTTGAAATGTGCTGGGGACAAAGACGCATTCGGAAGTGCATTTTCAGAAGTGCTGGGTACAATGACGCGCATTCATATAATTGTTGACCGGGGGGGGGAGGGGGGGGGGGTGCTATCAATAATTTTCGCGGACCTCGAATATAATTGTTGACGGGGGGGGGGGGGGGGGGGGGGGGGGTTTTGGGGGTTCTTATTTTTATACTTTATTTCTCGATTAATTAATCTGTCGCTCAAGAATTATATGTGTTATGAACTTTTTTTTTTTACTAAATTGAGCTCGTTTTTTTTTTAAAAAGTGGTGGGTACAAAATGACTCATGACGAAAACTGGTGGGTACGTGTACCCACCGTCCCCCCCGTATTCTACGCGCCTGGCTGCCGTCTACCCGCGATGACAAATTCTTTCTTTTATCCCAATCTTTTCACTCAATCTTAATGTTGTGTGCACGGTCCGGAAATCACATTATCATTACGATACCACTCAGTGCCACTTGTCCTGGATTTACTTGGGTTTGAGGGCATCCTGTACCGGGGGTCGATTCATTTCCTGTATCACAACCTTTTTTTGTGCTACTCCGTGCGCCATCTGTCCATATCGGTGCGGATGTAAACAGTGAACCCAGAAACACATACCAAACCTCCCCACCTTTGACCAGCAGACTGCAGAGTCATTTCAGCGACAAGCGGAAGTGAAGTAAATAGTGGAACAGACTGATTGCAAACTTGTTTTGCTTGTGTCCAGAAGTGTACCTTCAATCAAAATGGTAATTGGACATTACTGTGGCCCTGGGTATCTTCCCCGTCAACAACGATGTAAATGGCGGGGGGCAGAAACTCACCAACACAACAAACACCTTACTAGAAAAAGTAAAAGCGTATTGTATGTCGACACGCTGGCCAGTGGGAAGAACACGAAGACCCAGCACAAGTTTGTGGTAAAGCAACCTTAAACACACTCGTCATCTAATCACAGTATCTGTGAGGGCATATCTCTTTGTTCGAGAATGACATGTTCTTTCGTTCAACAAAACACGCCATTAGTCATGCCCGAGGCACCTAGATGTCATGGAGGACAGAGGCCTGTCCAATCTTGGCTTTTGCCCTCCTGCTATACAATTTACAACCACGGTCCCGATAATCAGCCCTGAACTGCTACAATTTTTTTTTTTATCAATACACACACATGCTTAAGTACTCTTAAGGACAAAACTGTGAGCCCATCAATATGATATAATAAAAAAAATATTGCAGTATGACGTAAAAAAGCGCCTTAGGCCTTTTGTTTTAACCCACGGAAGAGATGATGCAAGCAGGGATCACATGCATCATTTGCTGGTCTTTCTCCCCTGTTCACACTGCTGAACTTTGGAGTCGTGCATGCTGCAGCCCACATTAAGTGGAACACAAATCACAGGCTATTAAAGGCATTAGCCATTCAAAATAAGAGGATTCACTTCATGAAAAGATTTGCATGAGACTTTCAGGTGCTTTCAATACTTTAAGAAAAGACCTCAAGTTGCTAACGGTGGCGAAAAAAAAGTGGGAAACTGCATAAAATTAAACCCTCGTGTAAAAGTGATTGCAAGGCTTGGGACACAACCTAATTCTTGCTAATAACACTGCCCTGACAGTTATAATTAATATTGTCGCTTTTTTCCGTTTTACCCAGCAGAATTCCTTGTGTTAAATTGACTGTTGTTTGGAAATGGCATTTCAAGACGTGATGGAAGAGATGGATTTAAGAAAGTGTGTAGAGCATTATTCATTTCCCTGTGATAGTCTAAAATAGCAGGGGCACGTATTTTAGTTTGTGAGTGACTGTTTGCGACCATTTGTGAGATTTAATGTACAGTATAATTTCTGGGGGTCAGGTGAAATTTATCATTTCTGGGGGTCGGGCAAACTGATAAACTTATGGTTTCAAATTATTCAAAATTCACCATGTAAGGTTTTGAAAGCACAGCACAGATGCCGAAGCTCTAGATGTCAGGCCGAAGCTCTAGATCTATGCTATAGCCAACTAGCTTTAATGCCGTGATCCTCTCCCTGTTTTCCTATGCACACTTTCACCGTGGTTACGGATGAGGGTGGAATCCTTGCTTAAGGTAATGTGGTAATTCAAATTCAATCTTCACTCAACCTCTTCCTGCACCTCCCAAAGGAATGAGAGACCTGTCAAACTCTGTCCCATCCTCACCCCCCAGGGGCGAAATCGACCTCACAGCCCCGCCCTGCTTGAAATACTATATCTAAGGGTATCAAACTGCTCCAGACGCAAGTACCTAGCTGCCATGTCACTGGGTGGCTGAAGCAGTATAGCTCAGCTCCACTTTGTATGTATGATGTCCAAACAATCAGCTACAGTACTTATCGAAACAGAATCATTTAACAGATGAATGTTTAAATAGTGATATAGGATGTTCCGGAAAGCAGCTGGAAGATGGTTGAAATAAAGCACGGAATAAAGCACTGGGATATTGCCTCCCATATTTCAGTATAACGGATATAATTATACCATAATCATCTTGCAATCGCAGTTAGAAACCAGCCATCCACCAGCCTGTCAAAAGTATTGGCTTATTAACCACATATTATTTCCGATATTTACGCAGCTGTATGTCAGCAGCAGTTCATATTAAGTGTCCTTGTTCAAGGTAAGTAGTGGAGTTTTCTGTATGGGATTCAGAGCTTCAACCTTCTGGATTACAGCCCAGTTACCTATCCTCTCTGTCAAAGCACTGAGCAGGTTCATGATCGGAGCAAGGGATTGAATACACGTCGATGCCCGTCAGAGCCTCCCCTACTCCTCGCCATTACAGCCACGCAATCCATTTACAGTGACAGAGAGAAGGATCCCGACGCAGCCCTTCACCTTTATTATCAGCAGGATTCCGGCGGCGCTGAAGAATGACCCCGTTAATCTTTTCATTTTACACCCATTGAATCCGCGCTCTTTACGGGTGAGAAGATTGTGTCACTCAAACCCGCCGCTGCCCTCGGATACTCCAAGGGCTCACCCCAGAGACGCGTCGTAAAGGCCGCGGTAGAAAAAAAAAAACCCCCGTAAAGCCACGTCTCCACGGGTGCAGAAGTGTTAAAGTGCTAGAATGAGAATAGCTTTGAAAGGAGGCGCCATACATACAGGCTGTTTATTTATTTTCAATAATTGACTCATGCTTGTCAGACACTGTCATCCAGGGATACATACATGACATTTGAAATATGTTGATCTTTATATGTCACACTGTCATTGCTAATTCCCTGGAAGTTGAATCAATTTCCGACTTGAAAAGCGAACAGTGGTTCTCTGTGATGTCAAATGCTGTGAATGGAGAATAAGTCAGGCATGTATTAAAAACAAACGCATAAATTATCCGCAAAAAATCTAATTAAAAAAATAAATAAATATTTGAGGGCAGTGTGTACAACAAAAGCTCCGATAGAGTACGTCTACTTCTGATGGAGTACATGTTGTCATCATTGGAGTCATATAAATGCTATAGAATAGAATAGAATAACATTATTTTCTCGCAAGGGAACTTGAGTTGTAGCCCCAGTGACAACAAAAAAAGACAGACAGTGGGGCAGACCCACAACACACAAACAAACATATCAAATAAAGACATCCAACAGAATCATTACATCAATCCAGTGAATTAAGTGAATTAAAGTGCAATGCAGCCATGATTTTAAAAAATAGTCCCGCTGTCCCGAGTTGTCCAGTGTCACCAAGCAGTCCAACACACAAACTCCGCCTCCACGACTCTCCTCCATACACGCAGCGCCGCGGTTTCTGCCCACCGCCGAAACGGAGCACCGAACTGCGTCAATCCTCCCAGTCGTCTCCTCATTCCTCCCCCGCATTATGTTCTCCTTCCCCGGCTGCCCTCCGAAAACTGCCTGCACTCCCGGATCAGTCCCGGAATCCCCAACTGTGGTGAAGAGCGATGGTAAACTTTCTGTAGCTTTTATGGGTTTTTATGAATCATAGCAGGGGATTGAGTCCATGTTGGCACATGTCACTTCACCCCCCAGTTAATGTCACACAAACCGTCTACTTTGGCACTAGAATTAGGCCATGGCGTTTCAGTTTTTTTTTCCGGTGAGATCCTGGTGGCGCTGTGACATTCTGAAATGTAACCTTTTAATCTGTTTTTACATCCATTAAATCTGTAGACTTTTTAAAAATGTGAAGGTGGCAGTGTTCAAACTTGCTGTGCCTGCATGCAGAGACTCACCACAGACATGGATAGAGACTACTGCTACTCACCGTCTCCATGGGGACAGACACAGGTGCCTTTAATCAAATTGCACTGATGCTGTGCTTGGCGAGAGTTTTACAGCGCCGCTATAACAGACCCTTTCTGAAGAGGTTGTTGACGGGCAGCAAGTAATTAATCACCCTGTTATCATATTCACAGTTAGCTCATACTATTATGATAATGATAATAGTGATGGCATATAATGACTACATAAGCCGAACCCTATACTGCCCGAGTGAAAAGCAAAAATGGTTGTGATGCAATCAGTGCATTCAAATAAGCTAGAGATGGATTCTACAGAACTGTGCTACTATATGCTTTGATAACGTAATGGACATATTTTCTCCTATTATACTGTAAATGTATCTAAACTGGAATCAGTAAGAATTCAATTCCTTTTTTGGCATAGAAAGCCTAACAACGTAGCTCTGCACTGCCCCCTGCAGGCAGAAGCGATGAAAAGAGGATACAAAAAAGGGGCAGTGCTCTCTTTCGGACCTGCCTCGATACCGTATCCCTGCCCGGTCACATCCCAATCTAAACCCTCTCTCTCGAAACCATGAGACCCTGAATTATTGAGCAATTTGTCTGAGGCCAGAAACCCAGGCCTACTTTTGTATCTTCTCGTAAACACAATGCACCTAGGGGCTGGGGGATGCGAGATTACGCAGGTTTTAATAAGACCACTGTGTCCCACTAGGTATTTATTTTTTATAGAAAAAGCTCAGTGACTTGCCTAACCATAATTCTGTGCAGAATTGATCCTGGTGAATGTGACCCTGCTGCGGTCTGGCAGTGCGACGGCAGCAGCCGGGGTCCGACCTAACCGGGAAGGCCATTTGTAGCTCTGACCATTTCAAGTCATCAGAAAACCTGACTGCAGAAGAGAAGACGCGGCACGTTTAAGCGGGCGCAGGGCTGACCGACATCATTAGGCGAGATGGAGAAAAGAAAAGAGCCAAATACCTCCTTCGAAACCCCCGTACTGGACACAGGTGTGACAAATTCATGCAAAACGCGATGAGAAGAACTCCACCTGCGGATCCGTACACTTGCCTGGGGTTCTGTCAAGTACCAGCGCATCACTTAAAAATTGGATTCGCCCCACACCCCCCACCTCTCCCATGGGACTTAGCTATCTGAAGGGATACTAGTGTCTTCGCTGGCTGCAGCCCAATGCGCCTCTTGAAAAGCTCTCTTGACAAATGGCTGATTAGCAGCGTGTGCAAACACACAATCGGGCATCCCTACAAAGAGCCTTCTGTTCTGTCACTCTGGAAACACGTGATCGACAAAGCCAGTGGAGAAAGTAGATCTGTTCTTCATAAAGAGTGCCATTATGGGTGCCATTAATTAACCAGCAACAGCAGACTGAAAGGCAACTAGTGACTGTCCAATCAGACTTAATATGAGCATCTGCCATTACTTTAGATAAACAAGTCATTAGGCCCCATTCTGAAGCAATGATAGAAATGGGAGGCATTATGAAGGGGGGTGGGGGCTAAAAGTGTGCATGGAAAATTGATGTGAAATGGATTCACCTCAACACAACAGCGGGGATGGTGAAGTGCATTCCAATAGGCGAACATAAATAAACTGCCCTGTAATCACTTAAATCACTATCATTCTCAACCCGTGTGTTTACACAGCCACTATGTAATTCAAGAGTCAATAATGGCACATATTGTACATATTCAAAGTGCTTTATCCCTTTGGATTTTTATGTAAATTCACACACGCGCACACATGCATGCTTGCATGAATAAAATGGTCACAGATGAGAATTCTGGACCTGTAAGAATGCCTGGGGATTGGCTGTTGTAAATTCATATGAATCTATAGCAGTGATATAGCCTTCATAGCCTCCAGAAGAAGGGCAGGGGCTGTGGTAGACCACATGGTTAACTGACATATATACGTAACCCTAATCTAGGTATAAGAAGATAAATACGAAATTTCACAGCCGACAACATGAACTGTTCTTGCATGGTATCTTGAAAGTAGCAGCAGTGCATCAGCAGGAAGGTTGTACCTCCATCACATGTTTGTTTATGAAAGCTCCAAGTATAAGGCACACTTCTGGGAATCTGATTATAAGGCTGTGACTGTGCACTCTCTCACATGAATTCCAGGATCCTTCATGTGTGAAAGGTAGTTTTTTCCACCACCAGGCTTTCTCTATCTCCTGGGCCCTGTAGCCACCTCCCATGAGCGAGGTCCCCTGCTGCGCTCCTCATCCCACCTCGCCCCAGCCGGCTCCAGGACTCAATCACAACCCTATCCAGGGAGCAGTCACCATCCAGGAGTCAGGGACCATGGCTTCAACAAGTCAAAAACTCATTCATCACCTGCTGCTCTGCCTGGATGGGAACCACGAGCCTCTCTCAGAGAGATTCTTCTCACTGAAACAGGGACTGGCTGTAATTTTATCTCTCTTCATTTATCTCGCCAAGTGAAACTCAGACTAACTCCTGAGCAGAGAAACAACAATGATCTTAATGATCCCTCTCCAAAAAAACTAGCCATTATTATCTCTTTTTCAATCTCCTAATGAAAAAATTCTGAAAGTATAAAAAACAAGAATTATAGAACTTTGGTAAGATCTTAAAATAAAGTGAACCTCGTTTCCATAATTCCCCTAAGATCCAACAACAGTATAAAGCATGTTCATTATTGACTTTATATCAAGTACCGGGGATATATTGAGTCTTGGTTACTGAAGCTCACATTGGGGTTTATGTTTTCTACTGGTTCCTCCATTCTCCACCATCCACCCCCCACCCCCCACCTGTTTTCTCAGAACCACACAAGCTGTGCAGTTCCACAGCCTCAGTATTCAAGATTGTCTCTGATTTGAAAAAAATATATTTTATTTTAAAAGTCTTACTAAGAAACATTATATACAGTATATAGGGGTCGCTATAAAATACTGCCAGTTAAAACATTTAAAAATCCCTTTGCCTTACAACTAAAGCTTTCGATTTTCAGCTGACTCTACAGGGATATAGAAACTATGACTCATTTTTATTTCGTTTTTTTTACAGGAAAAAGACAACAGATATTGGCAAGGGAAGAAATCATAAACTGGGGTGTATTTAAGCAGTGTTTTATGTTTATGAATAAATTGTGTGTACCTTTTCTGAGGTGGGTAGAAAGAAACAAACACGTTAATACGATGCAACTTCAACATTAACTGTGGTGTCAACTGGCCAATACATTTTTGTGTTAACTATGGTTTTAACTGGTCCTCTCCCCAAAATATATGTTTTTAACTATTAGAAAATTCTGTGAAAATTTCAGACAGAAATAAACAAGTAAATCAAATCTTCCAAACAGAAATTGATTAGCAATGAATTAATGTATACTGGGGCTGAAGGAAGGTCCATATGCTTTGGGATCTTGATCAACAGCATGATGAGTGTCCTAAAATGTCTAGTCCCAGGGTAACCAGTCTTCAGTGATCAGTCATAATAATGAGGAGGAACAGCTCTTACACAATGACAACATCTTACAAAATGTATATTATTGGCCTCTCGTAGATGCACAGTAAGATTTTTCACTGTGAAACCAACTTTGATAAAGTTCATTGTAATCTAATAGAGTGCATGTGATGCCAACTGGACTAGAACTGCACCTTTGAATATCCCAACTAAATGTCTAAACATGCCATAAACGAACATAGCTTTCTATGAATGTGAATAATCAAAGGACCGTAATGTACATCGATCATAATAGTTTTTGAGAACCAGCTATGCATGGAAATAAACTATGAAAAAAAAAAATAGATAGTATGAAACAAGAAAGTAAAAAAAATCAGTTTTAATACTTATGACATTATGAAACCAGTAATGGAGGGCCAGAATACGATTATCAGCCATGCAAGCCAAGGAGTAATATACAACAGTGGCAGTAATGGTGCTTTTTGTATTGGCAATCAATTGATAGGTCAAAACACACAAGCTGCCTTTCTGCTCTGAGATAAATGAGGGAGATGGGAGCTTTCCAAAGCTTTCCCCAAGGTTCCGAGTCCAACACAATCAATGTTGCAGTTTGGTTCTTCCTCTAACATTGACCACAAACAGTCCTGTTTTCCAAACCTATGCCTCTTTTGAGGCACTTTGGAAGCACCTTCTCACAAAGACCACACCACATATGTTTCTTCAGGCACAGAGACTTCTGATAGATCCTGCTTTCTTCAATAATCAGCAAATCAATGGTGATATTTCCTCTATTTTTTTTCGCTTTGTCCGAGAAGGAAACAAAGTATTTATTGAAGCCAGATTTTAATGAGGATGATGGAAGATCACCATTGGCAACCACAGTAGAGAAGATGTTTAAGGGACGCTGGGGGGGCTGAAAGCAGTAGAGACAATCATACATGGCTTCTGCTTGCTTTCTACCTTTTTTTCATTTTTCACGAAGATTTCAGTATTTGAACAAAACACAGAGCTTAGCGGCAGCCTTGTGGCCTCAGGTGATGTTGGAAGAAGTCTGGTTTCTGACCTGCTCATCTGACTGGACTGATCCCACTACCATGGGTCAAGTATTACAGAGAGGGGGAACAGTCCATTTTTTTTTCAATCGAATGCTCTTCCTGATATTGCTGGTGATTTTGTGGTAAATCTCAAGAGTAAAGGCGCACTTAGCTGCAAAAAAAAAAAATAGACTGTAGAAAATAGAAAATGTATTCATCAGACTATTAATTTATTGTTTGTGAGTGGAGATGCGTTTATTATAATCAAAAACTGGGAATGCACGATGAAATGTTAGCAAGGTTTGAGGCTCAGACTTATTATTTTAAATAAATACATTTAAATTGCCTGCGTGGGGTGACAGTGTGCATGACAATACGTTATCCACAGAACAGTCAACATTCAGTCGATTGGTTTGAATATTGACACTTTGCTTTTCTGCACATTTACAAAAAGCAATAAATTATATCTTTTCAATTGCTTTTTATACACTCACATTCACTTGTGGCACCCTTGATAAAGATGAGCAAAAAAAAAGGGTGTATAAAAATGCATTAGCTGTATGCTCAAAAAATTATTTCACAAACAAACACACACACACACACACACACACAAACAGAGAGATCAGACAGATCAATGCCCTACAGAGGGCAGATTCTTCTGCCTGTTCCCACCCATTCCAGTTAGGAAACCATAACACAGCATACATCTAGGCTACAATAATAAATACCATTTTATGGATAAATAAACACACTGGTGTTTGACTAATTTGACTTCCTCATTCATGCATTTTTCTGTATTCTTCTTCCTGGGACACCTGGTTCTGTTCCCAGCAGGGTAAATCTGCCCCTAACCCGCCCACAGAATACCCACCGTGGGACTGAGCTTCAGACATTTTCTCAAAGAAAATGTATTTCACAATTGATGACAGTGCAGTCATTTTTACACCACACCTCCAGGAGGTAATGCTATCAAGTGTGTTTATTTATAAGCCTTCGCTGACCCGTGCCTAATGTCTAGATAGCGAAGCCCCTGTGCAAATGGATATAATGGGATATGTATTCATGGGTTATCTTGTAGCGAATATATACCTTAGAAGAATAGTGGGATAAACAAATTGTCTGTTTTTGCCTTGGGTGAGATTACTAAATTCCGGTGCTTCCATATCAAACAATGCAGATCTCAAAGAATATGTTAATGGATTTACCTGAAAGGGCAATTGAAGTTATCTCAAATATTAATTGTTACTTCTCATGTACATCTGCTTGGAACTTGAAATAAAGTCTTTTGGGGAAAAATGGTACTTGAAAAATAAAGAGAGGGAAATTAATTTAAAATGGCAAGCACAAATCAAGTCAGTGGCACTTCGAGGACAGGTTAGAATAGAATAATCTTTATTGTCATTATACTCAGGTACAATGAAATTTCGCATGGCTTCTCTCCGAATAACACAAATGAAACAAATAAGTAAATAAGTAGGTTTAGAAATGCTTAGCATGTGCAACCATTTAGAGGGTTTCATTTCTTCACAGGACCACCCTGGGTGCATTTTAAGGCAAAGCAGTTGTAATCTGCTTAATGTATTTAACTTTGAAGGTCATTCAAAAGGATAATTCAGACAAAAAATTTAATTATATATGATGCGTTTCAAAAAGCTTACAGGATCAATCATCTCAAATCAAGCAGTACAGAAGTTGACTGAAACTGGGTAACTTCACCCAACTTCACCGATTTTAAGTTTTAGTCTGGTAACGAATCTGGACCATGCCTGTGCTGGATGCAGCCAACCCCCCTGTTGAGTAATTGGCCATTATGCTGCTAAAAGAAGGGCGTGATGATGTCAGAGGAATGTCTTAATCTCATCACGCAACAGCGCCCTCCTTTGGTCAATCGATCTGGATGTTTGACTGCACTCGATACACATTCATGTCCAACTGAGTCTTTGTGTGAGCTAATTTGATGGACTACAGAGTGAAAAAAAAAACACAACCTGGCATCATCTTTCAAGGTGAACACTTTCATTACTGTACTCTACTTCATCAAACCAAGTATATGAACACAGGCAGAGAAAATAGGGGTAAAGTTAGTCCAATCACTGCAACGTCCTGTGTAAATTCGGACACAAGGAAACAGACTAGTACGCAGATCCTCTGTGTGACCCCCCCCCCCACACACACACACTTTAAGTGGTACTATGGGCAAATATAGGTCACAATCAGTAATGGCATGACCAGGGTTCAATTCCAGACCACAGGCTCATGATTGAACACATAATTAAATGCTTTAGCTGGACGTGCTACCCGATAGGCTCTTATTTATAAGTGCAGAGAGGCTGATGTCAGAGCATGGAATATGTATAAGAAAATATCTGCCAGAAAAAAAAAATCACTTCCTCACTTTTCAATTTACATAGCTGTCAGATCTCAAAAGATCTAAAAAAACTCTCACATTCCTGTCTGGGAACAGCACTTACTGTCATAGTGATAGTCCTGCCAGAAATGTGCCGGATAAGCCATTGGTCTGATTCTCCAAATGCGGGATGAGGAAGTGTTTTAGCTGCCTGAATCGTCATTTTCACTGTATACCTGCCTTCACTCAGTTTGATGGGACTGACTATGAAATGTTGGTTACTTTGTTGGAAAAATGTTCATCGCTCAGAGAACTGCACTGGTGTTGTCAGGCTTGCAGATAAGCAGAGGCAGATTCCTGGTGGAATGGGGGTAGGCCCGCTGCAAGTTTTAAACCGTGACTATCCCACAAAACAAGAGGTATGACTCACCTGCCGAGCTAAAGACCAAGGTGCCCAGCTAATGGAACCAATCACGCTGTGAACGGATGTTCACATGCACATCTCTGCTATATTGACAGACGAGGCCCGCTTCTAATAAATATTTAACATACTGTATCCACTGAGTACTGAATGGCATTGGAGCTGACGTAGCTACATTCAATTACGGGAGCAACTGCTGTCAGGGGAGGGCAGAGATGCAACCTGACATTCAGCCCAACAGATCCACCACTGCTCAAGTGAGGTTTTAATCATTTTCCACACACCTTCTGTTTTCACCTCTTTCAGTCTTTATTATCCTCATTTATTGATGCGAATTGGGCCCAGATAATTAAAAATTAATACCTGGGGAGCCAGATCCTACCATCTGTTATCACCCAGCCCACCAAACTAAAACACGCTGAGCTGGCTAGTGCTGCCTCCAGAGAAGGAAAGCCTTTATGTTTATATTTATACTCATTTACAACATGCTATAAATGATGAGCGTAGATGGACATAGCGTACTGAATTGGCTCAGTACATATGCAACTGGGATAATGGATATTATGTGATATTATCAAGGGTGTCTACTAAATGAATAAAGCAAAAACTGCCCATATGACCAGAAATTGTTTGCATTGTAAGATCCAAATTAAATAATCCCAATTAAATATTGCTCTCTCTCTCACACACACACACACACACACACACACACAAACACACACACACGCACATGTGCATGTGCGCTCACACACACACACACACACGCACGCACACACACAGACCAACACATGAAGCAGCCCTTAAATCCCCTAAACATGCCCTTTCAGAAAGCTTTATAAGTAATGTGAATATGATTATTAATTCACAGAGGCAGACACTTGTGTGAATAGCCTACTCTCTCTTAAGATTACATTTTCTGAAGTGGCTTTATCAAAGACCCGTCATTTCTGATGATGGTGGCAATTTGTGCCACTTCTAAACAAATATGAATTGGCATAAATAAATTTCTATGCTAAACAGGAAGTGCAATGTGCCAGTGAAAGGGTCTGAATGTAGGGGCATTTAGGGAATCTTTGGTTAAAAAAGTGGGTTCTTTTTTTTGTGTAGATGACACTAGACAAGCAGGCAATCTCAGAACTATTGATTCAGTTTGCAAAGTGGAGCAAGGAGTAACAGATGAATCGCTTTACAGATTTCCTTCATCAGAACAGAGGAAGGTAGTGATGAAGATAAGATGGTAGTTATTTGCGTCTATAACTGATAAGTATGGGAGTAATTGGGAGAGTTGCCACCATGTTTTGAACTGGTAGGCACCTAAGCCTCTTCATCAGCCTCAAATTGTCATTATGAGTGTGTGTGTGTGTGTGTGTGTGTATATATATATATATATATATATATATATATATATACAGTGCATACAGAAAGTTTTCAGACCCTTTCAAGTTTTTCACATTTTGTTACGTTTCAGACTCATCTTTAAATGGATTCAGTTCATTTTTTTTTTACTTCATGAAATAAAACTTATTTACTTTATAAAACTTATTTACTTTATAAAACTTATTTACTTTATAAAACTTATTTACTTTATAAATCATTATTCCTACATTAACAAACATCTATAAATGTACACATTAAGATGAGGTAAAAGTGTTTTGAGACCCATGTTGGTGATAATGCATTTTAAATAAAATGTGATTGATTGATTGATTGGTTTACTTACACACACATACACACACACACACACACACACACACACACACATCACTCCACCTGACCATGCTCCTGTTGTAATAATCAATTTTAAGTGACAGATGCAGATTACCAGCCTCAGCCTGGGCCCTGCCCTTGGGCCAAGCCCCAGCCCCACCCGCTGAAAGCAGGATGATATATAATCCCAGTTGACCAGCGAGTCTCTGATCTTTACTTAACTCATGTTTAAGTAATTTAATTATAAAACTCCTAGAGACTGGAATAACCTATCAACTCCTCTGAAATTGCTGCAGTATTTAGGTTTATTTAGAAATGCTCTTATCACTCACCTCACAGCAGACTGCTCCTGTTAACTGTTACTATTTACTGTTGTTATAACACGGGTGTGGGTGTTTAGATTTCTTAATGTGTGCATGGTGTGTGTGTGAGTGTGTGTGTTTGTTATTGTTCTTTTATAATTAGTTTAATTGTAACTGTAACTATGTCTGTTATTTGTTGCATATTGTGTTGAATCTTGTGTTGTATTTGTTTTTTGTCAGGACCCCCTCGAAAACGAGATGGTACATCTCAAGGGCTTTTTTAAAAAGTGGCGGTGACATCACATCCTTTTGGAAGAAACATACAGGTACTTGTCTTCAGCCCTTCCGAACCGTTGTAGAGGCCTGCGTTGAGCGTTGCATCATGAGAATGATTGAGCATTCCAAATTGGGAGACTGCAAACACTCATCACGTCTCTCTTGTATGATTAGAGCCACCATTTGGAATTCGGGTGGTTGGGATCTGAGTGTTCTGTGGTGTTCTGTGGTTCAACTCTGGAAAATGAACTGAAATATGTGTACATGGCAACAAAAAGAGGTGAGCTGCTGCAGGAAAAGGAATGAGGTTGCCGTGCACTTTGCTGAAAGCGCAGCTGCAGAGGTAGAGGAGATAAGATATAGATTTGGGGGAAGAACAGAGTGATTATCTGCTTGTAGCAGCTGAATGAGTCGCAGGGAATCTGAATGCGCTTTACACCGGTGCTAACGGAGTAACCTCTAAGTATTCAGAGGCAGGCCCTGGCTCGGTGGAATTCATTCAGAATGGTACAATGACACAAATAATTGGCTCTGGAAGCAGCTCTGTTCAGGCAGGACCGCGGGGCTTTTACACTGTAGAAATATCCTTCCTGGATCCCAGACCTCCCCAAAAAATGTATTTCATTATTGTTTTTTTTTAATTTCACACCTGGCCTTTGCATGCTGTTCGGTTCCTCCCATTAAACTCCGACATTACTCTGGGAAATGTACCAGTAACCATGGCAAATGTGGCCATGGGTGCAACTGTTCCAACTGTTCCGCACCACCATTCTCATAAAATCCCCCCAGCCATTGAAACCTGCGAGATATACGGCCTTTCATCAACTGTGCCGTGGCCGAAACTATAGCCGCCGACAACCAATAAAACAGAAAACCAGAGAGTCGCTGTGCTTAAGGATAATAATCAGCAGAATGCATGTTTATTTTCTATTTCCACTCAGTTCAGATCATGGAGACTGCCATGCAATGCTCCGTTGATTGAGGCCACTCTGTACTAGAATAAACAATCTTCTCTGTATGCGGCTCAACAATACCCTAATTAGTACTTAACTTTTATTCCCACCCAACCCCTCCGCCCACAAAAGTATATTCACAAATGAAGGGTTCACAATCAAACCTGTGAGTGAGATCTTTAGCATGCTCTCGCTGTCAGAGAGGTGTCATATAATGAAAAGGAATCAGCGGTGGCGGTGAGCGGATGGCTCCCGAGACGTGCAATGTCACGTACAGCGCGCTGGGGTTGAGAGTGCGGGTACGGGCGAATCTTAATTAGGCTTCCAAATCACACATATGCGTATAAACGATAAGATGCAATTACTGCACCTCGAGCACGGGAGAAGGATGCCGTTAGTCGCCACGGGTGTCTGGTTGGTTAAGAGAGGATGAAATAGAAGAAATGCTAATATTTGTCACGGAGGGTGAATGGAAGCCGCGCATTGCGACGAGAAATGCCTCTTACGGAACACTTCTGGAAAAACGATTAGCCACGAGGCTGCGATTCCAAAGGAAACGACCACTTTTAAACTACTTCAAACGGCACTGAGTGAAAGTGAAACTTTTAAATCTGCTGTGTTTGCTCGGTGAGAAAGTGGCAGATGCATGCCAATGTAGGTATAGATTAGCAGATGAAGACTGTGATTACTAAGACTTTCTAATTACTAATTTGATGTTTATCGATTAGTTAATTGTCAAAATCGAAATTTCAGCAAAGACCTTTCCTTCGCCATGCAGCAGGGCATAAAACATTGTACCATAAGAAGTGGGTTTTGATGAGTGTTGCACCCGACGGCATCAATGGAAAATAGCATATAGAGGTGCAATTACAGAACGCAAATACATTGAATGGATATTGCTAAAAAAATTCCACCGTAAATAAGTTTCAAATACGACATTTGTTTAAATGAAAAAATAAGGATTATAGCTTTAAATCACAATCTGCATTGTGACATTTTTACATTGCTGACAGTATTATATTTCCTAAAATTATGTCATTTCTCTTGACAGTGACAACGTTTTCAGTTTGTGAATTATATTTGTTATATTATATTTTTTTATTATTATATCACATTAAAAAACAATAAACAGTTAAAGAAAGGTTGGTGTCATTTATATCAGTATAAGCAAATTAAATGTTATATTCAGAAACCTAACCTTATCTGGATAATATTAGAGCAACAGTGAAAATGTGTTTCAGACGCTCTAGAATATTTGATCTTCTATGTTCACGCATAGGTCATATTTTTCACATGCCTTATGTATGTACAGTACTGTGCAAACATCTTAGGCACATGTAAAATAATTATGTAAAGTGAATATGCTTTCAAAAATACGAAATGAAAAGTTTCTAAATATCAAACAAATTACTGTAAAGAGCAGTGAACAAAAACCAAATCAATATTTGGTGTGACCACACTTTAAAACTGCATCAATTATCTTAGGTACACTGTCGTGCAGTTTTATAAGAAAATCAGCTGGTAGGTTGTTCCAAGCGTCTGGGAGAACTTGCCACAGTTCTCCTGCAGACTTTGGCTGTCTCGCCTGCTTCTGTCTGTCCAGGCAATCCAAGAGAGGCTCGATGATGTTGAGACCAGGGCTCTGTGGAGGCCGTACCATCTGTTACAGAACTCCATGTTCTTCTGAAGAGAGTTCAATTAATGTTTTGGAAAATGAATGTTTTGGAATCTAAAATTTGCTCTTTTCTACTGACACATTAATGCAAAAGGCACAAAATAATCATCTATGAAAAAATGTACATAAAGTGCGTAAGACTTTGGCACAGTACTGTATATGCTTAGCTTTAAAGCTGTGGTTCTCATACCTGTCCTTGTGATCCCAGCTGCTGCACATATGTGATCTATTCCACCACCAACTGATGCAGGGCTTGATTTATTGGTGACTAGTCTACTCAGATGTGCTGGTGGAAGAATAGATCAAATATATGGGTGGAGGTTTGTGAACTACTAATCTAATGCTCTCTAGAAAATGTGTTTCATTGTATTTTCAAAATACAAAATAGTGTATTTTATTTTGATACATTTTTGGTTGCAGTATTTTGTAGTTTATTCTTGATACATTTACACTTGGGGTATTTTGTGTTTTGTATCAAAATACATGTTGATGTATTTTTGCCCATTCCTGGTTCCACAAACTGCATGTGCTCTCGACCTAATAAGTGAAGTTATGTTTATGGAAAAATGCTGAATAGACAGAATGGCTTTCAATTCAGTCCACTCGGAAATATACCTCTGCAGAAACATGTACTAAGAGAAAAACAAACCAACTCAACCATTCAAAATAATAAAATAAAAATATCCACAAATCATGGGTTGATAAGAACAGCATAGTTTTTTTTACAGATCTTACATACACATTAATGATTTTCTGTGCAGTATGTAACATCCTCAAACAATGAATGCATTAATATAATATTTTAATTACACATATCATAAGAACTATATAGATGTCTGCAACGCAATATCATACCAAGGGCATATGTTTGATTTTAACGTTGGTAGGGACATGTTTGACCATTATCCTACAGGCTACCGATACACCAGAGCTGCAACAATCACCTTTTTTCTCTGAAGAAAGGCAGATCCAAGCCTCAACCAATCAAATTAGCTGTTTTTTTTTTGTTTTGTTTTTTTGGAAGAGAAGAATGAGGGGATGTGAAAAAGATAATCCTTTTGTTGCGAGGGGGAAAAATTACATTTAATCATAAAAATGACTCATTACACCAATTTACAAAATCTACAACCACCATAGAAAGGTTAATTTTCTTGGCCGAGACTTGCAATAATAGAGTCACCTTCAAACTTTATAATGTGCCTGCTTTCCTGCTTGCTACGGCATTCCTCAGTATATAAAGTATAAAGAAGGGGTCAATGAACACACCCTTGTGGTAGATGAGACGTGCGTATCAGAGAGATAGCCATTTAGCCTCGCAACTTGAGTCATATTGTTTAAGAAATCCATTAACCACCCCGCCAGATTAAAATCCAAATGAAAATTGGCAATCATTCTTTCTGCTAAAAGG
Source organism: Ilyophis sp. 1 JC-2022 (assembly GCA_022702515.1). Classification (NCBI taxonomy): domain Eukaryota; kingdom Metazoa; phylum Chordata; class Actinopteri; order Anguilliformes; family Synaphobranchidae; genus Ilyophis; species Ilyophis sp. 1 JC-2022. Next base: position 97,399,596 of record CM040402.1, on the reverse strand, counting down.
TGGGACTGGGTGGTATTAAAAGCTGATAATAAGTCAATAAATAAAAGCCTCCAATGTGTTTAGAGGCCTGCAGATGCTTATATAGAAAGTAAACACGCCCCACCCCCTGTAGCCCTAAAGACAAACTGCAGCAGGTCTAACACACTCTTTTTTGTTTTGTTGTGACTACGTTTTAAATTATTTATGTATTTGGTCTTACAAATAAATGAGTGTTTGGCAATTGGCCAAAAATCATTTAAAACCTGTGAATGTTTGCTTCTTGTCACTGGGCGTACTGTGGCCTGTTTTAATAGTTTAGGTACTTTTTGGAAATTGAGAGACAATATTATGAAAATACAGCATATACATTTTTTTAAAATAAAATATTTATCTACATTGCTTTGACCATGATAACATTGTACCACTAGCAGTAACTTTCTCCCACAATACCTAGATTTCCTTTTCAAAATCTACTGATCAAATCTAAAATAAAATTCAGTGAACCCATTTTGCTAGTTCACTATGGACCAATCAATGTGCTGGCATGTGCATTAAACCACACAGTCATCATAATTCAATGATGGCAGTGTGTGTAGTGGTGACCACAGACAGGAGTGCATGCAAACATGGCACCATTGGATCAAATGGTGCGAAAGCCAGTTTCTTACAGTGCATGGCCCTCTTCAAAGCTACTTTCAACTTCTTGGCTTTTTTTTTGAATGTATGTGTGTGAGCCATACTGTGTTATGCTTCTTGGTGCTAGTCTAGAAGCTGGATACGATAGCACACACATTCTTAGTGGCTTCCAAAGGTTTCTTTTCTGTATGTGGAGTGTTTTCCACAATAAGACATGTCTTTTGATTAATGTGGACCTGATGCGATGGTCGGGCCGTGCAATTATGTTTGATGCTGACAATGGCATAACTACACAAGTGGGTGGGTCAGAGTCCTTCCTTTTGATATGATCCCTTGTGATCTTCCAAGTGCCCTCTCTGGCAGGTGTCCATCTGACAGACACCTCTGAGGTATAGTAAAAAAAATCTATTCAAAAAATAATAATTCTGAGGCAGCTTGAGAGGTGGCTGCAGTTGGGACATTCAAAGTGACATTTTGAAGGTCATTATACGATAGGAAGAGGCAAGGAAGTGTTTTATGAGTGGCTTGCCCTTTCAGTAATGTAATGCTTGCTATTATCACATAAAAAACCTACAGTTGACAACCGGAATAACACAACAGTTAAAAAAGGAACACACACAGAATGCAAATGGTCCTGCAAATATCTTGTGTTGCTGCATACAACCAGTATATCAGAAAAGTGAGACTTTTAGACTGTAAATTAGCGTGGAAACTAGCAGGCTGAACCTTGCACGGATTGAATTGGTCAGCTCTGAGGAGATGTCACCTTTAGTATAAAGTCCAAAAATTGTTACTGAATAAAACTGAGCTATGCCTGCAGGCTTTGCTAAGGCTGGTGTTTCGGATGATGATGGAACTCAGGAAAAATATATACGCGAAAAAAACATTTCCTGTGCCTGATTAAACCATTCATATTAAGTGTGTGCGTGCGTGCGTGCGTGTGTGTATGCGTGTGCACGCATGTATACTCGTATTTTATGTATTTTCACATCAGAAAAATGGAATTACAGTGAAGTCAGATCCAAGAAAGAATTATTGCTACAGGGGTTATGAATCAATCATGTGACACTGCTGTCAAAAACAAAGGTGGCACCAAATAAGATATGCTGGAGCTCGGGCACAGCCATTTTCTTCCTGTCAGTCTCTCTCTGATTCCCATCACTTAGTGCTTAGTGAAGGAGCAGCTTCAGCAGAGCCAGAGCAAAATTGCCCTGAGTGTTTCACCAAAAGTCACGACCTCTACTGAAAGGTGAAGAGCGATGTGAAGCTAACAGCAGAGCCCAAATGCTTTAGACTTCCTCAAATATGGGGTAACATGGCACCTCATATTTCAATCAAAACAGCCTTCCCTCATGTAACCTGATTCACCCTACGGTGTCACACGCATTAACTAACAGGTATGGGATTTTGTGCAGTGTCTCCTGGCTGGTAAAAAAACAAACAAAAAAAACATGTACAACAGGTCTCTCGCTTCAAATTAAGTTTTCATACCAACTCTGCATTTATTGCAAACACTGCAACACTGCATGTGCTGTGCTGTAAAGTAATGGAGGTCATTTGATGTTCCTGTCAAAATATTTTCAGTTGTGTTCACCCAATTTAGTCACAACGTCCAGAGTAAAACTCACAGGTTTTTATTTTATTTTTCGCCATAGCACTTGTGTGGAACCAAGCAAGCTCTTTATATTGTATGTTTTTATAGGCTAAAAAAAATACACGGTTGGAGTATGGCATGGTCTTAGACACTTTCATTCTTATTTTTAATGATATATTAATGTCTCGGGCCTTCTAATTGGCCACTCGATTTCTGGTAAATTGTCTGAACTCAATTACAGTTACAATATAAAAGTCAAGCAGTGTCATTGCCCCTTTCCGCATGTGTTTTTGCCCTCTCCACTGGAAAAAAAACCAGTTTGCAGCAGATTTTTTTAATGCACATTTAATGCAAATATACAGGGAAATAATGAGATTAAATAATTGAATTAGGAATTTGAATATAGCCCCAGATTTTGTGAAATATGAACTTTTAAGATTGACATTGATCAGGGTCTTCTACAGTATATCATATATGTACGAGAGCACCTCAGGCTGTCCCTTCACAATTCATTCCCCTGAAATCTGAGCCATGCTCTGCTATCCACAATTTATCAGCTCTTTTTTGCTAACAGAACTCGCTACCAATTTATCCTCACACTCCTGTAAATCTGTTTAGTAAAAATGTTTTCTGTCTTCACCTTATTTGAAACTTGAGCAGAGAAAAAGGGGATTTTTTATATACCTTATTTATTTCAATAACACACACATGCACACACACACAGACACACACATTTTATTTTTTACTTTGAAACTACTGCAGTGTTTGAAATTGTACATGTGACAACTAAGAATCCAATGTTGAAGGTCATGGGATCATGTATATTGCGTAAGTGCAGCCTGAGATCCTCTGGAAAGGGCCTTCTGTCAACTGGAGTCTAAACTAAATACAATGGGGAATCGAGCCTTTTCAGTTAGAGTCCCGAGACTCTGTAACGACCTGCCTGAGAAGATCAAACTAGCCAAATCTCTGTATAAAAAATTACACATTATTATTATGTAAATACAGTTAATTATTGTTGCTGTTGTGGTTGTTGTTGAGTTTAGATCTACCAGTGGCATTTCACCAAAACGTAATGGTGTTCCCCCCCTCAGTATATGGAAATGAACAGTCTGTTCAAATAAGTGTCAGGAACCCTTCCAATGTGTGTGTTTATGATGCCACTGCAGTGTTCTAGGTGAGCATTCTAAACATTTACAAATTCCTCCCTTATCCATCTGATTTTTCATACTTGTCTGCTGAAATAAATGTCAAACCTCTCTCCAATTTGCAGACCTAAATGTTATGTGGTAGATGCCAATGCAACATTATACATTTCTTAACGTTCAAATGTTTCACTCATAGTTCTGCATTTTGTATGCTATTCCTTGTGTCCCACCCTGCCTCAGTCACTAATAAAATAATGTGTAAATAGGAGGGTTAAAAAGGGTAGGCCATAGTTTTATGGATTCACTTTCTGTGAGTTAATGCACACAATAATAAACAACATTTCTCTATGACAAACATTTGCGCATTAATATGACAGGGCTCTTGTTTCACACCCCTCAAGTCAATGCATAGGTTATGGAAGACAATTCTGCTGACTAAGTTGTGAATTAATTTGAAAACTTGTAGCTATTAGTCCACTAGTTATTGGAAATAAATCTGAGGTTTGAAGAAATTACACTGGGGAAAAAACACACACAAAAAAGATGGTTATTGATTTTTGCACAATGAAAGCAGATTTTTCACTGGTGTGAATTACTGTGACTGGTATTGATGATGCAATAGAACAGAGCAGCGGAATATACAGTGAATGTAGTTGGTCTGCTACAAAACAGCTGTAGGGTGAAGCTAAACATGGGATAGTATAGGTCTCTATGGCCACAGCATTATCAAAACGTACAGTATAGCACACCTATCCTTTTGCTACCAGAAAACTATCCCTTAGAGAAGACTAAAGATTATTCAGTTTGTAAACGATAAAATCAATCTTCAGTGTATCCTGACATTGTATATTCCTGCAGTACGCTTCCCAAGGTTAATCCAAAGAGTAAAATGTGTTTTTTTGTCCTTTCAGAACACCATGGAAAGCCAGTAATTTGGGGGAAACCAGTAGTAATATGGGGAAATATATAGAATATTTGAACAAATAATCTGTAATGGATTTTAGTGGTGGAAAATCAAACGCAAAGGTATAGGGGGATCAGAACAAGTCACTCACGCAGTGAGGACCAATAAAGGGAGTAACACAATAATAAATTAAAAGAAAGAAAAGACAGGAAACAAATTCCTTGTGGCTAAACAGCCAAACGAAAATCAACCCACTAAACGAGTGAAACACAAACTAAATCTCCCAAGCTCAATACTGGAGCCAAAACGGGAAACTTAGCAAAGAAAATAAGACCTTCAGCACATAAGTTAGGACGGCCGAAAAGATCTAAAACCAATACGAAACAAACAAAAAAAAACTGTCTCAGAGAGAACAGCAAAGAACAAAATAAATAGCACAGAACGCTAACAGGAGGAATAAAACCCATACCTGAAAATAGCAAGTCCCTCGTGAACATAAACAGCGTTTAATATCACAAGGTCGCTAGTACCTGGCTATACCTGGCTCAATGCAATGTCGAATGACAAAAAAGCACAGAGGAAGCAGAAGTGAGGAACTTAAATATTCCGCAGGTGGAAGCACAGGTGAAAAGAATAATGAGTGATGGAATGCAAAGCCCGGAATGAAACGTGAAAAAAATCGGACAGATTCTCAATCGGGAACCGAGAACCGCAATGGAAAAGAAAACAAAAACCCACAAACCATGACATAATCATGTTTTAAAATGTGTGATGCCTACAATTCTATTACTGGACTGGATATAACAGAAAACAGTGACTTATGAAATTTTTATCAAAAAAATAAATTAAGATGTAAGACAAGCAAAGAAACAACAACGACAGAAAAACGGCTGATTCTATCTTCCAGCCAATCATATAAAAAATGAATAAATACGTAATTTAGCAACTCTAATACTACTGGGCCCTCATTTCCAAGTAAAAAAAATAATAATAAATACATAAATAAATAAAAGAGGCATCTGGCAATAAAAGCCAGGGTTGGTGGCCAAATACATTTTTGTTCTGTTCTTGAAAGAGACCAGGATGCAGCTTATAAAAACAAAACCACTTGCCAGGTACGGATGGCAATGGAGCCATGAAAAATTCATTAAACATAACTACGAGATTCTCAAACAATGCCAACAGTGACCTACAGCAAAGCCTGACTCAAGCCATACTAATCCTAACACCAAGGATTCGTACATACCCAAAGAGCATACTGCTGAATTATACACTGTTAACATAATATTTGTAAACATTGTGCATTGCTGCAGGTTTTAAAACTTGATCACATAGCCTACATGTCATACTAATTGTCTTCAGAGGTTTTTCTTGGGTAAACCTTTCTGTGCTTTGGTGGAATACTGACATTTGCATGTATAGCAATGCTTGAAGGGGAAAAGAATAAGTGCCGGTATGGAATGGAACTTCCCATTTTTGAGCCAAGCTAACATGGTGAAAAAACAGGTTCCATTGCAGAAAAGCAGTGAGAAAGCAATAAAGCAGGTACCGGTAATGAAGTCTGTTTGCATGTCAATGGGTGGGACTACAATACACAAATGCGACTGTTTTTGGAATGAGAAAAACTCACAGGCGCACAAACACTACGCATGTAGAACTTATGAGAAGTAGTGGAACACTAGAAAAAGTGCCGATACTCATATGCACAAAACGTGTAAGACTCTGTACCGTTCCTGCCCACTGATGTACAGTAAATGAAAAGATAAGTAAAAATGGATGAGCCTGAACAGAACCAGGTAACACAGGCGACTATAACAGAACCATTTATTGAATGAGACCTGAATATAATCATTTACCAGGGGAGACCTGAACAGAACCATGCTTAATGCTTTCATGTGAATTGTGTTCTCAGTGATAGAAAATCTACAGACTGACCAATGGCCTGAATTCAATCAAGATTTACTCTGAACTTTGTATCGCAATTAAATGCAAGTTTTAGGGCTGGTTTCCCAGACATGGAATCAGCCTATAGTCGTAGACTAATTAAGCCTAGTCCTACACTAAATCTTTTTTTCAGTGGAGATCTTCATTTCATTTTTCTTTTAGTCCATGAATAGGCTTAATCCATGTCTGGAAAACTGGTACTCAGTGTTTATCCTCCCCAACACAGATTTGTAAATTCAGAATCCACACATGTGCAGAGCAGGGGTGGAGGAGACCCAATCATACACAAGTGCCGGACAGCTAACAGGAGTCGCTCGAGCAATGAACATTGCTATCCCCGCTGACGAAATCTCTCCCATTTATCCCTTGGGTGACGCAAAACCAATTGCCAAGTATTTTTTCCAAAACTCACTCCAATTTTGACCAATTTTGGAAAAAAAAATTGTTTATTTCAAAATTGGTAGTTTTTTGCATGAAAAACCACATTTTATAATACTTAAATCCCTAAGAAAGGGCAAATTCCACAGCAGGGCTTTTACAGAGTGAGCTACCCAGCAGCCCTTGAAATTATTGTTTTAAAGTCAAAGTTAAGGACAAATGTTTCCAGGCCAATGTACACTTGCACCGAGCCTGAACGGTTATCTCAATATAGAACAACTACAGGCATTTTGTCTCTTTCCAGGAAAGTGCAGGAGTTACAGGGATCTTGATGGGGCAGAAATAACTCATCCATCAGGGCAATAGCTGACCAGTCACACATGTAAATGTGACATTGTGGGGTCACTCCTCAAGGTTCTATTGATTTACTATTATTTTGGGTTTTTTAGATGCTCACATAGATTTTTCAATTAGTTTTTTGTGGAAAAAAGCCTGGATACATTTTAAGGTTGACATTTCACGTTTTGACTGGAAAGAGGGAACAGTTACTGAGATGGGCGGAGCCGAAGGCAAAGAACATGACCTAATTGCATTTCCCGGCTCCGTGCAGTTGCAACTGCTGCCTTTGCCTCAGCAGCAAGATTGATTTCAAGACTCATGCTCTGCCGATGTCGCTTTTGGGAAATCATGCCAGCGTTGCGTGAAATCTCTGGAACTTAATACACAGGCCCAAAGTTTTAGACTGTGCAGTTGTGCATTTCCAACCACTTTATTTCTCACAAACTTAAGAGCTACGGGTGAGGACGTGATGCTGGTAGACATAAACAAAAATGCATTATCACCAAGGCATGATAAATGAGAATACCCCCTACATTCTGTTTATTTCAAAAACGACCAAACAAAAGAATATGAAATTGAACTAAATAAATGAAGCATTGTGTAAGTAAACACCTCACCGTGGTTGCTGGCCTCCCCCCCCACTGCATTTGGCAGTCCCACCCTCAGTGGAGGCCAGGGGTGGGGTCACTACCTACAGTGAGACGTGCTGTCGGGAGGACTGCCCACTTGCTGGAAGCAAAGAGTGGGGTGTACAGCTGGAGCCTCTTTACCTGCAGGGGAGTGAGAGCTTTGCTCTCGTTCGATACCAGGGCTCCCCGCAGACTTACACACAGCAGCCACTTAACTATTAGTAGGGGGGTGGGGGAATCCAGGACTACTGCACACGCTGCCACACACACTCTCCTATTTTTCCATTAATAAGACTCGCATTTCAGGTCATTCTGACATGCATGTCAATGTAAAATGGCTTCAATATTTAACTAAAAAAGTGATATATATATATTCACACACACACACACACACACATATATATATAGTACATCATCTGTACAATTCTATAGAGCGTTCTTATGATTACAGTTTTTTAAAAGATGTCATAGTCCTATGTTATCACTGTCATTATCTACGTTTAGTTTGTAAAACAGTACCTGTCTTATAGCGAATCCAATCCTGTTATGTTGAGTCTGTCAAACTAGCTGTGCATTCTCAGGGGAGACTGCAGCATCTCTCCCTCCTGTTCCACTGGTGCAGCTATATGTGGTATTCCCTTCAGGGACTGCTGAACAGAGTATGAGTGTGAGGTCATTATTGGGCTGGTGTACTTTTCTAATGGCCATCACGTCTCCTCCGTGTAACCGTTCCATGTGCTCCCATCCTGGGTGCCTACGGCCAGCTAACAACCAGAGTTAACTCAACACAACCTGCCTAAATCATCACTCATCTCTAGTTACGATACATTACAGGCATTTTTCATTTTTACATATATAGTTGGATATGAAGCATAGCAGGTCAGGTACCTTGCAAATTGGCAGAGGTGGAAATCCAGGGGACATAAAGTAAAAGTCCTCCCCAGTATTTTGCTCCAATCACCGGGATTTGCTAATTAACATAAATTGAGGTAGAATTAATCAGTGAAATCAGCTGGCTGAGTCTATGGGTGGAAGAAACACAAGGTAGGACTTTTACTTTATGTCCCCTGGATTTCCACCTCTGCTCAATGGTACATAAGCAGTGTCCCCTACCTGGGAATTTAACTGCGAGCTTTTGGTTACAAGCCCATGTCCCTAACCCTTACATTCAGTACACTGCATTGTAATAAATTCTTATTTTTATGGAATTATTTCTGTATTTGCTATGTTGCTGATGTTGCTTTATGTCATATACTGTGCTTGCGTATGTATGTATTTTAAAAAGCAGACATCAGCACATTTGTGATATAAAGCCAAGCCTATTTTTCTGTTGAAACAAATTGTTTTTCTCCTGTTTCCGATAAATAAGATTGCTGTATTGAGACTTGATGTGCCTTTTGCTTTTCAAAACAAAAGCACTCTTATGTGCCTACTTAATTCAAATAAAGTTATTTCGTTTGTTGTTACATTTAATTTGAAAAACAGGAGTCAGATCTAATGGCCACCATCTTCATATATGGCAAAAGGTATTGTCTTCCTGGTTGTTTTTATTATGAATACATCAGTTGCTTCGTGCTACAATTTCACTTCGCTTGGCAATGCATAATATGACACTTCCTCACGAGAGTCAACTTTTTACGTGTCACATGGGACATTAGCATAGTTGCTTGCATGGACACGGCTTGACTGCATCCTGCCGCCCGAACACTTGAGGTCCTCTTGTCTAACAAAACTTTTGATAAGTGTGAATTAATGGGCCAGAGCATTCCACACAGCAACAGATGGAAGAGCAGTTGGCACCCCTTTCATTATTGTGGCTTGGAGCTGTCCTCTCTCACACCACACCACCTGTCCACCAGGTCTAATGCTATTCTGGCACCTGGACGCCCGATTGGGTGACATCATCAAAGTCCAAAGAGGAGGGAATCTAGTTTTCCGACCGTGTGTAATGATCAAAAGAGAGAAAAATCACCCTGCGGTACCATATGTTTTCACCTTCACGCAGGCGAAGGCACGGCGTCGTTAGTATTTTTTATGCCAATTTTAATTACCTTTCTCCACTTTGGCTTCTCTTTTCACCTCAGACAGCTCTTTTCTAAGCTCGCGGGAGCAGACGAGTGGAACTAAACAGTCTTGAGGCAATATTATAAAATAAGAGCCATACCAAACTATCTAGAAACGATAAAATAACCTGAAAAGTGGTCTGATCTAAAATGTTCTACAAAACCAGATGTTGACACCCCCCGCCCCTCCCTAAACCAACTTCCTGAAATTAAGACACTTCAGAAGCAACACTTTAAAATCTGAAGCATGCAATATAATTTCAAGAAAACCATTACTCCTAATCAAATGAAATTCAGAAGAAATGTGTTGTATGGTTGTCAGACAGAGATAAGGACATGTAATAATTATCAAAACACAGAATCCTAAGTTGCTCCCTCTGATTCAATTCTTTGAACAGCAATGAAGGATGAAAAACAACATTTATTACAAACAATTTTGTATGAGTTTTAAAAAATGGACTGTCATCATCAGGCGCTGCTTCTCTGTATCAAATGAGCAACATGCTTTATTTTCTTATTACTTTGTTTCATTTTAATTTTTAAGAACTCTTTTTAATACAGATAACAGAACTGCAGTGTCACACATTGAGCCATATCCTTCTTACAAAGCCAATGTAAAGAGTAAGAGCAGGGAATGAAAAAAACATCTGATTCCTTATTACAGGACTGCAGCTTCAGTCCAGGGGGATATTCATGTCGGGGTCTGATCCCGGCTGTCCAAAACCCAGCGAACAGCCTCACATGCATTGTTTCGGCAGGCATTACACCAACAACAGAGCGGTACCGCCATTGTTATAAAACCATCTGACAAGGGAAGCACATTGGTACAGCACCATAACACATGCAAAGACGACATCTTTCAACAACTTAGTCTCTTGCAATTTGTAGCATAAATGCGGATTGCAGGGCCTGACCAATACACAGACCAATAATATTCAAATCTGGCACAAACTGTCATGTGTCAAACCAGTCGGACGTTTAAACCCACAAACTATAATATAGCATGGTGTTAAGATGGTGTAATGTGTGGCAAGCTTTCTGAACAGCAATGCATTAAATTGGATAGAGCATGAAGACATTATCTGAATTCCTCAGGCACGTAACAACTGCATGTACCTTAAAATGTAATGGTGAAATTGCGATAAACTTTGGCTATGTGTACTTCCCGTAGTATTCTTTAATATTGTGGTGTCAATCATCTTTTCTTCTTTATACCTTCTGTGCTGTGCTAAGCAAAAAAACAACAACAAAAAAACAACAGTGATGACCTTGCAATGACAGCAAAGACATTTTTCCTTCTCTTACCGAACACACTGTCTTTGCAAGTAATCTCTTTGAGATAAGTTTTATCTTCCTCATTGATTTGTTTGTTTAGTAATTTCCCACTCTTGTAAATTACGGCGACACAGAGCCTAGCGGCACCGCCTAGTGCAACGCTGCACGAGAGATCTTTGGGGATTTTAACCCGGTAAATAGGATGCAGGAAAGCCACTGACTGTACCTGCTGCTTAATTTAATTCTCACACTCTCAGTGTGTGGTCCTGTCTGGCTGTTAAAGCTGTCTATAGCCACGATGCTCTCTTTGCATGCAGATGGTGTATCAGCAACAGCAGCCAGTGTAGCTGCTTCTTTGCACAGTATACAGTATGCCAATAGGCATTTTATTACATACCTAAATTGATATCATTTTCACAATAGGACACGGCACCGGTCTCCTCTCTGCTGTGTGCAAAGGTGCTGGAACAGTGCTGCTTAAATAAAATCACCTTACAAAATCTTGGATTTTTATAGCATTAACCATACTGTCAACAGCAAACTGATGAATGTAATGTAACACCATTGGCAGGTATGCCATCTGCCAAGTTATGGCTTGAGACGGGGCATGCCCCATACCTATACAGTACTGAAAGTTTGGCACTTTTCAGGGTTTCCTACAGAAGTAACCACAATGCCCACAGACTCTCAGCCATTAAAGACATGAATTACCTTCTGTACATTCTGACCTCATGTAACCACACAGCATTCAGACCACACACATCCACACAATAAAGCCCCAAAGCTGAGTTATTTTACTGGTTCTTCTTCTTCTTCTTCTTCTTCTTATTTTTCCTGCCTCCGTACCCTCAAAGAATAATTCTCCCCATTGGACAACCACCTTTAATCCGCCTATCAGAAGCTCTGTTTAAAATTGCCTGGTTGCATTTACATGCTTCAGAGGCTGTCTACCTACTGCACGAACAGTGAAAGTATCTGTAGCTTAATGGTTACAGTGCTGCTCTAGCATGGAGCAGATTGTTGGTTTGATTCTCACCTGATCCTCGCATTTAGTTTCAGTACACAATTTCTGGTATCGCAAGACAAATGTCTCATTTGATCTATCAATTTGGAATCTAGCCAAAATATCACCTGATTAACATTGCGTTGTTGTATTAATGTAAAAAAAAGAATCTATAAATAACTGTACCATTGGCTACATGTTTTAATCTCACACAAATGACGACAAAAAAATGTGTCTGTGTGGACCTATGCTAGTCTTGTGGTCATGTTACTTTTACTAGGCTAGGCTATTGCAGCTACGCAAAACCAATTAGTTTGTTACCTACAAAATAGTGCTTTGTAGGCTATGCGTGCATTACTAGGCTATGTCTACCGTGTAGGCGATACAACCCTTTAACCTTATTTACTTTGGCCCTCCAGAGGCAATTTATGTAATTCATGTAGTTTGTAGGCTGGGCTACTAGTTTTATTTAAATGTGAATATCTCAAAAAATATTCCATGCACATCCATGGTTTACAGTTCGAATTGAAGAAGAAGCTGTATTCAGAAAATTGCAACAAAATAGGCCTACATTTATTTCAGAATAGTCACTAGTAGCTATATACATAATAACCATAACATAAGTAGCCTAATGTATTTAAATACTTTTTTTTTTTTAAACATACAAAAGCGTGTGTGTTTCTACACAATAACAGCAATGTATTTTAGCCCTAAGTGCGATAGATGGTCACTGTGGAAATGTCAACTGTAGGCTACAGGACTTTGGCGCAATGTAACAAGATAAACTCTTCAGGGTTAATCAGAAAATAGCTGTAGCTGAATATACTGGTAAGTACTTGGTTTCCTAAACATATTTATACGAGATATTTTGGAGAAAAAATATTTGGAAACCAAGTACTTACCAGTATATTCAGCTACAGCTGTTTTATGATTAACCCTGAAGAGTTTATCTTGTTATATATACAAGATATACATATTTATACAAGATATTTTGTAGAATTTTTTTTTTGGTGTCTTCTAAACTGAAAGTGCATCAGGTACTGTATATATAGCTACAGTCAGCAGTTTTTTACAAATATTATTGTTTCTATACGTGAACATGATTTTCTTAGCGTGTATAAACTGCATTTTATGGATTTAACAGTCTGTGGCTGTAGCGAAAGGATCGGTCGTAAGTCAAAATCTATGGTTTCTTAAAATTGTAGTTCATAATTTTAGACGAACATGAATACTCTAATTGAGACAGATACGTCTCAACCACTAAGGGCAAAGTTTATACAGTTCAAGTAGGCTACATACCGTCATGCAGTTAAACACTTCAATGTGCTTTCACTGTAAACACTTTAATTTAGTTGTAGTTTATGGTAGGCTAAAGCACAGAATTCACACCTATGTCTTTCTTTGAGCTACAATGCATGTCTCTGCATGTATTCTGTATGCATGTCTCTCTATGTCATTATCATCATTAGCTAGCTACCAAACACATTACATTAGTACACAAAAATGTTTTCAATGTAAAAAAAATGCCTACACGCATAGCATACAAAGCACTGTCTGTAAATCCTTAATCCCAATTTGCAAAAACTAGGCCTGCCTTTAAAAGTAGAAGTATTGATATCAAATTGTAACCAAGTTACAACTAACAATATTGCCTATCATAGCGCACACTAATTAAACTAGCTCTATTCCAAAGCAATGCTATCCAAACTTTCTTAAATTATTTAATGCAACTTGGCCCTGTGTTTTATCTTACCATCTCAAAAGAATATGGTCAATTAAACTGTATGTACCACATCAAACTGTGAAAGGACAATAATTTATAGGGGAAATAATCTGAGATTCACATGTGTTGCAATTACTACACTACAGGGTGTTTGAACAACTGTTTGCATCCAGTGCTTTGGGTCTATGAAAAGCACAGCATGAATAAAATATATTATTATTATTATTATGTATTTATTGATGCGACAAATCCTGGTTGAGGAATGGGATGCCATCCCACAGCAGTGTGTGACCAGGCTGGTGACCAGCATGAGGAGGAGGTGCCAAGCTGTTGTGGCTGCGTATGGATCTTCCACACGCTACTGAGGTCCCTGACAGTGTAAAATGAATAAAGTGTAAAAATGGCCAATATGTGTTGTTTTTTCCTTATTACTGTGGGAGAGTGCAATCATCCAGTCCACCAAGCAACTCAAAACGAGAGTGAATACCAACAGAAGAATATTGCAGGGGATTTTGGCAAATTTTTTTGGGCCGCTACCCACACGGTTAGCTGTGTTGCTCATTCCACGAATGCATGATCCTTACAAGTTGTACCTCGTTGTAAAGGTGACTAATCAGGCTTTCCAACGATATAAAATACAATACCAATTGGTATTATTAAAGGGGAGGAATAATCGACCGAAATAACGTTTCCAAACCTTTTTTGAGGAGTTTATATAGATTTCTATAAAAACCTGTGTGGTCCTACAAAACCTAGACATTCTTGTGTACACACAATTCTGTTCACAAATAACATAACTATTATTATGTTAACAAATTAGTACTATTACTTATTTGGCATCATCTCACACACACACATACAGTAGGCTACATTGACAGGGCGAACATGTCTAGGTTTGTAAAAATGCTATATGTAGGCTATTTTCAATGTCAACATATTTAAATTTTTTATCTGCATTACAGCCCCTTTTTATACATACCCCCGCATTTTAGGGGAGCAAAAGTATTGGTAAAATTGGCTGCTCAGCTGTGTCTCGGTCAGCTGTGTGTCTTTGCATCATTTCATGCACAAGAAGCTAACAAAAGGTCTAGAGTTCATTCTAGGTGTGGAATTTGCATTTGGAGTTGCTGTTGTCTCTCAATATGAGGACCGAATAGGCTATGTGTCAATAATCTGAATAAATTGATCAGAGACATTGCCAAAACATTGGCTGTATCAAAATAAACAGTTTGTATGAGTACATTGTCAGGTAGCAATAATGCACTGGTGAGCTTAGCAATAGCAAACGACCTGGTAGACCACGGAAGACCACTGTAGTGGATGCCCAAAGAATACATTCAATTGTCAAACAGATCAAAAACACTTCAGGATGTTGGTATTGATGTTTAAAAGACTACCATAAAGAGAAGACTACACCAGCATAACCTCAGAGGGTTCACAGTAATCTACTGGTAAGCCCCAAGAACAGAATGGCCAGGTTAGAGTTTGCTGAAAAGTACATTAAAAAAATGGAGCGCTGGAATAAAATCTTATGGACTTCTGTGAAACATGGTGGAGGTAGTGTTATGGATTGAGCATGTATGGAACTGGAACGGCCTCACTTCATTGATGATATGACCGCTGACGGCAGCAGGATTCATTCTGAAGTGTACAGAAACATCTTATCTGCTCAGATCCAACCAAATGCCACAAAACTCATTGGACGGCACTTCACCTTGCAGCAGGACAATGCTAAGGCAACCAAGGAGCTTTTAAAGACAAAAAAGTGGAATTGTATTGAGTCTTGGCTAGGGTTGCAAAGCGGCGGAAAATATCTGGAAAATTTCCGGAAACTTTCAGGAAATTTACCATGGGAAGTTAAGATCGGGAATTTTTGAAATTTTGACCAATTTTAATTGCAAAAGTTGGCCTATAACATGGAACTTAAATTTAGTTGGAAAATACACAAAATGAAATTCTAGATCTTGCAGCATGCTTTGGTTAAAACAACCCAATTTAATGCAAATCCTGCACACTACAGCAAGGCTATATAGTACTCAAGTGAGTATGTCAGACGTGGGCGAAGTTTGGTTTCAGAAGTAAATTCCTTATGACAGATTTCCAAAACCCGTTCTATCGTCAATTTCTAGAAATCTGATTTACGTGGAAACATTCCTGGATTAGCCTGTGTGGTATAAAGATATAGAGCATACATTGCTTGTTCCAATTTTTATTTTTCAAAGTAATGATTTAATGATTGTAGTCCGGCTTGTAGTCCACTTTAACGGACTACATATCCATTACTGCAGTGATTCTCAACCAATCAGATATCATCATCTCGTCTGGACATTTCTGGCAGTGCATACCAATTTGCTAATTCGGCTATTTTAATTAATTGGACCATCCGGAGGGAATTATGTCGAGTTTTTAAACAGTGCCAGCGCTGGTATATTCACAAAAAAATACAAAAACGTTAAATATACTCAAAGCTGGTCCAGAAAATTGAACGGGCATTATATTGAACAATCCAGGGAATTGATGGTAAAACATAATCACTAGAAATTGTTTAAAAGTAAATTTTAGTTAATATCTATAATCTAAATGAATGGGGTCACTTCCGAAACCAGTGTGACATAGCCAGTTGAGTACTCTATTGAGGCCACACTACTGCACTTGAGCCCAAAGACTACATCCATTTTGAATGAGACTTTTTTTTGTGGGGGTAGGAAATAAATTTATTTTATTCAACATTCATGTTTTTTGTTCAATAAAATAATCCATTAAAGTTCTACTCACAAATGTTTGCATGGGTGTCTTCTTAATCCCATTAATTCCCGTTAGTTTCCACCTTTGAATTTTGCAACCCTACTCTTGACTGGCAAGTCAATCATCTATCCTGAATCCAACTGAACATGCGTTTCCTGTGCTGAAGAAAAGACTGAATGCAAAACACCCCAGAAGCAAGCAGTAACTGAAGATGGCTGCAGTACAGGCCTGGTAGAGCATCACAAGAGAACATGCCCAGCATCCGGTGATGTCTATGTGTTGCAGACTTCATGCATGCATTGAATGCAAAGGATTTGCAACCAAGTACTGGATACGGTTAAATTGTCCCATTACTTTTGCTCCCCTAAAATGGAGGGGCTATGTATAAAAAGGTCAATTCCTACAAACCCCAATTCCAAAAAAAAGTTGGGACAGTATGTAAAATGCACATAAAAGCAGAAAGCAGTGATTTGTAAATTCTCTGTAAAGATTTGTTTTACCTTATCAATTTTATAAATTTTTGCAAATATATGCTAACTCCAAATTTGATGCCTGCAACACGTTCCAAAAAAGTTGGAACAGGGGCAAAAAAAACTGGGAAGTTCAAAAAACTCCTGTTGGAACATTCCACAGGTAAACAGGTGATGCTGGGTATAAAAGGACATGACAAGACTCTTGCTATCTTATTTTCAGGTACTCTTACGAGCAATACTAAAACCTCTCTGCATTTGAATGGATCGCTATGGGAATTGGGGGGTGGGACTAGATTAAGCTGTACATTACATGAGAATAGTATGAGCAGCAGAGAGATGGTTTGAGGCTTGTTTCATACTTCAGACCTTTGATGACTTATAGCCATTTAGCCGACCATGGGTTCCATTCCCATGTAATTTACAGCTTAATCTAGTCCCACCCCCAAATTCCCACAGAGATCCATTCAAATGCAGAGAAGTTATAGTAAAGAAGTTACTATAGTATAGTAAGAATATCGCTTGTAAGAGTAGCTGAAAATAAAATATCAAGAGTTTTTTAATATCCTTTAATACCCAGTCATGATAGCATACACAAACATGAAAAACATTGCATGAAATATGTATATGATATACAATACCTGTTATTCTATAGTATTTATCCCAACCAAAATGTGCCATTTGTAAATGTATAGATAATTTTTTTCTTGCTGAAGTTTTTCTTGCTGAAGAGATGAGCAGAAATCATAAACATTGAACTGAACATGAAACAATGGTCATGTGTTGTGCACAGTAAAACATGTTTAAATCCTCGGTCTTGACACATTGACTGTTGCATTTAGTAAATAACAATGCTAAAAAAACAGGCAACCCCCTGGGTTAACAGATCATCAGACCCCCCCCCCAAAATGGTTGAATAGATACATGTGCAGCTAGTATGTGGCAGACTATGCAGAATGTGGGAAAAACAGAAATAGCAGAAGTGAAGGGCAAATCGCCAAAGCCAAGCAGGACGGAGGTCCCTTTGGCGGCACTTGCTGCACATCACAGAGAGGGTTTTGCATAAGCACGAGGCTAAAGTAACCATAACCCTCTGACCGTAGCTTCAGGTAGCTCTGGGACAAGGCAGTGCTGAAGATATCATTTTTTAAAAAGCTCTGTTTCGATCAGATTCAAAGGAAACGGCAAAATGGCCCCTCACGCTCCAGGGGTGGACCTCTCACAGTGGCAGATGCTGTCTGAGTCCTCTGATCAGGATAATTTGCTGGTAGGACCAGACATGAATCAAAGAACAGCTAATACATGCATCCTTGAAACAAGACACCAGGGACACACAGAGCCAAACAGACAGCGAAAGACCTGGCCAGCCATTGCTAGCGGATGTATATACAGTGTACCAGTTGGCAGGGTAGTATAATGGTTAGGGAATTGGGCCTGTAACTCAACGTTTGTGGGGTCAGTTCCCAAGTGAAGCACTGTTGTGGTTGTTGTACCCTCGAGGAAGGTGCTTAACTTAAATAGCTTCTGTAATATAGCCAGCTGTATGTAATATAGCCAGCAACAGAGCTCAACACAACTGCTTATACTAACAAAGGTTTTGGACGTCAGTGATAGGTGGGAGGGGACCATTCTCAAGCCATCTGCAATCTCTACCCCCACCCCCCACCCTCAGGAAGAGCCGCTGGCTGAGCAGGGAAAAGCAGCTCTTGGGCCACCCTGTTGCCAGGCTAAATCACTGAGAGTGGCGGATGACAGTGATTCAAATGCCCTGTAACTACCAGTTTGTGTGCGACTGTCGCTCCCGAATGGATGATGGAGCCCCCTGTTCCCAAACAGCTGACGCCAGGTGTTTGCCTCCCCTGAAACATGACACTTCTCAGGAGCTCCACCAGTTATCCCTGTTTCATTATTATTTCCCAATTTTATAAAATAAACAGTTCTGAGAGAAGGAATCACTGTACACACCATCTCTCCCTCTCTCCCTCTTTTTTTTCTCTCTCCTGAATTCCATGACTTTATAAATGGGGTTTATGCACTAATAACATTTAAAAATACCTCCAAGAATATAGAAAACCTATCTTGACTTTGAGTGTAAAGGGTCATACTATTAGCGTCTATAGAGTAGGCCATCTTTCCACTTACTGTACCTTAGATTTTAGGCATTTAGCAGATGCGCTTATCCAGAGTGCCTTACACCGATTACATTTTGACATACAATCCATTTATACAGCTGGCTATATTACTGGAGGTATTTAAGTTAAGCACCTTCCTCAAAGATACAAAAACAACAACAGTGCTTCACTTGGGAACTGTCCCCACAAACGTTGAGTTACAGGCCCAATTCCTTAACCATTATACTACCCTGCCAACTGATACAATTGTACCAGCTGTACATCTTCAGAAACACGCAGAACACGTTCGTATATTGGAAACAGAAATGCAGTCTTTTGCATCAGAACTGAGAAAAATAATAAAATACAGAGTAGATGTCTTCTGTAGCCTACGACATACTTGTGGCTGAATTAACCAGTTCTTGGTGTATCTTTTATGCGACACAAAAGTAGCGAGGCTAACCTTTACTGCTGATAAAGTAACGTAGCATACATAGTGTGTGTTGGTGCCAGTTCATTCCTGTATTAGATTGGATCAGATTTAATTTATTACAGAACACCCTGCATTTAAAGGAAACGTATAAAAGCCTGAAAATGGCAGAGGCAATGTGTTGCCAGACCTGCTACACATTAGATTTAACGGTTTGTAAAAGGCCTAGGGACAAGTCTATATAATGTATTTCATGTAGTTAATAAATTTCATAGTCATTGTATATCATAACTCAGTACTGGGAAACAACACATATATTTTTTTACTTTTCATATATATTTTATAACAGTCCATTGCTGACCTGAACTTCGTGATTGATGCTTATATGCTCTCATTACACATTTCAGAGGGGCCTTTTTCATATGTACCGTAAAAGCCAACGTGAGCCACTGATTTATTCACAGTGTACAATTTGCTGAAGAAATCCTACACAGCAGAAGAAGAGGAAGGGGGAAAGGATGTGGTTCCAAAATGGCGTCACAATGAAGCAGCCTCCATGGGCAAGTTAGCGTGCACTGCCAGAGAACGTTTAAAACGAGTACATGCGCATAGGTCCAAGTCATATTCGGGTTCCTTAGATGGAAATACACAAGCAGATTTCTGAGGAAATGTGACATAGATCACAGGTACCTGGACCTACCTTTTATGGTCAGACAATAGTGGCGGTGCTCTGGTAGGATGGGGTCCCAGTTAAGAAAAAGATTACGTCATAAAATTAACCATAATGGCTAAACTGCTATAAATCTAACCTGGAAAGACCTTGGAGATGATTGAGACTTGACACCCTATAGCTGGGAGATGTTTATTCATCCTGGAAATTAAATAAAATGAGGGGTGCCAGCACTGACCAATGCAGAAGCTTTCACGACACCGGTCTACTGGCGGCTTTTAGAAACAGCCATTTTCTTTGACCTTTCGAGCCCTTGGACCGCCATCTTGCCCACTCTTGCAAAATAACTGCCACAAAGTCACATCTAGCTCAAAGCAGGAGCTTTAATTCACGAAAGACACCCTTGGGTATTGGCAGAAAAATAAAACAATTTTTAAAAAAGTAAAATAAAAAGCCTTATCAGAGTGCTCGCAAACGCAAAGCATTCACATACCTGACAGGTGGCTGAGTTAATGATCTGATGCCTGGTAATGGTATCACCTCGCTCTTGAATCCAAGGGCCATTTGAACTGCTAAAAATAAATTATCCTTTTTGCAGTGTGAGCTTTATTAATAAGCTTCGCTCCTCATATGAAGGTGTAGCTCTGCATTTAATGCTCAATGCTCTGTTCTTACCTTTGGCTTACAAAATAAGTAAATGGCAATGTTACTCTTGCAATCAGTCTTCGATCGTGAACCAAAGTTCAAGGACAAATGTTGATTTATCCCAGATTTTGAGGTTCAGCATTATTCAGTATGTTCCCTTTGTTTTGTTTTTCGGTTACAATTTGATGACGTGGGCTCTTATATTTGTAAGAAGAAAAAACACATTCTTACCTGAAGGAATGAGCACCATACAGCACCCCAGATAATGAGGGAATAAAAAGAAAAAAAGAGAGAGAGAAAGAGAAAAAACACTGGATGACAATCATTTTATTAAAAAAAAACAATAAAAAAACATACACACTCATTGGCATCACCGGGTATTCAAAAAGGGGGTGGGGGGGCTAGGCTTTTAAAGCAAAGGTTGTAGGTTCGATTCACAGGTGGAGAACTGCCATTGTATCCTTCAGCAAGGTGCTGCACCTGAATTGTTTCATTAAAATATTCAGCTGCATAAATGGATTGCAAGCGAGCAAAGTAAGCTGTGGGTCGCTCTGGGTAAGAGTGCCTGCCGCATGCCAAAATGTAGATGTAATTACAGCGCACAGCTTTGGTGTCCAAAAAGCTCTGGAGCACTGGACAGGAACAGCTGCAGTATGCTTTTCAAAAGTCAGAAATAAATTATCAATCAAATAAATTGTAAATACTGGCCAGAAGAAACAAAATGAGGCGAAACAAAATAGCGTTTAAGACGCATTTAAGGACCATGGAGGGAGCAGTATAATAGTATGATTAAAACATGGTCTGTTTTTCATTTTCCAATTCCTTTACTTGCAAATAAAAAGGTTCTAAGCAGATTACCTTAGAGCACATAAAAAAAAATCGCATTAAGCTGGGTTTAACTGAGCTTCAATCAAAAGAAATGATAGGTCTGCATAGACACTAACATCCGATTTGGAGACTGGGGCTGAGGTTGAAGATTAGAAACTTTAATATCTTCTTCAAAGAAATCACCTGCCCCATGCCACCATCCCCCAACCA
Organism: Ilyophis sp. 1 JC-2022; assembly: GCA_022702515.1. Classification (NCBI taxonomy): domain Eukaryota; kingdom Metazoa; phylum Chordata; class Actinopteri; order Anguilliformes; family Synaphobranchidae; genus Ilyophis; species Ilyophis sp. 1 JC-2022. The sequence goes on along the minus strand of CM040402.1, from coordinate 97,377,872 downwards.
AACCCTTTTTTCTGTTTCATTTGCTGCAGCTTGTCTTCCATGCTGCTGCCGACTACGGCGCCATTAAAATTGGACTTGTCAAAAGATGGCTATGTGCTGCTCACTGTCATACAGCTCTGAGAGAGGAAAACTAGATGATAAACAACCATCTCAACAGTAACAATTTACAACAGGATACAAAGAAAACATGCACATCTCAGCTATGTTTAAGGGCATAAACACTGTAGCTCTATATTTGATAGCTTGATCTTTATTGTACACTAAATGATGCATGGAGATATTGTAACTTTTTAGCAGACCAAGGCTGGGATCTGGGATCAGTTTTGGCTTTCAGCTCATAATGAATAAGGTTAGGCTATGAACCAGGGAAAACTGATCCAAGATCACCACTCCTACTCAGAGAGGTTTTGTGAATATGGCCCCAGAACATTTTTAGTACCAATAAATAACTTTAAACTGTTCTCAAACTATTACCCTTTCTATTACCTTTTCAGCTGATAACAAAGTCTCAAAAAAGAAGAAAGGAATCCTTTGCAACCAACATTTAGAACATAGAATACAAGGATTTATATTTTAAATGTTTATCAAACACAGCATAAAAAGTGAGAACGATATGACAGTTCAAAGTAAGTGCTTCTAGTGGGTTGAGTCCCAGATAGAGCCCTTCCTTCAATTCCGGTAATGTGATTTATGTTTACATTCTGCGTATGACGGCGCGCTAATATACCAGCAGAGATAGAGGCACAAACACTGTCCCATCCATCACAGGCAATCTGATGCTTTCCTTCCAGATCTGTGCTGATGTTCCCAGCAGGGAAGATCCGGCTCATCCCTCACTGGGACACTTGCTTAAACATCCCTGTCTTTCCCCTTCACAGCAATCTCTGCACTCCGAGATGAAAGCGATGGGTCAGGGACAGAGGGTGAGGACTGACCCCATCGTGGAACGGAAGGTTGCCACAACAAAGCAGCATGTCGGCTTGCTAGTCGTCTAAACCTGCATCACCTGTATCTTCAGCACCGACGCCAACGGTTTTATTGTTCGTTTTACATGAGCTTAGCATATGCTCTTATGTAGAGTGACTTGCAAGCATTGTGTAATACAGTTATAGGAATTGCGCAATACTCATCAAATTGATTAAGAATACATTTTTCCTTGTGAAAAAATCATTGCCCAAACCATGCTCTTATGTTGCAGGAGTTGTGTTTTTGGCTTTTCATTGCATATTATGAAACTAAGATAAGATTTGGCATAGAGGTTTAATTTCCTATTTCTCAATGCACTCTCATTCCTAATATTTAACCCATTTTGAAATATACGCTGTTTATCAAAATATTACAGTATGGGAAGTGAGAATTAAGTAAAATGTGTTTATCCAGCAGTTCCAACAGTCAAATGTTCAGCACTCTGAATACTGAACACAAGCATTATTGCTTACTAAAACCTCTCACTTATCCTGCATGTGTACATTGTACATTTTATGTGATTTCATTTAACAATGATTATTAATAATGACAACTAAATCACAGGTCAGTCGAACAGTAACCTGGGGGAATCAACCAACAAGCCAAAACAAACTTTATATCAGGTCTTAAGATTCAATCATTTTGTTAAATGAAAAACAATCAGTTAGAATAATGAATTGGAATCATTTGAATCATCACCATATTCATTAATGAATGTAAGCTAAATATTTATGATTATACCAAAAAAAAAGACATTAACCCAGACTTTGAATTTTATTTTGAAGAGAGAGAGAACGATAAGCCAGACCTTGCCTGAGTATTCCAGTTTCAGCGCAACATGAACAAAATTTTATCGCATAAAATATTACATCCATGTGACAAGGCCAGTGGTACCACACTGACCTTTGCTTGAAACTGGAGCCGAAAATGTAAATTACAAACTGGCAGGCCTCAACAACCATTAGTGACTACATACAGTGCAGTCCGTAAGTATTTGGACAGTGACACATTTTTCTTTTGTTTTGCCTCTGTACTCCAACACATCGGATTTGTAATGGAACAGTGTGACTATGAGGTCAAAGTGCAGACTTTCAGCTTTAATTTGAAAGTTTTTACATTCAGATCGGGGGAACCGTGTAACAATTATAGCCATTGTTATACGTAGCGCCCCCCCAGAGAGTCGTCTTCCTGTCATTTAAATCCCAACAAAATAATAATGAAAAGGATGGAGCACTGTTCTATCAGTTTTCATTTCAGGTTTTCTGAGTCTTTCTCTTCCATGTATGAGCTAATAACACAGCAAGGTCCCTGCACTGCCCTTGGTGATATTTCTCAGGTAAAAAAACCATTGAGAGTTCCCCTGCTTCAAGCTCCTGTCTCTGACTGAGTCTTTATTGTCAAAGAAAGTGGGGGCAGGCTCACAGTATATAAAACACTTTTATATAAACACTTTCTGTCCATGGCCTTCTGAGATTATACTCAAGGATAAAGCACTGGGCCACATGGCATTCCATTGAAAAAAACAACAACAAAAAACATCAATAAGAATGCGGACTGAAATTATTTGGATCATAATACAGTTCAGAAAAAAAAAAGTATTAAAAAAAGGTCTGTACAAGGTAAAGTCTGTCTGCGCCATTAAAATGAATAATTTAGCAGTGCTGATGGTTGCAATAATTTTTAAAGACCATCTGTTTAGAATGTACAATCCAAACACAGTATATTTTATGAACTATATATTTTTGTGTTATTATTTCTTACATACTGCAAGCCATATATTTCCCCCTGTTCCCTGTTCCCCAAACTGTTTAGTCTTTTAAATCACCCCAGAGGAGGTGAGAAGGAACGGATTATGCTGGCCTCAGTGGAATTTCTCCGCAAGCAAATTGCCATGCTCGGAGACCTCTCTAAAAACCATTGTTGCGTAGCAGTTTGTGAGCGTTCAACACAAAGTGCAGGAAGCACTATAAAGCACATTTAAGTTCAACAACACGCAGCTCAGGAGGATGAAATATTAAAATCAAGGTTGAAAGGAAATTTCCTCCAAGCAGAATGTCGGCATAATGCAACTAGTGGGAGTATGGTTTAATTGTTCATGGGTCAGTCTCCAAACTGGCTGCTTTTTACAATGATTCACCGCCAACACATAACCGTTCTGTGGATGATGCAAGTAAACAAACCGAGAGACATGAATCAGGCTTTACTTATTGACTATGACTATATAGTTAAAAATGATATCAACAACTGAACCTTCATCACCATCATCATCACAAACAAAAAACCTATATTATTATCACTATATTATTAAAACATTTTTTATCATTTCAGTATGACATGATGGTCATCTGAAATAATAAAATGTAAATATAAACCTACATATAATAAATAACAAATCGACAATAAAAAGTGAAATATCGTCGTCCTCAGCAGCCTCATCCTCATCATCGTCATCATGTTACTACCTATGGAAGATCAGGCCAGTGATTTCAGGATTCAGCGCGCGTTGTGCATCTGCAGCAGAGGAGAGCATACGTCACTTTCCTCCTACTCAGAGTCTGACTGAAGTGCCCTTTCTCTGGAGATATTGCCAGCTGACTATCTATTTCCTGCCCGGGCTTTTCTAAGTATTATTGATTACACTTTTGAGTCACATCCTTGGAAACTTAATCATCAGACTCCCTATTTTTTTTGTCATGTCATTATGAAAAACAGAAAACTTTTTTTTTTTTTGCCACATGAGACAGTTCCACTCAGTCATGCATTTTATTGGGTTTTTTCAAACATGCTTGGCACTGTATTTAAACAGCTCTAAAATAGAATTAGTTTTGAACAACTAATACCATACTTTAGTAACATACGTATTGATGGTTAAATAAATTTCTGGATAATTAAAACATTTTACAATAAAAATCTGTCTTACTGTTATTATTACACTTTGAGGACTGTTTATAAAATAACGTTTTATGGGGACACCAAGACAGATCAAACTGATTTCCAGGGTTGAGTCAAAAGCTTCTGAAAATTCTGTCTGCTTCCTACACAGAGCTTTCCTAAGAATAATTAAGTAGCATGTTCTGCTATAGTGCATCACATTAATTGAACTTCACTAATGCATCTGCTCTGGATGATACAGACTGTTTCACCCTCGCACAGTCGATATGCGTCTCCGGCACGGGCTGCTTTCAGCGCACAGTTATCAGTAAGGCCCTGAGGCGGTATCATAGCTTTTATCTTTGTCTGTCTTTCCTTCACATCCTCCGTAAAACCTTAAAGTACAACTGAACTTTGGTAGAACTTTGGGTTGTGTAGTAACCTGGCCATGCTATGAGTCCAAATGGTGGCGAAATATGTTCATTAGTTGCTCTGTGCTCCCCTGGGGTGAGAATCGAGAATAGGGTATTTGTCATTCTCCATTCACTTCTATAGCTAAAACAGCTTCAAAATGACACTTCGAGCATGTATACGAACGCGAACGAAGCGGATTCTGTCAATACAAACAATAACCAGTCCTTGTACATATCTTTTTTTTGTGTAATTAAAATTAATTCAATGTTGTTAGCAAGCTACCAGAAAAGACTAGCAAAATGTTGGCAGGTCGGTTTGTTTACCATAGATATATACTACCAGAAACATTTGCTTCCGTAGAAATTTTGACCAATGAGTGGTTTCTGACACATCGGCGCATTAACGCTGTTTCTGGTGCAATAATTAACTACCGGAACATTCCAAATAAAATACAAAAAAGCCAGGAAAGGGCCATTTAATAAAAAATAAAATACGTACGAAGACTGGTTATTGTTTGTATTGACAGAATCCGCTTAGTTCGCGTTCATGTACGCGCTAGAAGTGTCATTTTGAGACCGTTTAGCTGCCCTATAGAAGTGAATGGAGAGCGACAGAAACCCTATTCTGGATTATCACCCTAGGGGAGCACAGAGCAACTAACGAACATATTACGCCACCATTTGGACTCATATCATGGCCAGGTAACTACACAACCCATAGTTCTATCAAAGTTCAGTTGTGCTTAACAACGCAGACTGAGAGCCAGTACAACACAAATCAAACAGCCAACAATAGCCCTATTTATTAGTGACCTACAGACATATGAATTAATCATATAATTCTAAGGTATGTCCTAATGCTCAAATTTTGAACATTGACATAATATAATATAATATAAATCATATGTCGGTATTTGACATGTCTCTATTTAACGGTCTATGATGAAAAGTTGTATATGACAGTAATGTCTGAGTCTAGATGTGCTGCATACATTAAAGTTCGGGCAAATTGGTATTCTCTGCCATGTCCGTTACACCATGCCAACATCGATTTTAACAGCTATCAACACAGCCACCTGCAGTCTGGCCAATTATGGAAGCTGGCACCATCACTAGGGAGTAGAGTGGTAAGAGGCCGCTCCATCTCTCGTGGAAAGTCATTGCATTTTTGGCACATTGAACACCTCTCTTCTTGTGCTATAGGTAGGCTGGGATTCAATCAGCTTTTGTCTGCAACGTTCACTTAAAAATAAATGCAAGTTCATAAATGCAGTTTGGAAAAGTTGAAGAGTACGTAAAAAAAAAAAAGTTAAGTCGAAGGTAAGGATAAATGTTGGTTGAGTCCTGGCCACAGACCAACTGTGTATACCTACCATTGCACAATCTGACTTTACGGTTTTGTTCTCAGCACTGAGAGACCTCATGAGACATGAGACTCCACAGACTGCAGTTCATTATTCACTTTTTATAGGGCAAAACTCAGGACTAAAGTGCATTTATAACTCCCATCTGAGAGAGTGACTTCCTATATTTTATTTATTTATTTTAATGACAGGGAAAAATACAGTTTTGTCTATAATGTGTGGTGCAAATGGAAAAAAATAAAAAAAACCTGAGAAAGTAAAGTGCTAACTAATTCCAGTACTTTACTGACCAATTTGACACCCCAAGATTAATTACAAATCTACACTTTATTTAGTTATTTTCTGTATCTGTTATGAGAACTCAATTCTGTACTGAACAAATACATTCTTTATGTCCACAGAGGTGAGCACATTACACTTTATTCAGACTATAATTTGAAGAAGATCGCGAGCATAAAATGCACACAGACACAGTAAGAAATGTTAGAGGAGCCACATTTTAGAGAACATATGTTTCTACAAAGCTACAGCATAGCAAATAAACAGGCAATGAATTCAAATGGTACCTAGTAAATTGCCTCTTCAAATCAGGAAGATCTGCCCCTTCCTAATCCAAGAGGCTACATAGGTAATAGTGCAAACGCTCGTAACTCATCTGGACTACTGTAACTCCTTGCTGGGCTACATAGGTAATAGTGCAAACGCTCGTAACTCATCTGGACTACTGTAACTCCTTGCAGAGCTACATAGGTAATAGTGCAAACGCTCGTAACTCATCTGGACTACTGTAACTCCTTGCTGGGCTACATAGGTAATAGTGCAAACGCTCGTAACTCATCTGGACTACTGTAACTCCTTGCTGGGCTACATAGGTAATAGTGCAAACGCTCGTAACTCATCTGGACTACTGTAACTCCTTGCTGGGCTACATAGGTAATAGTGCAAACGCTCGTAACTCATCTGGACTACTGTAACTCCTTGCTGGGCTACATAGGTAATAGTGCAAACGCTCGTAACTCATCTGGACTACTGTAACTCCTTGCAGAGCTACATAGGTAATAGTGCAAACGCTCGTAACTCATCTGGACTACTGTAACTCTTTGCTGGGCTACATAGGTAATAGTGCAAACGCTCATAACTCATCTGGACTACTGTAACTCCTTGCTGGGCTACATAGGTAATAGTGCAAACGCTCGTAACTCATCTGGACTACTGTAACTCCTTGCAGAGCTACATAGGTAATAGTGCAAACGCTCGTAACTCATCTGGACTACTGTAACTCCTTGCTGGGCTACATAGGTAATAGTGCAAACGCTCGTAACTCATCTGGACTACTGTAACTCCTTGCTGGGCTACATAGGTAATAGTGCAAACGCTCGTAACTCATCTGGACTACTGTAACTCCTTGCTGGGCTACATAGGTAATAGTGCAAACGCTCGTAACTCATCTGGACTACTGTAACTCCTTGCTGGGCTACATAGGTAATAGTGCAAACGCTCGTAACTCATCTGGACTACTGTATCTCCTTGCTGGGCTACATAGGTAATAGTGCAAACGCTCGTAACTCATCTGGACTACTGTAACTCCTTGCTGGGCTGCATAGGTAATAGTGCAAACGCTCGTAACTCATCTGGACTACTGTAACTCCTTGCTGGGCTACATAGGTAATAGTGCAAACGCTCGTAACTCATCTGGACTACTGTATCTCCTTGCTGGGCTGCATAGGTAATAGTGCAAACGCTCGTAACTCATCTGGACTACTGTATCTCCTTGCTGGGCTACATAGGTAATAGTGCAAACGCTCGTAACTCATCTGGACTACTGTAACTCTTTGCTGGGCTACATAGGTAATAGTGCAAACGCTCATAACTCATCTGGACTACTGTAACTCCTTGCTGGGCTACATAGGTAATAGTGCAAACGCTCGTAACTCATCTGGACTACTGTAACTCCTTGCTGGGCTACATAGGTAATAGTGCAAACGCTCGTAACTCATCTGGACTACTGTAACTCCTTGCTGGGCTACATAGGTAATAGTGCAAACGCTCGTAACTCATCTGGACTACTGTAACTCCTTGCTGGGCTGCATAGGTAATAGTGCAAACGCTCGTAACTCATCTGGACTACTGTATCTCCTTGCTGGGCTGCATAGGTAATAGTGCAAACGCTCGTAACTCATCTGGACTACTGTAACTCCTTGCTGGGCTACATAGGTAATAGTGCAAACGCTCGTAACTCATCTGGACTACTGTAACTCCTTGCAGAGCTACATAGGTAATAGTGCAAACGCTCGTAACTCATCTGGACTACTGTAACTCCTTGCAGAGCTACATAGGTAATAGTGCAAACGCTCGTAACTCATCTGGACTACTGTAACTCCTTGCTGGGCTACATAGGTAATAGTGCAAACGCTCGTAACTCATCTGGACTACTGTAACTCCTTGCTGGGCTACATAGGTAATAGTGCAAACGCTCGTAACTCATCTGGACTACTGTAACTCCTTGCTGGGCTACATAGGTAATAGTGCAAATGCTCGTAACTCATCTGGACTACTGTAATTCCTTGCTGGGCTACATAGGTAATAGTGCAAACGCTCGTAACTCATCTGGACTACTGTAACTCCTTGCTGGGCTACATAGGTAATAGTGCAAACGCTCGTAACTCATCTGGACTACTGTAACTTCTGGCTGGCCGGCTTACTGGCTTCTTCAATCAGGCCCATGCAACCGTTCTAAAATGTTGCTGCCTGCCTGATCTTCAGCCTGCCAAAATTCACACATGCCATGGCTGTTTTGATCATCCTTCACTGACTTCCGATGGCTGTCCGCATTCAATTCAGATCTCTCACACTGGCATATCAAGCTGCAAATGGCACTGCCCCTTGCTATCGTCAGACAATAATCACACCACACACTCCAACCAGACCTCTCCATTCAGCCTCCTCCTGCCAGCTGGCTCTCCTATCCCCTCCAGCTCCTGCTAGCCACTCCTAACGGTCTTGGCTCTTCTCTGCCCTCATGGAGGAACAACCTTCCCCAATCAATCAGTAAGAAAGATACACTGGCTGTACATACCGGTACTTACATACAGTATACAAATACATGCAAACACACACACACACACACACACACACATGTAGTCTTGCATATGCACACGCAGCACATTGCAATACATCATCAAGAAGTAATATTCATGATTTTGAGCATCAATCATTCCTGTTATTCAGTTAATAATAAAATAAATAAATAAAATAGTTATTAATAAATAAATCAAATGTTTTGATTGATGTTTCACTGACTTTTTGGTAGCCTCAGTGCAGACATTTCAAAACAATTATATGAGTTAATTAGTTGAACAGAAAAGATTAACATGAAAACTCAAACCAAACACTGTGACCACTTTTTAAAGGAATTTATTACCAGTAAAATAATTAATAAATGTCCATTTTAATTATTAAGTCATTCAATCAGCTAACATTGGATGCCTTTTAATAGATCAATAGAGTCTAAATTGAATTATGGATTTAAACAAATTAATATTTTAGTTGATCATTTAATAGTCATTTCAATAGAAATCATATTTGTAATGTTCCACATCAAGCACTTTAAGGTGTAACAAGGCTTCAAGCAAAAAGGTTATAAAATAGACACTTTAGTTGCCGTACTGAAGAATCATAAAAATTTCTTAAATATTAAAATAAGGATTGCATCTTGCAGTCTGTTAAATCTCTCTAGTCTGGTAAAATTTAAATTCAGAGAAATATAACAACTGCAATATTGTTACAGTATTTTACATTCTATATTGTAACCATAATTCAGAATATCACATCCTATGGTATGGTACATTTCTGTTGTTCCCTCCCCCCCCTGAATAAGTTACTCACTCCCAAGGTGCCACTTAAGATTTAAATTAGATACTGGACAAGACAGCTAGAGAGAAATTTGAAGGGGCACATCTTGCAACACTACAGACCATCCAGAGCCTTGGCTTGTGTCGGGGTGCAGGAGAAACAGAGACTTTAAAGTGCAGTTTTGAGCTCTAAAATGATTTTTAATTTCAAGCCTGTTTTATCACTATTAATACTGTCATTTGGAGTCCTGATTTTCTCATCTGTTTGAAATGTCTCTCAAGTAGCAAAACAAATGAAAGCAAACCCATCATGCCTTGCTCATTTTCCCGTCACGTGGATGACAACAACAGGACTTTTGTTTTTTTGCCAATTACTGAGACTCCTTCCCGGTACTTAATAAGTGTGATTTCGCATTTTTAATGTGCATCAACAGCTATTTGAATGGTTAGAGATATTCATTAACCAGTAGAAAGGAAACACAATAGATTTAGTATTCACAAATAAACTCTTCTGACAAGATCAACAGGAGAGAGGGGAAAAAAACTATAAAATAGACGAATGATCAGTCTAAATCAGCAAAGCACAAACAATATCAAAAGATTGAAGGAAATGAAATTAAAGCAGGCTAAGATTTATGATAGCTCTTCTATATCTAAACTGCATTAAATACAAACTCACAAAGCGTTCCATTCTTATTTCGGGAACTTTAACGAACCATAGAACAGCACTGTCTAGGTGCTCAAACATGTGCTTTTTAATTACGTTGACTAAAGGGACACTGTCCCGTGGGAGCCTCCTCATCTCATCATTCGATTAACACTCCATTGTTAAAGTGATGTTTGGGGATATTGCTTTTCTCCAAAGACAAAAGTATTTCTCCACAGAGGAAGGGAATGCAATACTTCACATCTGTCTTTCTTCACAGAAATTACACCAAGGCCATTACAGAAAAATTGTATGTGAATTAAGCAAATATAAAATGCCACCTCCACACAAGCAAGAACACACAAATACTATACACAGATATGCAAATACACACACACACACACTCAGATGCACACACACATTTCGCACCCACATACACGCACCCGCACAAAAAAGCAGTTTCAGCCACCAAACGTTTTTTTTTTTCTTTCAGAGGCGAGAAGGATAGAGGCGAGCACGTACGCACGGCTCGGCGCATTTCTGCCGTTCTAATATGAAGAGCAGGGCACCATCTCCACTGCAGCCGTGTGCTGTGCACACCCAGTCACATCAATTTATCAGCGCACGGTGAGGTCTGGCCGAGAGCAGCGATTCGGTGATCTGGCTCCGGAGAGAGCTGCCGCCTCATCAGCACAAAGCCCATTCCAGGCCGACCACAAATCAGATTCTTTCCATCCTCTCGAAGGTGAGCACATTCCAAGGTCCAGTGTCTCCACAGCACTGAATGCGTGGTTGAGGCAAAGCTCTCTCTGGTGACGCACCTCAACTGTGGGTTTTCTAGCGCCTTCCTGAAATGCCCTCGTAGGTTTGTCCCCCCCCCCACACACACACTATTAACAGCATTGCTTATATCTTCTTGCCAGTAGCGATAAAAAAAAAAATAATTATGTTTCAATGTTTTGAAAATGTCAAATTATCTGCTAATTTGAAAGATGCTGTACATTTGAGCTGATCAGGGCAAAAGCTTTTTTTTTCTTTCTTACAAATCAGATACGGTCCTCGAAAAAAGAGTTATGATGAAAGTGGCTTTGTATTAGAATAAACATAGACCATAATGTCATTGTAAACGCACAATAAAAACATCATAAAGTAACAATACGTTCATAACAGCACGTAAGTATTCATGTCTGATTATCTTTATCAATGATTATCATTTTATAATTTTTTTTTATGTTGAAACAGAAAGTTTGGAAGTACAATGGGAATTTTAGGTTCAAGCCCTGGAGTTTGCAGCAGTAGGACACAATTGACTTGATCACCCTGGGTGAGGTGAGTTTAATTAATTTAGCCATATTACCTCTATGTAGCAGGCCCTCCCAGCAGTGTGGCTGATGCACAAGGGTGTTCCAGCTATTTCCTCTCCTGTCAGCGCTTGCTTTCTCCTGTATTGCTCGCGCAGTCTACAGTGTGGGAAATGCTCACGGGCCCGTTGAGCAAGTCCATCAGAGGAGTATAAAGGCTTTTTCCAAATCCGCAGCTCTTTGCGTGGGCAGGGCTGACACAGCAGGGACTCCAGTGGAGCTTAGTGATTCCGGTTATGGAAAAACAAAGTTTATCCCCATTTCTAAACTGTGCAAAGCAGGCGACTGATTAACTGGGCATTATGGCCCTGTCACACTATTGCGTATGAAAGAATTTTATTACGTATGAGCTGCGTATGAAAATTCATAAAATAATTTTCATACGCACAAAAAGCCCTTGAAAATAGCGTATGACCAGCATATGGCTAGCGTATGCCTAGCGTATGCCTAGCATATGCTTAGCGTATAAACCATACGTCCGAACACGCACAACATTTTTAAGCATGCTTAAAAAACATTTTGTGCCTCGCCGTATGCCAGCATATGCCGCCGTATGCCAGCATATGCCACCGTATGCGACCGTGCTTGAAACGTATACAACCTATGCCTAACGTACCCCTAGCGTATGTAAGCGTATATCAGCGTATGAGTGATATTTTTCATACGCTGGCATATGCTAGTACAATACGCAATAGTGTGACAGGGCCATTCGTACAGATATCAGAAGAGAAGACTCAATTCTGCCCTTACAGCAATTTTCTTTATTTTTCTTTATAAAAATTAGAAAGTACTTTGGCGAATCATGTGTTTTGACATTAGATTATAATTGTTTCTATTTTGTAAAGTTTTTTTTAGCTGTTGTGGTGCAAGCCAAGGTACCAAAATTCTGTTCAATTTCAGTTCAACAATGTTACAGGTGCAGAAATGTACCACACCTTGTGAGCTGCTGACTGCTGACAGGACTTTTAAATTGAATATTTTTCTTGCTTTGATTGTACAACCAAGGAGGCTAAAGCTACAGAAGAACAAACAAACAAGGGTCCCACTTAATCTCGGAAGGAGGCATTCGAGTTGATCTTAATTCATGTCCAAAAGGCATTATTATCAACCACACAACAGATTGCAATTATTGGAGTTTCATGAGTCTGAATTTCCAGGATAATTAACTTCAGTGCATTATATATTTGAGCCTTAGGCTGCATTCATAAAGGAGTTCTAGAAAGGTGAAACATAATTCTTCATTTTTATTTTCAAGTACAAAGCACAAAATATACAGTGCAGTTCATAAGTGCTTGGACGGTGACCATTTGTGTTGTTTTGGCTCTATACTCCAGCACATTTGGATTTGAAATGCAACAATATATGAGGCTAAAGTGCAGTAGACTGTCAGCTTTCATTTGAGGGTATTTACATCCATGTCAGGTAAACCACATAGAAATCTCAGCCCTTTTATACATAGTTTCCCATTTTGCGGGACCAAGAGTAATTGGAAAATTGGATGCTTTTTCTTGACAAGCTGTGTGTTGTTACTTCATTAGTTCATGCACACAAAAGCAACAAATGGCCAAGAGTTAATTCTAGGTGTGGAATTAGCATTTGGAGTCAGAATACATCAGAGACATAGCCAAATCATTGGGTGTGTCAAAGTTAATTGTTTGGTACATTTTTAAAAAGCAAGAACACACTGGTAACAGTGGTAAGCTCAGCAATAGCAAATAACCTGGTAGACCACAGAAGACCACTGTAGTGGATGACCTACGAATACTTTCAATTGTAAAGAAAAATCCCTTTTCAACTGTCTAACAGATCAAGAACATGCTCCAGGATGTAGGCATAGATGTGTCAAAGTCTAAAATAAAGAGAAGACTACACCAGCACAACCTCAGAGGGTTCACTGCAAGATGCAAACCACTGATAAGCCTCAAGAACAGAACAACAGAACAAACTGTTGAGATAAGATCAATATTAATATCAACCTGTACCAAATGTAAAAGTGTGGAGAAAGAAAGAAACTGCTCATGATCCAAAGCATCACCCCCCCCCCCCACCCCCCCCCCATCTCTGAAACATAGCGGAGGTAGTAATATAGTTTGATCATGTATGACTGCCACTGGAACTGGCTCAATTGTCTTTATTAATGATGTGACTGCTGCCGCCGGGATGAATCAAGTGTGCAGAAACATATTTCTCAGATCCAACCAATTGCCTCAAAACTCATTGCATGGTGCTTTACATTGCAGCAGAACAATGACCCCAAACATACTGCTAAAGCAAAGTTTTTCAGGGCCAAAAAGTGGAATGTTTTTGACTGGCCAAGTCAACAAACCTTTTATTTGCTAATGTTTAATAAAATCTCCAATTTGACATTGGCTTTTCCTTTTATATTTAGTTTTAAGGTTGCAAATTGAGTGCTGCATTGGTAGCAGTTGTCTTGTGCTGGTTCAGTAATTTAACACAAAATATACCAATGTGTATGGTGTATGGTGAACCTGGCTGAAATACTATACTACTGGCTACGTGATTGTCTGAGCCGGATATCCTGGAGACAACATCTGACCTGATGCTTTTTACTGGAAGGTCACGCTGATATTCCACTCCTGCTGCTACAGTAACACGGAGTCTAAAGACTCCCCCCTCTCTTACTGCACCATTCTGCATTCCCAGAGCACAACTTGTGCCATTTCAATAAGCGGCCTTTCATTGGTGGTGAAAGACAGCAGATGCATATCCTGTGGCGGCTGTCAGGGGCGATGAATAATCAGAATGTAAAAGTATTTTCTCTGGAAACTTTCAACGGCAAAACACACACGCACACACACACACACACACACACAGGCAGACTGGGCAGCATAGCTTTTTATGTTGAAATATAGCTTGAATTTCCCTTAATTGTCATGTAAATCATTGTCTACAGAGTACTATTAACTTCACTGCATTATTGGTCATAGGTTGCCACCTGTCTAGTATAGGTAAAAGCCAGAGCATTATGTTATATTAAGTCTAAATTTCTCCATGGTATTTTTAGACTTCAGTATTACTGCATGGTGTGCATGACGCTTAGTTCATTACTCAGACCGCAGCAGAATAATACATAAAGTCCTGTTCTCCTAGCGACACTGCTCTGGAAGTGTATTTATTTGTCGCCTGCTGTCAGGTGGGCACTTAATGTGAGACTACACGCACGCACGCACGCACGCAAATGTGCTTCTTGGGATACCAGAAAGAACAGATGGTATCCCCAAAAAAAAGAAAAAAAGAAAAACATTACTCTTGTGACATGAAAGCAGTAATCATTTTACTTTACTCTTTATATGGTTTCCTCCAATAAGCATGATAAGCAGAACAGATATGCTGTAACATTGGCAGGGGCCAATTAGAGATGGTGGGACTGGTCCGGGGCAGCGGGTTTTTTCAGTTCAACAGCTCTATAGTAAATTCCATTCCATTATTTCCGTATTGTTCCTTCCCCATTGATTTTCTATTTAAGCCACACTGAGACATCATTCCCAATTGGAAGCCTTGTGCTATTCCATCTCAGAGTGACTGGGATTAGCCACATTTATTTACAGTGCCTCCAGCTAATAGATCTCCTGGGGCTAGCTGTTTATAATGGACTAATTTACCTTAATTTAATCAAGCGTTCACAGCTTGGGCTCCTGTCCCTCAACACCCTCAAAAGAAAATTCAGCTGTTACCTGTGCATTAGAATCAGTCTTTCTGACATTCCAAAGCAATGTTCAAGGACTGCAGCTAACCACTTTTGACAAACATTCAGTACTTTTTCCTGTGAAATGGTATACAGAAATTTCACATTGCTTGCTGTGAGAAATTCTTAATTGCATGGTTTTTAATGGCATTAAATAATGTAGCACAGTTGAGAGTGTTGACATGTGTGTTTGGCATGTTGATTTGTGTTTAAAACAGCCAGAAATAGTTAACAAGACACCTAGCCCCCAGCTTTGCACCTCAAACTTCCATGAATGATCAAACGCAGAATCTTCAAGAGCTCTGCAGAGGGAGTCAGACAGAGTCTTGCTAGATAGCATGCCCTTACAAGTGACAGTAGCCTGTATGTATCAGTATTGCTAGCATATGTGGAACTGCTCTGACATTCTTGTCTACACACGTCTCATATTTTCCCTTTGTTGCCAAGCTCATTCTGGGGATAGTTACTGAAACGGGTCATTCAGCGACATACAAGTCTCATGATTCTAATAATACATCCAATTTATCTCACACTGAAAACTAAATAAACATTTTTATATCCTCAGAAAGTTCAGAAGAACACTAATTAATCTCTTTCCCAACACCTGTGATCAGTGTACTGCATTAACGCTTCTTCTCAAATATATATATACCGTACAGATGTCTACAATATGAATACTCAGAAAATAGAGTGCTAATATAATTGCAATTCCTTGACATAGCATGCATAAAATAACACATCGTAGGTTCTACAGGTTTTTTGTTGTTGATGTAAAGCAAGTTCGTGACTGTGACAACAAACTAATCTTAAGAAATCAAAAAAAAAAAAAATGTTCAAACTGTTCATCATCCTCTTTACACAGACACATCACAAATATATAATATTTAATATTAAATAAAGTTTAAGCATGAGGATTTTAGGCATTTGGGTGCTTACAGAAACCAAGGCATTGACAAGAAGCGTCTGGTTCAATGTTTTAATCATGAAGCGATCAAGAAGGAACCTTGCTGATTTTTGTCTGTACCATCTATACCAGAGAAGGTTTCTCTAAGACAACAGGTGAGGCAGTGCTTCACCAAAAAAAAGGGGTGGAAAAGAACATGCATATCACACAATCACACACACAACATAGGCTTTCTTTAATATTGAATCATCACCGACTTTCCCTTGTGAAGCAAAAAAAAAAAAGCTTAGATTCAAAAATTTGCCTGGTATCTTCTTATATAGTTCTGTGCTTGTATCGTGATAAACAGTGCCACCCTTTGACTTTTAAAAGGAACTTCAGTGAGGCACAGTGACTGACTGCTTCACTTGACCATTGGAAATCAATGGGGAACTTTATAAGACATGATTGGATAATTGTGGATTATGATGCTTTTTTGAGCCCACCCATGAAGCGCTGCCTCACTAATGTATTCAATAGAGTTCCAATCATGCGTGTTCTTGTGCGCGTTCTCGTCCTGATGATTGACATAATGTCTAACCATTCAGAACACGAGTTCAGCTGTCCAGCAATATATAATCATCTTCACCGCCAATTTTGAGATTTTCAGGAAGTTCATGTCTCTTTCCAAAAATACATCTGTCCCAGACCAGGTGACACATTTCTCACAGAGGATTTTTTTTACAGAGGTGCGCAAGGACACACTTATTCTCCGCAGAAGGGAAGGAGTGGGGAGTTCCTGTTATGGGAGAGGTGCTCCCTTGGTTGCCCTCATAACTGCTGTGTGCTGAAAAGCAAATAGTCCCTGGAGAAAATTATTATGGAGTATTACTGGATAGTAAATTGTTATGGCAGTGGTATTCAATATTAGATCCAGTGTAAGTATAAACTGAGCCCCCAAGCTGACGTTCACAAGCATTTGTATGGTAAATGGAATAGTGTCCAAATCACAGTCCATTACACGGTGGAGCCTGCCAATTTGGTGTTGCGGACAATTCTCCACAGTAAACATGTGTGTGTGTGTGCGTGTGTACTCGCAATCGGCCAGGCACACAAATTTTTCCCAGGGGGAAGAGAGTTTTCGGGCCGGATCTTCCCACCAGAAGACAGAAATTCTGAGGCTTGCTTTATAGCATCCACAATTAAGGCTTTGACCTTCGCAGTAACATAACCCAGTGTGACGGGCAGCTGGGCCCAGTCCCAATACTCTTGTGTGTAAGTATGCAATTATGCCTACCGGGCTTGGACCCGGGGCTTCATCCTCCTGCTTCCTTTTTTATCCCATCTTTTTCATTTTATCTGAGACTGAAATTTTATTCAAGGTTTCCTGTGATCTTTGTATTGGGAATATGTCACTGCGGTTTTTCAACTTGGGAAATCAAAACTTTGGATAAAACGTCGATGCCGTTTAAAAAACATTTTCCAATAGACAATTGAAAATACAAGCCCCAATTCCAGTATGTAAAATGCACATAAAAGCATAAAATCTTTTTCCTATTTAACTCCATGTAAAAATAAGTCAGGAGATCCATCTATACCTACTGCATATCTGGCAGCAGAGTGATGGTTTGAGGCTCGTTTGATACCGCAGACCCTTGAAGACTTACAGCCATTTAGCAAACCATGGGTTTCATACTATTCCCGTAATTTACAGCTTAATCTAGTTCCACCCCCCAATTCCCATAGAGATCCATTCGAATGCAGAGAGGTTATAGTATCGCTTGTAAGAGTACCTGCAAATAAGATATCAAGAGTCTGGATATCCTTTTATACCCAGTCTTTTTTCTGCCCCTGTCCCTTTTTTTGGAACGTGTTGCAGGCATCAAATTTGGAATTAGCATATATTTACAAAAATCTATAAAGTTGATATGGTAAAATTTTGTATATATTTTCTTTGTACTGTTTTCAATTAAATATATGAAAGATAATGTACAAATCACTGCTTTCTGCTTTTATGTGCATTTTACATTGAAATTGGGGTTTGTACAATAGTGTTGGTTAACAGTATTTGTATCTGATTATTGTCAAAAAAGAAAGTTTAAAATTCAGTGAAAGTATGTGAATGCATTGATCTGAAGTATGCATACATCAGGGCAGTAGTTCAAAAAGCTTAGACGTACAATTCACACATACCACACAAAACTGTTGGATAGGTATATAATCACAACCCAATATGTGTATCATCTGTTGATCTGTTTTCAGGTGATCATCTAAGTCATATCCAAGTCTAAAATGACACTTGTAGACTACAAGTACTACGTAGTTAATCCTTCATATTGGAATCCAAGAATTTAGCGACAAAAATGTATCCATACAAAAGTACAAAACATAATATCCAATTACAGAATTAAATTGAATGAAATCCTGAAATTCCTTTATTTCCTTCAAATATAGAACTATTAAATCATTCATCACACCCTGGTGGTAAATATTCAGTCATAGAGCAGGAATAGAAGCAAACCAGAATGGAAAAAAAGTTGAAAAGAATAGAATAAAAAAGATTAATCACTGAGCACCTAAACATGGTTGTGTGATTTGGCCCTCAACTTACTCAAATTCACACATAGCATGAATGCAAAGAGAGACCACTGTCCACACTTAGGCCAGGAAATGGAAACTGTTATTTCTACCACTTAGTGATGCCAAAAACCATGTTGTGTGTGACCAAGTAGCAAAACTGACTATTAGTAGTCGCTAAACTGCAGCCAAAAACAGTCTGTGAATAGCACCAAGCTTATACTATAAATTTGAGGTCATGATATTGTTTAAGCATTATGTATGCAACACATTTATGAATGTAGCTGACGTATTTGATTGTTTTATAAAGATCCACATTTCCCATCGTTAACAGTATGCATAATTGTCGATGACAGGAGAAACAAGCCTGGAGAGATTAGAACACTTTTACGCTCACATGAACAGTCCTGCAAGATATAGCACAGTGCTTCAGACTCACAAAGTTTCCTGTCTTCTGCAATGTCTACATATGGATAAAAACACAGGAGAGTCAAGGACTGCTTGTTTAAGACCATTGTAAAGCAAAGAGGTCTTCAAGTCACATTACAGCAATGTACAGTCACTGCCGTATGTTGGACACGGTATTGTGTCATCGCAAATACCCTTTTCCAGGATCTCTTAAAAATTATTATTAACCACTGAATGCTGAAAAAGAAAAAGAAAATGTGAACGAAAGGAACAAAAATAACCCACAGCGTATTGGCAAGCGAGGGCCTACAGTGGAATCTGTGTTATCCTCACATAGAAAGCAAATGGAGGAGCAGCTGACTGTGGTTTGCACATGTGAACAGCCTTTCTGCTTATTTTAGAGGATAGATTTTTAACTGCTGTGTTCTTAAAAGGAACAAAAAAAAAGAAATCACAAAAACCTAGAGCAATGCATCACACCACTTGGCATCAGTCTCGGCAGCGTAATAATCTTTTCATATAGCGATAAAAGCCAAAGCAAAAACAACATAATCTACATTCCCTTGACTGAAGGTAGTATGCACTCCAGGAGGATTTGCAATTTCACAGTCAATGCACACTTTCAAGAGAAAAGTGAGAAGCACTATAACGTTAGCTTTGTAAAAAGCCCAGTACTCTACCTTCCCAATCCTTAAAACTAAAATATATCAGTTCAGAGCGCTCGACAGTGGCCACATCTCAGCAGAGCTCATTATGTAAAAAATAAATAAAAAATATATATAATCCAACAAACAAATACACCCACAAACAAGGTTTCAGCGGGTACTATAACGGGTAGAATACACAGAAACGTCAGAATCGAAGGCACAGCCACCTCAGCCTTGCTCTCACAGTGAAAGAAGCATACTTTGGCGTAGTTTTCATTAAAATTGAAGCTGCCTAACTGGGATTTAGCAAAACAGCAAAGTAAATGTAAAAATAGCTTCAGAAGCTAACCAGAGCTATAGCCGTAATGCTGCATAGGGCCATGGCTTAAGATCACGTCAGAACTGCATCTGCCTCTCCTCTCAGTTTCTACTGTAGGTATTGTAACTTCCATCATGGCGACCATTAAACTGACTTTTCTTTGTAATTTAATTTAATTAAACTGGATTTCATAAACAGCCTGCTATATTACTTTAGAATTGCAGTTAAAGCAGAAGCAAGGCCGCGACCTTCTATTTTTAGTACTTTATTATTTCGGTACTTCGGTATTTTTAAATTATATTTTATATCAATCTCATAAAATACAGTCGAGAGTAAAAGGAAAGGCATATACAGTGCAAATCAACAGCACCTTGCACAGTACAAAGACATACAACATAGCTGATAAAAACACTTAAAGTAAAGCCATGACATACCGCACCTTGCACTACATCCCAGACATTGACGGAGATGTACATGTCATGTCATTGTCTGACTGTAATATAAAGGTGCTATTGTTTATACAGTATATCATTATATGCTAAAAGACAAGACATTTCTTCTTGATTTGGCTCTGCACTACACAATATTCGATTTGTAGCTAAACAATTCACATGTGGTTAAAGTGTACATTACCAGCTTTTATTAAAGGGTATTTTTACATTCTAGATTCCGCTTCAAATTGCGCTGCCTGGTACAGTATGGAACACATGGTCGGCTAAATGGCTGTAAGTCAGCAAGGGTCTCAAACCATCACTCTGCTGCCAGATATGCAGTAGATGTGGATGGATCACTTTTTTCTCCTGACTCATTTTCCTATTTAACTATATGGGGAATATAAGAGTTCAGTAAAAGCCGAGAATATGCACACCACATGTGGATTTGATTAAAAATCTAAAATTGTGTAGCAGCCAAATCAAGAAATATGTCTTTTGTCCCAAACATTACGGAGGGCATTGCATACTGTATATCATATTCAGGGTTTATGCCAATGTCACACTCAAGGTTCCTTTGGGGAGAGGGGGGGGGGGGGTACATTATTATAATTGAATGTATTCTAATATAACTTCTTATGAGAATTGAAAGAAGAGTGAAATATGAGAAGAAATTACGAGAGAGTGAATGACGCTGAGACTGCCATTTAAAGGTCATGCTATTGTGGTCATGTTATGATTGAGAAAAACAACAGGCTACCAAGCATTACCTGCCTGTGAAATGCCTAATTAGTCACGTACAATTTGTCCTAGATAAGGATTGACTACTGCCTTTTTCCGCCCCAAGTTCCTGCTTGTCAGTTCTGCTTGGACATTGACCAGTCTGAGATAATGAGCTGTGCAGCAGAGCATCGGGTTTATTTGTTTGACCTGATGAAATAAACACCCCCAGAAAACCCACATCAAAATCAATCCTCAAAAAATTTAGCTTTCTTCTCTGTGTATATCCCACTCATTGCCATAATAATAACTGGTATCACAGCCAACCCTCAAAGGTGAATGCATTCTTTAAGTCCGTCTGTGCACGGTTCATCATTTTTTGCACCTCTATATATGTTGATGTATTTTTCTCTTGCGCTTTGACACTGTATGGAGAGACATTCCAAGAGTCGCAATGCCATAAATGACAAAAACAATAAGAGCATATAGTTAGAAAGTTTGCAATTGCCTTTTCTCTCCCACTCCTGGAACAATTTGTCCTTTTACTCAAGGACAAATCAGAAGAACCGAACATATACCCTCAAGTATATAAATAGGTGCTTTCCCCAAAGGGAATACGTTTTTTTTTTTTCAAAGAAAGAGGCCTACTGTCATTCTGAGTGCTCTCTCTGTTCTCTCTATTTACAATAACTTACATACAATAATTACACAACTTAAAATTGTGTAGCCCAGCAGTTACACAAGATGAGTCAATTTGCTGTTTTATGAGACATTTACTCTTGTGGACCGTATAAAGGCCTTGTGCATCTTATACAGCGTATACTGACTAGGGGCCTTGCGACCTGCTGATGTGATCTATATCCATGGTTCTCAACCTAGGGGGGGTCGCGAGATCATTTGCGGGGGTCGCAGGACGAGTTCCAAAATGTACAAAAAAAAAAAAAAAAATTACAAAAAAAATCAATTTAAAATGTAAAGCCTAAATATATTTCATTATGTTCCCAACTAAAAATCGTTGGGGGAAAGCATGTGAATGGTTAAAATAGCCGACAATAAAATCAGCCTATGCAGAGCCGTAGATAGATAAGTTTTTGCAATGCTGTTTTTTAATTTATTATTGTTATTAAGTCTATAATTTGTTGGCGAAGCGGGCAACTTGGGAGGGAGAGGGTAGGGTCAAAATTATTCAGTCGCAGGACTAGGACAGCAGAATTGCTTTTGCGGGACAATGCGGGACACGTGGGAGAGGGGAAAACAATTGATTTATTTTTTTAATTTATCATTTAAAATGCCTTTATTTCATATTCGACGGTATATATAGCACATTTTGTTATTAAACTGCTGTAAATCGTCAGTAGGCTATGGAATGTTTATCTTGTTATTTTAACAACAGGCTTAAAAACGGATCTTATGCAGGAAGAGAAAATTATGCAAACAGACGGTATTACCGGTAACGATACTTTCTGGATACATTGTTGCATGTTGAACCGTTGCTTTCAAAACAAGCTTGAAAAATTACTGTTCGAACTTGTATTTCTTGTTGGAACGGGCAGCATCTAGCAGCAGTGACGTGCGGTGAGGTCAATGGTTGGGGAGGCACTGGATATCAGAGTAGGGCGACCAGATTTTCAAAACCTCAAACCTGAACACTTTGTAGGCTATATGAACGCGCCGCACGTGCACGCGCACCGAAAATGCAGATCTACAGTGCTATTATACAATGTTTTAATACAGATAACATAAACATTCTGATTTTCACACCAAATAGCCCGCTCCAATTATTTAAAAAAGACGTTATATCTGACGGCGAGGACCGGAGGGGCATTCCTACCGACCCCTGGCCTCGGCTATGTAAGCGCTGAATAATGGGAAAATTTGAACGTGATTGTTAAAAAACGGGAAAAATATAGCTGATTTTAGATGCAATTCACTTTCGTTTTAGTTAGTTTTGTGTCGTTCATTGTAGATTTTATTTAGTTTTAGTTTTTATTTTCATTTCAGTTAGGCTATTTCCACTGCTATTATTTTGTTATAATCCTGACACACGCACAAGTTAAAGTGAAAATATTGCTTAGCTTACCTTTACTTGTAAATTAAGTCCATTCGCCTTTCCTTCTGGACGAAAATCTCCGTGACTTTGTTGTAAAAGTCCTCCTTTTCTTCTTTGAGTTTTAAAAGTCTCTCTGTCTCAATTGAGATTATTGCCAGGGAAGAAAGTCGTCCTTGGTCAGTCCTATTCCGACTGTATGTTTTGAGTCTTTTCAATGCAGAAAACGACCTTTACACAGACTTTTAGCCACGTAACGCAAAATGACAGCGATCTGGGCTTTATTTGTGACATCAGTTGTCTCATCCACTTCCACAGCGACAAATGGGGGACAAATAATCTCCTTTTTAATATCATGTCTGATCACATCACCGACTGCTTCGATCAAATCATTCTGTATTCTGTTTGATAAGCCAGAAAACACAGTGGATGTCTCCAAGTGTCTAGCTAACCTTTCATCTTTCTCTGCAAAAGCATGTAATAATTCCACAGTTTCCACGATTGGAAGAGCTTGCACTCTCATCGTTACCACGAAATGCTAGCTCTTGTTTAGCTAAAAAGCAGGTTGCATTTATCAGGTCTTTCAAAATCTCACGATTTTCCTTTACCTTCGCATTGTGGATGCTGATATTAAGTCTCCCTTATTCATTCAGAGCCATATCAATCCGCGAGGTTCCAAAAGTTTTTAAAGAAATCTGACTTTGAATGTGAGTAGCTGATCTTTCATGTTTGCTGAGGCTTCTTGGCAAGTTTTTCAAATCACAAAATCCAGTTTGGGTCCAGACATTGTCACACGTAGAGAATAAAAGGCAGGGAAAGCAGTAAAGGCGTTTTTTTGTAGCACAGCCACAAAGCCAATCTTTTCGAGTATACCAGTCCGTTTGAAAAGAACGAGTTATATTCCGTCCCGTCGTTTGAAGCAAACCTCGTAGCTCCGGCGTCGGTCTCCCAGTAATTATGACTTCTTGCTTTGATTGAAAGTCCAGTTTTGAAAAATTTCTCAGTTTAGAAATCAAATCCTCCATTTTCAGAGCGAAAAATCAGTGCATTTGTTTGGTTGTTGTTCTTTTAACTTTTGCAAGAGTAAACCGATCACTATCAGGCAAGCCTTTTCCTTGTGGATTTATGTCAGATCAATAAGACTTAAATATTACACACATACGTGAAATACATTGCCGAACACTATGGAAATTAAGACGTATAATAAAAGTGTCTTCAAACATGATATTGGAAACATACAGAGAAATGGCAACAAGCACGCGCCAATTGCACGCGCTCAATCCAGTTTGTGAGGGATTGCGCAATCTGGGGAGAGGCTCGGCTTGTCACTGCCTCACCTCTCGTCTCTCTGTTGTATTTGAACAGGAAATACAGAATTTCAGCGATTTTGAATATAAAAACGATCAAAACTTATAGGAACCACACCGAAATTGCATTGAAAGCACAGACGAGTGGACAAATATTAATACTTATTTTATTTTATTATTTCTTTTTTTACTTCTCATGATGACAGGTGAGGCTCTGCCTCACCTGCCTCCCCTGACCGCACGTCCCTGTCTAGCAGGGCCTCGAACTTCGAAACGACCTGGTTAAATATCCCGTCGGAGTCTTCCTTGTGGTCACCGTAAAAGTCTTTGACTTTGTGTTGCCGTCTTTTGGTTTCGAGAAAAAGCTCGTCATAGTGTTAGCATTCCTTTGCTGTGCATTTTCTTGTGAGCCTCACCATCACCATGCCTCTTAACGTCCCCCTCTCCGCCATGGGTGATGGTGAAGCTCCGGCGGCAAATCCTGCACTCGCCCGGGATCGTCTGAAACAGATCTCAGCCATGTGTAGCTCCTCTCCCAGTCTCGGTTGTATGAGCAGTCTTTTTTTCTTAAGAGTTTCCGCCATTTTCTCGTTTTGTCTTGCAAGCTAAACTTTACTTTCGTCGGCTGTCTTCTCCACATAAAAACGACGCACCACGCCACGGCTGCGCATTGATTTTTGACACCGATGCGCGTTAGCTTTATTTTTTTAAACCAATGACGTTTCCCCAATAACGGCATTTTTAAAATAATATTAAATAATAATAACTTTTTTTTAACATGATCTTTGAAATGCGGGACATTGTTCTGTTCATGCGGGATGCGGGACAAACGTTCCATTTTTCGTGGTCACCCTAGGAGAGGGGGGTCGCCAGTCTCCACCCACATCTTTTAGGGGTCGCGAGCTGAAAAAGGTTGAGAACCACTGATCTATATAACGAAACTACTTCAGATATGACAGACAGTTGTAATGCCCAATAAGTAAATGGCTCCACTGCAGAAAGGACTGTAGCATTGCAGATGCAGTTTGCAGTACCCAGATGTAGGAGGCGGCCTGACACACCACGAAGAGACATTAAATCAAAACGGTGCATTGCTTATCAAATCACCGGATATATGCAGCTTACATTAGCGCTCTCTACAGTCCAACTTAGTGATAATACACCTAGGGAGCTGGCTTTTCTATAACCAGACTGATTTGATAGATGTACTGTACAACTGTGTATAACACACATACACACATACACACACACACAAACACACACACACACACACACTTAAAAAATACAGTAAGTGTTTATGCTTTGGAAATGGGTAAGCATTATCTCTATAATAATGCATAAGCTTGTGCAATCACACTACTGCCTAATTTATCAAACCTGCAAAACTCAATAACCTTATTCGTATTTGTATTTTGTCTGAAATAAATGTACTATTACTACCTTTTCAGCATTGACAATAATTTAATTACAATAAAGATTACTTCAACATCATTTTGCATTATAACCATGATGGTTCCATAAGTATCTTTGAATCTCATGGGTCCCCTGTAGTCTGAAACCCTGCCTGGGGCTCCATGCCATAAACATCAATGTAGGAGTGTTTAAACAGTGTGTGTTTGTGTGTGCAAATTATATTCCAGCTCCAGCCTACAGGGGCAGTGCTGAGTACAGAGGTTACATACATTAACACACATTAAGATCCCCACTTGGTCTTAAAAAATATATTTTTAAATAAATAAATAAAAAAACTTCACTTGGGGTCTAGATATCATTTAAATATGATTTAAAACTTTTCCCAAGCAGGGTCATGAAAAATGTATAAAACATGTCCAAGAATTGCCACTTTTTCATTATTCAACAAGGATTTAGAAAATACATGATAAATTCATGCTAAATTTTTGGTGATTACTTTCCATTAAATAATATCAGCTTATTATCATGGCTATGTAGGGAACATATACATTAAAAAATATATTAAATATATATTTTTACAATTAATATATATTTTTTTAAATATATACCTTCATATTTTGGATTTCTTTCTATCCCATAAGGAAAAATGACAAAATTATTTGAATGATTGCATGGTTTAAGTGTTAGTTTAGCAGAAAACCAACCAAATGCCTGCCAGTTTCTGGGCATCACACGCTGGAGGGCTAGGAGACAGCTGTTCCAAAATAAAAACCAACATGGCTTAATATATGTAATCTATTTTCTTTCTTAAAAATAAGTATTATAACATGCTTAATGTATTTGCAAGAGAAGAGCCTGTTCTATTTATTATCATTGACATAGACTCTGGATAGAGTTCAACTGCTTCTCGTTGCATCAACATCTTCCAATAAAAGTTCACAAATTACTGAATACTGCCATTCCATATGTCAGATAACTGGAGACTGAATTTTCATGATTTAGTCACTATATCCCAGCAGTCTGTTGAATATTAAACTGGAGAAAGGACAATTCTCCGGTAAAATAAGCTATTAAGAAACATTGAGATAATTTTTTTCTTCCGGTGGGAAAGTCCCACATCTTCCTTTTTTTTGTTTTGTAGGTGAAGCTACTTAATATAGACGGAATAGGACTGTTGCATTGGGATCTGTCAGCAGTAAAGTACCCAAAGTGCTTCAATCTTATGATTCAATTGATATTCTGGTACAGTGCGCGTAACTGTGCACATCGCTATGTACAAATTCCATAGAGAAGAAGAAAAGACTGCTCCCATGGAACAATTTGCTGTATAAATGCTTTTTTTGAAAATCCTTATTGGATTCTTCAGGATGTGTAAATAAATGTATGTGTAATCATCTATTTTGGGGCTCTACAGTCCTCTAATAATAATAAGCGGTGTGGTGACGTATATGTATTGCATTGCAGTTAATTAGTCATTGTACCGCTATAGGCTCATTGTTGCAGACACCGCCCCTTTTATGGGAACGCGCACAGAGCCTGATTAACAAAGCCCATGTTCACTTAGCTAGTTGTTAGCTGTCTCCTGAGAAAAAAAGACTGATATGGATGGACATAAAGGACGGATACGAAGAACATGACACAATCATAATAACAAAAAACAGCACTGTTGCCTCAAACGAAGCCAGGGAAGAGCTTTAGAATAAAGTTAAATTGCTCATCATGTAAATTTGTTCGTTAATACCTTATTTACCTTCCCACTTATTTGGCAGTTCCTCACAGGCTTTCTTACCACCTCTCTTATGAGAATGGGCACAGAGCGTAATTAACAAAACATTGTGTTTTTTTGTGTGAAGCAAGCTAGCACCCTCGGGGCTTGGCGATCTTAGTGCTTGGTCTAAACACATGGCGCAAAGTGCATTTAGGACGCATCCAAGTTCAATGTGCAAATGGGCTGAACTTAGTCTCTTCATTAATTATAGATGTGTCTTGGGCGTAACATGCAATAAACCAATCAAAATGTCATATCCCATTCTTTTTAAAAGCTTGCTTTTCCACCATGAAGGATTGCTTATATAATGGCGAAACAGACATGCTCGTGCATGTGTAGTGTGAGCAAAGAATAGGCTATATGGATGAATAGTATGATCAATATTGTTCGGACTAACCATTTTGATATACATAATAATAATCTTGAACGTTATGGCATGGGTTCCCGGTAATTCCCGACAGTCCTGTTATTTTATGCCATGTAAACAACTGCGACATGACTTTAAACCAGTTTCACGAAAGCTGGGATGTGCGAGCTGCAATCTGCGAGATGCGATCAATTTCTCCTGCACTTTTTGGAGTGTTTCACGTAAAAATCGTTAAAAAAAAAATGTAATCAGCATCATCTGCTGAATGCTGAACATTAAGGATACATAGCAAGATTGTATCGCCCTTCATTCTGTGTGGGCTGGCCACGGGTGTAGCCAAGGTTGCAAGTGGTATCTTGGGGAGGACAGTGGGGTGGGGTTGAAAAATTCACCTTGCGGTCAGATTAAATTGGAATTATGCGTTGTAGGCTAATATTAAAATGTAATTTGAAATATAAATTTTATTTAAACTATTAGGTCTCCACAGTAGGCCTAATATATAGCCTACACTTTATAGTAACGTTATTCGTATTGCTATTTGTTATATTCAAATTAAACCTACCCGTTGTCACCTATAAGCCATCTATCAGTAATACAAATTGCTCACACAGTTGCACCAAATGTAGCTGTCGTATGCGCTCCCATTTAGTCCCAGGGCATCACATACAACTTGTAAGAAGTGTTTAACGAGCGTTACCCTGTGTTCACACAGCGAGCAACTGGTCGCTGAGTCGGTCAATTCTACGAGGCTGGGGGCGGGGCAAGAGCTTCCCGTTGTGTCATCCAAGTCAGTTCATGCAGCTACAATTATTTGATAAAGAGAAACAACGGCAATAGCCTACGTATAACAAAGACATATTTGCGCTGCATCTTATTCTTTATAGTTATGTCATGACACTGATAATGATGTGTTCTCGCTAGCCTATCTATCTTCGTCGCGAGCTACCGATCTTTATTTATCTACGCTAGATACATAGATAGATGTATGTATAAAACTCAACATGTATTTTTTGGCTCAATGTGATATTGGTTAAGTTGCGGGCAACATTTATCGGCCGATTTTGGTCGCTCAGTTTTCTAGTCGCTCAGGTCGCTGACCGTCGCTCAGCTTCATTGAGAATGAATGGACTTCCGGCGACTGGGCGACCGAAGTTGCTGGATGTGTGAACGCAGGGTTAGGCTACTTTTCTACACACAGAAGTGTGTTCGTTCTTAGTCGATGCCCTGGTAGGAATTTGCGACCCATCAAGTTTTGGGAGACCAAACGGCTCCTTTCACTTGACGTCAGTGTTGCGGGCTGAATTAAATCAGTAGGTTATTTACAAAGCGTAGTGCTGTCGTCACTTTACGGACAAATTGGACGTTTCGTTGCTTATTTTATAACATTGTCCGATGTCCGACAACCCAGAGAAAGCTGCCGGGTGCCAGGAAGCACAGAGCTGTCACTATTTGAAGTGAGACAGGTAGCTCTGTAACATGTTAGTGTATAGCCTAAGAAGGTTGCATAAGCATAGCCTAATATTCCATCCCTTACAAGAAATAAGTTTATAAAAGAAGGCCTATGTCTTTACACTTTTTCTAAACTAAATCCCAGACAGTGTAGGCTACATAAAGTGCACTTTCCTTTTAATTTGCAGAAGCAGTTTCAAGTAGCCTACAAGTTTAGAAGTAGTTTAGAAGTAGTTCATAAATGGTAGTAGCCTATATTTCACGTTTAGTTCCAGAAAATACATAAATACTTTAAATACATAGGCCTATTTAGTTTTATAAAGTTTACGTAAAATATAGTCTACTTTAAAATAAACTTTATGTACTTAAATATACATTTAAAAATGAACTTTTATGTAGGCTACTGCGTTTTTGTAAGTGATATCTTTCTAACAATCAATCTCCGTCGTTATCTAAATGGTGGAAGCGATCACGAAGAAGATTCTGCCTCCGTCTCCACACAATCAAAAGAAACGCTATACTTGCGAAGAAAAAATTATGTTTTACGGGCAGCTTGTAGTCGTCGCATTTTTATTCGCAATTTGCGAGGAATGCACATGCGATGCATTTTCATGAAACACGTTTTGACAAGAAAGAGAAAGCAATACGCCAAAAATAATCCTGGCCACTCCTCATTTTAAAACCAACCCGCCCTGTTCACTTGCTATGGGCGCAAAATCACTTGGTATGTAAATGACGTGAGCGCTAGGGGCAAAGATAGCAAAGACACTTGCGTTTGGGTTAGCACCGCTTAGCGCCGGGCGTAAGATAGGCCCCCAGGTATGTCAAGCTTCCTTTGTAGCAGGACAAAGGACCCCTGTGGGCTACTGTGGCTATAGTTTTTTGTAGTTTATTTTCAATCAGCAGTGGATTTAGGCCTTGGAAACAAGTTGTGTTGACACTAAACAATCAATGACTTAAATGAATCACTTGAGTGCTGAAAAACACCCAAACCAAGAGAAACTGCAGCCTTTCAGGACTTGAGTTTTAGATCGCTGATTTGGATGTAGTTTATTTACTCTCTTTGTGGATGGGCCTGTTTGTTATTCCTCCATGTCCTTCCTGAACTCTATCTGATCATCGAAGAAAGAAGCTGCACTGTGACAGTTCAACTGATGGTTGGTTGTACCACGCATACAGTACTAATAAACTGTAGCCATCTCAAATTGTATTGCTTGTTGATTATTTTACACAGAACTCATTCACCATCCATTTTTTAAATCATTTCAGCACTCTGTTATATTTTCTTAAATGTAAAGTGGTTTTCTAAGTTGAATTTAATTTCAAAGTTTCCAGCACTCTAAACTTGTGTCGGGAGGGGCATGCAGAGGGAAACCCGCTGAAGGGTGAAAATCTACATAGATTGATACACATACATACATCACACACACACACACACACACACAGACGGACAGATAGATAGTACACAGTACTTGTCCATAAAATACATATTACTTAAACAAATTGCACAGCACACATACCTCATGTTCTGACTTAGTCATGGACAGGACTACGATAAACACAACAGAAACATGAATATAAAGCTTATTTCGAATCATTAAAAAGTCCTACAGCATGACTGAATCTGTCCATGAACCGCTTTCATACACTGAAACACCTATTTGGTAAAATTATATTCTGATGCATTGGGAGGTGGTGCCACCTGGCCTGCATAACGGCCCTGATGAGACCGGTCTCACTGGAAAAACACTCCTTAAATCCTTCAGTTTCAAAGCTGATACAAACCAACAGCTCCAGCAACCTGGCCCTGTGAAAAGCGGACATGATGGCATAACTACAGATCCAGATCAAACATGTCAGTCCACAAAGTCTGTCCATAAAGTAGCCTGCCTCGGAATAACTGAGGTAAACAAATAGATTCTGCTTAAAAAAAACTCTTTATGATTAAAGTAGCTTTTATGCTGTGGTTATATTTGTAATGTGTCAGAGAACGTACAGCAGCGTTAGAACAGAAGCGGTGCTGAGCGTAGCTTCGCGGGATGAGTTTTGTAATACCTGGCCTTCCGTGGACGCCTGCTGGTGGGGAAAGCAGACGTTGGGCCTGTTGCGCTAATCACATCTGACACACGGAATCACAAACACAACAGCAGCAGGTGCTGCTCGTGCTGTTTACAATATGCAGGGTCAATTACCTGCAGGTCTGGTCTCTTTCCTCTATAGTCATCATTCCTCCACCTCCCCCTCCCCTCTCAACCCCGCCCTCACAAGCTGGGAGGGGGTGGGGGGTCTGGCTTTGCACTGCTACATGGTGTACAGTGCTGTAGCAGCACTGCCTTTTCGGTCTGAAAGACACAGAAACACCGATCACCTTTCAGCAACTTGCTGTTGTTTCATTAAAGGGAGATAGATCTGTGATTGAGGGGTTCAAACCATCAGGATTCTAAAGTGTTTTCTACAGAAAGGCGAAATTTGTATATAACGTGTGCGTGTTTCTGTCATTTTGAATTCTTACTATTAGATGAAAAGTCCAGATCCACAACATAAAATAAAAAAAACCTCTTAGGGCTCCATCTTGGCGATCTTAGCGCTTTGTCTAAACGCATGGCGTAAAGTGCATTTAGGCCATGTCCAAGTCCACTTGTGTTAGTTCGTGTTAGACGGCGTGTTTTTTTAACGCTAAGCACGGCGCAACGTGCGAATGGGCTGAACCTAGTCTCTTCATTACTTATAGGTGTGTCTTGGGCGTGACATGCAATAAACCAATCAAAATGTCATATGCCATTCCCTTTAAAAGCATGCTTTTCCATCTTGGTGGATTGCTAAAATGATGGTGAAACAGACATGCTCATGTGTGTTTAGTGCGATCAAGGAATAGGCTACATGGATCAATAGTATGATCAATATTATTCGGACTAACCATTATGAGTTCCCGGTAATTCCTGACAGTGGTGTTACTTTACAAAATATATGCGGTTAAATTTTGTTAAAAGGACCTGCAACAGCTGAGAATAAGCTACCAATGGCTTCGGTTTCACCTTAGAAAATGCCAAATTAGCCTGCTTGTTTAACAAATTTGGTTTGTTTATGCAATGGAACATTGTCAAATATCAATTCCATGAGGCTGTTCTCATGGAGTTCTCGAAGTTCAAGCTTCATCCGAAGGTCATTACCTGAATTCTTATATTGATTAATAACATAAATATGGTTATTTTGCCTTAATGATGACACTAAATACAATAAAGCTGTCAGGTTGGCAACGCAGAGGTCCACACATATTTTCCCTTGTTTCCCTGCTGATGGAAATGTGACCAACGCGTTTTACTAGCAGCTTAATGCTTTAAAAACAAGTCCACTTTCCCAAAAGTGCCATTTAAAACAGGTGGAACAGACCTGCTCCTGCATGAAGTTAAAGCGCACATGCAGAGAATGGCATCAAAATTTATTGTGAATTAATTGTTCTCTATAAAATCGTTTTGTTTAGTTATGGTATAACAGGTGAAATAAACAGGGTTTTAATAAGCTGAGAGTATGGAAGCCTGATCACTGTAATTAAAAAAGTATGAAGGCTAAGAATAAGGCTAAAATTCAGTTACCATGATGAAATTTATCTCCGTTTTTTAAACGTAGACTATCGAAAAAACCTTATGCACAGCGAATCCCAGGGATGGCAGCCTAGGCTATTTGAAAAACAATACATGCAATATTCACTGGATAACTTTTCAATTAACTTTTAGTCAAAACCATTCTATTTACTTACAGGCTGTAGGCCTAGATGAACAGAGCTGTATTGTAATGACATCTGAAGCGCTTTTCAGAACTCAAATGTCTGTCTATTGTAGTGTGCGAGCTTTCCATTGAATTAGTTGTAAATGACAATTCACGTATTAGGCTTGATATAGGTGTTATCAGCAAAGTGTTTAATGGATAGCTATTGTCCTGTAACAGAAGCTTGTCCCCCCCCCAGAAGATTATAGATTTAATATATATATATAGGCTAAAGCTTCATAGCTTGAGGGATAATTGCAAATAGTCTATACACGTAACCTTACGTACACGTACCTCACATCGCCTGATGGATGATGTGGTGGGCTGAAATTTTTTTAATGCAGCATTCCCCTTCGCTGAGGGACAGGTATGTGGTCTTTGACCTATGGACCTTTTTATTATTATACATTTTTTGATATAGCCTACACAATAATAATATTTCACATTGCAATCTTGATATTTTTAGTCATGCTTGTGCACGCCCCTGTGTGTAACAGACAGGAGGGTGAACGGGCGTTGTGTAAATAACATGTAAACAACTGCGACATGACTTTAGACCAGGTTTGTGGTGGTTCAAGATAGCAATACGTCAAAAATAATCCTGGCCACTCCTCATCTTAAAACCAACACGCCCAGTTCACTTGGTATTTAACCGACGTGAGCGCTAGGGGCTATAATGAACCATGCGCTGGTTGTAAGATAGCAAAGACACTCGCGTTTGGGTTAGCGCCGCTTAGTGCCGGGTGTAAGATAGCAAAGACACTCGCGTTTGGGTTAGCGCCGCTTAGCACCGGGTGTAAGATAGCAAAGACACTCGCGTTTGGGTTAGCGCCGCTTAGCGCCGGGTGTAAGATAGCAAAGACACTCGCGTTTGGGTTAGCGCCGCTTAGCGCCGGGTGTAAGATAGGGCCCTTAGTGTTTTCATTTTTTAAATTATTTATTTTGAGTGTTCTTTCTTTCAGATTCTCATTATTGCCAGGCTGGTTGCTTTCAGGTTAAAGCAGCCAACCACGGTCTAAGCACAGGGGTGAATAGGTGAATCTTCTTTTCTATGCTCTAGATGCCATTGAATGACTCAGAATGCACAGCATGTTTGATCAATTAAAGTCAAATGTATTGAGTGTTAAATAAATAACTTTTTGTCCCCCTCACTGGGTTGTTGTGCGCTGCGTTTTCCTTGCCATCTGCCTCATGTCTCATGGCGGAGACTAAACAAGGAAGTGGTTTGTATGTGCTTATTCAGAGGGGGGAGTTTTGTGGGCCGGCTCTACAGGAAGGCTCACCGCTGCATGAAGCAAATGCATCTTTTATTGAATTTGCTTTGAGAGATGCTATCTACTTTGTTTCAAGCGCTAACCCTTATTTGACTCAGAGGATGGCGAAGATGTTTAATTTGTGAAACTGAGGAATGAGAGGGAAATGGCTCAATGGTTATTGAATTAATCGGGCTGGACCCACAGCTTAGGTTAACTGCAGGGTTATCGGCTGCCTTTTTCATTAACACTCTTCAATAACAGCTAGCGAAAGTACTATGCCTGCTGAAGGTTAGCTTGAGCTAGCTGAATGCTTCATATACTTTCCCACACTCTTTCAAGAGATCCTGCTGAAGTTTCAATTTGTATTCAAAATTCTAAACAGATTTCCATGCACAGAGGGTTGTTAGGTTTTATGGTAAGAACATGACCAGCCTGTGCCATTTCATATATACTTGTATATTTTTACTGTAAATTGCCTACTGGAAAATGTAATGTTAAAAAATGAAAAAACAACAACCATAGTAATAATAATAATAGTAATAATAATAATAAATAAATAAAATGCATGGTAATATCTTGCAGAATCATAAAAACAGAGTATACCACATGACACCGGGGAATTGTTCAGTCAGTCTGACAGTACAGCATTACAGCGTGTAGCATCTTCATAAGAATAGGCCTACAGGAGACTGTTAAATAGCCTGCAATTTTATTCTCTCCTGCCCTCCTTTTCGACATGCAGGGAGATACCTTCCCTGTATTACTGCACGTAGGTAAGTCGTTCTGCATAAGAGCATCTGCTAAATGTACATTTATAAACGCAAAATCAGAAATAAACATCTTGGCTTAGAAGCCAACATGCCTTGCCACAGACATCTGTGCACCTCATAGTCTACTTTGCTACGTCTCTGGATCGCCGCAGCAGTTCTGCCTCTTTCCCTGCGTCTGTGCCATGAAACGTCGTCATTTTTGCAACAAAGCCACTGCGAGCCGTCGTCTCAGTGTTTCCCCTATAACCCCGCCAGCGCGGTGCCCGGGAGACCGCGACCCTGATATCTCAGCATTCATCTGTCATTCATTCCCTGTCGAACAACAAACAAATACATACGCAACCTCAACAAGCAAGACAGCAAAAAAACAAAAACCTTTAATTTAATTAATTTAATGTGCTTGTCAAAATAATGCAGACGAATCAGAACAACACACAATTACATGGAGAAGCTGTTCCATCTGGATAAAGTACAAGTGCTTTCTTTAGCTTATGAGGATTATACTAGATTTTTTGTTTTACGAGTACAAATAAAAACAACATATTTGTAGATAAATCCTACAGATCACAGGGTTGAGAGAGTAGTGAGCTGAGCAGTTTAGATTGCACAGTCACAGGTGTTAAACAATACAATAGGATCTAGTGTGTGTTCAATAGACTTTAACATTGACAAAATACCCTTTGTGTTTTTTTTTTCATTCTTAGTGCAATTTTAGCTAAAGCAAATGAAAATCTGAATATGCCACAGCTTGCAGAAAAGTACAGCTTACCCACACAGAGGGCCGAAAGGGCTAAACAAGAAAGTCTTTGGTTCAATAGTCTTTGGTGAGGGTTAAATCTGGAAAATTCCATAATGAATTCTGAGTATGGTCACAAAGTATAAGTAGTAGTAGTATAATAGTAATACAATATAATTAGTAGTATAATAATGGAATAAATCCACATTTACATTCATATTTTAGGCATTTAACAGGTGCCAAATTTGTCTGGGAGCCCCACGGAGTCATACTATTGGCCACATTATCACCCAGGGAGTTATGGTTACAGTCTGCATTGGAACCCTCTCCTTATGGCTCGATAATGGATTGCATTGTACAGTTGCCTTCATCTAATGACCGCAGAACTCTGAGGAGTAGAAACTCAGCAGACCTCCACCATTGGGTAGCACTCACATGAGTGATGCATGGTAGCCATTTTACACCAACGCAGACCACACATCCGCTGAGGTGGGGAGGGAGGGGTTATTGAAACAAATAAAGTTGGGGATGATTTGTTTGCAAGATTCAGGGAGCCAGGACTGGGTGAACACCCTACTCATTGTGTTAAATGCCTATAATGGTACTTTCCCTAACTACAGTGAGTGAGGACCAGTGGCGTAAGGTAGTTACAACGGGCCCCAGTACACGCTATTATGACGGGCCCTAGTGCACGCTAGTTACTAGTTATGAAGCGCACACACACACACACACATACCATTAGGCGTATATATATTTTACCAACAATGTGTTGGATTTTACAGTCAAATTAGTTACTTAGGCTATTGTATTGGAAAAGTAGAGAGGTCAAAGAGAAAGCTATCAGAACCATCTAGTGCTCTGACACTCGGTAACATAAACAGGCGGTCAATCAAAGCAACAAGGCAACTAATCAACCAACTATAGCTGGAATGTTTACATAACTATAGCTGTTATTGGGAAGGTATGTAGGTAAAAAAAACACATCAGCAGGCAAGTTGCTCGATAACTAGCTTATAAACTACTGTAAATATGTATAGCTGACTATAGCTAACGTTAAGTTTATTTTTGACATCGATAAACTGTTTCTGCAGTCAGTTTAACCTTTTGCTTGTTGCTGTCGACTTCACAGAACAGAGATGCTTTCATCAGCTGATCTTCGTGATTGAATTGTCAGGAGAAATCGTTGTTGCTGGCGATGTAAACTTTCAAAAAAGTAAAAATCAAAACATGCACTTTTGTGTCATTACTGCAATTCAAAATCCTCTATTGCACATGTGTTGTGTTGTGGTGTAAATCATTTGTACAGTATTTTGAGTACAGTAACGTAGTAATTTGTTCAAGGTGTTTTCCTAATCATGCAAAGGGTTATCTAATGCTAGGAATAGCCTACCTAGCATCTACTAGGCTATTAGCTAGCTTACCATAATTTATAGGCTGGCTATCCACCTGGTAGCGACCATAATTTATCCAACTTGTAGCCTAGTAAGCCTATCATAATGTATGTATAACTTGTCTTAAAATTGATATCTAACAATAGCCTAACGTTACGATTATTTAGGACTAACGTTATATCTAGCTTATATCATTGCCTGCTGCATGGTTGTTGTCACACCACTGAGGGCAGCGATGCTGATGACAGCCAAACTTCTTCATTGCTGCTAGGAGGGGGGTCGTCCGTGGGCTGGCGACTGTTTATAAAAAAGGAATCTAATTTAGGGAGCTTTGCTACCTTCTCCTCCTGTTCTTTTCTCTCTTGTATTTCCTTACTGTCGCTTTTATGTTTGAAAAGCATGATGACTGCTCGCTCGGCTTGCAGATGTGCTCAGCTTGTCAGTCTTGACGTTCAGATTTTGCGCCTAAACTAGCTATATTGTCTTGTCACATGATCAAATAGAGACTTGACATTGGACAACAACATACATATTACCCAGCAATCATCATTGCATATCTGTATATGACAAAAATACCCAAAAATTAAATTGAATTTAATTTAATAGTTTTTTAATAGTTTTTTAATAGTTTTTTAATAGTTTTTTTATAGTTTATTTATTGTTTTTATAGTTTACGTAGAATAAGCATATCATTTTGTTATAGACTTTTACCACAAAAAAAAGAAAACCGGTTTGCGTTTTCGAGGGCATACTGTATATAGCAAATGGCACCGTTTTTCATTTAACGTGAGTTTTTTTTTAACACAGGCGTACTTCCGTGGTGGCGATCTTAGTCACTTGCAAGGGCCCGTTCTCTGCCCAACACATTGTTGGAGGGCCTGCTCTCTCTATGCCCCCCCCCTGCCCCATCGGCCCCAGTGCAACTTACTTTTAAACTTACTAAAGCTTAATTTAAAACGATTTCTAGTGATTATGTCTTACCGGCAATTTCCAGGATTGTTCAATATAACACCCGTTCACAAACTATGTTGTTTTACTAGACCAGCTTCGAGTATATTTTACATTTTAGTATTTTTTTTGTGATCATACCAGCGCTGGCACTGTTTAAAAACTCCCATAATGGCTACCGAACGAGCAGCCTTGGCTGCAGACGTTGTCATATAATGTTAGCCAGCAGTAGCACACAGCTCTGTTTTTAAACACTTTCTTTTAACGTTAGCTAGCTAGCTTGAAAGACTAAAAGCTAGAATTGCTTTATGTGGTTAACCGTAACATAGTTTCCAACCTTGTCGGGCGGGCTTCTCAATTTAGCAAGATAACGTCAGCTCATCTTCAGCCGCAGTACTCCCATCTGCCCAAGAATGTCCAGACAGACGAGGTGATGATATCTCATTGGTCGAGAACCACCCGTGCGTTGCAGTACTGAATATGTAGTCCGTTAAAGTGGACTAAAAGTCAAACTACATTCATTAATGCATTACTTTGCAAAAAAAAAAATTGGAACATGCGATATATAGCCTATATCCTTGTACCACACAGGCTAATCCAGGAACGTTTCGGCTCATTCGAATAAATAGTCGATAGTCTCCGAAGCCCATTCTATCTTCCATAGGAAATTTACTTCCGAAACCAGACTCTGCCCACGGCTGACTTGAGTACTTGAGTACTCTATATCTCATATGAAAAATACTGGCTGTGTCCCAAATCGCATACTTCCATGCTCCGAGCACGCATAGCGAGCACGCGCATCCATCTGAATCCATAGTGAAGTACAGTAGTACGGAGCATGGGAGTATGCAATTTGGGACACCATTGTCTCCTGCAGTACAATCTCTCATCGCTGCACTGGGTTGTCTTTTTTCCAAAGGGAATACTGCCTCCTACTGGCCTACCAACACTACTTCTAGGAACAAGATATTTAGCAATGCTTTAGTTCAGACTAGTCTACATCCTGAAATTAGCCTTTTATTTAATATAGATTAGCTATTTAATCTGAATAAAATGCCACATAGATGTATTCATAATTGTAATTATCATACCTTTGAAAACATACAATCACTGTTTTATGAAAGTCTGCCTTTTTGCTTCAGTGAATAATATTCAGTAGTGATTTATTTTACATGAAATGCAACCCATCAGCATTAATTAAACACCACACCATGTATTCAGATTTTCTCAAGCATATAGTCCACAGGCTCCTGTTTTCAATGGTTGTACAGTAAGAACATCTGGCCTATTAATGGTGCTAGGTAAAAATCACAGAGAGAAGAAGTATATTATATTTAGTTTCCTTGATCAAACATCTACAGTATTACATTCGTATTGCATATTATGTCACCACAAATGTATTAACACGGTTCCCTATTTCAGTGATGAAACCTTAATAAATGCTTGCAGTTGTATGCACAATGGCACATGAGCTCATCGCATTACCACAGGGTCACTCACAAAGACCTTGTGTAATTGGCAGTATTGAAAAGGATGAACCATAAAACAGCTCTTTATTACCATAGAAACACTTTACAAGACCCTTTGGTTGCCATAGCATTAGCGTAATTAAAAATCTTTCTTGAGCCGTGTACATTCTTTTTGTCGGCACAAGATGGCCGCCTGAATAAACTCAACAACAGGCCCAGCAGCAATCTAAGTGCCATACATTCATGTTGCTTACCCCCCCATATATTTGGTTGTTGTGCTCATACCTACATAGAAAACATGGAAAAAGATGCAACATGTTTATTTATGAAGTTTTTTTTTTTTTTTTTTTTTTTTACTTCTGTGTAACCTTTATTTCATGTTGCTTTAACTAAACCTGGTAAATAGGGCTACTAATTGCTTAACTATGCTTAACTGGAGTGGCTGGGATACTCATCCCCTTTCACTGAAACCTTGCCCAAGCACATCTATTGCTGCTTAAGCCATAAGACTAATGAAACGCTAAGACATCTGCTCTTATCTCAATCAGAACAACCCCCACAACCAACCTTTTTCTTTTTGTAAAGTGTAGTTAAATTGAGAATTGAACTGTGGGATGAATTAATATCTAGAAGACATTGGGGCCACACATGAACATAATTATGAATCTGAACACATTATAGCCTACACATGAGAAAAAGAGAGAGAAAAAACTATGTGCTGTAAGAGTAGATAGCCTGAGAAAAAAACTCCATGGTTCAGAAAACCAGCTGTGTATAGTTTTTAAAATGAGATCTCTCTCCTGAAGAAGTGTTACAAGGTTTAAAAAAAAACAGCTAATACTTGATAGCAAAGAGACCTGCATTTACTGCCTTGCTGTCAATGAGCACTATGACAAATCTGCACTTTAACCTTTATTTAGGTAGTAGGCTCGCTAGTTAGTAGTCATCTTTGACTAATAATTGTTAATACTTTTTTTTTGGCAGCTTGTTGTTAACATATTTGGCTGTAGGCTGCAAATTAGCTTGTTTGTACGTTAGCGAGCGCGTTAACACTTGTTCAATCAATCCCGACACACACACACAAAATAATATATAAATAAATAAATGGCTAGCAAAAAAAACTAATCGACTACTCATATCGAAGCCATTTCCTGAGATCCTGTGTCTGTTCTGCTACCAGGCATTTGGTTGGCCATGACAGCTAAATGAACATTCAAGTGAATGTGGCTGCCGCTAGCACTAGTAATGATGTCAGAGCATAGACAGGCTTTACTCTTCTAATCTAAGTAAAATCTATGTCGAAAGTATAATTCAAAGGAAAAAAAATTTGCAAATTAAAGTGAAAAAAGTAAGAATTATTCAAAAAAACATTTTCTTTTGGATTATACTTTGTTTCCTTTGAATTATACTTTTGACACCGTTTTGACTTCATACAACAACCTTTTAACCACCTAGCAATCACATAATAACAGCCTTATATGCCTTAATTTATTCTTTTCATTTTCTAAAACATTGTGGACTCTTCTAGCGACATCAAGATTAAGCTTGACTATTTCTAAAGTGTGTTTGTCTTCTCACGGTGCAGCGCTTTATAAGGTCAACAGAGTGCAGAGCTAAGGGACAGGGCAGTTCCCCAGTAAATACTGTCTAGTGATAGGGTAACAATAATGACTTTAGTTAACAATACAGTTCCCATGGAGTTACCTAATAATTTAATATGTTGGCACATGGTAATAATGTGAGAACAACCTCATCAGATGACAACCAAGGAACAAGATAAATACAGTGTAGTGATAGTGTTACAAGCATGGCTTTAGTACCTGGTACTTTCATGTGTAAGTAAAAATACCTGGTACAACATAAAACATCTTTTGACTTAACCGATGATAGACTCCAGCTGTAATCAAAGTAAGATTCATAAAACAAGCACCATATAATGAATTATCCAAGAATGATACATGTAATACTAAATCTTATTCGTAATACTAGTAATTATTCCAAATCCAAACTTACGATAGTGTGATGCAAAAATTGGAATTATTAAGTGTTCGAGATAATTATTTGGTGTTACTTAGAAGTACAAGATCATTTCCATGTAAGTACCCTGTAATCACTCAGTAATTCCTGTACCATAATTGAAAGCGCTACCATTATTATTATTATTATTATTATTATTAACAATTATTATTATTATTTTGAAAACTCCAGCCTCTACTGACCAAAAGAACCGTCGTCAAAAAAAAAAAAAAAAAAAAAAAAAAAAAAAAAAACAACACATTGCACTTACTTTACAATTAAATATTCCCCCCCGGGTAATAAATAATCCCATCAATATGTGTGTGTGGCTTTTTAAATCCTGCAAAGTGCCATGGACTAAGCAAAAAAATATATAATCTATCTTTCCAGTGGATTATGTGGCACTTGCATGCAAGGAGTGACCAGAAGAGCAGACTCACTGTATTTAATTGTTCTAATGAGGTTCTGCACAATTTGTTTCTGGCCCTTTAATGCCAACTGTTCCAATACCTGCGCCGCCCTTCTGAGTACATCCGCGGTGATAGAAACACCCTGTAATGGACCTATCACAAAGAGGGGGGAGGAGAAATGTAGAACAATGGG
Source organism: Ilyophis sp. 1 JC-2022 (assembly GCA_022702515.1). NCBI lineage: Eukaryota > Metazoa > Chordata > Actinopteri > Anguilliformes > Synaphobranchidae > Ilyophis > Ilyophis sp. 1 JC-2022. The sequence continues at coordinate 97,335,404 of CM040402.1, read as the reverse complement.
TTCACAGTGGTAGTTTTGACATTGTCAAAATATTAGCCTCTATTCTACAGACTAAGCCATGATAAAATTCCTTATGAACTGGTGTTACGTTGACGAGCTTCCTAACAGTGTCTAAATTAGCTTTCTAACACAAAATATGTGTATTGGTTCATTCCCGTTGTTCTTCTGTTTTCTTAACATTCAGTTGATGTGTTATAGGAAACTGACAACAGGCCCCTGTTGTTCAAAAGCAAAAAATAAATAAAGAATAATCGCAATATTTAATTATCCAGAAAGGTGAAATGTACTTCAATTAAATCACATATTGCTTTATTGATTAGAGCCCAGCGTTTTAATTGGTCCCTCTGGCTTCTCCTTCTGTGGGTCAGCCGCCCACGTACCAGTGAAGCCCAGCGTTTTTCACCACAAAGTGTAATTGGACAGATTATTTCCTGCCTTCCCCTGCATTTGCTGACTGTTTTTTCCTTCATCCACACGGTTTGGCGTGGCCCAAATTAGCAACTGTGTGTGTCTAATGCTGTACTCTTCTGTACTTCTGCCACATTCTTGTGAGTCGGAGGGCTTTTAAAAGTGAAATTTACAGCAAAAGGAGAGGGCTGTGATCCTGGCTTGAACAATTCGGTATTAGCCTTTCGTTCCCTCTGTAACCTAACATGTCACATTTCACAACACCTTTAGAGACACACTCTCCCATTATATCTCATTTTACTGCACAGCTCATGCAAGTCAACCTCATGGAGTCTGGTGTAAATCCAAATTTGCTTTAGTTTCTAAATGCATAAATATGCAACATGGTAATATTTTTTTAAAATCACTTTGTCACTGCAGCATAATCATTACAGGCATTTGGCATTAAAGTTGGATATGAGTCATAATGCAGAGATTATATTTTAAATAGGCCACACATTGCATTAAGGTAGTGATCCACAAAACCCTTTCCTCCATGGTAGTTTGAAACCGATCCCAAGCAAATTGGTCATCTTTAATCATGTTTCAACATAAATAAAATAAACTAAGTTTTCCGAAAACATCAATACATGCCAAACATTTTAACACATTAACCTGTGCATTCAGATTTTCTAATTGATGAGTATTATTGTTTTCTTATGAAATTAGTCATTCCTAAATTTGTCCCCAATAGTGTTCTGATATCACATTGGCCATGGTGTTGTATTGTTGGTTATTTCCATTAGATTTTTTGTCTTTTTCTTTATATATTTATTTGGTTTTAGTGGGAATGTAGAGGTAAAACAATTTGCCATCATGCTAATGAGTGACATACGGTATAATATGTTCAAAGGGTATATCATGTTCTAACCCGGTTTTTGTCAGTAAGCTAGTTGGTATAAATCAATGTATTGACTTACATGGCTGTTTAAGACGCTTGTCTTATCAGCTAAACGAGGATGAATTAGCACAGTGCCTTGTGATGCCAATGAAGATGCATTCAAATGCAGTTATAGAAGAGTCCCTAACCAATGAAACACACAGGTGACAGTGACATCACAGAAGAGTTCTAAAATCAGGGGTAAAAAAGGGACCATCAGTGAGTTGTCTGCTGTTTGGACAGACCTGCTCACAAGGACATGCGCCTGTAGAAAAGCACACCCCACTGATCACATTTAAAGAGGCGAACAGAACACCTGTCTCCAGGGAGAGGCAGAAGAGAGAACGCGTGTCTCAGCTGCCGCCTGCCACTGTCTAGCAAGCCGCTAAATCTCAAAACACAAACTCATAAAAGGGGGCCCGCAACAAAATACTTGATGAAAAAAGAGCAATGGATTTCATGTCGCTGAAGCGTTCCACCAAACTTGTTTTCGCAGGTACACACATCTCCCTTTATTTTCTTTGAGGGAAGAAAGGTATGCACACGTTTTGTGCTTTTTTTTTTTAGCTTGTCATGCTGGTGGCATACATAATGTCCAATTAGGCCGAACAATATAAGCAGCGCTAATAAATCACGTCCAACGCTGAGGCGGGGGTGTCCATAGGGGAGTCAACCCATGTAGTTAATTATTTCTTCTTCTCAGAGAAAGTGCTTTCCTCCCTGTTCTTCTGCAGCTCTCTCTCTTTCTCTCTCTGACACCACTGGACCCTGCTCCACATTGCCATGAGAGACCTGGCATAGGCTACGCTTATTATACATTCGCTGAAGAGGGAACTACTGAGAAACCCAGGTACTTTGGACTGCTTTTCTATTAAAAAAACGTGTGCACTGCCTCTGGGGAGGGGAGAAGCAGGGGTTGGAGGGGAGGTGGGGTCTGCGGCCCCCGAAGAGGTCTGCCAGGAAGACAGCAGCAAATTTGCAAAGCAACTTTTTTTTAAGAGCAAATGCCAAAGGGCAGAAGATTGATAAATTTCTTCTTAAAAAAAAACTAAAAAAGTTGAGTTCAGTCTCACATGTAGCTGCTGTCATTTGAATAATGTGGAGGAAGAGTCCAAATGACAATCAAGACAAGAGCATGTGTGTTACCATTCATGTTGTTCACTGCGAGTTGTCTCCAACCAACGAGGCGTGTCTTGTTATTTCAACACTGGTTTGGTAACAGACAGGAAATGTGCTTACCTGGGGGAAATAACAAAAAGGAAAACACAAATTAATGAATAACCAGATGAACAGTTTAGAAGCAAAACTGCGATTACAATGCTGTGTTGTGTCACATAAGCTAGTTGTATAAAACATACAGGTGAAAACAATGGTGAATCTGTCTCGCATGAATAGAGACGCTCGGCTATCTTCTGTCAGAGGACTTGTTTCACCACTGCTGGAGAACAGGATTCAATCAATTTTAAAACACCTCGCATTACATGGCTGGAGAAGGGCTTTTGGCTGATAGAATCTATCCCATCTTTAAATATTGTCTCAACACACAGATACCATAGCTCTGCCTCTCACAGGCTTCGCCCTTGGACTCTGCGGTGCTTGTGTGGTCCAGGAATTGACATCACAGAGGCAAGCATGACTACATGCAGTATGCACTAATTGACATTATGACATAGTCTGCTGCTACACAACCTACACTTTGCGACTGCGTTTATTGTTATAATCGCATTAACTGATATTGCAGAGCCGATTGAGTAATCAATCATATTCACTGATTCTTAACATGCAGTAAACATTTCACAGGTAAGGAAACTGCACAAGATAGAAATACGCAAAGTTACTATCATCGCTTCTTGAGGAAGGTGAAGTTTGTCACAGTAGCAAAATACATTTTTTATTTTTGTATTATTCCGGTTGCTGGTTGACAATTTTCCTCAAAACTATGGCTCAGTCAAGATGACCCTCTCAAGATTCAGCCTTGTATCATTTATGATGAGATCAATCCTGAGGTCTGGTTTTGGTGCTCTATTTGTTCTCGTCTTCCTCCAAAACGTCTCTTGTTGTCTCACAGAGCATCAATATCAAAGTAACAGTATAAACCTGAGGCCATTTTTGGTGCATAGAAAAATCGCTACATGAAAGCAAGTGCTTTTTTATATGCTGAAAAAAAATAACTGTTTGTGCTCAGCAAACAACATTGTATGAAATTGGTTATAAAAAAGATACCATTCAGAGAAAAGATCTTGGCTTCAGGTTGAATGTAGTAAACAAGTGAATAAATTGTATATTCAAGACATGCTTATTTATTTATTTATTTATTTATTTATTTATTTATTATTTATCAAATTACTTATTTACTTGGTAATATAGACTAGACATACTGGTGAAAAGTCCTATAAGATGAGTTCTAAGGAAGAATGTGTTTCTTCACACTCAAACATTCACGCACGCACGCACACAGTATATGTATATATGTGCGTGCGTGCGTGAATGTTGAATATATATATATATACAGTATATATATATATATATATATAGGATCCACTTTTAGCCTTCTGACAGAGGCAGCCAGATTTTGGTCTAAAATCTCCTGGTATTTGATGGAGTCCATGATGCCATGTATCCTAACAAGGTTCCCAGGGCCTTTGGAGGAAAAACAGCTCCACAACATCACAGATCCACCACAATACTTCACAGTGGGGATGTAGGGACAACAGACTACATTTCCATTCATTCCACAGGAAACCCAAAAGACATTTACAACACAGCCACAGCGTAATGTCCGTTTTTAGTGATCCAATCGTGTCACTTGGAAATACGAGACACTAAGGGTCATAAAACGAAAACATATAAGACTGAAGACATTCCAGTCTGTCTGCCCCCCCACACACTTTTTCTTTCTTCCTCCATCGTGCTGCAGCACAATAGCAGTACTCCATTTCTCTTGCCCTTTTTACTAGCTACACAGCTACAAAGGTGGATCTCCATTGCACCAGCAACACCGCTGCAGCAGCAGCAGACAGAAAGGCCACGGGGAGAGACGCAAGCGACGTTAGCTTGCCTACGGCATCTAACCCTAGGACTTAACGCAATTCCGACTGTTCCAGCCACAGACAAAGACGCAGGCCATAACCAGACGACGTCGGAGAAATTCCAACCAGGAGAAATCCCAACCGGGATAAAAAAGGCCAAAGGAGACGCCCTGGCCACCCACCTCATGGACAAGCCAGCTGTAATCAACTCACTGCGGACTCAGTAAGACTGATCAAACATCCCAGGCATAGTTTAGGATTTTAGTCTGAATTGTTTATCGGTCATTTGATTGTATCTCGAGTTTGCGCGATAATACTGTAAAAACCTGTTCCACTGGTTAGCAAGCTAGCCGGTTGGCCCATCGTTTATGTGGTAGTACTCTAACTAACTAAAGCAGGCCTTACGGTTTGCTCACCTATCCTAACACTGACTAATGTTTGTGTGATATGATCTAATTTTAGCTTACTGTAGATGGTTAACAGTATTTCCTGACCGAAGTGTGTGAACTTATTTATAGTAACGTTAGATTTGAGATCAATAACCACCATCGTGCTGCAACACAGCCAGTTTACTCCACACTCCTTTGTTCTCTGAGCACACGTGGCACGCACGCACACGCACACACACCTACACACGTATGCACACACATGTGCGTACCCACACAAATACTCCAATACGCACAGAACACTATTTAGTAGAATGTGATATTCCTGTTTTTCCTTGTTTAATAAATCTATTTTTGTTAAACCTGGTGTCTGTTTTGATATCATATGAACACGAGGGCTCAGTCAACCTAATCATTAGAATGTAATACTGAGTTATTACTTATTAGTGCTTTGATGGTAAATTGAAGTAGTAGTCATTATAATCCATAATAATCAAAATGAGACTGATTTAAGGGTAAACCTAATTATTCCATAGTTATTGCCTATATTTCTGGCATCCCATGTAAGAGTTTACATATATACAGAGGCACATTCCTCACATTTATTGGCGCCCCGTCCGAGAATATTCCCTACATAATTGGTGCCGCGTGAGGACTCTGATGATTCAGAAATAATATTACTAATCATCAGCACCCAGTTCCAATCTAAATTCCGAGTAACATTTAGCAAACTCTAGGCACTTACGTTTGTGGTAAAAAGACAGCAGGTTTTCTTCTCGCAAACCTTCTAAATAGCTTTTAGGCATATAGGCAGGGGTGTAAAAAGTACCCAGAAATTATACTTAAGTGAAAGTATGGATACTGTCTCAAAATCTTATTCAAGTAAATGTCAGAGTATCTTACGGAAGCCCTGAAGCGCAAGGTGAAAAAAAATTTTTTTAAGAGCTATCTCGTTAATACGACATAGTAAGTCGTTATTTCGAGATAGTAAGCTGTTAATACGAGATAGTAAGTCGTTAATACGAAATAGTAAGTCGTTAATACGTATTATAGTATTATACAGCCCCTCGTCCCCCCATGTCAAAATGAAGCACGTAAGGACTCAAAAACAGCTTTAATTGCACTCAAAATACACATTGAAATCAGAGTTCATATCTCGTAAAAACGTGCCGTACAGACGCGTTAATAACTCGTATAAACGAGCCGTATAAACGCGATAATATCTCGAACAAACGACGTAATAACTCATATAAATGTCTTACTATCTCGAATTAACGAGATAATAACTCGTATTAACGACTTACTATCTCGAAATAACGACTTACTATCTCGTATTAACGACTTACTATCTCGTATTAACGACTTACTATCTCGTATTAACGACTTACTATCTCGAATTAACGACTTACTATCTCGTATTAACGACTTACTATCTCGAAATGACGACTTACTATCTCGTATTAACGAGATAATAACTCGTATTAACGACTTACTATCTCGTATTAACGACTTACTATCTCGTATTAACGACTTACTATCTTGAAATAACGACTTACTATCTCGAAATAACGACTTACTATGTCGTATTAACGAGATAGCTCTTAAAAAAAAATTTTTTCACCTTGCGCTTCAGGGCTTCCGTAGTATCTGGCTAAAAATATACTTAAGTAAAAGTCAAAAAGTTCCTACTTTTAAATGTACTTAAGTACTTAAAAGTAAAAGTAAAAACTTTTTTATTGCAAGGGATAGACAAGGGGTCTCAAACTCATTCCATCGTGGGCCGAGTGTATACAAGTTTTCGTTACAAATTGCACTAGGTGAGTTAGTTGAAGAGGTGAGCTAATTAGTGAAATCAGCTGGTGTTTAGGCAAGGCTGGAATTAAACCCAGCATACACTCGGCCCCCAATGGAATGAGTTCTGCGATAGACAATGCTGAAATTAAAGAACAGAGGACACGTTTTTTTTGCACTTATATGATTTAATGCACTTCTCCATCGAATTTTTAAAAACATGTTGAGGTAAACTAACATGGACGGCATTCACATCACAGCATCCAGTTGTAAAGTTGGCCAAACTACAACCTTGGGAAAAAATAAGGGTTTCGTTCAGTTTTTTATACGTGGGTTCGACATTGCACATCCTAAGCTTCTTGTCAAATAGTAATTTTGACAGGAGGTGTCTAATCAAAGATCCCCGCTTTCTAGTCTTGCACAAGGACCAATCAGCATGGGTATGGGCGGGTAAATTTTCCATTGATGGGGATTTGATTGGCTGTTTTAAATAAAGTGCGGCTGCAGGATTAATAACGTTAATGTTAGTTCGGCCAGAGAAACAAATATACTAATTAAAATCGTTGGACCTGCGAGATTTGTACTTTGTACTTTGAAGGTCTGCATTTTAAATGTAAGGAGTAAAAAGTATGTTTTTTTTTCTCTGAAATGTAATTGAGTAAAAGTACAAGTATACAAACTTAATAATACTCGAGTAAAGTACAAATCCCCAAAAACAGTACTTAAGTATTGTAACGAAGTACAATTACTCAAGTACTTTACACCCCTGCATATAGGTGGTGTCTAATTGTACATTTGGTGACTCCAGGATGCAACCAACTTCTGCAATTCTCAAACTGTGATCCTTGGAGAATTTTTTGCCACTCAAACAATCCTCAGATGTGAAGATATTTTTCTATAGCCATTCGCTGATTAATGAAGGTCAACAACTTTTGGTCTCATTTCATTTGTGTTCTGTGATCTTCCCCATGTTGATGGAAGGCCCCGTTCACACTTGCATTTTGGGGCTGGAGCTGCTCATGTTCATACCAAAGGGCCAAAACCGGGCTTCATTTTTAAACTCACTTCCTGGTCTTGTTGCGAGCATTGCTCTCTGGCGCCAGTACGGATGGCTCCAGTATAAGTCTTTCAGGCCCGTTTTTCAAGGCAAGTCAATGGTACCAAATGCGGTAAAAAATAAGTCCATACATTTTTTTCACCAGAAGATGTAGTCGCAATAGGTGCTTTTTCTTCGTCTAATGTCTCCCCATGTGCCAATTTGTTAAGTTATTGTGTCATTTGTACGCTGTTTAAACATTGCTGTGGACCAATCCGTGGCAGAGGCTTTTTGTACAACATGGCGATGAAAACTGTATTTCCGCCTGACTTCCAGAGCAAAAACATTTTTTACAACCGCGTGGGAAGGCAATGGGTGACATAACAGTGACTTTGTCCATATTTTTTTTTACAGCCTATGGTCCATACACACACATATATTTAGAAGACAGAAAACACTTACAAGTATGAACCAGTAACAGGACTCACTCCTGTATGCTCTCAGTAAGTTTGTAATAGCGTGATATTTGTTCTGAACGTAAGTCTCGGATTGAAATGTTTGCGCAGGTGTAACCGTGATCTCCAATGTCAACAAACATGGATGCGGCCATTAAGTTTTTGTTAATCTCTGCCGAGAGAAGCCAGAGAAGACGTGTGTTTCAACATCTGATCTGGCAGTGAATTAAGCAATGTCGATGAATGCTTCTTTTAACAGTGCTCAACGTCGCCCTTAGCACGCTCTATGGAAGTCGGGGAGCATTGCGAAGTTATTCACTGTGCATCTGCTACTGTCAACTCCCGTTCCCTTATACACTCGCACAACCAAGCTCATTTGCATAGGAACAAGAGTCAACTTCGGTAGTCTACCTGTTTCGAACAGGACTCGTTACTACTAGTTGTCGCTCTCGTTCATAACCGTGTCAAGTCTGACCGTATTAAGCACTAAAATGAGGATTGACAACCGTATTTAGCTGTACTGTGAACGGGGCCTAAATGGTTCTGGCCTGTGTGTCACCTCATATTTATACTCCAGTAGAACAGAAACTTGAGAATGATCACATGCTAGTTATTAAAACGTTTAAAACGTATACTTCAGTTAGGTTTTGTTTTTCTAGCGTTCCTAAAAAATATTCAAAGTATGAGAAATAAGTCTTGTGATTTTAATTTACATGTTTTTTTTAAAACAGGTATATAGCTCTCAATAAGTGCAACAGCAAAACAATGACATGGTTAGCTAACCATCCTACTCTTCAGAACATTGTGAACAAGAGTCAGTGCAGTTATGCCCATAGATGAAAGATGTTGATTGGCTTTCATTCCACGCATAAAAGGGAAGGAAATGGTGAATTTATGGAGACATTTGAAAGGCTGCCAATGAAAATATCACCCTAATATTTGTCTTTTAAAACTGTGCTTTGTTCAGAACTCCTCTGGCTACCTCACATTTTGATTTCAATCTGACAGATTGCAATAAGATCTCTTTGGCTAGAACTGGCATACCAACACATTACATATCACTGGGAAAAGACGGAAGTGACTTTGCAAACCGCTACTTGTACAGAACACTGGCTTCAAACACCCACCCACACACAGATGTCTGAAAATGCCATTTTCCCAGTCATTGCTGAAGACATCACTAATAGCACATTCAGCGGTATTGCCCAAATTAGCCCTGTTCCAAGACGGACCTATTCTTTGCTGACCACAGCCGATGCCAAGTAGGACATTCAGGAATTTCTTTCCAAAAAAATATTTTAAGCACATGAAATAAGTCTACTTCTGGGGGGTTGAGTTGTAGCTTACATTATTGGAAATAAATATAGTTCATATATTTTCATAGAGAATTAGAGAATTTTAAAAGGAAATTATTAACAGCTCTACTTCCGAAGAAGCGCATATTTCCCTCCTGAAGTGCTGCATTCTTCCACTTCTAGTGAATACTTCCGCTCCAGGATACTTTCACAGGAAAAATAATTACATGTGAATTGGTGTCATTTTCCATGACTATATATACTACTGACAAACATAAATTATTCATTTAAAAAAAAAAAATGTACATGAAAAAAAACGTTTCTGTAAATATCATCATTGATGCAGAATGGCTATAACACCCCAGTCAGTGAAATGTATGTATTAAGTGAGTATATATATATATATATATATGTATATATATATATATATATATATATATATATTTACAATACTAATTTCATGTCGTACACATATTATTGTATGTACTGAATTTTTTAAAATTATATTATAATACTGTTTTGCCAGAAATGAGAAAGTCAAGTATCAAATGCACATTCAAGAAGAACAAAAAAAAAAGAATTCCAATGAAATATAAACTCTTGGGAATGTAAGGGGAAAGATCGTAACACTTTGATAAGGAATTCAGCACAGCGTCCATTACAATTTTCATTTCATAAACCACAGTTGACCTCGCTGGTCCACTCAGTTAGTGAAACCTTGATGGATGTTGCTTATGGATCCATGGCATTAGCCTATGGAAATAAAGAGGTCACAAACCTGAGAACGGAAACACAGCTCAGTAATATATGCACGCCCTCAGACAGAAAAACAAACTTGCTACTGTCTACCTCTTTAAGAGACCTATAATTACAGGGACTTCACATTCAACACCATCACCTGGAGAAATAAAAGCATTATTGACATTATTTCACAGTAGAAAACACAACCGCCAGCTACGCTTTGTGCCCTCTGTGGAGACTGCAGTCAGGTCTGCCGCACGACAAGAAGCTTACAGCGCCAGTGGGTGGCAGGCCTTTCCGACAGAGCTGTCTATACCCGCTTCCACAAGCGGTACCACTGCGTTTCCCAGGGTCTGCCAATGCAGTCAGCGTAAACGCTGCTAATATAGGAGAAGGGAAGAAATTACAGGGTGCTGAAAAGACTCAATGGTTGACTAAAAAGCCATTCTGGACCCATTCTGTCCATTTCTCCTGATGTGAAACAGCTGGAAACCAGGAGACAGCTGCCAGTGATCCGCACAGCTTGACTCTGCACACTCAGTAGACTAAGTGAGCTATTGAAAGGGTTCAGTTCACCCTGGACTGGTCCCAGTATCTAAGCACCAAGCTCCCAAACTACCTGAACAAATACTCTTGTATTGTCGTTTTTTTCCCAAGTGTAATGAGCCTATTTTCTTTTGGAATTCGCCCATTTTCTTTAGAATTCACCCACTGTCTTTTTCCCCACCCCCAGAAACTTTATCGGAAAAAAAATATCGGAAAAGACGGAAAATAAAGGTTCAATTTCTGAAGTTATCAAGCTGCCGTCTCATCTAAGCGGTAATCTGAATCCAAGGATATTCGGTTTACTTTTTTCCATATTTTCTGCGTGCAATTGTATATTTCTTTTTTCTATTTTCTACCTGCACAAACCGTGATTTCCTGACTGCATATTTTCAGCCTCTACGACTCCAACCAATGTGGCTTTTTATTCCTCACAATCAGTCTCGTTTACTGACAGCAGGCTTGCCTTCTCCCAGGTCACTGTGGATCTGCATTTTTTTTTAGCTCTACCCACAATTCTCTGGGGCCCATCGACCTCCACTTTTTTAATTCCCATGTATCCTGCCAAGGTCATTATTTTTATTATTATTATTATTATCATCTTACTTGGCATCAGAATAGGCTTGCTACCACATCTACTCCCATTCCAAACAAACCTAGCAAGCGCTGGGCATGCTGAATTCCACACTCATCTCTCGTGTCCTACAGAAGATACAAGAAAGCTCAGTCCCACTCAAACATTACAAAATACATACAAATCATCTATGAAAAATGTAACACACTTTAAAAAACAAATGTTAAGAATTCATTAAATGTCTTATTTTGGCAGGAGGTCACAAATAATGTTAAATAAAAAATGTGCTTTTTTCTCAAATCTCTATGGTGCTACGGCCCCAACTGGTTTTGGCATGTTTTGTTGTCATGTTCATAACTACTATGTTTTACAACATAGTTGCTGTAAATGTGAATTGGTTGCCTTTTCTTCATTAAAAATATTCTGTATTGGAATTTTCTCTCATCACTTCAATGTGCCAGACTATGCATCAATCAATCAAGCAACTAGATTTGGTTTAAAATAACGTTATTTAAGACAGAGACACAAACACACAAAATAGAACAACACCAATGATTTTCTTGTGAGGATGAATCTTGCATCAAATCACATTGTCAATCACCAGCCCGTGTGATAGAGGAGCTGTGAACATAGGCTCTATGGGACAAATAGCATGTTTAACATGTTAAATCTGGTGCATAGCAATATCAACAGCAATTTAATGTTATCAAAGGCTTGTTTCATCGCATTCTGTTTAGATATCAGTCATCTGTCTGCAATGAATACAAAGGGAAAATAACATACGCACACAAACACACATGTGCATGCACACACACGCATGCTCGCACACACACACACACACACACACACACACACACCCCGCCACAGAGCCGAACGGGGTGTAAACGGGACATTATCACGCGCCTTCAGCATGTCTGCCAAAGTGAAAACTCCATTCTGCAAATAAAAAATGACTTTCAGATCTCTAAGGAGTCACTGCACGTGAACCCCTGGCAGCTGGATAGAGCTCAAAGTGAGCGTAAATTCCAGAGTTACAGAAGGACATATCATCACTGGAAAGGCTTATGGAAATAATAGTTTGCATTGTGCACGGAATAATTCACAAATTAATGAGTACAGGCACATTACTTCTTTTTTCATTTTAAGAATATTTATAGCTATAACACTCCAGTCAGTGAAATATATGAATTTGGTGAGCAAATATATATTTCAAAATTAACTCTCATTTAAATGCTAGTTGTTGAGATAATGTTGTATGCGTTCATAAAAAAATAATAATTGCACATCCTCGTGCTAATCAGTGCTCTACAGTAGGAGAACAGGGCATTGGAGTGTGAAACTCAGGCCAGGTCCCTTACTGGCTCCCCATACCCAGCTTAAACCAGATCATAGACAGCGCCTGCCATGCCATCATACGAGAGTAACAAACCGAGCTCTTGAATTAATCGGGCTGTTGACCCAGTCCAAGGGAAGCTGACAGTCTTCAGAATGATTATCATATGTTGCCTTGCATTAGATGAGCATAAGATTATGAATGATGAGCGTTACGGAGCAAATTCAGGGCAAAGTCAGTGGTGCAGCCAGTCTGGAGTCTAGAGCCTTTGTCCCTCCTCAACCAACCAAGGAATTTCCCGCCATTTTGAGCAGTCAAGCGTCAGAAGAGTATCAGCTTCTGCAGTCTGTCTTTTTTTATTTATTTGACAGGTGTGAAATTAATCGACAGAATCGCATGGAGTTGCATGAGCATTAAGGGATTGGAATTTAAAAAAGGGAGGAAAGAACAATATGGTCGTTGCAAGAATAATAAGTCAATTCATCACAGGTTCACAGTTTCACAGTTCAAGAGTGAGAGGGGGAAAAAAAGAAAGAAGGCGATACTAGTTCCACATTCGCAGCGCCTCTGCTCCCGGCGAGAACTTCGGGGGATGTTTCGGACACATTAAAACGGCTGCGTGCCAAAACGGTGCTGACAGGTAATTAACTTATCAACCAATGGGAACGGAGCAACATTGTGGAACCTGCTCGGCGTAATCTTGGTGCTTGATGTGACCTTTTCAAAAAGCTGTCCTCCAACCTTTCGCCTCCACTGCGTCCCCCTGTTGCCCAGCAGTGACAAAAACTATTGGCCTCAACATCAGGGACTCTTATCTTCATGTCGCCTCTCTTCTGCCAGCTATCCTCTCCATTTGTGACAATGCTGGCAGCAATCAGCCCGTTCACAAAGAAAAGCCGAGAAAAAAATAGCGGGTGAAATATTTTCGCTTGCAGGATAGCGTTACAATAACCTTGACTGCCTGACATTTCTGGGTAAGTGGGCTTTCTGTCAGCCAACTCGGATATGACACTTCCTTTGCTTCAATAGTGTGACGCTCCATCTCCCTGCTGGACTTTTAAAGGGGATAAGGGGGATGGGGGTGGTGGGGTTTTGTTCGTGGATCAATGTAACGCAACAGCATTCCACTTCAGGGGCAATCCCAGTCTTATTAGAGTTCAACTTGCCCTCTCCGAGAAAGCATAAACACAGACATGTACTCCACAGTCAATGGAATACATGCCTGTACTATTGCCTGAAAAATAATGTCCGTATTATTGAATCAATCACTGTACAGTGATGTTGTCTGCCCAGAGACATATGAAATGTAGTTCAAAAATCAATAATCTATTTTGTTCATATGTAATTATAATCCAATCATAAAGGTTGAAAGAGGCATTGGTGGTTTTCAGTGTGTCTCCAGACTACTGTTCCAGTCAGGCACACGATGGACAGCCCCCTCCTTACCCATCCTGTGAGGGGGCCCTTCGCACTCGGTGCTCTGATGACGTGTTGTTTTGCGCCGTTGAGGGCCTGTGTCCCTTAATCACCCCGCGCTGGCAACCCTGGCATTAGGACTCCATCATTCGCTGGTGGGAGCAGCAGGAGGCAGACAGGCTGAAGGCTGCCTCACCTCACCATTACCTCACACAAGGAACTTAAAAAAATATATATAAAAAATATATATATATCCCAGTGTGCACTGCTGCATCCCGCTCCAGTGCTCACATTGCTGTATACCTGTGGGCGGGGAAGGGCGATGGGTACAGTGGTAGGGCGAAGCAAAGGGTGCCAACCCCCCCCCCCCCCCCCCCCCCTCTCTCTTTCTCTTCCCCCCTTCCCCCCAAATGGTACATATCAGTACAGTGATATACACAATCCTGCACATAGAACCTTAAGCACAGATATAACCTTGAGGAAGAACTATTGTATTCTTGAGGATTCTACACATCGGCCACCACACTGCAGATCACATGATCCCCTGAGAAGGTTACATATTCTATACATTGCTGGTAGGAGCAATTTTGTTCAGGTCAGCTTGGATGTTCTCTACCTGTTTTTCAGGGCGGAAGTCATTCTGTTTTCCTTAATTTTATATATTCGCTACATAATATCAACAATCCCTCATTTGAAATGCCTCTCCTCACATTCCTCCATCCCTGTTTCATCTCATCAAAGGCATTTCCGTGTCACAGAAGTACGTAAAAGCACAGTATTCAGCAGACTCTGGGGGTGTATCCAAACACAAATTCTCATTCAGAAATGCACAGATAATGTGTTGTGTACGGATGTTTTTTTCTTTCTGAAGTAATAATATTCGGAAGATGAGATTAGCATAGAAAATATAAAATGGAAAATTGAACAATGTGCAGGAAAAGAGCATTTTAATGCATTCCTCAATGAACAGAACTCCCTGTTCTGAATACAGGCACAGATCATTTTGCTGGTTGAACAGATGACATCTCTGCACATCTTTAGCAGACTCCATAGATTAATTAGACTCCAGAGCTATTACACAATATCAGTACAAAGGCTTAATCGTGGTATCATAATGTGTGCATAGTCTTTGAAGATATCCGGTAGCAAATTTATAAAGGGCTAGCATATTCAAAATCCACTTCACAATTATAAAGAAGACACATTTATCTTCATAGGTAGTGCCCCAAAGGCTTGGGACATGCCGAAAGGCTAATATAAAGTGAAACAAGATTAATACATACAGTACATAATTAAATGGGTGTGCATCTGGTTAATGACCATGCAAGTACGTTTGCACACACACGCAGACACACACACACACACACACAGACACACACACATAATTTATTAATAAATTCACATGTTACCAGTTTTTCTGATGAACAAAGCAATTTGAAAAGGTGTGTTTTGATGGCTGTTATTTAAGGGGTCCATTACAAGACAGTACTATACATACGTATGTAGGTATAAACAATACAAAGTGCAATACAATACATACAGTATAACAGAATATAACACATGGCAGCAGGGATTAGACACAACAGTATTACTTAAAACGGTTGCAGCTAACCGTGAGAACATCCATAGTTAAAACATCAACTTTCATAAATAAAACATGGAAAAAGCATTGGAAAATGACTGAACGACAACATTAAAAAGAAGAATAAGTAATAAAAATACTGACAAGAACTCTGACTGTTGCTGCGACACAAGCCTCTTGCCATTAAAAATAACAGAACCGTTGGAGTTGCCCATTCCTGAGACATGTCTTTATCATTTCACAATCGTCGGTTCACTTGCAATAAAGCTGTCTTCCCTATGGGGCTCTACAGGCATGTGGCCTGCTCTCTAATGCGCCATTTCAAGAGAAACAGCCAATATCCAGTGGCACTATTTCATGCTATTCCATGACTTTGGTTCCTGTCTCTTCTCGGTTTTATTTAGACTTTTTTTTCTGGCCCCAGAGGATGGCGCTGAGCAGTCACACTAATCACACTGCTAAACATATGCCAAATCTATTTATGCCCTTGTGATCTCCGGTAGGTGTGATGTGTCATTGTTCATTGCCGGCGCCACGCCCAAAATAATTACGGATTTTTAGAGCAGTTCCGGGGTTTCGGGGGGATGGGGGTGGGATCGGCGGTGGTTCAGGAGTTACACGGTTGTATCCAGACAGAACATACTGTAGAAAAAACTAAAACTAAAAAAATAAAATAAAAGAGGAGTACTGTGGTGGAATTCTCTGAGCTGCAGAAATAACAACACTCGCATTACAATAAGCTACACAAAAGTGGCAGAGGTGAATGTTGTCCATGTCACAATCAAAGGTAAACGTCACTACACAAATGAACAGTATAATGTTGCGTGCTATAGTCGGTGCAAAGAGAAGCAGGATGCCGCAGAAGCACGGATACTAAAGCGCGTGTGTCGACTCTGTACCTAGCGACTTTGTATGAAGAAAAAGAAAACATAAATAAATATGGGAAAAAAATCGAAGGCTTTCATTAAAGCCATAAGAGGTTTGTTAGGACGGTGCTGTCGTCTGTGAGAACAAAGCTATGACAGGTATTTGCACTGTGTCAGTGCTTTGAACGTGACACTCCGGGTAACCTTACTGAGCATGCTTGAGAAGGAGAAAGCATCTTTACGCTCTTCTGGGCTCGGAGGGTGCTGTCGCAGCCAGGCTTCTGTTCCTCATTGCATAAGACAACCTTGAGCTGCCGGGAGCCAGGACGTCCTTGTTCAGAAGCTCTTGCTCTTATGAATGAATGCACTCTTCACAGTGCCTTTGTCTAGGTGAGCCTTGATTTCTGCCCGCACCTGTGATATCCACCTGTTATTTCTGTAACATGCATGGAAGTTATAGTGATGGACATCTAATTCTTTTTGAAAAGAACAGAGAAGACTGTTTTCAATGTAATTTGCTGGCTGAAAGGCAAGCGTTGGGGAACTGCAGAAATGTTGCTATCTGCAAGCTGATGTGCAGTCTTTGCACAGAATTATCGACTACCTAGAAGGAATGAATACTTCGTGTTCCATAAGATGCACGTTAATCTGTTCATATTATTGTTTCAATTATGGCTAATGCATTATACAGCGCACACACTGTAGTTCAGTTGGACTGCAGCTGAGCCAATAAGTGCTGTTAGTTTTTGTAAGCTCTGAATTCCTTTCCTCCATTCCTTCTTTAGGAGCTTCGTTTACAAAAAAAGGTGGCTTAAGATTTACCTAAAAATGTTTTGAGGGCTGCCGCAATCTCCCTGCGGCTCGGCAGTTAAGAAGAAGCAGAGGCTTGCATTTTAAGCACACCTGGACCTGCGGCAACTGCCAGGTGGGGAGTCCACTTTCCCCTCAGCAGGAGAGCGGACTCAGTGTTCCAAACTTCCAATCCCCACGGCAACTCACAAAAGCCCCCAATCACAGCGCTCTCACCACACTTGCGCTCTCGTCCAACCCCGCACAAAACCACTACTCCCTCTCAGCTGCCCGAAATAGCAACGTGAACCAGACTCATCCGATTGCATAATTGGCACAGTGCTAAACATCCTGTCTAAGAACATTTACTTCTCCTGTATGTCCTTTCTCCAGATATTGGTAAAAAAAAGTCCCACAGTATTTTTTTATTTTTTGGGGGGGATGGGAGGTAGGGGGGGCTTAGGGGGCTTGGCGGGCTTGAGAGGATGAGCAGGCAGGGGTGTAAAATTTTTGAGAAGTTCCTCTCCTTCCTGGGAGTGACTGCTAATCATAGAGGATGACAAACGCTGCCTTCCTCAGCCTTCCTCTCCACAGCCTCTATGGCCTACAGCTACACATGTCCCCTTCTGCACTGAAACGAGGAAGAGACCCCCCCCCAACACCCTCCACTACTGCAGAGATCTTCTACCTCTTGACATTCACTGACTCTCAAATTATCTCTCTCTCTCTCTCTCACACACACACACACAAACAGTATATATTAAAAAAATCACATTTTTGTAGGAAGCACATTAGAATCCAAAAAAACTAAGAACTGAAAGTTGTTTCAATGTCAGACGGAGAGGAAAAGGCAGTGATGCTCATTACAGAAAATAAAATAATAAATACTAATACACCCTTTATCCTTAAGGCAAGATTATAAATAAAAAAAAGACAAGTTCAGCTATGCCTGCCAGGGTTATCGTTCATCTGACTTTATCCTGCTCGGATCTCCCCAGACCCAATGCGCTAACACACAGTAAGTCTGCTTCCCTGAGCTGATGGAATTAGCTTCTGATATCAAACTTGGCCCAGGCCATGCTATTACTGATATTCTGTGTATGTGTTTATTCTGCTTGCCTCTGGCTTGCTTGCTGCTTATAATTAATTAACACCGTCCTTGTTCTACATGAACCTGCCGAGCAAACCCCCCGCAGAATGCGGCTAGAGAACCTTCAAGAAGATTTGGCCCTGACTTTTCTACTTTATAAGCAATATCACAGGAGAGGGAGTGATGTTATACTGTATATCAGCACAGCCTCAAGTGTCTTTCATACAACAGTTCGACTAGCCTATAAAATATCAAGTAATAATTGAGACAATAATTATGATTTTGTTGTTTATTTGGCTCCACCAAAATAAAAATAAAAAGTTCCTTCAGAATTCCTTCTTTTTTTTAAAAATTGCGTCATTCGTTATAAGCCAGTCGCTTATTTATCAGTCCAGACTACTAGTAAAACTTTCCGTGCTCCTAATATCCATTCTCTACCTTGCACATGTGTAGCCTACTAATTACCAGCTGCAAATTTACCTAAACTTATTAGCCAGTTACTAACACAGATCATTGGTTTTGTCATTAAATAATATCAGCTAACAACTGAGATGTCGGAGTCAGAGTTTGATTCGCATTCGGCATCTGGATGATCCATTACATTACATTACATTACAGTCATTTAGCAAACGCTTTTTATCCAAAGCGACATACAGTAAGTGTGATCCAGGCAGGGAAGTTAACAGTTTCATAAAACTCTGACTCTATCCCAGTTGTTAGTTGATAAACTATTATCACAATGTCATTCACAGTATTTCAGTTCCAGTAAGTTGACATTGCTGCTTGTTCTTCTAACTACTGTTATTTGACTCAGAGTAAAGGGTTTTTTAAACAGGATGCGACAGTTGCTTGGTCTGCATTCATTTCCATACCAACTGACCAAACCTCCCCGAGGTCAATTAGAATGTAAACAATGAGGAGTGATCTCGGCCGGTGACGAGGTCCGAGTGATGTTATACTGTTAAACAGCACTCATGGAATGCATCTCAGCCAATCACAATGCGCAGTCAGATCTGTTTTACTTCACTGAAGAACACTGGAGTAACCACAGGGGCTCTCCACTGCTCCCGCTTTTGTAATAAAGATCTTCATTCATGCTTGGCAAAATTCTGAAGGTCACAGACATGTATTCGGCCTCAAAGCTTTCTGAGCCAATTCTCATAGCAGAACAACAACAAGAGTAGCAACCTCTTAAAGATCCCCTCCTTATTATTCTACATTGAATAATAATTTTTCTAATAAGGGTTTACCAAAAATGTTCAATAAACTACTGAAAATGGCTTAATAAGCATCTCTACACCTTTACCCTCACTGAGAATGCAGGAGAATGTACGGATAAACTCTCCCTCTACAATTAAAAATGCACAAAATTTTCTCCCTCTATGCACAAAAATCACTGTGTATAGGTAAAGTCATGCCCCCAAGACGAGTTCACCATTAGAAAAAACATGTTTTGGAGTGGAGGGGGTTTTTAAAAAAGGCATGGACTAACATTTGGTTTCAAAATTCCCAGAGTCATAGTTTACACTCACATTCAAGGCCTACTGATTGTTTTATTTAAATTTTTTTTTTTTTTCAGCAAAATTGGTGGTTTCATCATTGTGCACAAACCTTTCTCACAGAGGAATAGAGGCAGATGGCTGACAATCAGAGCTAGGGAAAACAAACATAATGCTTTGCCTAGAAATGCAACCGACGATGTAACATGTTTGGCAGAAAGAATATTCAACACCGAATGGATTTATGATTTATGGTTCTCTGAATGCGCTAATCTACCAAACGTGTTTTCCTCAGTGGGTCAGTAAGTCATGCATTCCCCCATTCATTTTAGTCAATACTGCAGTTTATACCACATGGATGGGATGGAAATGATATCCCTGCCTTGCAAGTGAAACCCAGTGGCATTGATCGGCAAGGTTACAGGTAATATACTATACTTCACTCTAGCAGCAGCTAGAAATGAAAATCAGTGGTGTGGCCCATTCATTCATAATGAAGTTCATTATGTCAGCAATACTTATGCACTAGGTCATTTATCCAGTCAGAAATTTGAACAGTGCTATTATAGGCTATGCTGGCAGTGCCATTGTGATAATAAATTTGGTGACATCATTTAAGAAGAGGTGGTGACCACCTTTTGGATATAAACCAGAGAGGAGCTCAACCAATAACAAATAGAACACCAACAGCAATGAAAGAACCAATACCAACAGCAATTGCTGGATACCTACTTCCAAAGTACCTATAGGGTAAGGTGACATCATACCGGCATTATCCCTACTTCAATATCCATGGATATTGTTTGGAAGATAATTGCAGCTTGATATCCTGGTCTTTGTGCAGTGAGGTGATGTCACCGTGCTGCTGAAGGCTCATAGAGTGCATCACCTCCCTGTCGCCGGACAAATACAAGGTCAAATACAACAAATGTTTTGAATATAATGTCTTACAGCATGTCTTAATAAAAAACAAATTTTCTTGCAAATCTGCTGTATGGAAATGTATTCTACATAATTATTTATTTTTGTATTGACAGCAAGCTGTTATTGATATTGTGTCATTTTGGGTTGCTGAATGGCTAAGCTCCATATAACTTTGACCTGTATATCGCACTGCCAACAACTCAATCATTTATACATTATACATACATTTACTCACCTAATGTTCTCTGTTTTGTGTTTCATCTTTTCTACCTCATAACAGTGCTGATGAAGATTTCTGCTGGGTCCTCGAAAGAGGGCGCCCCTGTTTCCGTGTTGATGGATGGCGAAGTGCATTTATACATTTCTACTCTGCTGACCTTCTATTGTTAATTGTGAACAGAAGAGCATGCCATTTGAACATCACACTATAGGCTACTATACTATACTATACCCCGTGAGGTTTCAATTACTTTTGCCATCGAATATTATCACAGATTGGAAAATCAAGTTCTGTGAAACATGTTGGTGTATCTAACACAACAAAACAAACATGATAAATGGAGCAGTACTGAAATGGGCCACATTACCTTTTCGCTCTCTTCAGGTGAGACATGGCTCCATTAGCCCATTATTTCAACCTGCCACTACTTCACACCATTAGCACAGGTGATTTTATCAAACTTTTGTTTTGGCAGACACCTTTGAAATTGCAACAAACCTTGATAGCTGCACTGCAGCGCTGTATAATTAATCAAAGGCTGAGTGGCTAATGTTGTACTTCAGAGCGGTTTTTATTATTTAGTACCCATTTCTACTTGGCTGGAGCCCACGGATGGCCAATAATGGACGGGAGTGTAGCCCTGCTGTTTCTAACACGTTTCCTCTGCATATATTCTGCTACAGTCCGTGTCTTTCTCTGTGGTTTCTGTTCATGTGCACAGAATACGGCGAGTATCAGCAGTTGGTTCTCTTTACCTTTCTTCCCATTTGAACCTTATCTGCGCCTTGTGGTATTGCTGAATACATGTCTCCCTTCTTGGCAGAGGCTGCCTCTGCTCAGCGGATTGGATGAGCCCATTTAAACGACAGAGAGGATTTACATTCAGAGCATGGAAACTTTCGTTTCGTGGAGTCATTTACAAAATCAGCTGACTCTGAAGGAAGCGACCGCCTCTTTAAAGATGTGCTCGGCGTGGTTCCCCCCCTGGGTGAGAACACAATTACACTGGTGTCTGCTCAACAACAAACTTTAATCTGCATGTGAATAACAAACACGGCATCCTTCTCTGTTGGGTGGAACAGTGACATCTGTTTCTTCTTTCTTTTAATTGGTTCAAGTTCTGAGCCAGTGCTAGTTTCATTAACATTTGCAATCAGCTAATACAATTTCATTGTACATTTGAAAGCTTCTGAAAAAAGAAAAGAAAAAAAAGAAAAAAAAAGGCTATTGCTCAGTTCCAACGCTATGGAAAACAATATGGAAACTCACCGAAGGCACTGGAATGGAAACGCTGCTCAAGATGGTTTGGATTACATTTTGCTGATTTGGTTACCACAGTGATGGGAAAATAAGATTCTGAATATTATCTGGCATGTTTATGCATGCTGAGGCTGCTTTAATAAATGTCTTTACAGCAACACAATATCAATAGATTAAGAAGACCTCTTGAGGAAATATAATTCAATGATAAAGGTGCATTCCCTTTCACTCAGCGTCCTATCATAACTCCATGGAGTGGATACAATATTTTTTTCCCCTGAAAATGTAAGGTTTATGTTAATAGGCCATTTTCACTTCCATTTCTTCTCACCTCTTGTCTCAGGGCTTGGCCTACTATATATTTTTTATATATATTTCTGTGCACCATCCATAGAATTGTGTGCTTCACCGTGGAATTTCTTAACATACACCTCATGATTTTATTTTCCTTTTAAAGGGTACCATTGTCATGTTAAATAAGCAGTCCAAAAATAAATACATTTATTGTATGCTGTGGACATCATAATGTCTTCCTGACCAAAGATATGGGGCGGATAGAATTAAGATGTAGAGGCCTCTATAATTTTAACAGGACACTGTAGTTAACATCCATGCTCTATCAGAAGTGCCGCAGTGAGGACCATGGTTTACTGTGCCATCCGTATGACTTCTTCCTCTGCTGGGGCACTGGATTTCTCTAAAGGTCCAGGTGAAAGAGTGCCCCCTATTGGGCTATCAACTCATCCAACAGCAACACAGTTTTCTTAGATCTCCCATCCCAGTACTAACCCAGCACAACCCTGCTATGCTTCAGCGCTTTAGCATGAGAAGGCTGGAGGGGGCTGAGGCTGGCAGTTATCAGGCGGTGATGTATCAGCAAAGTAAAAGGCAATGACTGTTCTGAAATTAAAATGGCTGCCACGAAATGTGTCATTTTGCAAATTGACGTATTCGAGCATGCTCTCATACCATTGACTTTCCATCTCCCTGATATGTCCCCCTGCTTCTTCAGCACATTATGCTGCTTCGGTCAGACTCAATACTTGTGATGGAGATGAATGGTTTCTTATACACAGCTAACCAGCTGCCAGTGTGTACAAGCATTGCTCCAGAGTGGACATCAGAGACAGGGAGAGCGTCTCACACAGTAAAGTACAGGAGAAAATGACAAATGTGCTTTCAGTAATGACAAAAAAAATAAAAGTCATCACTGAGAGAATATAGCCCCGTGTGCCAATCATAATCACATACTATATATATATATATATTTAGCAAATAGCCTCAAGAGCATCCCATTGCATTCTGTCAATCACTGTGGTCACTGATTGCCTCTGACGATCACATAGAAGGACTTATGTTTATGGGTGTCATGTTTCAGGTAATCCCAGCTAATTGAACAGGACCATATGCCAGTATTAGACCACAGCAACTTTATCAGTATCATTATACAGCACTATGCCTGCACAAAACATGCACATCACTGAAATAAATATCTGTCTCTGATGCCATTATGTCTGCTGGCCACATTTTCCCTTGATCTCATCATGATTGCAATACAGATTGTACACATTGGTACACATTGATTAATAGTAGAACCGGCAACCAGGAATGAGAGATCAGGAACTACTCAAGTCAAAGGACTTGCTAATTCTGTTAGCCGGATGGCCAATGCAATATGGCCTATTAATTCACTCAATCCTGTGTATTTGTCTAGCTCACCAGTCTTGATGAAGCTTGACTCTGCTAAATCCAAGGTTGGTTACGTGATTTCTGTCATGCTGATGCTCTGTTGCTGCCATTGTTTTAATAAAGATCATTTTCCGTTCATCGAATTTAAGAACTGTGCCCTTCTTACATCATTACGCAAAAAAAAAAGAAAAAACTCATTGACATGATCACTATTATACGCATGCATTATAAAAGATATCTCGGTTTGGTCGGCAGCATCAACTTGTGGCACAAAAAAGTTAGCGAACCTACAAGCACTCTCAATAATTCATAGCTATATTGAATCCCTGCAATCTTCTCTCCCTTTCATATGGGCTATTCAAGCTATAATACCTCAAGCGACAGTGATCTGAGAAAGAAGGCATAAACCTAACAGATAATACACAAAAAAAACACTTAAACAGCACTAGCAGAAATGAGCCAATTCACAAAGAGGAGGTGGGAGGGAGGGAGGGAGGGAGGGAGGGAGGGGGGGGGGGGTGGGTTGGGGAGAGACAACAGAGCAGGGGGAATAAAAAGCAAAACTGACAGAGGTTTGAGAGGTTCAGCTTGCTGTGGGAGTTGAGTGGTGATTAGCAGCAGGGACTGGTTTCCTGGCAATAATTAGAGGCTGCGTCTGTTTACATTGTCTCCTTAACGTGTGACGCTTTCTGTCACTGTTGCACAATTATCTCCCGTGTCTCTGTGAATATCGTGAGATATCTTCAAAAATGAATTACATGAAAGGTCTTTCACAAATGACTGCTGATTTATTGTTTCATGAAATTGACAAGCTAAAAATGCATCATTACATTTGATAACAAACTGATAAAGTGTGATTAATGAACGCATTAACTGCAGCGAGCTGTAGAGTGAATATCTAACAGTATTATGTGTGTGAAGCCCTCCTGATCACGTTTCCATGATTATATATGGTTGATTTATGAATTGTATTTTCACCACTTGACTAGCTGCAGCCATCTAGCTAACTCGCTAGTGATATAATTTCCCCCCAATATAGGGGGTGAGTGGGGTTGGGCCCTAAGTTAACAAACATCTCTAGTAGTCTTTTAATGATGTTTATGAATTAATTGTCATTTAAACTAGGTTGGTGGTGATGGGTTCATTTCCTCATTAAAGTACAGTCAGTTTGAAGCTTTACAAAGGCCATAAAGTGCAGTCTCAATAAAATTAATGCAAAAAAACCTTTTTGCCAACAGTATATTTCCAGTTACTTCCCTTTTAGGCCATGCCCACTTCTGGTTTCTATCCAGAAATAGATATTTTGGAGCTTGATGCTTGAACAGATACAAATACACATAGTGACTTTGTTGCACACCCCGAGTAATTTTACACTATGTTTAAATAATAATTTAAAGGGGTAATAAACAATAAATCAAGTTTTTTCTTCTTGTCAGCATTTCATAAATCACATAAATTCTATAAAATTTGTAATTGAAAATGTAATTAAGCCACATCACCGCATTTTGTGCAAAAAAAGAGCCATTTTCTGCCACCCAAAGTGAAAAGTTTATTTGGAGCCCACCCCTATACGTGACGTAGAAAAAAGCAATTCACCGTAAGCAATTCAACGGCCCATCTCCGCCCCTATTTTTGATTGATGGGTATTCAAACTGCACAAATTAAGCCTGCTCATTTCAAACTGTTTTCCCCCTCGCTGGCTCCGCCTATGTGTCTATGACACATTGCCGAATGGACCTATCGCTCCTCCCCCGAACTGTAACTCCACCTTCCTCACCCCCCGCCCACTTGTGCTCTCACACTCGAGCACTGTTCGTGTCTTTTGAAAATGTGAAGTGGGCAGAGAAATGGGCAAAAGATGGTGTTGCTGTACACTGTACGTCCCGTGAAGCAAAGCACATTTGATAAGCACACTGCACTCATGAATCCACCCCCCTGAACCTGTGGAACATCCTTTTTTTGATTTATTACTTCATTTTAGTGAGAAAAAATGTTTAAATAAAACAACGGTTTGCGCACAACAGATACCTCTCTTTGTGTGTCATTTTCTTTCACTGCGTCTCAGTGCTTCCAACTAACAATGTTGCCATTTCAGAGCAAGAAGCATTTCTGATAGCTAGCAGTACCAGTTAATACACTATTCTCTTCCATGGTCATCAGCTTTATCTTCCAGTCTTCCAGTAAGTAAAAAAAAAAATAAAAAATAATTTACATTTGTAAGCTGTGGAGTAGGCAGTGCTTTCTAATAGGCTATGCATAATTTGTATACCAAAGCTGACACGCCCAGTGATCTACTCTCTATGATAAACTAGCCGAGAAGCCTGGTGGTACAATGTTTTTTTACATAGCAATCATAAACCATAGATACATACTAGCTAGCGTGAGATGTGAGATTGAAGTCGTGTGGATTTCCGTTGACAAGAGATACCATATAAGGAGATGTAAGCACTCTATGTAGCACAAGAGCTTCTGCAGGTGAGAGGAGAGGATGCGAGAGACTGAGACCGAAACTGTACTGCGCAGGGCAGGAGGGTGCTAATGCATTACAATGTTTATTTCACCTAGCTAGTCATTGAAATGGTTAACGAGTTAGCCTATAGCACAAAATCAAACCTCCATATGTAAACTCCGGTGACAAAATGAATAAGATTAAAGGCTGAATCTTTGCATGGAACAGCTTTTTAACTCCCGTTGCCGTACAGAGTGGATTGTGGTAGTGAGGAAAAGGCACCAAAAGGCTTGCACTGGCTTGGCTTTTCTTCCTCAAAAAGCTTTGGCTTTCTTTTGGCTATCGCATGTCTCAGCTGTATTCATGTACATGTATGCATGTATGGCGAGGGGTCAAAGGGAGGCGCTGTGCTGTTATATCACGGTCGTAGCTTTGTGAGAGGAGACTGTGGGTGAGCATGCATGAACTGTGCCTCACAGGTAGACAGGCCAGTGCTTTCCTGCTAAATGCGCTGTGTAATTGTAATAACTGCCACAGCCTATCATTTGGAGATTTTAAAAAAAACAAAGCTGAGACTTGCTGAAAGCTTGAAACTTCCCAAGCGTGTGATACAACAGTAATTCATTAATGTAGCTAGCTACATTATGGATAATAGGTTTCTGTCAATATCCAATATCCAAATAAATAAATAAACACACTCTCTGCTGGCTAACTCAGGGTGGATGCCAATGCCGGCTCAATTGAAAACCATGTTCTGTTGGGAAGCAAATGCAGTTGAAGTTGAAATTTTACAATCCAAACTGAGTTTAAGCTTTCCTGGAGGGAATAAACCAGATACTGAAGATTTGCAGACATTTCGGCTGTAGTCCAGGGGTTCTGGTATAGATGCACAAAGCAGTACTTTGAAACTGTTGCAAACCGTATACTCACCACTCACATGCAACTGAGCAAACACAGACAGCAACAGCACCTAGCTAGCATTATTATGAGTGCTAACTAGACAAATATGCATCCTGTTGTAGCATAGTATGGCCCTGGTTATATGCTTCATCATATGTCTAGATGGCTAGATTGTTTAATTGTAGAGCCTAGCCCTGAAAGTTATTCCTTAAGAAGAAAAAGGAAAAACATTTGGGCGCAATGAATTCAATTAGTGCTTATGGCATATGACATTGGACGAGTAGGATAAAAAAAAAACCCCATGCATATGTAAATCTATTACACTAGAATAGCCAGAGCCATCAATATGACAGGACATTATTCTAAAATGCTTTCCTGGATGCCCCTCTCACTTAGAAAAGCAGTATTGCAAATAACTAAAAAGTCATAACCACTTTCTTCTTGAAGTCTTGGGTGCAGTCAAAAAGATGACTGTTTAATGAATGTATAATTGAATTTCATCTGTAACATGGCACAATGGCAATGTTCTTCCACTATAGTGAGACTAAAATTGTTTAAGAATTGCATGGACAATTAGACTAGATGCAACTTAGATTCGAGTAGGACAAATTAATTAGAGACAATGCACCAAACAATAGTGGTAAAATGAGGGTCCAAGAATAACAGAATGGGGGAACCTACAGTGCAGTGGGAGGATCTACAGTGATCTGTCTTGTATGAACCAATCACACAAGAGTTTCATCTAATTAGCAGAATAAAATGATTGGTTTAATTGGTTCAATTCAATATTAAATATCAAATCAATCAGTGATCTCTTATGACAGCTACATGCATGTTTGGTTTGGGAAGTCCCATCTGTATAGCATTATGACAGTTGGCAGAGTATGTCAAATTAGGATATTTACAAACACTGCTGAGCTCAGTAGATGCTGAAGACACATATGTGATAAATGTACAGGATACAGAACTTATCACAGGTAAGCTGAAAATTAGGGCACATTGCAGAGAAACTATGGTCACACTGTAAACGGAGTCTCCATATGAAGGCTTTTTATAGCAAATGTAAAGC
The DNA here is from genome assembly GCA_022702515.1 of Ilyophis sp. 1 JC-2022. Taxonomy (NCBI): domain Eukaryota; kingdom Metazoa; phylum Chordata; class Actinopteri; order Anguilliformes; family Synaphobranchidae; genus Ilyophis; species Ilyophis sp. 1 JC-2022. The sequence goes on along the minus strand of CM040402.1, from coordinate 97,307,141 downwards.
TTTCATGAACGAGACATAAATCACACATAAGCATATGTCATGTTTCATAAAGGGTAACATAACATCTTCTTATGCAACATGTTATGCCAAATGTGAAATAACCAACAATGTCACCTGGCTAATGGCTAAACATTATACAGGGTGACATAAAACAGGCTTATGTAGGATGCTAGGCTAACTGTGAAACATCTGGCATAACATGTTGCATAAGAAGGTGTTATGTCACCCTTTATGAAGCATGACATTTGCTTATATATGATTTATGGAGCCATAAAGCCACGTTTATGAAGGCTTTATATAACATAATAGTCTTCATATGGAGTCTTCGTTTAAAGTGTGACCGAAACAATTTCCATCAACTATCATATTTTTCATTGTTCATACATCATATTCACAAAAGTGTATGCATTGTTATTAACATGAAAACCCAATTCTAAGGCACTTAGAAATTAATATTTCCATGCTAGGCTGCATTTTGTGATAATGTTATGAAATAATTTAGAGTCATATACAATATATTTATATTTTATGTCTATGTTTTAGAATAGTATATCTTTGCATTATATCAGAATACTTGTCTTTAAAATCTGTATTGATGTTGTTTTATTGTAACCATTTAATTAGATGTGTTAGTAGGTGTTCAACCCTGGGCTTGGATAGAGTTGAAACCTTAAGAAAAGCTGTATTAAAACTATATAAAATATGTTCAGTATTATTTTTCTCCTCTTTCACCACTACTTTATTTACTTAGTCATGCTAAAATTGGAATACTCTTTTTTAATAATTTTTTTTGTGTGAAAACTTATGTTCCAGCTACAGTAACAGCTTTCCTTTCATGGTACATTAAACCCAATCAAGGGAGATCACAGGATTAGTGTTTCACCTCTACTGTAAGATATTCAGCACAGGTCACTGCGTAGCAGGTTTCAGGGGAAACGGAGAGGTGACCTCCCACCACATGGCACACAAACTCTCCAAGGGGACCTCAGCCTCCATCCAGCACTGTGAGAGAGGACAGGTGAAATGCAAAAACTGGAGCGGGCCAGCACCAACAGTGTAGCTCAGGGGTGCTCAACTCCGGTCCTGGAGGGTTAGTCTGCATGCTGGTTTTCGTTCCAACCAATTACCTTACTTTTTGTTGTCTGACAGCTCTATAAACTGTGCTGGTTCATATCCTGTACTTGAGCACAGTAAAATCTTTAGGATGCACTTGCAGTCTGCGGCTGTAAGCTGGTGCTTATACAAATGTCAGATTAAGATATGATTGAGCTAATTAACGATCAGAGGTTGGCACAACGTCCTGAAATGGATCGGCCCTTGTCGCATGCCCCTGGTGTAGCTGGAGTGGTGAGCCCATGTACTGCTGTGCCCAGAGCCATTTCTCAGACATGATCAATTCTGGGCCGCTTCCCTCATCGTAGCGACTGGGAGAGACAGGCTGTACTGTAACATCATCTGCTGTTAATCTCCCCACTTCCTGAGAGGGGACACGGATGGCCGCTCTTGGGAGGAGGCGTACTGTAAACGGCTCTTCTGTCGCACACAGTACAAACCGCCTGGCTGAAACTGAAACAACTGCATTAAATTTATAAACACCAGACTGTTTATATTTTTTATTTAATTCATTTTTTTCCCCAAATTTAATTCAGCAAGAGGTCATGCATGAATGGTAGCTGGACACGATGGCTAAGGAAATGGGCTTTAACACAAGGGTTGCAAGTTAAATTCCCCTGTGAGGCACTTCCATTGGACTATTGCCTCAGTAAAATTTTTTTGCTGTATAATTTCCTTTTATTTAAAACTGTCTTTACATTAAGTTGCTCTGGCTACGGGTGCCTGACCATCCATTACCTTTTGCATTTAGCATCATGGATTAAGTTGATTTCTTAGCTGAGTTTGAGTAAGGTCATGGTGTGTTTCAGCTGAATCAGGATCTAGTGTTTGAACAAAATGTGCTGAACCTTCAGATCGTATGCTTTAGTAAGAGGGAAAAAAGAGGGAAAAAGCTTAATTGCACGTCTCTGACTTTAGATGGTAATGGGACCTGAAAGAACTGTTTGTCTGCAGTGTGATCTATAACTGTGTATAGCTGCATTACTATGGAGAATGAGGGGGAGGTGGTTGGATGTCCTTTCCTTGTTCTTGAAAAGGAATGGTCGCACAATGCGTCAAGCGAAAACCCGACTCTTTCCAGAACTTTCTACTCTAACACGTTTATACTGGTGATGATTGCAAACTCAGACAGTGTTCAATAATTTAATACATGCATTTGTGCGTTACATTCATTTTTAGAAATTGCTATTCAGGGTGTGAAATTAACACCAGCCACCAGCCAAATGATGCTAGCATTATGATTGTGGCTGGTCAGGTTTTTACTCTAGCACCCACTTTGGCTGGTAACCAACCAGGTTGTGTTATATTGTAAAGGCTAATGCTGGTAAAATGTTGAAAATGGCTGCCGATTCACTTCTAATTCCATAAAAAACTAAAATCAGGTTATAGCACTCACTGTACCTAAATTACACTTTGAACATGTCATCCCTCCCCTTACAAAACTGGATAGATTGCTGCAAACTTGCAGCTAATATGTAGCACATTTGCCACAAACTAAATAGTTTACCACAAAATGTTGCCAGAGGTTTGTTAGAGTTTTCTTAGTCTCAGCCTCAGCCGCTCTGGTGCACTTCATATGCAGCGTCTGATGCATAGGTATGCATAAGCTGGGTAGGACTGTGGGAAACTGACAGTCACCACTCATTGGCTAGCAGCATTGTCAATCACAGGAGTGTGTGCGTATTTCTGATATGACGCGATGCATTGGGTTTTATCAGTCTGTCGGGAAACAAGTTGTGCTAAATAATTGGTAGCTAGCGAATCCATCAAGAACAATGAATGTTTCGGACCAAGACTAAGACCTTCAGGCTGGATTGAAAAAAGTTTTCAAAGTTCACAACATTTCTTCTGTTTTACTGGAGATTGCTGTGCCATTCATGTAAATCACGTGTTTTTCACGTGGGTCTTGTCAAAGTATTTGGTGAACTAAAAACTTTGCCAGAAGTGAATGGCAGTTCCCACGAAGCTAATTTGCATGTGAAAATATGAGCTTGCCGCAAACCGTGGCAACAACGCCAAAAACTGTGGCAAAAATGCCAAAGGTTTGATGCAAATTTGCCAGCAGGCCTATATCTTTATAAGGGTCCATACCATTTTATTGTAAATGTAAAACGTGCCGGTGCTATGCAGATTTATATCCTCTATTTCAGTTTTAACACAATATTGCGAGATCCCTGAATATGATATATGGTGTGATATTTTTCATTGTTTTAACAATGACATGCTAAAATAATATACAGTATATTACATAAAATAGTGTAACACCAACATTGACAAGTCATAGTAAGGCCAAGAAACAGCTTCACATTAATGAGCCCAGAGGTAACTCACGTAAAAAGTTACACATTAGAATAATGGCGTGACAGTATTGTACAAAGACGTAACATTTCCATATCAATGCAGGATCCTGGGAAGTGTGTTTATACGATTTCATTGCTGTGTCTTCGAGACATATTTAATCGCCTTGTCATTGAAATGGAGTGAACCTCTTTTGCAATGCATTGTATTACAAAACACTTCTGCAACAGAAACCCCAGCTTACACTTCATGCCGTTTCTTCCCCAGTGTCAAAGCAAAAGCCACCCACTTTGTTCCACCAAAGACAAACTGTTAAATAAGGATTAGTTTACCAACAATGCACCCTGTAGCTTTTCTACTAAACTCAGGCCACATCCCCGTGTTTTAAAGGCTGCAAGCTGAAGCGATTATTTGAGCTTTTTCCCCCCAAAACAAATAAAGAAAAAACAAACCACAGGCACACCACATCATGGTAATACCTCCCACTACAAAATAATACTCTCTGTAAATTACAAACCGTAATATGTTGTTGAACAAGCTTATCTACACTAATTGAAGTAATCAAAGATCTTCAATAAACATTGAAATATGTAAACACTGTATTAGTTTTCAGTGCAAAAAACAACACATTGGTATGCAAGAGTAATGATGGAAATTCAACATAAACGCACAAAAAGAAGCCCTCAAGGGCCAATTTATTTCACAGCAGTTTAAAGTTTAATCCTGCACTCAATAAGAGACCCCAATTACACTGGGTTAAGGGTTAATCTAGGTCATTTTCTTTTCTAATTACATTTGAAATTTCCTCTGAAGTGATTCTCTGGCAGTTACACAGATACTTTAGACAGAATCAAATTTATTGGAGTGTTTAGAACGTTGAGCCTCCACTTTCACAGGCTCAACTTTCAGATTTCCTCGGCCTTGTATTTGTCCCAGGACAAAAATACCTTCTTGTTGTCCTGTGATCAGTGAATGAATCCATCTCATTAGTGCCTTGTAATCAACAAGAGAAAAGCAATTTGCATTGCATTATCTTTAACAGGGGAAGTCAAACAAACACAGACAAACAGGGGCCTATAGTATTAGTATAGTAACTGCGTCGCATATCCACTCAATACATACCAAATGACACAAATAAAATGTCATATATTTCGATGAAGTTTGTTCTGCCATCACAGTTAAGTAGATTTAATGGTAGGTGTCCAGTTGCACAGGCAAACAAACAAAACACTGATATTGCTTACATTTCAAAAAAACTAAAGACACAAACAAAATAGCTTACTAGCACATAAACAAAAGTCAGAAGTCACAAAGCCAAACTACAACACTGCCCAAGTAATATATCTCTGACTAGACAAGATCTGAATTTGGACAATGTTCATCTAAAATCTTTCCATTGTGGTTCCTCAAGGAAACAGATCAGGGTTGCACACTCAAGCCTTTATTCGTTTATAAGCCTGAAACTGGAAGGTAAGTGAGTCTGAGTAATGAACATCTATCCATGGTGGGCAGTGTGGAGGGGAATGAATAAATGGCCAGATAAAAGTTTGCTGCTCCAAATTTTTGGAGGCAGACAGATTGTCTGAAAGAGTTCTGGGTGTTAATTATAAAGTCCATTAAGCTAAAAAGATCTGTTGAATGTGCAGAGGGGTGAAAACGATTTATATCAATATATCTTTTATCTGCTCATTTGGCACATAGAACAAAACAGAACTCTTTTAATGTCTGATCAAAAATTATTACTGAGGTGGTAGATTAATACTCAAATGGCCATATAAAAGAGGCTATCAGAAAGGTGTAATTTTGTATTGTTTTAAATTATAGTTACTAAAATTACATTTTTAAAAATATATATGGCCTTTCATTCAATTATTTTTCATTGTATGATCCGGTGTATGGGTGTAATGAAACCATACCACATTGTGGATTGATCTGCATTACTGTATGAACAATATTTTTTATTTACTCACTGAGAATTCAACTTTAAATATTCCGCTCAAGTAATACAAACACTCACAAATACATCTTCTTTAGATATTTTGAAGAGTCATTATTTTTAAGAGAAGGAATTATTTCATCCGAATCCACCTCTTGCTGGCAAATGGGCGATCCCAGTGGGTTTATACCTGTCTCTTTGAAGGGTTTCCACACAACAAAAATGTATTTTAAATGTATTTTAAGTGATGATATGGTTAGCTATAGTTTAATTACTTCAAGGACATGATGTAGACCAAAAACATTTTTTTTTTTTAACTTAAAGTTGATATTTGCACGGCTAAATATTTCCCTCACTACTTCCTGTAAAACGCTGTGTGGCGTTTTGGTGACGCGTACCTGCACTGGCTGGCAGTGCAAAAACGTTTTTCCTCCAATGACATTGCTTGATTTTCAACTTGTCCTCAACATTAATGTGAGTGACAGCTAGCACTTAGATTGCTCACAGTAGCAAGTTAGCAACTGTCCGTGTCAGTGCGAGAGCGAACTGCAAACAAAATGGGATGAAAGTGCTTGTTTGGGTGTGAGAGTCCTCACACGCTATATAGTTTCCCCAAAAACTAATGGCTGCAGAAATAATGGCTAGAATGAAGAAGGCTGCAATCTGCTCGAGCTCAAGGATCTGTCATTTTAATTTAGATAATTATTTATTCAAGAATGCAATTGCTGTCCAGATGGAATTTTGGAGCTACTACTCCCTCACTAATTGGGCCATTCCCACCATCCACTACAATGGTCTCTCACTCCCTTTGAAAGTAAGTAACTAATTTGCATTTCTGTATAACGTTATATTTAATTCACCATCGGAAATAGCAAAGTTAGCTATAACTCCTTATATATCATCTTGCTATGCAGCCAGAAACGAGAGAGGTTGCATGTTCGTGTGAGACTGAGTGCGTTACATCGCTGTCAAAACTGGTCTGAAACTGAGGCAGGCGCCTAGGAGAAGTAAAGAGAGGCTAATAATGTTAGCTGAGCTGAAATTCATATTTATAATGGCTGTTTTTCATTCATTTCTGTCGTTCAAGGTAAGTTTGGGTGCGTCTGCTTCATTTTACTAACGTTACCGCTACACTACGCTCGGTGGGAGCTGCTGTAAGTTAGGTGTAACGTTAGCTGTAGCCTACATTGCTTGTTTTGTTGTTGATTAATTAAATAATCTGTAGCTATCTAGTTATGTAACATTAGCTATATTATCTACATTTCAAGAACTTCGGTTTCTCTCTTGTAAAAAAGACAGAAAATTTCCGGGATTCCAGATTCAAATTAGCGAGATGTTGATAATTACAGATATTACGACTGCTATTAGTGGCAGTAGTTGCACACAGCTATAGTAATATGCAGTAATGGTAACGTAACATTAATAGAAAAACAAAACAGGATTCTGGATTCTAGGCAAATATTTATTAGGCTACAGATGTTGACGTTACATACGACTGTTATCATACCATTCAGAAACATCAAGATTCTCTCGGGGGCGGAGCACATTTTCTGCAGCTCCGGCAGCAGCAGCAACAGGGGGTCGCTCAAACTGCCCCCATACTCGCAGTGATCTCCCTCCCTCCCGGTACCATCCTCGCCCTCCCCGCCCTCATCCTCCTGCCCCTCGTTGTCCCACAGAAACGACGCTTCCTCCTCCTCAACAGAGGGGGATGGAGAAGGAGAGTGATCCTCAATTTGAGACACAATGTCATCCATTTTGGCTAACGTGTTAGATTTTTTTTGAGCACTGCTATTCAGAAAGCTTCAAACCATAGACTGTATAAAAATAGCTCCAAACTAGCTAGCCACCGCGACAGCCCACCCATAAAAAAAAAAAAAAGGCCTGCCCCAACTTCCACGCCCCAACGGTATCACGAGAAGCCTTCTGAAAAGCATTAGGAAAAATGTGATCTGACTTCCGTTTTGTGGGGCCTTTAACACACTGTGCTATCGGCCTTCCAGTGCCGCTTGGCTACTGTACTAATTGATCTGACAAGATCTAATACAAGTCTGACCAGACATGGTCAATAGATTGTTATATAATACATACACAAACGCAAGAAATCAGTACACAAAAACCAGCATAACCTAGTGTTGGTGAATGAAACATATCCCATTATTGTTGACTTGAGATGGAATGCAAAGGACATTTATGGTAAATAAAAAATAAGATAAAATGTTGATTGAATCTAAACCAGAATAAAATATCCCTTATTCAGCTCAACCCAAGTCCTTCCAAAGAAATAACCCAGCACAAGACAACAGATATTTCCCTCTGCCTCAGCTACAGTAAAATGTAATTAATGTTTTGTCTACTAGTTTAATGTGGAAAATGGATAGACTCAAGGATCCCAGGCGAACAATGCAGACACACTGAACATCATCTCAGAGCGAACTGCATTATGAATCATGACACTCGGGCAATCTCCTTTCATTTGCCTAATTCGCTAAAAGTGGCATCACACTGTAATCGTGTCCGTTGCAGTGTTGGGGACAGCAAGATGATTCAGAGGCAAACTCTCCACGGAAAGCACCCCATTGACGGGTTATGAAACACGTGTCATGTTATGCAGCACCGCATATCATTCAGAGCTGATCAACATCACAACGACAGTGACAGGGAAGCATACATTACATGTCATTGTTTCGATACTGTGTATACTTGGAAGGCCTTTTTGTTGTCATGGTTACACTGCGGCGCACCTGTATGTTGGTAGCTTAGCTGCACTTTGTCCCTTAATTAAATGAATGGACAGTTCAATTCAATTATATTTTAAAGTGGGCATGCAGCTACCGGCTCCATCACTGAAAGGGGACTGAAAAGACAATGTGAAGAAAATAAATAAAATGTCACTGTCGCTAAAGAGACATTTGCTGCTCGCAGACATTCAGGCAATAAAAAAATAAATGCAGTGCTGTTTTTTTTTCTTCTTTTTTCAACCATCCAAGCTTACTGAGAACCAGTTACTATCACCAAGAATGTGTTATACATTGTCAGGCTATACACTGCAAAAAAAAACAAATCTTAACAAGCATTTTAATTTTATATATTTAGACTTTAGAATGTTATTTCTGTAACTTTTTTGCTAAATAAGACAAACTATCTGCCAGTGGGGTGTGATACTTTTACTCATTTCAAGATTTGTCTGTAGGGTAAAATAATTTCACTTGGAAAGCAAAAAGTAACTTAAAACAAGCTAATATTTTCCACTTTTGATAAAAAAAAAAATATTTTTAAGTCTCATTACAAGACTAAAACAGATGTTAAGACGGACCTTCTGCTTGTTTTTCCCGAGGCTTGGGTTCACTCCCTGCTGAGGAAGCCCTCATGTGAAGGACTGACAGACGGATGAACGTACGTACATACGTACGTTTGCACGTACATACATACATACATGTTTATACGATAAAACAAGTTGCATTCATGTCAAAGGCACATGGTCATCATGACCATGAAGCTACATTGTTTGTACTCAGCATTGACCTGGCATAGCTGTCATTATATCGGCATTAATCATTTCCGTTTACTGTACTGTAAAACTTGACACACACTAATAGCCTGGGCATTTGATTGCTTACAATGCAAGCAACAGCTGGCACAGAAAAACCACAGGTGGCTAAAAGACCAGGTGCCACTATTGAGCGACAAGTTTTAGCCTGCTGTCTAAATCCCTTTCTCTGTCTGTGATGACAAGGCCATTAATGCATCGTCCTCACGGACACCTGGTTCATCTAGGATTTCATTATATACCATGTGGAGGATCATGGCATGGACAACTATCACTCTGGCTTATGGCCTCATGTTCTACATTTTTATCAATTACATATGAGCAATTTCCAATCCAACTGGTGAACATTACACGAGTAGTCAGCACAGCTCTATGGTTTAATAAGCCATAGAGAAGCCGTACACAAGTCATAGATTATTTCACTTTTATTGCAAACAAGTACTGGCAGAGTAGATAGTGTCATCTGAGAAACGGAGTACTTCGACTGTACTTCCTGCGCAGATCGTCTCAATAATGAATCACACTGGAAAGTTTCAATTACCCACAAAATGAGTTTCCATTTATCTCCGCAGTTCTGATCCGAGGGGGAAGACTTAATGCGACAGGTCGAGGAGGACGATGCGAACCACCACAGTATCAGGAAATATAACTGAACGCCTCAGATAAATCTTACTTCGATAATTCAATGCACAGAAATACAATATTTACAATGTGAGATTAAAGCTCACTTTTGGTCGCGCGTTTCTGCAGTTATGCGGGTAAAGTTCCCGCGGGGAGAGAAGGCTCTGACACAGTTTGTGTCTCAGTCTGGTTTTTGTGACAGCTGTCACACGGCTGACCCAAGAGCCCTGAACTGTGATCTCGAAGCCGCCACTGTTAGCAGACTGAAGTTTGTCTTGTGTCACTCTGTGGGTCCACAACGGCAGGCACTAGGAAGGCACCCTCTGGTATTACACAAAGGCAGAGTGGCAACGTTTCTGAGTGAACCGTAAGATGTCTGTTCTTGGTAGTTCCTTTTGATCAAACATGTTATTTTCACTCATTTGTGTTTGCATGTGCATTAACATTACATCCATTTCTTAATTTTATGTACCCTTATGCCCTAGTCTGACATTTTAGCATTGATGATCTTTGATTAACTTTCATGGACAGCTTTGATGATCAGGGGTGTCATTAAATAACGTATCTCACTTACACCTTTCCAATCAAACAGCTCACACATAATCATTTTATCTGAACAATACTGTGGCAGCTCAGTTTTTCATTCATTGACAAGAAAAGCCAAAACAAATTAATAAACAACAGTTAGTTCCGACCGCACATTGTGATTGGCTGAGACACATTCCATGAGTGATTATAGACAGTATAACATCACCGGCCGAGATCACTCTGCTTCGTTTACATTCTAATTGAACTCAGGGAAGTTTAGTCTGTAACGTTAACTGAATGTTCTGTGTAAAAAGTCCTCACTCTCCGATTCGAATAACGTTTGGGCACCGATATCAAGTTACTGAAGCTGATACACTGTGAATGATAGGACGTGGTGTTAGTGTAATAACAATACTCGACAATACCAGCTGCTAATATACAAATAAAAGTATTACTAATATATATAAAAGTATTAGCAAGCTAGCTACGAACACAGATCATTAGTTAGGCTACTTTTGTCAGCCTAGCTTATAACTAACAAGTAGGAGTAGCCTACACTGAACCTGAAACTTCCCTGCCTGGATCACCCAGACGGCAATCGGCGTGCATGTGTAGTACTGTTATTGTTAGCGTAATTTTTTTGGGTGAGAAAACGAAAATGCAGATACAGCTCCGGGATGATCCGGGTATGGAAGAAACTCCGACTCTATCTCAGTCGTTAGTTGATATCGTTTAATGACTAATTATCTGTGCAGGCATACCTCCTGGCGATCTCTTGTCAATCAGCTGAAGTAACGCAGAGACAGGCTTACTAATTGGATAAGAAAACATTTTGGAAAACTAAGTTGCTGCTGAAAGTGGTATTGGTCGGCCATATGTTAGGCAGTCTTCTCCCTGGACCAAATACAAATTGATTGCCCCACACAGCGATAACGGTACTGCACTGTACAAGGTGCTGTCCTTCAGTTAAGACCAACATCCTAGTGCTTATGGTACCTTTCAAACAATGGGTTAACTTGTCCCCTAAATTGATACAATTCTCCATAAAAAATGGGTTCTTTACATCACCCACCTAATCGCCTACCTTACTTTTGAGTAACTATACAATTTCTTGCAATCCCTACCAACATACATTTTATTTCACAAGGCATCAGAACACATGAGAACTGATGAGAACTCATTTGACCTACCTTGTTAAATAAAGGGAAATATAGGATTAGGGAGAGGGATAGTAAAGCAGAGATTAGATGGCACTGGCAGTGGTGTCACCTTACTCAGATACAAAACATAAAGGAGCTCCATCAACCGCGTGATTGATGACCTATATTTACAGAAATATAGCTAGACGGTAGCCAGAAATATCAGTTAGCATTGCTCTATTGGTAGTTAGTAATATGCTCTATGATTGGTGGAGCTTCTCTTTGATGTCATCATAGTTGTCTTATCCCTGCAACAACACAACCACCTGTCATTTCCATCAAAACAGACACCTGGGGTGCGTCCCAATACTCCCTCCTTTCCTCCGTGCCCCGGAAACGGATCTTTGTGTTTTAATTGAATGTTGCTGATTACATATTAATTACGTATTATGGTTACATATTAATTAGTGTCTCGACGCAAAAGGCAATGTTAGGTACTTTGCATACTGTACATGCAAATACTTGTACTCGAAACGCTCTGGTAGTTTTGCATACTTCCGGGTAGGTGAGGAGTGGAAGTGGAGGAAAGGAGGTGGGGAGTGAAGAATATTGGGACGCACCCATACTATCAGCAAAATAAATAAGTAAATAAAATGTACAGTCGATAAATAGATATTCCAATTTTACAGCAATACCCAGTCTTACACAATGTCTCTTACAAGAACTTGGCCACAGTGAACAGTGGCTTCTCCACTTATGCCACATAGTCTAGTCAATGGAGTCATTTATTTTCATGTGGCCGTTCCCCATTACCGTGAAAGGCTTCTGGCAGTACAGGTCCTTCGTCAACGTAGTGAGGGAAGCCTCAGTGCACCCTCGAAAGATTAAAAGGGACGTGCAGCATCTACGTGTGTTTTTTTCCCTCCCTCCACCCCGCAGCACATTCGATTACCACCGTACCGGACGTGTGAGTCCATCCTCATCCGGATAGGAAAATCCTAATCTGCAATTACTGCGTGAGCCTGGCAGGCACCGAGGGTTCTGTTTTGAATCCTTCTCTGTAGTCGCTGACAGTTCGCCTTGTTTTACTTGCAATTTTCTTTTTTTCTCCAAGCTATACAGAGTAGACTTATTAAACTGTACTTGTAAGATCTATCGGATAAAAACAATTTGAACTGAAATCTGCCAGTTATTTCTAAATCGAAGTTAAGAGCTGATGTTTAGTCCAGGCCCCATGACGGAGAGGTATTGTGCGACACAGAGAACGTCGTTTCACACGTAGCATGGAGAAGCAATGGTTGCTTAAAGAATATGCAGAACACCAGCTGAATGCTGGAAAAGGTTACAATGTAAGCAAATGAGATGCAAAGGGTGCATCAGAGAATTACATGATTTATTTATTGAATACAGATTGTGGGGGTGAAACATGTAGATCTAAGATGAAGAGCCCTGGCCCTGTTAATGGTGCAAATACAGTGCTGTTGCATCTGCAACAAAGCAGAAGAAACTTATTCGGTAAGACACACTAACATGTGCATGCACATATATGACTGTATAGATGTGTATGCACATGTGACCATTGGTGGGATTACATGGGGGCACCCCCACCCCAAAGCTCACCATTCTCAAAAATGAAATAATTACAGATATTAATTTTGTAGAAACATTATTATTATTATTTAATATCTTCCCCCCCAAACTTAAGGCCCAACCCCTGCCCCTGTATGGGACTGTATACATGTGTACAGACAGGCATCGTGACAGGGAGGAGTTACTCCACAGGAAGGGTTCAGCCAGTCGCCCAGTTGCTGAGCAACTGACATTACAGTTCTTAAGAAAAAAAAGTGGGAACTCAAAAATACCCAATTTCTTTATTATTTTTTTCACTTTACAAGCAACCACTAAATACACAAGAAGTGCTTTTCTCCCTCAGAAATGGGAAGACCTTTTAACTTGTTAAAAATGCCAACATTTATTTTCAGATCCCTGATTTCATGACACTTGAAAATATATCCAAGTGCAAACTTTATCACTGGCGTTCCATTGAACCCAACTGTATATTTCACTGACATCTGTGACAGATATTAACCATACATGGACTTAATCAAATGTCTGCACCACGTTACAGTTAACACATCAACATTGTGCCGTGGCACGCTTCAATGTCAACGTCAATAAAGTCCTACTACTGCAGGTCTGTGGTTTCTGAATCATTTCCTGACTTCCGCAACAGAATTGAATCCGTCAGGCATAAGCAAAGCAACGTGGAATTTAAATATTTCCTTTGCGGCATAACACATGGAATGCACTTATCCTCCATAAAGCCTCCAGAAACTAAAAAGCATCTTCTTACTTCAATGTTTGCATAATGATGGGAAGTAAAAAAAAAAGAAGCGTTTCACCAGGAAGTGAAGCACAGATGACAAGGTCACGCAGATCTGTGAGCCAGAGGAGGCAAAGGGTTCAACTCCAAGACAGGGCCTTATGAGAAATCAAATCCACTGTGCTTTACCCTTTAACAAAGGCAGCTGCTAGAGTGGGTAGACCTCTGTGTTGAAAGACACCCTGAGTAAGGGTGCCTGCAAGTCAATTATTATTATAACCGAACATTGATCCTCTGATCCGATTGGGAGTCGCTGCCGCCTCTATTTTTATGTAAACGGAGGGAATGCTCTGGAGGACTTTTTCATCCAATTCTAGCAGACAATTTAGTCTGAGAGTAACTGAGAGCCCTCATTAATCCTTAATATATGCTGTCACTTACAGACTAAATAATAGATGAGATTTAAACATAATCAGAGGGAAATTACTTCTACCTGCTGTGTTTAGTGTCACATTGAAATTGACAAGATCATTTTGAAGAGTGTGACCTGTGGAAATACGTATTATTTTGGCGCATTGCAACCCCCCCTCCAACCCCCCTTAAATGCAAAAAAGAGGTTTTAAAGCAAACTCATAAAAAATGGTGTGTGAGTGGGGGGATACATACAAATAAGACCATTTTAGTCATTTAGCGAGGTTTGCTTTCTGACTAGATTGATGTTACACAACACTATGCATGCTGGAAGAGCTAATTATTACGTAATTATTCAAACGAAAGTAAAATATTTATTGAAAAAATTGTATATAGTTGAGTTTCAAGGGTATAGTATAGGATTAAACCACTGGTGCTTTTTGGAAACAAAAGGGGATAAAGTTAATGAAAAAATAAATATTCCAAACACTCAGTAACGCCTTTATTCTCAGGGCAGGAACATTACAACATTGCTGATGACTGACGCTTTGCAGCTGGACAGCCTTTGTCTGGGTGCTCCCGCACAGCAAATGACACATACTTATAGATGACTTGATCTACCGTCCTGTAGGTTTTCATTTCAACACTAATTTGACACACCTGATTCTACTAATTAGCAGCTCGTCGAGATCTCTAGCTGTTCAATGAGGTGTGCTTTGTTAGGGTTGGTGTGAAAACCTACAGGAGAGTCGATCTCCAGGAACAGGGTTGGGGACCACTGCTGTAGAAGATTAAATGTTAATGACAAATAAATGGTTAAATCAGTAGCATTTTGCTCAGCCACTCAACAAACAGACACTTAGTCACAGGAACAACAGGGGGCATCACACATATTTATGACATTGAATAATTAAAACCGCTATGATCTAAAAATACACTGAATTGCAGGAATGGCGAATAAGCTATCTCCTCATTAACACCGGGAAAAACCGTTGTTTAGAGCGTATGTATAAAATATGTCTCTCTGGGATTGAAGTTTTAATCTGTTGCCTCCTCTAATTGAATTGGAGATGAATTCAATGCCAAACACTTTAAGGGAATTTTCACATCTGTGTTTGGCTTCCTTATAGTGCATTGGAAATTGGCCAGTACTAAAAAGAAAACAACATGTGAATACACACATTCACACACATGTCAAAATGCTTAATTCATTTATTAGATATGTCTGAAGTATATGTTATACAGGTGGTGGACACCCTATGGGGGGTACTCTTAATTCTACATCTTAGCCCTAGAATCAATAAACACAGGGACACAATACAGAGTAATGGCAGGGGGGAAAATCGAACAATTATATGCTCCACTGTGGCGGAATAAAGAAAGGCTGGACCCAAAAGCCTTGGCATCAGTGATGTGATCATGGTGGGTAATAAGCAGGGTAGGGTGGGGTCTACATTCATTCTCTCTCACCGTATGCCAGTTGCCCACAGGCTAGCACTTGTCATCTATAAGCATCTCACCTCTGATTGACAGAAGCACCTACACACTCCCAGAAGAAAGGGTTCCAAACAGCTCCTCTTGTGCTCAACAGAGGAACCCTTTCTAGTTAAACGGAGCTTTGTTGGTCAAAATGGTTCAATCTGGGAGCTTTCACGCTTTTTCACTCCTACCATAGAAAGTTTAATAAAGAACTGAATAGGGTTCCCCTATGGAGACAAACCAAATAACCCTTTTTTTCTGAGAGTGCAAGGCAGTTTGTGGTTTGTATTGTGTAAAACACATGCATTTCTACTTGCATAAGGCCAGTCACAATCTTGGAATTGAAACAATTTAACACCACGACAGAAGAAGACACAGGTAAACTGTAAAAGCATTAAGCAAAACGACTAACGCCTTTTTCATAATTTTCATTTTGTACGTCTTTTCCAGTTACATTTATAGTTACGCATATAATGCACAACATATACTCTAATGTACCTAATCGTGTGTCTCAAATCTATACAATTGGAATTCTCAGTGATATATATTTAATGTCCACCTGGTGCACTGTAAATGCCGGTTTCTAGGAAGGAAGGATCACAGTTGGGACATCTGCTCTAGGAAATGTACGCAATGTATGCATATTCATTGCACACCTTTAACTGAAATCTGCACAATCTGAAATGTATCTTTTTCAGCTCTACTTCCCTATTTCCCAGGAATAAAAAGCAGTTGCAAATTGAATCTATGACTTCCTTGCTTGAACCCCTGGGCAGAATGGCAGCTGTGTGCTTATTTATTTCTACGTGTTTTGGGAGTCTTTTAACCACAGTTCAAAACACATTTGCAGGAAAATGAAATCCCAAAGCTGCATGTTGAAATGATGTGCATGTGTGGGTGTGTGTGTGTGTGTGTGTGTGTGGAGGGGGGATCTCATGTATCTGGTTCTGTCTTACCATACAGTTTGGTGGAACAAAGACCCATATAACAAACACTAGCATGTATATTCCTCTTGTTAGAGTATGCCACTGTGTAGTACTAGTGCTAAAGGCCAACAACCCTCACTACATTCTACCAGGAAAACAAAGACATGAACACAAACACCGTGTCTGCATCTTGATTTTTATTTGGCCTGTTTGACAAAGCATAACAGAATAACAGCTTTTGGACAACGACAAGAGCAACCGTACAGTAGAGCACCTCAGAAATATGATTTTTATTTTTTATTTAATTGTTTTATTAAAATCTTTTCGCTGATATACTACGTTCTTGAAAACAGAATATCTATGATGCCTACCTCTCTCTGGAGTGCTGCATTTACAGGCAAGGGGTTCGGCCAAGGATGACAGCCCTCCCCACCCCTCACAGCCTGTGTATGTGTGTGTGTGTGTGTGTGTGTGTGTGTGTGTTTGCGTGTGTGTGTCACGCAGTGGTGGCCTTCCGAGAGCCTGCTCATTAAAGGCATGAGCCAGCTCACCAGCACTGACAGAGATAATTGTCCCTGAATGAAGAGGAGTATAGGGGTTGATCACAGGGGAGATGCTTCTTCAAATACACCTTTGGAAATACATGCACTCCATCCGGCCCTCCGCCTCTCTGGAGGAGCCTTCCTGAGGATGGGAATTATTTGACCGAGACAACATTTCTGGAAATCAGAAAGGGGATATGAGACCTCTGCGCTACAAAAAATGTCTGTCTTAACAAGTGTTTTAGTCTTGTAATGAGACTTAAAATCTTTTCTGAAAAGTGCAAAATATTGGCTTGCTTTTTAAGTTACTTTTTGCTTGACAAGTGAAATTATCTTACCCCACTGGCAAACCTTGAAATGAGTAAAAGCGGCAGATAGTTTGTCTTATTTAGCAAAAAAGTAACAGAAATAAGATTCTTCTTCTCTAAATATGAGATGAAAATGCGGTGTCTTTCTTTGATGCTGAGATACTTGTCTCGTTCGAGTTTGATGGAAAGAAAGAGAATGTGCCCTTCAGAACAACAGACCTCATAATAATAGAAGTGTGTCAATTATCTAAACTGTCCCCTCATCCCTATGCCTGCCAGCTAGCTCGCAGCTATTGCTTCAAGGTCAAGGGTGCAATGCCTCCTGAAACTGCATGTCATATTGAATTATGCCGTGAATCCAATTTCATTACTTCCCTGGAAGTTTGAAGAGTCATTACCAAGAAATGCAAAGCAATTATTACTCGCGCCATGATATTTTTAATCATTAATTAAGCACTTGTCCTGTGGAGCACTCAGATTGCCACTTATTTGTCAAGGTGGGGGAAAATGAAAGAGAGAAAGAGAGAGAGAGAGAGAGAGAGAGAGAGAGAGAGAGAGAGAGAGAGAGAGAGAGAGAAAGAAAGAAAGAGAGAGAAAGAGAGAGAAAAAACTTGCATCTAGTCATTTTATTTTAATGTCACTGTCCACTGTCAACTACCCTTTACCGTCCTGTGAATAGTGTATTTCCTTTGCATTACATTACAAATTTGAAAATAACAAGGCTAGTGCTTAAGAAAAAAAAAATCATATCTCATGTCAAATATTAAATCTTTAGGCCATTTTGAACATTTAAAAATGTAATAATATATTTTTTTAATTTGTTAAGCCATTGGAATGTTATATTCAGTACAAACAGTATATGGTTCTCATTAATGGCACAATTAAACATGAACAGGCAAGAGCTTTCTTCATAGTTTTCTTTATAAGCAATACATCAATCAAATATTGTATAGAGCTCACTTCACACAAAGGTGTCCAAAGAAACTTAGCAGGTACATTTCAAATGCAAAGGCAAGGCACAGGTCCACTCAAAGTCAAGAACAAGGCTGACTAACAATTAAAAACACTTATTTGTGTCCTTCACCAACACAGTTTGTGAAGTTCAGCGATCATTAAAGCTAACTCACCAAACAGTTTGTGAAGGAAGAGTGTAATGCTGGCGTTTTGTTGCAGGTCAAATTTAAGGCTTGCTTCTCCTTTGAATCAAAAAAGAGGCTTGTTGCTGCCACTTTTCTTCCAGTCATTGATTATGTAGATATTTTATATTCACATGCTTCTGGAAAGTGTCTCAGTTCGATTGACACAATCTACCATGGTGCATTACGATTCATAACTAACTCTAAGGCTCTTACACATTACTGCACGTTGTATGCCAGGGTTAGTTGGCCTGCTCTAGCCACACGGAGACTCAGCCACTGGCATATTTTGAGAAATTAAATGAGATTTTTAATCTCAAGTGGTATCTCCTGAATAAATAAAGGTTAAATAAAATTAAAATAAGAACCAATTTTGATTGAATAAAGACCTAGCACCTAAGATCCTGACTTGGTGTCTAATGTGATTAGAATATACCGTCAAAGGTTAATTCAAATAATTGAAAATTCCTTATCGGTGGATAAAATATCTGCTGTAACTACACAAGAACCTGCTGTTTATACTCAGCTCTTGTAACGGAGACTGTGCGATAACAACGGATGTATATATGCTAAAAAACAAGACATTCAACAGTTGTTTCCGTGCATGTGCTGCCGAACATTGTTCCACTGTTTGATTAGCCCTGCCGTTGATCAATAAATTCTGTTTTATCCAAATCAAAATGTACAAACAAAAGCAACAAACAAATGGTCACGCGTTCTTGTCACTTCCCGACACAAGCTCTCAGAACAATATACAAATGAACTTTCACAGAAATATGAATAATTTAAATTGAATCATGTCTTCTTGTGTCAATTAAAAATAATTGATACAAAACTTCAGCAGCAAAGCAAGTTTCTTCTACAATCATTGTGGGTAATATTTTTAACATTATCCACAATGTGGAAAATGTAAAAACCCAGCCCAGACAGTACAAATTCAGCCACAGATTTTGGAGTATTGATGTGTTAATGTGCGAATGCAAGCATATTGTAGATGCCAATCAGCCACCTGTGAAAAATTCCCATTGGAGTATCAGGGGAATTTATCTTTGCAAAACAATACCCCCTTGTGGTTTTAATGTTAAACGTATAATATTTTCACTGTAAAACTTACTAATGAGTTGCAAAAATTATTTTAAAAAAAATATTTTATCATTTTGGTGCCCAACGCTGGGTTGCATATATCAAATTCCCACCCTAATTTGTAATTTAGAATTATCTGCAACCGTAGCCACATTCATACACAAAACCCACAGCCAACTCAGTATAGTGTGTAGAAATCTGTGGTTTTGCAAAAAAAAGCACTACTATTTGTCACCCTGCAGACTACAGCTAAGCTCGCAAGTAAGACCTGTTAAAAGCGGCTTTAACATGCAGCCTATTGGTGCACTAATAGTGGGGCTCATTAGAGAGCGATGAAACACAGACCCCTAACCGACTTTTACATTACATTACATTACATTATAGACATTTAGCAGACGCTCTTATCCAGAGCGACGTACATAGTGCATTTTCAAACTAGGAACAAGAACGTTTAAAAACAACCCTAAAAAGGCAAATATGAATCTAAGTACTAGGCGCAGTCAGTATGATTGGGGTTTTTTTTAATTTTATTTTATTTTTTTATAACTCTCTCATACCCTGGGCGACGCAATCGCCAATTGTGCGTCGTCCTATGGTGCTACCGGTCACAGTCGCCACTGGCACGGTTCAGATTCCATCCAAGGCCGCGAGGCTCATGCATGCACTCAGCAGCTGACTGGAAAGTGCCATTGGCCACTGTGTAAAGGCCCTCTTAGTCACTATATCTGCAATGGGATATTCAATACAGTTTCATTGGTGTCCTTAAATGTCCATATAACAATTAGATACTCTTGAATATACTCAATGTTGTAACAGAGCAAAGACAGAAAAACGTATTTTACCACCGCAAGAAAGAGACAATCCCTTCTATTAAAGGGTAATTCCACCCAAAAACAGCATTAACCTTATTGAACAGATCAAGGTGCAACTACTTAAGACTCTCTTTGTGGCTGGCAAAAAAAAGTTATTTGAATATATAAAGTTGAAAATTTGGTAGAGGCATATGTCAAAATAACGTATACCTCTACCACTTCCTGGTCTCTGAAAGACTACAGTGTTTTCAAGTGGGCGTGTAAATTACATCGGCAATTGGGCGGAGCCAGCGAGGGAAAAAATGCTGCCTGCATCTCATTGTTCTGAATAGGGACACATCGTAGATCAAGCTAGCTATCAATGCTATTTTATTATAATGTCAGAAAATGACATTGATAACGTAGCCTATTTCCTAAAGGGGTTTTGGCAAACTAAACCAAACAGGACTTGAGTGCTGTCGGTTACAGAGTGGAGCTCCTCCGGTATTCCCTGATTCCCTGTAGCCTACATCTTCCTCTGCCTTATTGAATCACCTGGTAAGGAACCATGTCAACTAACATTACATTATGATCCATAGCCATTAAATAGACTAATATTAGCAAGCTGACCATAATTGAACAGTTTTACTTTGAGCATTCGATTATAGAAACACTGTTGTTTCTGGGCTAGTGCATTAGCTGTTGTTAGCAACGGGTTTCTTGGCATAAAACAAATTGGTTTTTAAATATGTTTGCCATGCAGTAGGCTATAGTAGCTAACATTGCATTTGTTAATGGAAGGAGGTCGGATATCAGAGTGATAAACGTTTCGTGTCCATGTTTTGTGTCATGTTTTGTCCATCAGTGTGTTTTGGCTTTGCTAGCAAACATAGCTAAAACGGCTAACAAGTAGCCAGCAGAAATGATGTTTTCACTTTCAATTGTATGAGTTTCATATTTTGTACCGGCATGTTAGTTGATACAAAAGCATTTCATACTGAAAAACATAAGGTCGGGGTTGATTTTCTGACATGGAACCTGGGTGAGAACTACGTTGCCTAGCTAAGTGTTACAGACTTCTGGCGAGGCTGGCTAATGTTTTCACGATACCAAACGTAGATAAATGAAGGGCCGTATTTCCCACGTTTTTTTCTGGAGACTGCGCTAATGATGGTGGTATTTTCGCAGTATAATGGTTATATTATTGGCTAACTTGCCAGCGAGTCACGTGGCCTCTCTAGCCTCGAAGAAACACTGCAGACAGGCACTACACTACCAGTAAAATGCCCAGCCCCTCGGGCTCCGCTTCTGTAACGTCATTCAGTGGGCGTGGCAACGCCTTGGCTGTTGTAGTTTATAGTAAACCATGTACCTGGTACATGCGCAGTAGTTTGAGGCTATATCTTTGTTCTCACTACAGGTAGAAAGTTGGCTGAGAGCTCATTTTAATCAGGAGAAAATTTTCTAAAAACCAAACATCAGTTTTGGGTGGAATTACCCTTTAAGGTCTGCATATTCAGAAGACTAAATAAAGATGCAGTCTGGTTCTATCTGGCATAAAAGCAGTTGGCGGAAACTCCCTAAGCAAAAAGCTAGACCTGCCACAGATGAACTCTTTCTGTTTTTATCTGACGAAGGGTTTTTCCTTCCCTCTGGTGAGCAGTTTGGCATATAGGTTTTTCCACACCACAGTGAATGGTTATTCAAGATTTAATCTCTTGCAACTTGTCCTCACACCGGAATGAAAAAAAAAATCTATCATTTTTTTATTCCCCCTGGAGTTCAGGTTTGGCTTTTCAGCAGGTGTCATATCTAGGCAGATGGAGCAAATGGTCGATATTCAGCAAAGCTACGCTTGTGCCGGGGGGTCTCCATTTAGTCCCTTCTAAAAGGCCAGTCATTTTCTGAGGTGAATTAACCTGCTGTTTGAAAGTCTGCTTCCTGAGATGTGATCACGGTGACCCAGTTCTTGGGAGTAGTTGCAGGGGCAGCAGTTTGTCTGAAGTCTCATGCCATGAGAGGCTAAGTGGAGATTATGATCGATATTCAGCACAATCACTTGAATCATAGCCTTGACTTAAACCCAGATACAATCAAAATTTGTCCTTAACTTTCACTTTCAAAATGCTTTTTTTAAATAAAGTTGAGGACAAATGTGGATTAAATCTAGGCCTTGGTCCCGTCTCAAAAGCCCGTTATTTTCCGGGGTGCATTAGTTGTGTGCTGAAAATTGTACTCCCTGAAGATTTGATCAGGGTGTTCGTCAAAGCTCTTACAGATGTAACAGTCCGAAATGGGAAATCTCACACATCGGAGGTCTCAGCAGAATGAAAAGCTTTGACAGGATCAGTCTGATGAAACATGCTGGGGTATGTGAATAAAACAGCTTTGTTCCCATATACAGTATCTGCAATTACTGCATATCCACATTGGCTGGGATTCAATCAGCATTTGTCCTGAACTTTTATTAACAATTAAAAGCACAAATTACATTTATATTTAAATCGTATTTTTTTCACAGTTCGTTAAGTGATCACCAAAACACACTCGCCAAGCTGAGTGTATGAAGATAAAATGTAATGCTTGTGTTTACTTATAAGTCAAAGTTAATTTAATACAGGCCATGTTCTCAAAATCGGCAACCAGTAAAAGTCAAGTTACACTTACTTATACCATAGGTTGTTCTGCACTCTTCAAATCCTAAAGACAGGATAAGGCCAATTGTTCAATTGTAATGTTAACGCCATAGTATTACTGGCAAAAAAAATTATTATTAAATTCAATGGCATGCAAATCAGGATTGGTACATTGGAATAGATGTACATAACTGAAATATATTCACTATATACTATGTATTTTCTATTATATTACTTTTTGGAAATTTTCTTTGGTTTTTCTTGTGGCCATTCTTCTTCTCATTATTACATTATCTGCTGTGTGCGTAATCTGAAGTAATTCTCCCTTCTCACAAGGTCATACACATTTCTGAGCATTTATGAACTGTGAATTTATCACTGTGAATATCAGGGCAGTTTATTTGATGTATTGTACAGATGTGATCTGGAGTTCAAGTGCAGTGCAAGAATTTTTTTTTTTACAAAAAATAAAAGCAAAACGCAAAAAAAAAATAAAAATGTATTTTATAAATGTGACATTACACGGAGTGAGAGGCAAAGTAATTTAAGTTAAAAAAAAAAAAAAAAAAAAAAAAATAAAAATAAAAAAAAAAATATAAAAAAAAAAAAAAAAAACAAAAAAAAAAAAATACTACTTTTATACTACGCTGCCACTACGGCCGCAACGCAACAACTAGAAATAAAAAAAAAAAAAAAATTAAAAAGTCCATCCCCATTCAACTTTTTTTTTTATGCACACACTCTCTTTTTTTACTATGTGGTCATTCACAACTTCCTGTTTCACTGTTGTATAAATATACCAGAATCACAATTTGCGTATTGCAGAAATTGGTTGCATCCGGGTGTCACAAAGTCCCCAAAAGTACAATTAGACACCACCTCGAGGCCAGAAAAGAAGCCTCTGCTATCATCTGAAAGGTTAGCATGTTCTTATCCATATACTATTATTGTTATTATTAACAGTACAAGTTGAATTCTGTGCTATTCAACTTTGCTTGTTATTTTCCATCCGATAAGGGCTGGCAGAGAAATCGCGCAAGTCAAGTGCCAATATCTCACAGGCTGGGGCCTAACCTCAACTCTTCCAGACCTCGAGCAAAACATACCAAATAGAGTAAGCAGCTGGACGTCTTACTTTTCTACCTAATGAGGTGGTTGTCCTTGATACTGGCATTCACACATTTGCACAGTCTCTCTTAGAAAGTATAAAGAATCGCTGTAAATACTAATGCTTTTTAGTACGGAGTTGACTCTGTCGGCAGGCATACTCTTTCTGCAGAAATAAAAACCCTTGTAATTGGATCAAGTGTGAAGTGTTTTCCTGACTGGATTGCCTCTTTGTTACAAGGTAAGGGTGTATTTTTCCTTCTCGGCCTAACACATCATACCACAAACGTAAGCCTCAGGAGTTTGCTAAATGTTACCGGAATTTCGATGGGAACTGGGAGCTATGGTCAGATGAGATGAAAATGTAGCTTTTTATCAATAAATATCCAAGGTGGGTTTGACGTAATCAGAGGCATAGTTACGCTTATCCCCACTGTGAAGTGAGGTGGTGGATCTGTTATGTTGTGTTTTTCCTCCAAAGGCCCTAGGAATCAAATACCAAGAGATTTTAGACTAAAATCTGGCATAGAAGACATTTGATAAACAATAAACCGATTTTAATCCTACACACTTTGCTCTTACTAATTGAGGTTGCCAATAATTCTGATGGGCACTGTATTTCTGTGTCTATGAAAATAAATAAAACTGAAATTCTTGTTACAATTTCCATATTTTCTCTTCAATATTTGACAAAAACAGAAGTTAAACCAGATCCTTCTTGCTGAAATACTTCCCGTTCAATCCTTTGCTCTACTGTGGGTTGCAATATTGTCTTTAGATCCTATATGAATGAGATGGAAATGCCATTAAAAAAAGAAAAGACAAGCACTGCTGTGAATGTAGTTTATAACAATATGACTGGATATTTCCGGTCTGCTTACGGAACATTAAAACTAATATTTTAAAAAGCAGCTTAGCTTTGTGATGCTGAAATTATATTATGTATAGAAGATCTGTAATGTGTTGCATTTTCTTTCTTTCTCCCGATCAGCTATGTCATCCAATACATGGTTAAATATGCCAATAAAAGTCATGTTTTATTCTTTTGAACAGCACACATCTGTGCTTTAACTTTACGCATTTCTTATTTAACAAGCCTTGTGTTTCACGGCCGTTTCATTTTTTAACTACGGCTCAGAATGATATTGGCCAGAAAGCTACTAAAAAAAAATCCTTTCATCGGGTAATATCCATTAGGCCCGGTGTGATCTGACATGGATCCGTTCTCTACGTGTCACAAAAGAGCCAGAATTCTAATTAAACCCAAGCAAAAGAACACTGGGCCACTTCCCCACAGGTCAGCGTTCATCTGTACTGTTCTTTGCGAGAAGAGACCGAATAAATCATCGGCGTTAGCCTCAAAACCCGTATCCGGCCCTCAATTGACCGCTCCCTGTATTGCTGTTTAAGATCTATGTGACACACTGTTCACAGAACAGAAAATCAGGAAATGGAAGTTTGGACAGGGGACATGGAGGTCCCAGTTAAAATAAAATGTCTAGACACATAAAAGCTCCCCCTCTCTCTTTTAACAGCACTCTGTGGTAATGGCAGCTGTTTGACCGAAGGTATCGAAATTGTTTACTGCCAACAGGCGCAGAATACATCCGTGTGGAATAACGCTTCAACCTTGCTTATTCAAATCAAAGGTGAGTAAATAAGAGCTGAAATAAAGAGAAAACACAAAAGTCAACAACTGTCAGCTGGTCAATATCATTTGCGATGGATTTCAAAAAGAAATAAATCGATAAATGAAGGGATGTTTGAAAGCCTATGTACAGAAGTGCTACTCTGTAACGTATGCTCTGACAACACCTGTCCCGGTCATGTCTGGCCCTGCGGAGGTCTGGAAGCACTACCGGACCGATAAAACCAAATTTCGTCTGAGCAATCGCGTTTCCAGTGGTTCAAAACCTCTGCGTTCATGAGATCCGTCAGTGTGATTATGCATTCTGAAAACAAATTAGGCAGTTCCCCAACACAGTTCCTTGTGACAACTGAGGAAAAGCAATGTGCCAGTGAAGCCATTTAAAAAATTAAAGTCCTTCATACCTGTTATTCGGTTTCAAGCCAAAAGCTGAGTTAAAGATAAAGATGTTAAGGTGGTAAAGCCATGAAAGTGAAAATACGGCTACACTGCTTTGTTGATTAAAATGGTAACGGACAGTACGGCGAGCCTGGAGATTGTGAATATGCACCACTTGGCTCTGGCTCAGATTCATTGTACATGCAACACTGTGCCGGCATGCGCGTTGGGGAACAGTGCCATTTATGGAGAGGGGGGTACAGTAATGACTTCTGAAAGTGCATATTTGGGATTAGAACCAACTGTTGGCCCTAGACAATACATATGACACCCAGAATAAATGACAGATGCAAAACATAGTTCAACAAACATTAACAATATATTAAATGCAGGGGGGGGGGGGGGTGTATGGATGCAGGCTTGCATTGAGATGGAAATCAACTGCAAAAACAGTGGTCATTGCGAAGAACAGAAAATAGGTTTTCAGTACTGTGCCTTTCCTGGGTAGAGTGCATGAGATTGTTACTCGCATTTCATCAATGTTGTTTTCGGACTGCGATCTACGTGGCCGTACCATAACATAAGGCGGAGAGGATAGCACGCTACGCTTGAAGGATTTCTTGAACAGAACGTTCTTATTTACTGTACGCATCACATTCTGCGAGATCTAAGAAGAAGGGCTGTGCAACAGCTGAAGACAAACAAGAAAAGAAATGTGACTCGTGTGTCATTGAAGACATCACATTTTAGATTTTGTCCATAAGCCCTTCGTAAAGCATTCATAGCATCTCCGTGAGCGTGTGATGACAGCTTTCTATGAATGGCATCCATAACCGATTGAATTGGCCATCGTAAGGCAAAGCATTGGTCGTGCTTTATGATGGCCAACATGGCAGATTTTGTAAATGGAAAATCTAAACAGAGCACATCACGCTGACAGCCACCACCACTAAGAAAACTGTTATGAAGTGATAATGCCATGCTCCAGACAGTATTGTGTACGCCTTACAAATAACACATTAAGTTTTATATAAACTGTGACACTGAAGAATAAATATGGCCAGAATGCTATAGGAAAGAGGGCTTGAAATTTAGTGTGTCTATCTCCATCTTAATGTGCCTGCAACTAAAATGACACAATGCATTGCCTGATTTGCAATGCTGAAGGAGGGTTCAGATCCAATTTCCTGTGATGGACAAAGACGACTTTTTCCCTGCTTTCTTATTATTTCAGAACATCGCTACCATCGCATTAGAATTGTATACACATGCACATGCAAACATGCACAAACACACGGAGGCACACACACATACGCACGCACATACACACACAAGCGCACACCCACACACACACACACACACACACAAACACACACACACACACGGTCTTCATCCTTTGAAATTATCCCTCCAAACATGCTTTCCTAATCTCTTCAATTTTCCAAGTGCTTGGAGTGAGAGGCAAAGTGATTAAGTTAGAAGGTAAAGACACCCCAATGATTTAGTGCACAATTAACAGTGTTGAAGGGCATGACTTCTCAAATCTCGGGAGTTTGATGCGAGCCTGGCTTTACGTGTATGCTTGGGCTTGATAACGATTATGGGACTAAATTAATATGCTCAATATCCATTAACTGAAGCCCCTGCATTGAGGTCATGGCAGGATTTACAAACAGCTCCGAGAAAACAAAGAAACTTTGTGTCAGCAATGCCCTTGCTGGGGACCAGAATGGAAATAAAAAGCAAATTGTAATTTTCTCTATCATTCTGTTTAAGATTACATATTTTCACTGTGCAAAGTATAAGCTATTATTAGTAAATCATTACTGATTTTTCTTCATAAAAAAATTTATAAATCACTGCAAGAGGAAACAGGTGTCTTACTTACGATATTACCCTCTCATATCATTACATATCATTTCTGCATGAAAGCTTATTTGCAGAAAATCACCTAATAGGAAGCACGGGATGACTATTTAGAATCAGATCCCATTGAGTTTCTTCTTGCCAAAGGCCGTCTTTGCTTGCAAGCATGGCAGTTAAGAAGGGACCTTGGGACGAATGTCAAAAACAGCTGGATCCTAGCTGGACAACTGGACCCTTACTTTCATACCCCACTCTCCAGAAAAAAAAGCTACTTTTTCCCATAACATTAACCACAATACACGGTGCTTTGGCCATCATTTCTGGTCAACATGTAATACTGATTGTTAAACCAATTAAGTATCTTTTTTTAATAGCTCATAAAAGTCATACATTCCATACAAATGAGTTTATAGTTAAACAGTATTTCAGAGATAAAATTCTAGGGCCTGAAATATATGGTGTTCATTTCTCATTTCAGCATAAATAAGCCATTAACCACACAAACTGGAATTTAATTGACTGGATCTATGTTATGCTCACAGACTGGAAGTTGTGGGTTAATCATTTGCCAGCAGAAGCATTTATTGAGAGTATTCCATAAATGTGTGTTTCCCATAAGTGAGATCGAGCTTGATATGGTATTTGGAAATTGAGTTCCAGCATACAGTATATTCATATTCCAATTGTTGATGTCTTGGGTCCCATGATTAGTTTTCCTATCTTTTCACTCCAAAATATTTTTTTCCACAAGACTGGGTAAGTCCAATGCCAATATTTGACTTGCATATGATTCATGGTCAACGATAATATTACAGTCAAATTTACAACATTTACTGAAAAACAAGTTCTAGTTCAGCCAGCGAAATGACTGCAAATTGTCCACATGACTCAGAAGACTAAACATTTTTTCCCTTTTTATGATTTAAATAGCCAATATAATTCTGGAAAGATTTTGTTGAATCCCATTCAAGACCTGCAGTATCTGGATGGGCACAGATAACTGTTTGCAAAAATCTGGCAATTGTAAGGTTTTTGTTTGCCTAACTACCAATGTTTAAATGTATATTCTACTGTGGATCTGCAGATAATCTATTCATGCTTTGGAAACAGCCCCAGAATAAGCATCTGTCAAAACAAATGGTTCTCATTTCAATATAATTTCATGAATAGATGAATATATAATCCCACGGAAAAAAAAAAAAAAAAAACCGAAAAGAAAAATAAAGAGCACCAATGTTGCCACAATACAAACTAGCCAGGAAAGACAAAATTGACTTCTGGGATAGGACTGACTTCTAAAATCAACAATCAGAACAGCCGTCTCATTGTAATGTTTTCAGTGGACCGAAAACCTCAAATATCTCACGATTGACACGCGTAAGGAGTGCAAGATGATGCACTAGTGAACACAACAGGGCCCAGCTCAGTGAGGGGACGTACAGATACTGCTGAAAGTTTTTTTTCCCTCTTCAGATATGAAAGCAGGTGAATTGCATCAATTGTAAATATAAACAGTTTTATCCATATATATATTTATTTTCTGTTCTATTGTACATGGTCCTGTAGAATGCGACCACGCTGATCCGTATTGTGCTGTAAACTCTTTTAATCTCATGTTGCTTAGATCCCGGCTACCACTTTACAGACACTCTAGTAGATACTCTACCTTGGTCGACATGATTAATACCCTCATAAGCTGGAGGAGTGGCTAAATTGGTTCAATTAAGGCAGTAATTTAGTTGAAGGAAGTGGTTACAACCCAGGAAAATAAATGTTGTCCCCCCCCCCGCATCAGCATTTCTCACCATTAAAGAACCAAGGCCAGTATTACAGTGGCTATTCTTTTTGTGTATGGCCCACTTGCCACTACTTCCCAAATACTACTTTTTAGACAATGCACATATCCGTAACATGGCAACTGGCATGCTCCTTTATCAAGGCCCTTTCATCAAGAACCGTAAGGATTAAAATGATTTATCGAGCAATGCAGATCTTTCGCTCGTTTCTTCTTTCATCAGACACTTTTTTTCATCCCTAAAGGAAAATTACAATTTAGTTGTTTTAATTAATTAATTTTAATTTTTTATTCAGCAAGTCAAATGCAGCTTGCTTGATGTTCTCTTGCTGACATAATTTCCATTTCATGCCTGAATCTCTCTTTTGCTGCTTTAGGGTCCGGAGAGGCCCTGAACAGAAATACTACACAAACATAAGTGAAAGAACACTGCATCTAATCACATTACTTATGCATAATAACATAGTGGTACAGACATATGGAACCGAATGCAACTTCAGCAACACTGTTGTACACACATTTGCATGTATACACTCGGGTACATGAGGAACTATTTGAACCTGGTTTCTTCCTCAATGCCTATATGCAGACTGTATGTTGAAAAAAAATGTCATGTCTATTTTAATCACAATAAATAAAAATGTATCAGTCTAAAATATTTGTTTTCTTAAAAGATGAATATTGCCTTTCAGTCAGCTTATATTTATCTATATATTTACTAATCACATTACATTATAGATTACATTCAATTATAGACAATACACTTCTATGACATGCTAATATATAAAAATCATAATTGTAGAATGGATTCTGTAATTATAATATAATGTACATTTGTAATGCACTATTCACATATATGCTAATATATAAAACCAGAAATCATAATTGTAGAATGGGTTCTGTAATTATAATATAACGTACACATGTAATGCACTATTCACATATATGCTAATATACAAAACCAGAAATCATAATTGTAGAATGGATTATGTAATTACAATATAACATATACTCTTGTAATGTACTATTCACATATACAGGTCTATAAGTCCTGCACAGCAATTGTTGCTCAGGCCTATGTTATGATTTTAGTGTGGAAATATGGAGGCTTGAAGTGACGACCCTTTTACCCAGAGCTGCCACATATCCCAGTTTTCACCACATATACTGACGAGAGCAGTTAAGTGTGTCATTAAATTCCAAAGCCAGCACTTTCTGTGAGAATTTAATCTATTGAGAATGCAGTGCTGGCTATGGAGAGAAGTCAAATATTCAAGGGCATAATGAAAGCCCTGAGTGCAGAAAGGCATTATCAGTGTACACACTTTTGTACGAAGATGTGCTCAACAGAGATAGCATCTGTTACCTAATATATCGGCTGAAACTTTATTTGACTTTACCAAGTCTCTTTCAGTCAAACAGAAATGCAATTTTGGACTTTGACTATGATATCAAGGCTTACAATATGCTTGTGTACACTCGTTTTTTCATAAAGATATGGCTAAAGCAGATGGAGCAACAACCCCCCCTAATTAAACGTTCAATGTTTATGTTATAATGTATGACTGACAACCTTACGTTCTGAGTGGAGACAGCACTAGAATTCCATTACAAGCAGCATAGTACTTTAGTTAACATTGCTTAATTAATTCCTTAATTTTTCCCTCCAATACTGAATCTTATTTAATATAATTTAGCAATGGCATATGCAAACTATGTAACACTCCTGTAATGTTAACAAACAATCACCTTTCCAGATGTTGTCATGACAAACTATGTACCATGCAAAGCAATGTGATATTGATAAATTGACAACTACAGGGCATTTACCCATGAGCCTGCGCACAAAGTGAGATCAAACTTTGCAGCAGGCTTAATGCCTGCATAATCACACTCATCAGTGTTAAAAAGGCAGCAGCTTAACAGAGATTGCTGTGCGTGATTCATTCTGTCTTGCAATAACTATGTAATTATATATAAGCTGGTGTGTAATAATGGGCATATACTGTACACGGTGAATTATTCTAAGGTACCCTGGGGTTACCCAATGCCTTTTTTTAGCATAGCAAATCAATAAATTCAGTTGGAAATTACATACAGTTACTGGTCCAGGAAATTCACAGAAGGGTAGAATTTTACCTGAAAGAAAACAGAAAAATCAAGCTTATGAGTTCTGTAATATAGTAAGTCAATACATGCTGAGATTAGATAGCTGGGAAGAGTGATCACAGGGGAATCTATCGTCGATGCACAAGGCATTGACGCAAAGCTGAGCATAAGTATACAGCTGTTTCAGCGACTCTGCTAAACCTACCCATTATTCAAACAAGTGTCAAACCAAAGTATGACATAGAGATGTTTAGTCCAAACAGAAAAGTGTATCCCGGATGCATTTTGCTGCACCTACCCAGCAAGGCAAGACGTAAAGCCCAAAGTATTTATGAAAAGCTGAATTCCGACATTTCAGTCTCATTTATCTTGCCAGCCAGATGTTGCATTAGACATCCATACATTTCCATGCCAAGGATAAGTGCACACAATAAAGCATGCACATTTCACACGTAACCAAGCGTGTTGCGAAATTGACACTTTTTCATTTCACAGATCAATCTAAAGGATTCAAGATATTTAAGTAGATATGGTGCCGTTTGAATTGTATAAGTCTTCCATTAAAACGGGTGATGAAGATGAGTGTCCACAACGAAATGCACTTCCTAAGAGAGACTTTGAGAGCATAAGAAGTCCATCAAAGCAGTTTCCCCCGCCCGGATTAAATTAATTGCAATTGCGCTGCATGATAGATACAACAACCCCTGTGTCCACTGCATATAACAGTGTGCTTCATCCTCTGACTAACTGGTTAATTTCACATCGCCGTTATCTGCACGAAAATGATTAAAGACCCACACGCATCGGCATTCTCTTCCTGGTTTTAGTATCTGAACCATATGGTTCTATGTCTATATCTGAAATGCCCACAAATCGTTAGGAAAGAGCAGTGCACTTTTTTGAAAAGTCCCAAATCCCCGCCCAATTTTGCAAAAACATACGCCATATCAGGTGGGAAATCGAACTTGAAAGAATCTAATTTAAACCCTAAAATATGCATTTTTTGACCGAAATAGCATTTTTTGACTTGACCCAGTATGGAACACAACTGAAAAGCTGCAGGAGCTCAAAAACACAAAAGATATGTGTGTGAGCCTTTAATCGTAAGATCGATTCTTGGATCTTTATACTGTAGGTACAAAACTTGTAGAGCCCATTAAGCTTGTAGAGCCCACATTAAAAGCAAATAAGATGAACGCTGTATTTTCCTCTCAGGTTTAAATACAATCGAATTCACTTTGACTGTTCACAGCCGCTGCGTTTATTAATGACACACTGACTGTGTGACAGACGCCGACAGAGGGATAGAGAATCATTAGATTCCACTCAGCGCGTCATGTCGATTGACACGGCATCGCGCAGGCACACAGATGCCCCCTGCTCCAGGTTAATTGCAGGATGGCTGAGCCAACACTGCACTTGATTGATGTTTGAAGTTCAGGAAAGGCTGGCCTCCTTGCATCTTATCTGAATTATCAATGACAATGGCATGTGACCCCCTACCTCCTCCTCCTCCTCCTCCTCCTCCTCCCCTCACTGGGCCTCCTCCTTGCAGAGGATGCCAGACCCATTTAAAACCTTAACGATGTCACCATACGTGAAGGTGTGAAGTTTTTTTTTTTAAAAGAGCAAAAATCCATCTGTCTCTATATATATAGATGTATTTACTTGATTGCTTTTCTGTGAGCAGTGTGGACACTTGCAATAAAGGTTTATTATGCCTTACAGACCCTTGGAAAGTGAACAGCAATATACTCATACGTACATTTGAAGGCTGGCTGACAAACCAACTCAATAAAAGGATAATATAAAAATAAACACAACCGCCAGGGCTTACACACAAATTTCAAAGTGCAAATATATAAATATTTTTTATGTTGTCTAGACACACTTTTTTCTTGTGATGAATATGTACTCCTTATAACATTATATTCTGTATGTATTTCTCATGTATAAATTTCTAAAATGGTTTTATTTCACTGCAGTCATAAACCTCAGCAAGTAGTTAATTAGGTCAGTTCCTCCATGTACAGCCTTGGTTTCATATTGAGTTTCTATGACCCATATGGCTAATGAGCTGATAGGGTCTTAACTTCTATTAAAATATCTACCACAGAGAAGGAAATTATATTGAAATCTATTATTGTCTTTCTCTCATAATTGTCATATTCTCATAATGTAATTGCTTTACATTCCAAGATCATTTTCAAGCTCATTACATCATTTAGAGTCACATCACTCAGAGGTTACACAATCATACCTTTCAGTATGTTTTAGGTTTATTATTTATTACTAAAGACAAACACAAGTCAATCACTTCTTCAGCATATATAGAGTCCGCTGGCAAACTGTTGACTGGACTGGCAAAATATATGTGTTAAATCTAATTTCCCAAGTTTTTGTTTTTGTTCCTAACCACCAACAACATACCAAACAAAACAAATGAATGCATAAATTAATAAATGAAAGCAAAAAAAAGGAGAATAAAATATTGATAATATTATTATATTATATATAGTATCCGTGTTTGCTTAGAGAATACAACCTTTCCATGTTGCTATGCTGATGCTGTAACTTTGTCTATTGCGAAGCCATGCTTAAAGTTAAACTTACAAATATTTTTCACTGGCAACCTGGGGCATACAGATGACGAGGGGACAGAAAGTAGGAAGTTCACTGGTGTCCTGAGCAAATCCAAACTTGGATTCCCCTAGTCAACCAATCATCCACGAGTAAAACTGGTGGTGGCTTGCTTGAGTTTAAATGGTTTATGTGAATGCGCACAGACTCTGTTCTGCAGAAAGTAACAGCACAGATGCAAACTGCACAAGTCAATGTACATTACACAAATGGCATGAAGCGGCCTTTAAATTTTTTTTTAAAGATTAAGAATTTTATTTGCTTGAAATTCTAATAATTGGGGGGGCGGTCGCATATGTACCATAGAGGGTGCATCAGAGGATAAGCTGTCCAGCTTGTCCGTCTGGATCTGCGCTTCTTTCCATCTGACTGATAGAGATTTAACGTCCCACCTCTCCTTCAGCCGAACTGTCTTCTTTAAATTGCTGGAGTCTGTATCTCCACAGAACAGCCAGCCAAGAGTGATTTTTGATCATTTTAGGTCAAACTGTGTGGTTAATAGTGATGCGGCTACAGGCTTCACCATCTGTTATCAAAGCAAGCCATGTTTTTGCTCAGCTTTTCTTACCCACATCTGTAGAGCTACAGATTTCCACAGATTATAAGGCTTTTTTTTGGGGGGGGGGGGCATGTGGTTTTGTTAACTTGGAGAATTATGTCGAATTTCACATTTTGTAATGTTATTGTATCAAACATTTACTCAATATCCACTACTCATTCCAAACATCTATGCAATAGTGATGCTGGTGGTGGTTTTCAGTCAGAGGGACTGGGGTACAGACAATATTAAAATTTTCCAACTGCAGCAATGCTGAGCTTGTGTGTGTATGTGTGTGTGTGTGTGTGTGTGTGTGTGTGTGTGTGTGTGTGTGTGTGTGTGTGCATCTGTGTGTGTGTGTGTGCGTGCATGTGTTTGTGTGTGTGTGCCTGGGTGCGTTTATGTGCGTGTGTCTACGTGTGTTTGTGTGTGTGTCCGTGTGTGTTTGTGTTTGCTAGTGTTTGTGTTTGGAAAGATACATACATACACATGATCACAAATCCTAGAATATTGCCATTTAAAAAAAAGCAAATACAGTGAATGGAATGGAGCTATATCACCATGGAAACATGTTGTTCGCAAGCTGTCTTCTGATGGCAAACAAAAGCAGAAGGCCCCAATGATGATGAAGAAAACCACGCTGTTACCAGTCCATGCTGAATCTGTACATCCCTCAATTCAGCAGGTAAAATACAACGCAAATCACAATGTCATCTAACACGTAGTCCAACTTCTAAACAAAAAATGAAAAAATAAGATGCTACAAAAGAAGACTAGTTAACACATCACTCCACACTCACATTTGAATAAAATTATTTATTTATTGTGGAAAATGGCCTAATATATTAAACTTTCCAAGGAAGAATGCTGTCGCTGCATTTCACCTGCTGACTCCGGATTTTTCTGAGAGTCAAGAGCTAGTACGTTCCTTCTCCAGCCTGGAGATGAAAACATATCTTGATCTACATCTTGATTTCATTGCCATTGGCCTTGGGTGGTTTCCTTAGAAAAGGCTGTCTTCAAAGAGGAATCTTTACAAAACACAGCACCACGTAGACATATTACAGTGAGTGCAGAATTCCCTCATGAGGTTTGAAGGTTTGACACACAGGAGAGTTACATCTGGTTCAAGTGCACAGGGCACACATAATGCTCTTCTAACTCATGAGCTAGAGTGGGAACATGACCGAGAGAGAGAGAAAGAGGAACACGTAGCACAGATGAGAACAGCACAAGTCTCTGACACATGAAAGCAAAATAAAGGTCAATGGGAACTCTGAAATGTTTGCTAACTTCAGCTGAGAAACTTTCATTTTATAGCTGGAAATGTTAAGTTAAGTTTATAACCAAGGCCTAAAAAGGGAAATAAGAGACCCAGGTTTGCTGACTTTGTGAAGCTGAAGAACGATGCTGGATGAGTATGAAGTACTGAAGAAATGAAAATACTCAAGAAAATTATTTGATTGGCAGCTATTGTCCCACCCATCTTCTGACACGCTCCATACTTACAAATGGCTGGCACAGTCTCCCAGCGTGCCCCATGCTCCACTGTCCCTGCCCTTGACAAAATAAATTAGACCTTCCAAGCTTAGACCTTGTCAAGGAGTCTATGAAAGCTCCCAGCGTCTGACAAACTCAAATGTGTCAGAATCATGGGGTAATTGCTAGTTTATAACAAATTGATGCGTAATAGATTTTGCCACAGGCTTTTGATTTTTACGGTGACATCTTGATTAGATGTATATGACACGAAGGAAAGATGAGTATTCATGAATACATTTATATTAATTACTATAATCTTACAGAGGGCATCTGAGCTTTTCTTTATTTATTTATTTTGAGTCGGTTGGGGAATGAACAGTTGCAAACAGGAAAAATGAAGTGTGCACTGTGCACACAGGAAAAAATGAACACATGCGGAATAAAGCATATGTTGTCTCATTAAAAAAAAACTGATAGCTGCACACGGTTTGCAGGTTTCCATCTAGCATCACTGGTATTGAAGGGAATATATACAGTATATATATATATATATATACTATATACAGTTGAAGTCGGAAGTTTACATACACTTAGGTTGAAGTC
This sequence comes from Ilyophis sp. 1 JC-2022, assembly GCA_022702515.1. Taxonomy (NCBI): domain Eukaryota; kingdom Metazoa; phylum Chordata; class Actinopteri; order Anguilliformes; family Synaphobranchidae; genus Ilyophis; species Ilyophis sp. 1 JC-2022. The sequence continues at coordinate 97,270,155 of CM040402.1, read as the reverse complement.
ATTAAAACTCATTTTTAACCACTCCACATATTTCATGTTAGCAAACTATAGTGTTGGCAAGTCAGTTAGGACATCTACTTTGTGCATGACACACATTTTCACTTTTAATTCTCTATATCACAATTCCAGTGAGTCAGAAGTTTACATACACTAAGTTTACTGTGACTTTAAATTTTTAATTTTTCATAGTTGGTCGCATATCCTTTGCATGCCATGGCTTCCTGATGTCTGTGACCCAACAGCATCAAAATACTTTTGATATCTTATTTTCTGTATTATTTTCTTAATTTCTTTAGCTGTGTAGTTTTATTGAGTTAATACCAATGTCTGGTCAAAATCTCATGTGAATAGCTACATTGGAAATATGTTTGATAATAAAATTGTTGACGTGTCCAATACTTATTTCCCCCATTGTATATATATACTTACACACACACACACACACACACTCACTCAAGGTTGGTAAGTGTTTCAAACATTTATCAACATTTTTAGATGCATGAAAGCAAGGAAACAGCACTAAAATAAAACATGCCCAATTATTGCCTCACGGTTGCAAGGACATTCTAGAAACTTAATTAGGTTTAATATTCAAAAACACTCTGTTGGTGTTGCTACTGCTAATCACGTAGTCTCACCTATGGTCTAACTGCAGTTCACAGGAAAGATTATAAGAAGATGTGACTGGCATCCAAAGTGAGCCTCACTGCATGTTTTGTTTTCACAAAGATGTGACGATATCACATTTTGGCACCGGGGAAGAAAATTGATGGTCTCCCATTGCGCTGGGCGACATAGAGATTTAGAGCTGTTGATCAGAGCTCGGGGAACAGGGAGGACTGGCACGTGTTATAGCTTTAGAGTCAGTTTGCTTTTTCAGATGAATTACTGCAGAGAGGAGCTTGTGAGAGGAAGTGAAAATGCCCAGGCAGCAACCCTTAGATGTGCGTTGGCACCCTTGCACTCTCTTCAGTATTTTGCAGAGTGTTAAGGCAGTTAGCCACCGCTGCTAGCTGCAGCAGGGCTACCCCCCGCAGCACTGGGCCTGCTGATATTAGCCAGACTCCAGACGAAGGACAACGGTGCCCTATTCTGCGAAAATACCCAGCTAAGAAGTGCGGAGTTAAAATGTGATTCTATGAATGCAGGTTTCTTGTTCATGGCGTGTAAAAAATTACATGAGGAGTGGGGACACTCGGAATAAACTAGGGATGTTAATGGTTATCGACTAACCGTTAACCGACAATAGGAATTTTAACCGATCAATCTTATTGGTTAAACAGTTAATTTTAAACAAATTGCAGCATAATGTTGGCGATTTGAATTTACATGCATATCAACTTGGGTGTGGGGGAAAACAATTCTTAAATCCAACACAAGAGGGTGCCACCATAACGTGATATAGGCTAGGTTAGGTTTCGTTTCGTTAACTTGCAGATGGCTACGTTTCGTTTCCTTAGCTTTCACATGGCTATGTTACTAAGGAAAAGTTAGCTCTCAGAGAACAAAATGAACCGAGCAAAACAGAGTTTTCACCCACTGCCTCTGTATTTTCGAGTTGTTTCTGAGTATCTGTTTCCCCCCCCTCCACTGTTTTTGTCAGTTTTTGTATTTGTTTTCCTTGTCCGTTCGTTGCGGTTTATTTTTCTGTTCCTGGATTTCTTGGTTTCGACTCCTGCCTGTGTTCTCGCGACCCTGATTTTTGGACTCTGTTTTTGTACCTCTGCTGTGCCTTCCCGGTTCCGACCTCCGCCTGCTTTTTGACCATTCTTTGGATTCTGTTTTTTGTACCGTTGCCTGTATTAAACTTCGTTTTTTTTGTACTCCCTGCCTGCGACTGGGTCTCTATTCCCACCCAGCCTGTGTGTGTGTGTGTGTGTGTGTGTGTGTGTGTGTGTGTGTGTGTGTGTGTGTGTGTGTGTGTAAACCACAAAGCACTTGTTAAAAAAAAAAGAAGTTGTTTCACAATCATAAATGTCCAATGTCTATGTGACCGATACAATAATGGATAACAAGTTCCAAAATGGAATAGATACAGTAGAATGGATTAATGCATAATTTGCGTAATTTGACTGCGGAGCTTTTCCACCCTAGCTCCCCAGTGGTGGAACGAACTTCCCATTCCCCTACGTTCCATGCCAACCCTGCCTACTTTCCGTCGTGGCCTGAAAACGCACCTTTTCAGACTCCATCTGGACTAATACTTATCTAGGACCTCATGATTTGTGCTCTTGTTGAACTGTGTACTCAAGATAGTCAAGTTTATAATAGTTTGAATAGAATTGTATTAGAGCTGATTTACCCAGTTCACTTTGAACTGCATTGTGTTCATTACTAGGGATAGCTGCTACTGTTTGGGAAGAATGTGCTTTCTTATCTGTTCTGTAGTTACTTCGATGACCTTTCTGTATGCACTTACTGTACGTCGCTTTGGATAAAAGCGTCTGCTAAATGAATGTAATGTAAATGTAATGGGTATTTGCATATAATTGCCAAATCCAAAACAATTTCCCATTCAATCCATTGTAAAAACAAAAAATTGCATATTGTCATAAACCATTATTGCATATTTTGGATATTTGTTATTTTTTACGTACTGATAAATTGCATATTGACCTAGAAATACATGTTAAAGGTTGGCAGATGCTGCGAAATCAACGGACACTTGCCTCTATTAAGACAAAACACTGCCAAATCTAAAAGTAGGTGGTTTCTACTGAAAATCACGTTGATAGCGGACGCCTGAGTGGCACACGCGGTCATCGGGCACTCTCTGACTACTGTCAATCTGTCATTCATTCGTTCACACACAAGTATACGGCGTTCATTATCCCCACGATCGAACAGTACTACTCAACTGGGCTCCTCTGTCTAATTGGCCCAGCCAGACAATTGTGTAATTAAGTGGATTTAACTGCAGTGTTATCCCCAACTATCCCAGTCTGTTTATCTCTTAAACTGGCTTAAACTAGCTAAGTCTATAGGGCCCACGCTGTATTTGGGGTGAGCCCTTCTACCAAGCAAGCGAACAGGGAGGACGTGAAAAGTGGGAATGAAAAATCTGTGTCAATTCAAGAGAAATAAATGAATTAAATAAATGAATAAATAAATAAATAAATAAACCCAGTAAATGTAACTGTGCATGAGCCAGAGCATAACATTATACATCCAGGAGCAACCAGGTAGAGCAAACAAATTATCAGTGATCCGTTTTGTTTGACTTTACAGTTAAGATGTGTGAATCGCAGTTATAGACAGAATGCAGGTGTGGCAGGAGAGAATTAACCCCAGTAGGTGAGAATGAGCATGTGTCCCTCATGCGCACGGAACGTGCTTTGAGAAAAAGCAAGCCGAATAAGTTCACGGCCAGCTTTACGACTTCAGGACTTCTACCAGCTGTTCGGCCCACAACTTTCAAAATGAGCTCAACTACACTGCTGACAGAGGACGCGTGGACTCCACAGGTAATTATGAGAGAATAAAGAAGAAAATAACATTACCAGCATGGAGTGTCTTTGAGAACATTGAGCTGTTTGGAATTGATTTTGGAACCAACAGAAAGCATTACATTTACAAATAACTGGTGGTTTGGTATTGTGAATGAATTATATAAATATAAAGAAATATTAGGCCAAACTTGCAGTTTATATGTTACTTGCCTATACAGTGAGACTTATTTTATTAATGCAATAGCCTACTGCATATGAATTGTTTGTACCGTCCTTGTTGCTCATTACTGTCAAAAGCAGGCTGATCACAAATGTAAATGTTATGTAATCTAAAGGCTATTCTCTCAGGAACTTGTAAAGTAAATGCTAGGCCTGCCCCTATCACAGATATCACATGACTCAGTTGAACATACTGTACGTTTAAATATCTAAACAGAGACTAAGGTGTTTTAATTTCCACCTACTGTTCATCACACCCATGTATAAGTGATTGAGCAATAATAATACTAATAATAATAATAATAATAATACTAATAATAATAGAGGGAGTGATGGAGTGGGAGAGATGGAATTAATATGCAGGACACAGTGTGTTGTTCACTGATGATAGAAATAAGAACAAGTGACAGTCCTTCCACTGGTATAGCAGTGGCAGGCTGTTCTCTGTGACGGTATGCTTTGATATTATTCTCCTGCTGCTTCCTTGGTCACCAATAAATAAATAAACAAATAAATAAATATATTATTTTTGACTGATGAAATGTGCATGCCTTGTTATGACCCTGTCTTGAGGTTCTAGTTGGAAGGAAGTACCACTATTAGCTCCCACACTCCCTCTTGCCAGTTTGTCATGAGTTCAGCTCAATGCTGCAGGGCAAATGTGTTTGAAGGAGGCAGTGGGGAGAGAGGACTTTCCATCTCTCTCTATATCTCTGCTCACCAGGGCTCTGTCTCCCCCTACCTCCCTCTGTCGCTCTCTCTTTTTTCTCTCTTTCTTTCTATCCGTCTCTCTCTACCCCTGTATCTTCCTCTCTCTGTCTATATCTGTCTATTTCCCCCCCTCCCACCCTCTCTCTCCCTCTATCTGTCTATATCTGTCTCTTTCCCCCCTCCCACCATCTCTCTCCCTCTGTCTATATCTGCCCCCATCCCTCCTCCTCCTCCCCCACTCCCTCTCTCTCTCTCCGTCTTCATCTCTCTCCTTCCCTCCTTCAGAGCCCCCAGAGATCACATCACGTTTCGCTCTCCACAGTGGGTCATGGGGTCGAGACCCTCCAGGCCCAGCTGGCCTGCAGTTCGTTACTCCTGTGTGGGGGCCGGGCTCTGAAACAGGCCGTAGTGTGAGCCTGCGGGGGCTGAGCAATTTGCTGACACCACTAGTGGCTGGTGCCTCTGACTGGGAGGTCACTCAATAAAGCTCACCACGCAAGGACAACTGCACCCGCCGGACACCACACAGGTACATCCTCAGCATACCCCCTACTTGTATTCCAGTGCACCCTACCTATTGATATTCTACTGTATATGTAGCACTTTGGAGTGTAGTGGCAAAACAACAGTGATAGCGATGGTATGACTGACAGTTACAGCTTAAGGCAATAAGTGAATAGGGGAACTGCAGGGTCCAAGTGATAGGATGTTTCCATGGCCGTGGCACTGCGCTCTATAGGCTGCTGAAATTCAGCCAGGGTTCTCTGCCCTTGGGGCTGCACTGCTGCACATCTCCACGACAACGGCCTCAGCCAGGCAAGGGCTGACTCAAACAAACACAAAGTTATCGATTCATAAATCGTTGGTTTCGTAGTGTTGACACTGGGCCAACATCTGTGATAAAATGAGTAATTTGATAGGCGATATGATTAAAATCAAGCAAGACTGGGAAAAGATAAGTTTTTATGGCTTGCCAATACCAACTACTGCACCAATGAACATGGGTTGATGAACGAGTTTCTTAAATGCTTTATTTCCCTCCATTCTCTGCCTTATTTGTTGGAATGCCCGATCGTGCACAGCCATTCTCATGCTGCAATCTCTCCAGCTGCCATGCGAGTGTTTACAAGCACACACACTCCTCCAACACGCGTGGGAGTGCAGACGCGCACACACACTCCTCCAACACGCGTGGGAGTGCAGACGCACACACACACACCTCCAAAGCATGTGATGTGTCAGCAGCTGCTTGCGTTCACACTGCAGCCCACATGCCATCGGCCTCACAGGCAGCTTTAGCAAGCAGACCGCGCGCGGGCATCCAATCGATCAGCAGGGGCCGGTAAAGAGCGATGACACGTGGATCCCGCTGGACCCAACCCTCCCTAATCCTGTACAATACTATCACCAGCAATGCATGCTATACCAGGGCAAACAGCCCAGCAGTCCAAATGGTTGCATACATTTAACCAACATCACAAATGAGCTCAATTGAAAACCAGTATAGCATCTATACTCATTAACAAAGGCTTCACCTTGCAAAGCGACTGAATGGAACAACTTTGTATATCTGTAATTCTACGCTCTCATACATTTCTCACACATTTAGTGCATATTTTAATTTTCATAATTGCCCGTTTTGTATAATTGTCCTGCTAATCTCACAATGAAAGTTAAAATGGGAAGTGGGCTTTCTCAACCCCTTAACTGGCACAATCTGCACTGTTTTTTTACGGTGAAATGTTTAATCAATCTGGTCACAAAGTATACCATTTGAAAGTGTTAAAATTCATGATTCTATGTCCATGAACTATTTTACGATCCCAATGTTAGTGACAACAGTTCCTTATTTTGTAACATGATAAAGCGGGCTTGATCAAAATGATGACTCTATGTGTTCAAGATGACACCATTCACTGTAAAGTCGATATCTTTATCCCGGCAAATAAATACATAAATAAATTATATTTTAGGGAAGAAAAAAAAAGTTCCACTGTGTTTGAGCTTATGTTACTTTCTTTTATTAATAATTAGAGTACACAGTACAATGTCCAGTGTTCAGCTCTAATAGAGTATGTATGAGTCCAACTGGTTGATTTAGCACTGAACATGTTACTGTGTAATTCTGTCTCTTGGAAATTCCTAAGGGTTACTTTACAGATTTGTTATTTTCAGGTTTGTGTTTAAAAAGTGGTACATGAGAGGGGGTTAGCATTTTTTTTTTCATGTAAATAAGCCAACCTGTTTGAGATTGGATGAATGGATATTCTGCAGAATGACAGAGAAGCAATGTGCCCCATATAGTGCATTAAAATAAATTAAAACCCTGCTGTGTTTCATCAACAGAGACCAGGAGGTATACTATTGACAGCAACATGATAGATCTTTTACAGAAAGTGGCTACCAACTCTTAGTCTGGTACAGAGGTACACCCTGCAAGATGCAATCACATCGTCCACACATTGAGATGTCCCACAGACGCCCACTAGGTTATCTTATTGCGAGCACCCATTAATTGTACAGCACAGAAAACAATGTAGATTGCTGAACAACTCAGGGGTGTTTTCCAGCAAGCGAAGGCTTCCCCCACCATCATCACGCCACCCAAAAATCTCCACTATCACTTTTCAAAGAATTCGGTTTGACGTGTTGTGCAGAAGAAGTGTAGAGGTGATATCATTAAATTCAATGAAATGTACAATTTCACATTCCAAATGTACACGACCTGACAGCGCTGCACCATATTAGGTTCCGCTGGTTTGAGGAGCGAGGCTACTGTTCTCCACACAGGCACGACACATCTTACATAAGGCAGACATTCTTACTTCTGAAAGTGCATTCTCTTGCATGGAAACAAGCAGTGTAATAATATTGCCCCAAAGTGCATAAAACTTTGCTGAAATGAGTAGGCACTAAAAAAAGTCATATTTTAGTACGTGTGGACATTTTTAAAAAATTTTGAACACTTTCTCATTTATACAAGTTAGTAAGTCGTCTGTACAAGATATTATCTTGTTTATGCAAGATAGTAAGTCGTTTGTATGAGAACCTGGCTCACTTGATCATAAACGCTGCAACGTAAGCTGACGCTAGCTACTATAAATTACCATAGCCTCCTAATCAAATTCAAAACATATCCTAAATGTTACCTTTTCCTTGATCAAAACGTGGATTGCGTAAATCTTCCGACATCCCTTTCCCTTAGAAATCCTACCAAGTCCATGGTACTTGTGTGTCTGGACCACATAACTGTATAAGAACAGTTCTGTATTTTTAAAGTGTATAGGCTACCCCTACCCCTAGAGTCGGTATCGGAGTAATATAATGAGATGACATCTCATCCAAACCACTTAACTCATATAAACAAGATAATATCTTGTGCAAATGACTTACTAATGAGATAGATCACACCAACTTAGAAATGCTCACATATTTTTGTGGAAGACAATGATTGCAGTTTGCCTCACAACTTGTTCTCAATGATAAGTCACACATCTTTGTAGTAGTGTTTGAGGCCTAGCCGTATAATACTAACAGTTGAAATTATTATTATTAAGAACAAAACCATTGCAAATATTATTATACAAAAATATCCTACAGCCACCCACATGTGCATGTTAATAGTCATTACCATCATAAAAATCATGGTAAACGTGACTTTGGTCAACATGCATACTGAGACAATACAACTGAGCAACAAACCGTACACCCAGCACCAGCTGAGGGTATTCCAGAAAGTGGGATTAGCAAATTATCCAGATTTACTAAATTGAAATGGCCAGATATGAGGATCAGAGAAAGTCTGTGTCAGTTACGTGTCAGAGGCGTTTTATATCTAAACAGTAGCCTAGTGTTTACAAAATTCTTAATGTTTGCTAATGCTAATGTTTAACAGTCTGTGCCCACGGTGACCCACAAAAACGATCGTGCTTCAAAAATGAAAGCAAAAAAACATCAATCAATGTAAATTTCAAAACACATTAAAAAAGCTAAAGAAAACGGAAGAGAAGAAACATACTGCAAAATGCCAAAGCAAATGTAAAAAGGAAACCATCCCAAAAATCAAGAAACAATAAAAATTTCAAAACACATACAAAAATACGGTGGCCTACAAGGATGATTGCGCTCCAAAAGTGAAAGCACAAACATAAAGGGAAACTCACTAAAATAAAAAAAAAGACAACGACATTACAGAAACGTGCTGCATTTCAGAAAAAAAACGACAGTGGAAATGTTTGCTTACAACCAAAATACAGGTGTCACCAGCCACCATTGGATCCACAGAACTGGGGACGGATCAAGAGTGTAGAGTATCTTAGACCGGATTTAGCTAGTTCACTGTGATGCACATGGTTTTGGCTTAACCAATCTGAGCCTGATTGATCTTGATCACCTAATTTTGAATCCGCTTTTGTGGAACCGAGAAATCCAGATATGCCGCATCTGGCTCACTCAAGTCAGACTTAAAGTTTCAGAAATTTAAGATTTGTTGAGCCCGTTTTCTGGAATAGACCCCACGACACCAGTAAACAAATCAGCTGCTGAATATGAAGAATCGTTTATAAAGTTTAGCTGGCAATGAAAAATCATCATCAACAACAACAATTAATAATGTTTGATTCTAATTGAATAAAAATGAATAATGTTACTGCAGTTAGGCAATCAGACAGAAATCCATGAATATTGACTTTCTTTGAGAAAATTTTATTTTACAGGCAGTGCTGTTCACAAAGGAAGGTGTTCGCTAAGTGTGCTTAGCACAAACATATGCAAAGTGCTTATAACTAACTTAAAAATTTATAATAATTTAAATTTACAGGAGAACACTAATTTACAGTAATTTAATGTGTCTAAATATGTAAATTACAATATCATATATGAATTACCTTTGCTCAGACAGGACATCATAATAACAATAGAAACATAAATGAATAAGTCTAATAAAACGAGATAGATGAAGGCCTGCCTTCCATTCACACAAAAAATAATAAACATTGGGATCTATTTTGTGCCCGGCGCATTGCGTGCAGCATAAAAGTGGCATTTTCGATGATAGATTTTGACGCGCCTGAGCCCGTTTGGAAATTTGGTGACTCCCATGCACCAAAGTGGGAGGAGAGGTGCAGTCGGTGTTGTGTCAGTGCAGATTGAGCTACGCACTGAAATTGTGTTGCTGCAGATTGCAATTTTGGGGTCAGATTAGTCTGCGATTCATGCCTGCTCAGACCAGGTTTTGATGCATCGCAGCCCAGCGTATGGTGAGTTCTTTTGCTTGGGCCTTTCCAAAGTAATATGTGCATGGTCATAACCTATTAAAAAGCCAATCAACTATTTTCGTTGATCATATGCTGTCCAATTTGACTTTGATATAAATCCCCCAAGCAGAAAAAATGCATACTTTGCATTTGTTGTTCATTGTCTTTTTTTAAATTTTTATAATGTTAATTGCATGGCTGTTCTTAGACTGCACTGTGGTCCCGGGGGTACTGTATTCCACTCTTTTTCTTACACCAGTCTGTAATGAGAATCGATTGCACACGTGCTGTTGCACGCTCCTTCTACCGACACCACTCACCTATGTGAATTGACAGAGGGTCCACTCCATTAACATCCAGGTAACCTGTGATGCAAACTGCCTGGTGGCACAGGAGGAAAGTATGGAGAAGGTCGGATGTCCCTGTTATGCTTGCTGTGTCACGTATGGTCTTATGTACAGCACTTGCACAAGGTAGGCATAAACTTGCCACATGCATTCACTCTCATTGTACGTATAACTAGCTAGTTATCGAATAGGTTTTTCATTTTCCTGTATAGCCTAGGATTTTAGTGTCAACGTGTGGACTTTATTGACTTACCATTGATGTGCCATTGTGATTGATTCCAGAAAATAGAGCCCACAGTATTGGTTTCCCTGCCATAACTGCCATACTATTTAATGGAAAATAATATGTATTTTGGATCATAATATCTGTTTCACGCACTTTTGGTTCCGGACTTCAAAGGTGTGGTGTCAACAAGTAGGCACAACTAAATTGTTTTTAACTCGTGTTAAATGAACCAAATGTGACCCTACACTTGAGCGGTCTGGAGATGTGTGAAAGCCAACAGACAAGGTGACCATAGCACGAGTGCTCTCTAGTGTTAATGCTGACGATAGCCATGAAGATATCAATAAATAACGCTGGTAATGCAGAACAGGGGACTAATATTTGACAGCAGCAACCGCAAACATTAGCATCAGGCCAAAAGCACTCGAGCAAGCAAGTGGTTTTAAGCGGAGATAATACAAAGGAGGTAAGATACCTGCGCGGTAATCCGGAAATTACAATGCCGGGAAAGAATGCAAATAAGAGATGTCATCAGCTCTGGCAGCTTCTGTAGGCCTAAGCTTCCGTAGGCCTAGCCAAGCTCTGTCACTAATGATCAACGCCATTAGCCATCGTGCAAGACACTAATGCGTCTATCTGGGGAGAGCAGCCTGCCACCAGGAGGAGCATGGCTGCTCGACTAATCACAGTCTTGTTCTCCTCTGCCACAGAAACCGGGAGGAGTGTCACAGCCAATGAGGGCCAAAGAGGTAAAAGTTCATCTGTGTTTCAGAACTGGCGTGAAGGGCAGAAGGAAAGGTGCCCATATACTACTCAATCATCGGGGGAAACTGTTCAGCTACACAGTGGTGATATCCATGTTTTTCCGTTTGGCGGAGTAGAAGACACTGGCTGTCAGCTGCAATGTCACCCTTGTCCTCAGGCCCATATACTATCACGGCACTGCTTTTTCGACTCCTTCGGCTGTTCAACCGAGCTACGGTAGCACTAGCGGAAATCCACAAAATGCGTTTGCGTGCCGAACAATATAATTAAGTAAAAAAAGACCAATATCTGATATAGGCCCTGTCTTTCAGTCTGTGAAGCATTCAGCCGCGCTCTCATTCACAGAGGTGGTTCTATAAAGACACAGCGCTTTACATCTTGCGTGAAAATTCAAGTCAAAGTGCACTGCAAATCTGAGGGGCGCGCAATGTGCAAAATCCTCACTTGATACGAAAGCAATGGTATAAACGATATAAAAGCAGTGGCAATCATTTCCGGTTGCTAAGTGGGCGATCGTGTCTTCATCCCTTCTTCTCTGTGAGATTTGTCAAAATGTTATGGTGTTTGGCAGTTGTTGTGTCTCCTCAGAACACACGCTTCGATCCATAATCTTCCTGCTGGAATCGAGTCTTACTGACGGACTGCAGAACATGACAGCTCACGTCCCGCACCCCCACAGCCCCGAAATGCCAGGCCCATGGGATCTTATCATGGGAGGACTTCTCTACAGCTCCCCCTGTGAGCCTCTTCTTCCCACTTGTCAATGTTCACTTCGGTCTTGTCTGTCAAGCCAGTCAGGCCAGAGAATGTAATCGGCAGTAATGACAGTTCCATATCCGGTGTGTGTGTGTGTGTGTGTGCGTGTGTGTGTGTGTGTGTGAGAGAGACAGTGTTTGTGTGTGTGTGTGTGTCTATATCCGGTGTGTGTGTGTGTGTGTGTGTGTGTGTGTGTGTGTGTGTGTGTGTGTGTGTGTGTGTCCTCACAGCTGGCTGCTGTCTGTAATTGGTTACTGGGCCCTCAGTAGAATTGTGCATTAATTAAACTGCGTGGGCATCTTGATCAGTGCTGACACATTCAGCTTAAACAGTCTGAGCCAGGAAGAAAATAAGACAGGTCTAGCAAGATATTTATTTTTATTTGTTTGTTTCATTGTTTAACTGATTGTTTGAATATTCATTCAACGGTATTAGTGGCAACAAGATACCACCAAATATAACTACAGACTGAAATGTGATATGATTGACCTGACCACTTAACAGACCAACGCACAGCTGCTTTGAGATTGTGTGATGGAAACGTAGAGTCATTGACAACAGACTCCACAGAGCACAACTGCTCCAAAAATTGAAAATTTGAATTTGAATGAGACACAGGACAAACAGTGATATAACATGAACAAATGTACTATACTGTATGTCCGCATCAGAGACACAAATATGCACACCAACCCACACACTACATTTTTTTTGCGAGGCTACTCAAATGCCCCACTGCCTGCCAGGCTACCCAAATGCCCCACTGCCTGCCAGGCTACTCAAATGCCCCACTGGCTGCCAGGCTACTCAAATGCCCCACTGGCTGCCAGGCTACTCAAATGCCCCACTGGCTGCCAGGCTACCCAAATGCCCCACTGCCTGCCAGGCTACCCAAATGCCCCACTGCCTGCCAGGCTACTCAAATGCCTCACTGCCTGCCAGGCTACTCAAATGCCCCACTGCCTGTCAGGCTACCCAAATGCCCCACTGCCTGCCAGGCTACTCCGATGCCACGCTGTGTTTGGCTACTCCAGTACCCCACTGTGTTAGGCTATAATACCCCACTGTGTTAGGTGGCTCCAATGCCACACTGTGTTAGGCTACTCCAGTACCACACTGTGTTAGGCTACTCCAATGCCACACTGTGTTAGGCAACTCCAGTACCACACTGTGTTAGGCTATAATACCCCACTGTGTTAGGCTACTCCAGTACCACACTGTGTTAGGCTATAATACCCCACTGTGTTAGGTGGCTTCAATGCCACACTGTGTTAGGCTACTCCAGTACCACACTGTGTTAGGCTACTCCAATGCCACACTGTGTTAGGCTACTCCAATGCCACACTGTGTTAGGCTATAATACCCCACTGTGTTAGGTGGCTCCAATGCCACACTGCGTTAGGCTACTCCAGTACCACACTGTGCTAGGCTACTCCAATGCCACACTGTGTTAGGCTACTCCAGTACCACACTGTGTTAGGCTACTCCAGTGCCCCACTGTCTGTATCCCTGCATGCCTGTCTGCCATCCTGCAGTCCAGAGTAGGTACTCTGGTGTCTTTGCACAGGAACAAGATAATGGATAATCAGTGTTGTGTGAAGGGCACATTTGATTTGCTTTTCCGCCTGGCTTGAACAATGGTTTTCAACCCTTAATCCAATGTGTGTGGTGGGCCCATCGCCCGATAAAATATCACAGACATTTACAGTAAAGAGGTGGGAACAGAATTATAGTGTGGTTTTTTTGGAATATGATACCTCGATCTGTAACAAGGAGCCCTCTTTTAAAATAGCGCTGGCCAAAATCATTTGCCAAGAGCTGGCTGGTCTTCAGCCAGGTCTCTGCCTCCAGCCACTGCAGGTCGCTTGATCATAACAACGCTGTCCGAGACTCCCCTGCTATCAGGCTCTCAACGATAAAGCAAATTCCACATGCTACAAATCGCACAGCTGTTAAGTTCAGGTAATGATTATTACCTCCACTGTTTGCTGCACATTTCCCCCAACATTAAAGACTCAAAAAAAGGAACTAAATGGATTTTTTGTCCTCTTTGTATTTTGCCAGCCATCTGCGTGAATCCTCGCCCAACATTTCAGGGCCGCCGACATCGACAACGGAAAACCGATCGCTCTCCGCAATACGATTCCGGCTCCCGCTTCGTAAGGGGGCACAGGGCTAGAATCGTAACCCTCAGAAAGAGAGCTGCTGTCAGGTCTCGTGTAAAGAATCTCAGTTCACTGACTCTGCCACCCAATAATAAAGATTTGAACGGAGATTAACATGAAGCAGACCTCTGGGGGTTCCACCTACAGAGGCCAGAACATTGAAAACGTGGCAGGTGTGCACTGGGGCAGAGAGACACAATCTGTTCCACGCACAGAGATTGCAAGGTATTAAAAAAAAAACACTCCACAATAATGTCACTTTGGAAGAAGGTAGAAGGGCGGCTGTATTACTAATTGTAACCGAGAACCTATAACATCTTTAGCAGCAGCTTTAATTGTAACTGTGAGCGTGTTGAATTTCCAGTTACAAAATGAATAGTAACTGAGTTTATACAAGTTTGAGAAGCATATTTTCTTTTTGTTTCATTAAATGTCTTTGTGCTTTTTCGTGAGCCTCTGTTGAGAATGTATTTTCCTTGCAGCTTTGTGTTCTTTCACTTCCCAATGCTCTTTACAAGCAGGCACTGTCAGGCTTGTGGAAAATTAAAATCCAAATGTCACCTCCTCATTAATTAGTCAGACATAGACTGACAAAAACATCCATGCTGCCTTAATCTTCAATTTGCCTCATGAGAAAATATCACTTCTAAAGATAATAAAAATAAACAAATAGCACTATGTATGTGGACCAATGCCATGGTTAAGTTGGACAGTGGAAAATCAATTGACTCTGGTGTAGTCTGGTGTGCATTAATAGCAGACCACTGCTATCTGGGGCCAATACTGTGCAAATATACTTAGTAGATAAGAATAAAACAAGATTAGAAACCAAGAGCCAATGCTAGGATTTCTCACAGTATAGCTTATTGGCTCCCAGTACTTTATTGATCTAATGATACAAGAGAGCTAATTCTGTTCTCTAACTGAGGAACAGTTACATGTTTTTCTTTAATGCCCTTTATAAGCATTGACCTGGAAAAGCATCTCCTTTAACAATTCCCAAGCAAGTCCACTTGGGTCAATAATTGGTCACACTTTCTATGAATGTGTCTCCAAGTATTTCATGAATATTACATAGCATGGAAATGTATGCATGTGTGGGAGATGGGTATGTTGAATGATCATGCCTTTTAATGGGCCAATATACTTCAGATAACTGCCTCTTAGCAGGTATTTTAATACCTTAGAATCCCTTTAGTTGCATAACCCATTTGCCTGTGAATTTTATGCAATGATCAGGCAGAGCTGATTAGATGGAGGAGCCCAGAAGGATACAACAAACAATATACACGCAAATACAAATTCTGTACAATATGAATGACACGATAACAGACGTGGTATACTCCGGTGTGAAAAGAACGAGACGGTAGACAAAGAGTGCCCATGACCGTGCGTGCCACTCAGGCGTCGACATTGACGTGATTCTCAATATAAACCACATACCTACCACCGACTAAATTTTGGCGGGTTTGTGTCTTTATAGGGGCAATTGTCTGTTTATCTATGTCAACTTTTAAAGTATATACTTGATCATTCTGCAATATAATTGGATGTAATTCCATGCAAATATCCTAAATATGTCATAACAGTTTATGCAAATATGTGATCTCTTTACAATGGAATGAATGGGAAATGGTTTGGTATTTGGCAATTCTATGCAAATACCAGAATTATGCGATACTCCATTATGCAATTAAGTGGATTCTACAGTAATATGTTTAACATAACACATATTTCAGCATCACCTGAGAATTGATAATGCAATAGATAGATATAACGCAAGGACAACCGAAACCCAACGATTGATTGCTAAATCATTGCTGCTTATTTTATTGCTTTTATCTTCATGAGCTTTCACATCAAAGTAAAAAATGCAGTCTCAAATACAGTAGGTGTGCATCCAAAATGGTGCACACCTACTGTCTGAAAATATATTAAAACAAATTAATTATGGAGTGCAAAGGCTTCACACTACCTGCTAAACAATCAGCTCCTGTCTGAGCTAATTTTAGTGAAAGCACACATCACTGCGAATTTCTCACGATAGAAATATTTGCCCATTTATTTTCACAATTTTCTGCTGGTAGACAGCTCTTTTGGCCTGTGAAGGTGATGTATGAAGTCTCTCTCAGTAGGAAAAAAAACATTAAAAAGTGCCAAGCCTTTTGCCTCCAGCAAAGCTAAATCGGGTGTCCTGCATTCTTACGCATGGTGGACTGGGTGTCTATTTACATCTTGGAATTTTGTTCCTGTGAAAATTCTTGCAGTGTAGAAGAAAAAATATGATTGTTGAAGTCAAGCATGGATTTTGGAAAGCTGGTTTGAGATATAGCCATAACATGCATGTTATTTATGACTCATGTTTAACACCTCTTTGCTCTTAAAAATGTATAATTTGCTATTTAGATAACTTAAAGATTATGAGATGATTATTATTATTATTATTATAAAAGTGTGTGTCTTCTTCCTCTGGTCATAGCAGCCAGTACGGTTGAGTTTTATTGTCTGTCATTGTGTTAATGTGGAAGATATACAGTAGCTATACATGCAGACCTCTGCATAGGACCAACACACATCTTGGTAATGAAACATGAGGACATAAATAGCTATAAATCATGTAACTAGCATGGTAATGTCTCTGTATGGTCGTAATGACTTGAAAATCTGAAATAGTCATAGTCTCGTTAGTGTTGATGTCTTTGACCACAAATACAAAAACAATCATTACTGCGTTTCCACATAGTTTAGCATCTCAATAAAACGTTTTTCTTTTCTTTTACATGTTCCTGACTACTGTTTGTAATATGTGAAAAAAGGATGGGTTGAGTTTATCCCATTTGTGAACTACAGCACTACATAAAGAAATTGATTTGTGTTTCTCTGTTGTTTGTTGTTATTGGAAAATAAAAATCCCTTGGTGAAATTGTGTGTGAGTGTGTGAGTGAGAGAGAGAGAGAGGAGAGAGAGAGAGAGAGAGAGAGAGAGAGAGAGAGAGAGAGAGAGAGAGAGAGAGAGAGAGAGAGAGAGAGGAGAGAGAGAGAGAGAGAGTTTAAACAATCAGCACCAGCCTGAGCTCATTTTAGTGAAGGCACACATCACAGCGATTTTCTCAGGATAGAAATATTTGCCCATTCATTTTCACAATTTTCTGCTGGTAGACAGATCTTTTGGCTTGTGAAGGTGATCTATGAGATATGACAGTATGCGTGTGTTGTTTATGTTGTATGCGTATATAACGTGTATACTGTAGTTTTTTTTATAAATAATTTGTTTATTGTTTTTTTTGTAACATTTGCTTTGGCAAAACAGTGCCTGTTGTGGCAATAAAACACCTTGAAATAAATAAAATTGACAACAGAGAGGGAGAGGGAGGGAGAGAGAGAAAGCAGAGAGAGAAAGAACATATGTCAAATGGGAATATCTTGATATGGTGATTTAAACCCAAATTTTGATGTTTCTTTTTTAATAATGTTTTAATAATCCCTTCTAGTGAGCACTATTGTAAGATAAATCATATAAATCCAGTCAACAGTGTTAGATATAAAAAATAAAAAAACTGTTTTCCAAAATAGGCCAAAGATAGCAAGTAACGATACAAATTCCAATTAGTATAGGATTCAAATTGTTAATATTGCTGCATTTTCAGGTGCCCTACATTCCTGATGCATTTGTATCAGGTTCTGCAATAGCAACATTTCATATTTCTTTCCTGTCAACCCGCTTTCTTCGCCTGCAGTACAGTTGGAATAATATTCCTGTGAGTGAAAAAAAACGTCTGACTGTCCTGCATACACAGGTCTGGAATTCATTATAGCACATTGTATGAGGGGCAGAAGCAAAAATGTTGAAATTGTTCCTCCAGGATATTTTGCCAGCTTCTGCACCATCAGATAAGGGGGATGGCTCACCATTTAAAAGTGGTGGAAAATTTCTGAAATTCTAGATCTCCAAATTCAAGACGAAGCCAAGAAAACTGCCACATTTATCAATGGATTCAGTCGATCCCCACAGATAACCAACATCACACATCTACTGTATGATACCCATTTAATAAATACGGGCTCCTTAATGGCAGGCCCTGTTGAGGCAGGTATGTTTGAGCGCCACTGCTGGCTGTAGCTGAGAGACCAGCACACAATGTATAAAAGCATCACCCAGGGAGGGAGGGTTTCTGTTGGTAAGATTCCCCATCGTTCACTGCTGGCCGACTGCTATCCACACACCACTGGCATCTGCTGCAGTGCTTCAGAGCGCTATTTGTATCAGCTAAGTGGTCACACTTTATAGGGAAAAGGCGTGGTGGTGTTTCAAGTTTAGCGTGTCAGAGTGCACCTCCAAAATTGGTGGGGGGTGTAGGTAGTGTGCCAGCTGCCTGCATCCCCTCCAAGGCTCGTAGTCAAGGAAAGGACGAGTATACAGTCAATGAATAGATCACTTGCATAAGGGAATTAAAAAAAGGAATTTATTAATATATTGTAGCCATCACTGGTAATTATCATAGACAATTGCTTTTACCTCAGGATTCTCTTTCTCTCTTTTTCTCTCTCTCTCTTTCTCACTTATTCATTAATTCCAGATAGTGTCTTGATCAATTAAATGACCATATCCTTGCATGCATCTATGATGCAGTTTTTTTATAGGATATTAAGTTTTTGTAACATGCATACATTGCTGATAACATGGTCCCAGAGGGTACTCCATTCAAATTAAAAGCAATCAAAAAAAGTGCATTCAAATCCACATCAATCAAAAACTCACAAGCCTTCTGACTGCCTTCTTAGTAAAAAGGCGCCTAGCTTGAGTGCTAGCTTCACCCCTATACTTCCGCTATCATCTGACTGGGATATGCCATGTTCTAACCATGCGTGGATGGTGTAAGGGCGGGACTCAATTAGCCTTGTCTTCATAGGGTAAGTTAAGCCAGCCAGGATTCTTTGGTTGACTGCTACATAAGCTCCTACCAACAATGCATAGGTGCTCACCAGCTACCAGGTGTCATCTTTAATAGATGCACCTCTATTCCAATCAGACAAACTAACCACATAATACACAGGGAGACCAAATGTGAGGAGTCCTGCTTTAAACCAATGTTGGATTAAAATTCAATTGGCTTAAAAAAAAAATACATTCTCTATTATTTGCAAAATGGAAACTGCATCCTGTGGAGGTACGGCTCGCTCTATTTCCCACAGTCAAAGATAAATAAACAACTGTCAGAAAAACCTTCATCTGTAATTCAGACTCTTTTATGGAAATAGCAAAAATAATCAAAGATGGGATATAAATGACAAAAGAAAAGTGTGAATAAACAGGCAAAGCAACTATGACATCCTCCAGAATGGAAATACTGTTCAATTATTTTAGCAGAGTCAGTAAAAACAAGGCACTGCCTAACTTAAAGAGGTAGCGCTCACCAAACCGCGCGTCTGTACTTATCATCTCAGTTTCCACGTACAGATACAGGCCTTTTGGTGACCTCGGTTGATTATTTATATTTTTTTGAATAGCTTGTGGTCACGTCCTTTTATTTTCACAATTGGAGAATGCAAATCAAAGAACCCGCCAGAGAGTGCAAGCTGTTCACTCACCAAACTACTCACCAAATATTGGACTGTAAGGTTGTATTTGCATAGATTTTCTGTTGTGTTGTGTAATGAGACGATCTGTTCAACCTTTTCTGCACATTTCTCTTCCTGCTCATTGGCCCAGATGGTTGACATTTTCAAACATAGAATTAGCGGAAGTGGCTCAAGGTTGTCATCACTAATAGTGCAGTTAGCCCCGTCTGTCTCGCCATTTAATAATGCAAACAGCTTTTGTATTTTCATTGCATTTCCACATTTATGATTTGTTGGTGAAAAATATATTTAGCAGAATCTGAATCAGTCTATATGAGCTTTAGTCAACATGCAATGGCCTCTGAGCATAGTCTCACAGTATTAGGTGTGCATGTGTACATACACATGCGCGCACACACACACACACACACACACACACACACACACACATCGACACGCACGTACGCACACACACACACACACACACAAACACCTACATCGACACGCACGTACGCACACACACACACACACACACACAAACACCTACATCGACACGCACGTACGCACACACACACACACACACACACACACAAACACCTACATCGACACGCACGTACGCACACACACAAACACCTACATCGACACGCACGTACGCACACACACACACACACACACACACACACACACAAACACCTACATCGACACGCACGTACGCACACACACACAGTTGTACATAGCTGTATAATATATACTGGCAGATTAAGTAGTGCAACATAATATGGGCCACACACATAGTAATTATCACATTGTATCGAACAATGTTTGCACCGTCTATGCACTGTATGGTACGAAAACAAGATTAAATTAATGTTTTTTTGAATGCATGCATATGAAGTCCAGGGCCCTGACAGATATATACAGTATATATAAGCACAAATATATCTAATATCATTTTGGCACTTTGGCTGGGGTGTGTGGAACTGCCTGGAACAGTGCAGTCTCGGCTCAATAAGTATCGACTCATGTTCATCAGTTTTAAATTAGCTGTATATTAGCATTTGCCACAAAAAAACTAATCTGTGTAATTTGAGCGCACAAGTTGTTTCCATTAGTACCACAAGACAGGTAGGAAGCAGGAAAGCTAAAGATAAAGGTCAGCACAACCGGTGCGTATTCTGATGTTACAGCAGTTTGTGTTTGACAGCCATATATTCTACAGGTCTCATGGGAGTCTAATGTATGCTTGTTCTACATGCATCTGTACAGCGCAAGCTGAGCTTTTTATGTTTCACTGTTGTATGTAGCTTTACTGGCTGTTATATGGCATTTACTTCATTAAATTTGCTTGCATAGCATGGACCCTTCCCCACGGTTACAAACAAACAGTAGCTTAATTTATGGTTTATGTACATTTATTTCACCTTGGATACTTACTGAGGCAATTCAGCAATTTCCCAACCCTGATTTCAACCCTAAACCTCTCCCCCACCAAAGATGCTAATAAGAAGCGAAAAAATGCAGGCATTCACTCATTTCTAAAATAGTAGTGTCAAAACACATTCATATCTATTTAGACTTTGCTTAACATCTAGAAAATGATATTATAAAGTCAGCTTGAGAATTGTTTCAGCCAGTGGTCTTGTGTGGAATCCAAAGCGTGCCACTGCCAAGTGCAGACAGGAGCCCAACGGACCGGCGCATAATTGACCTGAACAGGAGGGAGGATTACGGTCGGCGGATTTGTCCACGCCTCATTGTGCACTAGTGACCTCCTATGGTCGCTCAGGTGAGCGCAGTCTGCCTGCGCCAGCTGTGCTCGAGTTGCGTTCCAAAAACACCACCGCAGTTAACTGCAGAGGGGAATAGAAGAATCGGCGCTTAACAGGAGTGCGTGTGTGTGTGTTAAGAGTTGTGTGTGTTAAGAGTAGAGTGTGCTTGGGTGTGTTAAGTGTGTGTGCTTGTGTGTGTTAAGAGTAGAGCGTGTGCTTGTGTGTGTTAAGAGGAGAATATGTGCTTGTGTGTGTTAAGAAGAGAATGTGTGCTTGTGTGTGTTAAGAGTAGAGCGTGTGCTTGTGTGTGTTAAGAGGAGAATGTATTGTTTGTGTGTGTTAAGAAGAGAATGTGTGCTTGTGTGTGTTAAGAGTAGAGCGTGTGCTTGTGTGTATTAAGAGGGAAATGTGTGCTTGTGTGTGTTAAGAGTAGAATGTGTGCTTGTGTGTGTTAAGAGGAGAATGTGTGCTTGTGTGTGTTAAGAGGAGAATGTGTGCTTGTGTGTGTTAAGAGTAGAGTGTGTGCTTGTGTGTGTTAAGAGTAGAATGTGTGCTTGTGTGTGTTAAGAGTAGTGTGTGCTTGTGTGTGTTAAGAGTAGAGCATGTGCTTGTGTGTGTTAAGAGTAGAGTGTTTGCTTGTGTGTGTTAAAAGTATGTGCTTGTGTGTGCTAGAAGTACAGCATGTGCTTGTGTGTGTTAAGAGTAGAGTGTGTGCTTGTGTGTGTTAAGAGTACATTGTTTGCTTGTGTGTGTTAAAAGTGTGTGCTTGTGTGTGCTAAATGTAGAGTGTGTGCTTGTGTGTGTAGAGTTGTCACGATCGCCTCCGCCCTTCCAATTCACCTTCCCTTTTGTTCTCTGTGTTTTCCTCCTCCCTCTCGTTCCATGTCTCAGTTTCTTGTTTCTTGTGTCTTCCTGTTGTGCAAGCTGGGCGTGGCTTCCCTCCTCGTTTTCCCGTTTCCACTAGCATTACATTATATTCTCCCTTTTCTGTCTGTCTCGTTGCCAGTTCGTACTCTTTGTCATAGTGTAAACTCGTACTCGGCCTGTGTAAACCCGTGTCTTGACTGCTTGCTTGTTTGTTCAACGTGTTCAGTTTTGTCTCCGTATCCCGCCAGCCTGCTTGTTCCAGTCCTGCCACTGCTCGCATGCTCCTGCTGCTGCTACCCCCTGGTTGTTGTGCCTCATCAGTCCCGCTCCTGTTCCTGCGGCTCCAGCCTGTCCTTCCTAGTCCAACCCCAACCCCTCCTACGGAGCTTATCACTGAGTCTGTCTCCGAGTCCTGCGTTTTGGGTCCACACCAGTGAAGAGAGTTCTAACAAGAGCATTTGCTTGTCTGCATTCTCCCCACTTTTCAGATGGATGCTTTGCTGAGGAGCAAGGCCTACAAATACAAAGCTGGCCTTCCAAATTTGGAGAAAAAGCTAAAGAAGCTTATCTTAACGGCAACCATTTAAAAAAAAAAATACAATAAAACAAGTCATTGCTTAAATGAAACAGGCACTTGCTGTCTCACTATAAGTAACACTAATTTTACTTCTGGGTATTGATCATGCTGGAAACTTCTTTCAGCAGACAGGGTTACTGCACATCAGTGTAAGCTGTCAGTGGCCAGAGTATACTATACCTATTCTACGAAGATAATTCTGTCTCCAGGCTATCTGCTCTTTCACTCCACCAGGATCTATAGACAATGTAATGACTGCAAATTAAATGTATAATGACCCCCGCAGACGATATAATGTCTGTGAACTCAATGGTACCTTTCCCACATCCTCAAACCAAAGAGAGCTTCTATTCATTCTAGAATATAATTTAGAGCACAGTAGCTCTGCCTGCGCCTCCCTGTTCATGTATTTAGTTCATCGTTTACATTGCACAGTCCCAGTACAATATTATACTGTATCTACAGGTGGATTCATAGTAAGATACATACATAAAAATTACAACTGTTTGTGGCTGAATTTCATGTATTTACTTCACAAAATTTGACTAAATTATTGTTAAGTGAGTACATCGAACAAATGCATTATACTTTTCCTCAAAATTGTGATATGAATTCATATATGAATATAAAGTTCAAATTCAGCATTCAAATATTGAAATATGTTTTACAATCATCCGTAATATTAGGACATGCATGGTAGTTCCACCGTACCCATCTCTGCAGTGACATTGCAACTGTACTGTAATTACACTGGTACTATTGCAGATGAATGTACAATGGGACTACATTTTTCATTCTGCTCATGTTTTTGTTTTAGGAGATTAAAAACCTTTATTTTATTATGGACAACAACGTAGCAGAATGAGCTCAGAGGAAAGGTTTGGACTAAAACATGAATCATTTCAGCAAAATCAACAGCCCGCCTGTACTATTGCAATTTATAGCGTGGTTATTATGGTTACATATTACATTGCTCACAATATTAATGGGGTTAGATCCTGCACCATCTAAGCAAAAATAATAATACACCACTTAATTATTAATGGCATATTAAGGTACTTATTCTTTGTTCTCACCTCCCTATGGAGATGAAAAAGTTATGCTTGTATAAAGATATTAATACAGTTACAAACATCCCTAACCATCCTTTGGGGGCAGCTGTCTGTACAATTTCAGCAGTCTATCTGAGCGCAGACATGGATGTCCCAAGGTGAAAAGATGTGTCACGGATATCAGAACCGCTGTTTCACTTTGCTTAGTTGAAGCGCGAGCACTAATGTCGTCCTCTGATGTGGAGACTTCATTAACAGGTGTAAGACATGAATTGTGTTTTTTTTTGTTTTTTTTATCCCTCAAGGCAAAAGACTTCTCAAGACAGATTCCGTTTCATCTTGCAGTGCGTTGAATGTTCCATGAATCTTTTATCTCCTCTCTGTAGAATATTTATTTTTGAGCAAATGCATCATCAGCCAGTGAGAGCCAGAATCTGCACTGTACAAACTCTGATCTTTAAATAATTTCATCTACACCACACATGCATACAATTTTAAATGTAACGTCAAAAATTCATTTTCTTTGAGAAAGAGAGAAGGGATGAGAGAGAAGAGACGATAGAGAAAAGAGACGATAAAAAGAAAGAGAGAGAGAGAGAGAGAGGGAAAAGAGAGCATATTTTTTAGATTAATGGGAGTTTGGAATGGAAGGTAAACCTCAGACGGCGCATGATGTGCACGATGCACACATTAGCACTTAACTCCTTCTTTTTCTTTGTCGGTAAAAAAATTGGTACATTTCCTGTATATCAACACTATAAAACAAAAGGTTTTTCTGACTGAAAACTGCATTAGATACTCGGGTAGATAACATTACCACATATCCACATATACCCCAATGTACTGCAGTGAACCGAGCAGCGCCTCGAGATCCAATCCATCCCAAAAGTATACTGACATCAAGAGGCAGTGGAGCAGACAGAAGAGTAAATAAATGGTGCACAAGTCACAGGGGGCTTATAGCGTAATAGACAGTGCTGAAGGAGTCAGGGACGTGGCCGTGCCGATAACCCACGTCCTAATGAGGTTTATCTCCTTAGAAATCTCATTATTGTCTCAATCACTCAAAAGGACCCAAGGTTATCCCTCTCGCACAAATTGAATTATTTACCTCAACCTCTCACAGCTGAGTTTGTCCGCCTGTTTTTTTTTTTTAATGATGGCTTCTGTATGTGGCGCCAGGCTTCTCTAAAACCGTATCCGTTGTTTTATCGTCACGCTCTATTCGCTCATAGATGCGGTCACATCTGCCGATTCTCCTTTATTCTATAAAGGATGACTTTCAAAGTGAAAATACAAGACAAACCACTCTGCATTACTGTGCATAATAAGTACAAGCTACCTTTTGCTGCTTAAATTAAGGGTAATCTAGACACTGTCAGACCAGCAAAATAATCATTAACTTGACTGAAAAATAGCACAACAATAAAGGATGTAATTATGCGAAAAATAAAGTTGTAATTAGTCGAGTTCGTGGCCTTTAGTCATGCTCCTATGATTCAGTGCCCTCTTCTCTCTCGGAAGCTATCAACCCTTATAAATGAAATGACGCAAAACAAGACAGAGAGAAAACATCATAAATAACTTGTGGTATGAAGTTTTTTTTATTTTTTTAAACCAAACGAATGGCACGCATTCGTATCGCAGGACGTACAAAGTCAGGCGGGGTGAGCCGGGTGGCTGGCAAAGCCATCTGCCGTTTGTGATGCATCATTTTAAGCACCACTGCCCATTGGATGCAAATCCCAGTGATTCACGGCTCCGACTAGAAAATTGCGGCTTAGAGGCAGCGATGAGACACCTGGTAAGCTGTACGAAAGGCAACTCGAGAGAGAGGTGGCAAGATGCCAGCTATATTTGCTGTGGACCTGTTTCACACATAGGTGATGGCAACCCGAATTATGGCTTTTTTCACAGTGTGAATAATAAAATTATTCCAGCCCATTCCACTTAATCAGTCATTTTACTGTACCGTACAGCGGATGGCGAGACTATTCACAAGTCCTTCTTACAACCTAGCCCTGTGCTCCTTGAATTACAGCAGTACATAAATGCAGCCATTCGCGGAATAACAAATTTAGAAGCATTTTAATCCGACTGCAATTGCAGAAGTTGTGGACAATTGTTGGCCAACAACCAGTAAATGATTGATTAGTTTTAAATTAATTAACCAATCAGGAGGATGACTGCACTCCAAGGTGGAAATAGAGAATTCAGTTCCAGGATGCAGGGCCATTATTGACACAAGTGTTGGGCAGTCTGTGGGGTGGGGGGTGACTCTCAAAGCCATATGCGATCCCCACCATGGCACCTTCTGAGCTGTGGTCCCTTCCATAGATATAGAACCATAGATGTGACATATGTCATAGTTAGTGGCACAATTTTTGAGACCATACCCAGGTAAGATGGTGGCCAGTAACCATGATTTTATATCTATGAGCCAATCATCAGCTATCTGGCTTCTGAGACCAAATTATGACATCACAGTGGGTTAGAAAGTACATGACACTTTGCCATAGGTTCCTATTATAGCTGTACCCAGGTAAGATGGCTGCCAAATTGTTCCATTTCAGAATTAATATTAATATTACATTACATAATATGTCATATCTATGGTTCTATATCTACGGTCCCTTCTTTATCTGCCACCCTCTCCGCTTTCTTCCGGTCTAAATAAAGAAGCAGGTGAATTATGTTGTCTCTTACTCAAAAGACCTCGTATCTCTCTCTCTGTTGTCTCCTTTATTTCCCTACCATTTAGCCAGGCCCTTCGCTGGTCCTCGGTTTCCCAGGCCTCGGGCCCTACAGTAGTCAATGCGAATGCGGACATTTTAAGACTGCCATTTGTCCCGGTCGTCGCGGCATCGAAAGTCTCCATTATCTTTCTCAACGTATTCACTCTATCAAAGTGACGGGGCTGAGGTCAGCCACACTCATCAGTCCTCTCCGGAACGGGGAGAGGAGACGGCATCATGGTCACAGGGTACAGCGTGTCAGCGTGTCACTGAGATGCCCAGCCACTCTCGCAGTGTAATAGCCCTATTCGTGGGACGAGGGCCTTTATTACATGTCACTTTACGCACACTGCCTTACATCGGGGGTACATTTTTCACTGAGAAATATAAATGCTGCAGGACATTTTGAAAAAGCTCCATCAGCAGATCCCCAATTACAGTGATGGGAAAAGGAAACATGTCTATGGTTTTACATATTAGAACATAACTTACCCTCATCTAGTTCTCACCAAGTCTAAATTTGTGTGACAAATATAATGTGATAAATAACTTATTTATCCAACCAAAAATAAGCCAGAATAAAACCATAAGATTGAAAGGGTACTTCATTTTTCACAACACTGTACATTTATTTCCAAGTTCTTGTATTAAAGTATTTCAATTAGATTAAAACGACCACACGCTTCTCTTACAATTCCCTCGACAATATTTTATCACCATCAATGAACCCTCCAATTAGCAGTCACTCATTATAGCCTTCAGTTTTACAGAAGGGCCAACATTATAAGGTCTTCAAGAATATTGAGAGTGACAGTTTGTGACACCACAACAGAAAGAGTTACATGGCTTCCCTTGCATTAGTGTCATCATTCATTATTGAGGGAAATGGCACCACAGTGTAGAATAGAGTGACATTGATCAACATACACCAACATACTCACGAGGAAGCACCAGAAGATCACACATTTCTTTCTATTCAAACTCACCTATAAAAGAGAGAGGAGAGCTAGAGTTAATAGACAGTATATATAAACTCCCATATATGTATTGTCAAAAGTGCCACAGTTTACTTTGGATATTGACTTTTGAAAGGAGATAAATTTAAAGTACTACAATAATATTACAGAATTTGTCCTACATTTGTTTTACAATACTTTTGCTTGTGTCATGAATATGTGAACCACAAACTGGAGGCTCATTACTTAATTCAATTAATTTGATCTGCTCCACCAATCTGATGGCGTCTATTGAATGAACAAAGTAATTAACAAATCAATGTCTTAAAGATATTCTATGAAAACTAATGTCACAGTTGAAGCATAAATGTACTATTGAGCAGATGTAAACATTAATCTTGGATCATGTTCATTCTTGGAAATGAGTCACTTATTGCTAACAAAAAAGTTGTTCCATGTGTGGAAATAAACAAGAAATAAATGTTTAATATTGTGTTTACATGTTAACAAAAATAAAATATCAGAGGCTGAGAATGAATATTCAAAATTCACAAAGAGTCTACCAACTAATGTATTCTAGTGTAAAGCACACCGAGTGCACATTGTTTGCAGACAGTCATATTCAGAGCAACTTTAAACGTGAATACAAAACAGTCAGACAGAGCAGGAATAACAGCAAGCATTATCACCTATAGTGAATGTCAATACACGAATCAACAACATCTCCAACAATCGGCATAGTCGGGGCAACATGAATGAGAGAACCCAGCAGGGCCTCCGAATTCCATTAACAGACATTACAAAAACATGACCCGCCAGTATTAAAAAGCACAACACTGAAAAATCCGATGCACATTGACGTTGTTATAGAGCTTTACAGTTTTTTTCATTACAAGAAAACCTGAACCGCTGCTGAACTGACGGCGATTGGGTATTTAGATGAGGTAACATTAGCATGTGCTCGTCGTGAGTAATCTCGCGTCAATCTCACAGTGATGCTAGCTGTCAGGCAGCGGGTACATGGGGCATGACTGTATAATCCCACTGTGTGCATGTGTGCGTGCGTGTGTGCGTACGTACGTGTGTGTGTGTGTACGTGCGGAGTGGGATTTTTTTTTACAAGATGAAGTGGCGTTGAAGCCAATCACAAAGACGGCATGGACAGAAGATTAGTCAGCACTTAAAAGTATATATTTCCACCAAAACACTGGAGTATGTTTATTTGATGGTGAATTTTCTTTAAAATCACTGACAATACACAAGGAAGCCGATTCAGCTATTTTATGATTTGTTGAACATGCCAAAACTGCTGTGTATGAATATTAATGTATTCTCTTTCACAGGGTGAGGATGATATTGCCACGAAAAACTTGTTATTAATACTTACAATGTAATATCTTCTGCAATCTCCCCAAGTTTATACAAGATGGAGAGGGCATATACCCCCCTTTGTTTTCATGTACTTCAATCTGGAAACCCACAGGCAGTAGTGTGCACACCATATTTGCAGTTCAGAAAGCATTCATTTAGACAGGTCTATTCACTCTGCTGTATTACGGTACAAATCAAGATGATATGGTTACTAATCCCCACTTAACCTCAGATAAACTAGGACTGGATTCACTCAACAGTTGCCCTTCATTTAGACTCACAAACAAATGCTAGTTTTGTCTTTCATTCACAAACACAGACTGATGAACTCACCAAAATGTGTTTGTGAAGAAATATAACAAACAGTTCCATGTAAAAGTTTAGGAAAAATGCTAATTCAATCTAGGCCTTAGTCTAACAGAAACACTGGTTTATACAGGCCAAAAATGGAAAAGACAGTAATTGCATGATGTGCTGAGTGGTGAAAGGGACTTCCACTGTCTTATTGTGCTGCTCCAGTAGACTGACCCTGTCTAACTGGTGGAATCCGCCTCAAACTAACGAATGCAGCCAAGCTGCTTCTGTGCTTTGGAGGCCTGACTTATGACCTCATCACCTGATCGGAACAACCTTACTCTGTGTTCTCTAGTCAAAGTCAAATCCTCTCCTTTGTAACTCAAGACCATGTACTGGAATGCATTGCCCTAAAAATGTTTTTTTTAAATAAATCACAGCTGTAGGTTTTGTACCAAAAGCGGGATTAAGGCTCCCATATGCATATATCATTAACCAGACCTAGCTTGAATGGTGTAGATAATAATAATAATACCGATTTGCTCGCAACATTACTGCTTCAGTCCGAGGTTCCAAGAGCGCTCGGAGGACAAATCCTGATTCTTGCTCCGTGATTAGAATGGGAAACTGTTGGGCTTCTCCCTTTTTAAGTAAATGTGTAGCCCCCTGCGCATCAACACTTGCTGATGTAGAGTGTGGAGAAGTGAGGTCATGTGACCCGGGTCCCCGATACCTTCTGCAGGCGATGTCCGTCTTCACATTTACAAACTCAGACCGCAATGTGAATTTTCACTTTGTTCTGGGTTTCGTGCTTTGTGCAATGCCAGATGTCTATTTAGGGGAAAAACTAGCTAAAAGTGGTGTTATTAAACATGACGGCCCCAGGACTCGATAAATTGCGACAATTATTATGCAGTGCAAACTAAAGATAAATAAGTAAAAAGTCTGCCGTAGTTTCAGACAGTTCCCTTCAAGCTCACTGATAAATTCAACCCCTTCTCTTTTTCATCGCACACTCCATTGCATATGGCAGTCCCTCCATCCTGGCCTTATGTTGATGTGAAAAGAAAAAATGTCACAAAATGAATTCTGACCCTTTTATTGCAGACAGAGAGTGTGCCAGGTATGGCCACTAAAACAAGCCATCCAACCAACTTACTGACCTTGAGGCTTTTTTAGTTGTCTCTACTGATGAGTGAACTAGCAGTAGAGGTAGACATTGTATTTATATGTGATTTATATACTTTTTTGTTGTTGTTGATTTACTCATGTATTCAATGTCTGTATTATTTAAGTTGCCTCAACATTTACCACCATTTCCCATAGAAACATGCAGTGTTATCACAGAGTGTTTTTATTGTTATTGTTGTGGATTATGTAATTGGGTTTATGTTATGTTTGTCTTTCCTAATGGCATTTCTATCCACAATCTGCTGATTTGTGTGCAACCTTAAAGTAATACATCAGACCCTATAACCATTCCCATGTATTCAATGTTTTCTCATAAGAAATAGCAAGCAGACATTTTCACCAACAAATCCCAAAGAAAAGGTGGCTTGCATCTCTTTTGAATATCAGAAATTGCAATATTGTACCCCTTATGCTCTGATGTTGACAGCAAGTAATTATTTTGTCCCAATTCTTAGGTTATTTATTTCAATCTGTTATTTAATTGCTTGTTTGTGCAAAACACACTTCAAAGAAACTAATGTAACCGATATGTTTTTGGGTCATCATTAAGAGCTGGTTGTTACTCCACCAGAGCGGTGACTCAATTGTTTTTTAAACACTTGTCCTAGTTATCGAATATCTTACCAGTGTTTTTAAATAGAAGACTATTAAAGTTTTTAGTTGGGACCTTTAATGAGCACCTGGAGCATTATTCTTATTTTTGTATCCAATGCAATATTTATATCTGTAAAACTTCATTACACATTTAACATGATACACCACCAAAAATGTTTCATTAAATATTTTATTATATTGAATTCAGAAATGTTCAGCAAGCAACATTTATTTATTTTGTATTCAAATAATGGGTATAAAATAGAATAGAAAAGAATAACTTTTATTTTCCCTTTAGGGAATTTCAGTTGGATCCACCAGCAACAACAAAAAAGACATAGACAGTGGGGCAGACCCACAACACACAAACAAACATATCAAACAAAGACATTCAATAGAATCATTACATTAATCAAACTAATTAAGTTAATTAAAGTGGAATAGCCTACAGCCAAACGTCATGATTAAAAATAGTCCCCGCTCTCCCGAGATGTCCAGTGTTATCAAGCAGTCCAACATATATGAGTACCAAGTTCAGCAAAGACAATTATTGATTGTCTAGAAATAAGACTGGTTTCAGACAAAAGTCTTACCTGGTAAAAAATAGTGGTTGGGGGGATGCGGGGTCAGATTCATCATTCCAAATCCAGGGTCAAGGTTAGTTACCCTACCACATTGAATTTTACTTGTGTTTTCATAAAAATAAATAAGAAGAATATGCTAACAACCTTGTGAATTATGAATTAGCTCAGAGAAGATTATGCCTGACTGATTGAATTTCCAGAAAGAGTTTTCATTATTTAAAATGGAGGACAGATCCACCAGCCAGTCACCTTTTTACATTTTTAATGCATTCCATCCCTTGACTATCACAGACAGACCAGCACACTTTGAGGACTTCTTAACTAAACACAGTAATCAAAGAGAGAGATAGAGGCGGCTGAATTACAGAACCAATCAGAACGATGCGCCATATGAAAAGGCAGTTATACAGCAGTGGGCAGGGTCCAAAGATAAGCTTGTGTCCACAGTCTAGACTCTTGCATCCACATTTTTTCTAAATTAATTTTTATTTAAGCTGCACCTTTGATTTTCTATCCTTGGAGTGCTAATTCTGGCAAGCCAAAAAAAAACTTGAAAGGGGATAAAATGTGATAAATGTTTTCTTTTCTCTATTCCATTTTAAATATTCATGAATGTAAAGCTGTCCCTAGCACCAACCAAGTGTGCTAGAGCAGAACAGTCATTTCAATTAATTTACAATCTGCATTTTACCAAACAACTTCTTTTTTTTTTAAATAGGAAGATCCTGCCAGACCAAATTCCAATGTGTAGCTCAT
This sequence comes from Ilyophis sp. 1 JC-2022, assembly GCA_022702515.1. Lineage (NCBI taxonomy): Eukaryota > Metazoa > Chordata > Actinopteri > Anguilliformes > Synaphobranchidae > Ilyophis > Ilyophis sp. 1 JC-2022. The sequence goes on along the minus strand of CM040402.1, from coordinate 97,237,958 downwards.
CATGGCATGTGTGAGACTGACTGTCCATACAAGCAATGTTTCCCACCAGATAATCTGTCAACAGCAGATTTTGTATCAGTTTAGACATGAATAAATACATGAGGAGCATCAGAGTGTTAGGAGTACAGTTTGCATCAGTAATAGTATGCATTACAAATCCACCCATCCATCCATCCATCAATCATCCATCCTGGTCAGGGTAGGGGGGCGGGCGGCTATCCCAGCTTACATTGGGCGAGATACAGGAATAACTCCTGGACAGGTCACCAATCCATCGCAGGGCACACACACCATCCACTCACACACTCATACTTATGGCCAGTTAGGAATTTGTGGTGTGGTGTAGATAATAGAATAGAAGAACTTTTATTTTCCTGTTAGAGAACAGTAATGTGAACAATAAGGTATTTCCTGTTTAATTTGTGTTGATTTAAAGTCTATACTAGAGCAAGGGCCTGTATCACGAAGCAGACTAAGTGGGTTAGCCAGCTAACTTTGGGCTTAATCCTGAGTTTCTGGTATCATGAGAGTCAGTCTCTTTTGATTGGGCTAAATTTCCATGGTGACTTATGTTGCAAAGCTAACCTGTTCCAAGCCAGTTTTGGTTCAGGCTATGTGTTCAACCTAAATAAAGACACTGTCCCCTGACCAATCAGCTCAATAGAAAAATGACATGTGTATTCCTGTGGGTGGGCAGATTTTAAATCAGGCTTTACAGGAAGCGAGTTTTTTTTTTTTTTGTAGGATGAGTTTGGAAGGTTTGTGAATAATTCTTGAGCGTGGGTTGAGGGATGGGAGGGGTGAGTATTTTTTCCAGAGGATGACTCATGAATAATTCATAGCAACCTTACCTTGTTATGCATCTTATCTTGAGTGATAATAAAAACACACCAGCTGTGGGGGGGGGGGGGATATGTACAAAAGGTACTTTCTAAACGGTTCATCCAATATGGATGAAAATACCCTCAAATTACAGCTGACGCTGACAGTTTGCACTTCAACCTCATTGTCATTGTATCCTTTCAAACTCAAAGTTCTAGAGTACAGAACCAAAATAACAACAAAAATGTGTCACTGTACAATGAATTATGGTGCTCACTGTATATGTAGCCTAATTTGAGGTGGTAGTTTTACTTTACAAATTATGGACTTGGAAGATTCGTACAGGATTAAGATCACAGACAACCTCTGCAATTATTAGCCTACAAATCACACGAGGTCCCCAGGTAATACTAGTCCAGTGTGAATAGGGCATTAGGCTTTATCAATGAAGCATAGTAAAGGTAAAGTGCTCAAAGCAGCCAGACAGACAACCGTATAGGATAAAATATTAGGCTACACATAATATGATCTAATAATATTTTTTAAATGTTACACTCATCGCCTGTGCATCTCTTTTTGCTGGGATGTATCCTATTAGCCACTTATCCTTTCCACAGTAGGAAACTTAAAACACATTAGCTAATATTTCAAAACAGCAAATATGATGACGCGCCAAGGTCAAGATTAAATAAAGTAGGCATTTAGGCCTGCGCGATCATATTAAACACAGTCATCCTTCTCTGTATTGTTAATTTGCTTCTTTTTTGAATTGTTAAAAAAAAAAGTTTAAAATTTGCTCCTGGTTGCTGCTCGCCATTTTGCTTGCCAAATGTCAGTGTGGGCTGCCTGCTTTAGAGCGTTTGGCAGAGGTGGGACTAAGTCATTGTTTTGAAAGTCACAAGTAAGTCTCAAGTCTTGGCACTCAAGTCCCAAGTCAAGACTGACAAGTCCCAACTTAAAGTAGAGTCCCAAGAGTGAGTTTCAAGTCCTAAACAAGTCATAATGTGCTCTTCACCTAATTAATGCCATTATAATAATGAGTATATTACAGACAGAGAGAGAGCGAGGGAGATAGAGAGAGCGAGAGCAACAGGCCTAATATACTGTATATATATATATACACTTTATGGCAGTGTCGGGATGTTGTTTTTAATGTTTTTTTATTTATATATATATTGTGGCACCCGGCGGGGACAGAACCACGGAGAGGTGATAGAGGGAAGGTATGTACGGCTGATGTGGAAAGACGGCATGCCCATATTAGGAGTTCCGGGGAAGTCAGCGCCTCAACAAGGAAATACACGGCACCTGGAAAAGATGCCGGGCCAGTCAGCTGTGGCGAATCACCGGGCTAATCGGTGCCCTAGAAAAGGGAATGACAAACAACAGGAAAACGGAGTAGCATATGCGAAACCAAGGTGGAGTAGAGAGAGAGGAGTGTATTGTTGGAGAGAGAAAGTAAAGTGCCGTGTTTGATTTGTGTTTGTCAGGAGAATTCTGCTGTGTGCCCGATCCCTAGACCGAATAAGAACCCGCCCCATTACCGACCACCGCCTGTCTGACAACCCTGCTCCTGCATTAGCCCTGGACTGTAAGAGAACCCGTCTATGTGTACCGACCCCTGCAAACGTACATCGACTATTCTCCCGGATTACGGACTGGCTGACGTTTCCCTGCAATTCGACTTCTCGTTTCCCCAAAACAGCAATAAAGCGTGAAGTTAAATTGAATTGTCGCGGTGTGGACATTGAAGTTATTGTTTTCAGTTGCGTGACAACTCCAACCACCTCGGAGTTTGCCACAATATATATATATATATATATATACACAATGGGGGAAATAAGTATTGGACACGTCAACAATTTTCTTATCAAACATATTTCCAATGTAGCTATTCACATGAGATTTTGACCAGACATTGGTATTAACCCAATACAACTACACAGCTAAAGAAATTGTAACATTCCAATCTTTAAAAAAAGTTATGTGCAATAAAGTGGAATGACACAGGAAAAAAGTATTGAACACACTAAATTAAATGTATTTAATACTTGGTGGAAAAGCCATATTTGTAATATTTGGTCGCATATCATTTGCATGCCATGACTTCCTGATGTCTTTGACCCAACAACATCAAAAGACTCTTGATATCTTATTTTCTGGTACTCTTACAAGCGATACTATAACAGCTCTGCATTTGAATGGATCTCTATGGGAATTGGGGGGTGAGACTAGATTTAGCTGTAAATTACACTGGAACAGTATAGAACACATGGTTGGCTAAAGGACTCGAAGTCATCAAGGGTCTGATGTATCAAACAAGCCATTAACCATCACTCTGCTGCCAGAAATACAGTAGCTATGGAAGGATCACTTTAAGGGTTGTTTCTCCTGACAGATTTTCCTATTGAACTCTATAGAAAAATAGCCTCGACTTACCGTTCTTTATGGTTCTTCAAATGTTATTTTTGACCCGCACATTTGGCATATTGCAATCTGTTTTTTGTTTTGTACGGTGTAGCTACTCTTTATATGCAATCTAGCAGTGAACTCACGTTCCCGTTTCTCGTTCTGAAGTTTCTCTTCATTCTTCTTCTTTGTCGTTCTCGCGCAACTTGATTGGGTGTTGTCGGATTGGCTCAAAGTGGATCTGGGAAATTAATTCCATAGGGTTGATTCACTGGAAACGAATAGGCTAGTTTATTCAGGAAATTAACACTTTTTAACAACGTCATTTTTATTCTTTGGTTTGGGGAAGGTATCAAGTGTTTTCGAGTCAAAGGGCTCAAGTCCAAGTGAAGTCACGAGTCATTGGTGTTAAAGTCAAAGTTGAGTTGCAAGTCTTTTTTGATTTTGTCAAGTCGAGTCTAAAGTCATCAAATTCGTGACTCGAGTCTGACTCGAGTCCAAGTCATGTGACTCAAATCTACCCCTCTGGCGTTTGGTGTCAAGAGCGTCGTTGATTGGCTGTTGTTTAAACATACGTTTCCTCAACAAATCCTTTCCTTAATAAATAACCAAAAATATTATTTCACGCAACCCCTCTCCCACTGTTTAACCCATTGTGAGTGTCACGGTCACTACTAGTTTTATATTGATTTTTAAAATGTTTTCGTTCTCATTTCAGCATGTCACAGGTTAGGCTATTGCTGTGTCTAAAATGGCAACTATTCCTATCTCCGCTAGGGGGTGCGTAGTAGAGTGCGGATCGGGCCGCATATTTCTGTCCGAACCCGACCGAGTCCGAGATAGTAGTAACCGAGCCCGACCCGAACCCGACAGGAATTCTGCTTTTTATGTCCGAACCCGACCTGAGCCCGACGCAGTTAATGTAAGGCACTGAAGCGCTGACATAGTGTTTCCCTGTCACGCAGTTGTTGTTACCATGGTTACAGCTTCCCTGTTTAGTGGACACTGGGCACCTAAATGAACGTCAAAAAATAAAATTATATATTTATAATAAGGTTGTTCTTGTGTTGAGTGTGCGGCGTACACTGAACCATCAATTATTGGACAAAGCTCAGTGTGCCACTTCTCTTTTTTTGGACGTACTCTTGCTGCAAGTTGCACCTCTATTGGAGAGACACGTGTACGTTGAACTATTTTTCTGTTGGTAATCATACTTTTACTTGAATACAGTTTTTTGGTACTCTACCCGCCTCTGCTGGCCATTGTGAACGTTCCTTTGCACATTGTTTAATTGCATTTGGAGGTTGTTTCTGGACTTGTGAAAGTAGCTTTTTGTTCTCAGTTGCCGATTAAAGCCGTGTCTTTTATTTTCGGTAATGATTTAGCTGGAGAAAATGTGTTTTCTCTGCCTGAAGTTACGAATGAGCCTAGCATGAATGACAGTACTGATAACGTGGCATGATAATTTCTCTCTGTTTTCACTGCGTGTGTAGTGACACACACAATATTCGGTATCATTTTTATTTATTTCACAATATATTTTCACCAAAAACAACTTGAAGCACCATGTGAAGTAGGCTAACCCATCCTAATTAGTAGTTCAAAAGTAAAATGTTCGCTAGTTGTTCGGCCGCCGTGACCGAGCCCGACCCGAGCCCGAACATCATTTTAAAAGTTTAGTCCGAGCCCGGCCCGAGTATCCAGGGTCGGGTATCCACCCTCTAGTGCGTAGCACCCCCCTTCCAGGGCCCCTGAATGTGGTTCTTACTCTCTTCATGATACTGCGCAATTGGTCATTGGTACAAACACTGCCCTTTTTATGTGAACATGCAAATAGCTTGAGTAGGAGATCCTAGGTTGATAGAGCAAATTTATAACCAGCGTGGTAATACAAATTATCTGTGTTTGTCGTGGCTAAGATTTGTTGAGCCAGCTAACTTGGACTTGGCTTAACTAAGTTGAGTTTCTTTTGTAATACAGGCCCCAGATCTGGGTCAATGATTAAATAAGTAAAATAAATCACAACATTACATGAAAGAAAAAAAAAAATCACATGAAAAGAATACTATTAGACTTAATTTCCCACATACATTTTACCACTGAAGCACATTATCTTTAAAATAAAAATGCTGTTGCAGAGTTCTTGCTCCAGAGCAAATCATGGAAATGAACAGAAGAGGGAAGCAATGTAAAAATACAGACCCCGCACCCCCTATTTTAAATTCTTTTAAACCATACCTTCGCTCTGTTGGCTGGGAAAAGACAGTGCCCCACCCCAGCTGACCATCCCCGCATCGCCCATATCAATCTCATCGCGCTGTTGAGCTGATAAAAGACAATGCCCCGAACGCGCGCAACATGTCCTGTGAGCCGCGAGAGAATAATAGGCACGCCGTCTCTCCGCCGAGCTCATCCCCAATCCGCTCATCGGCGAGTCCCTCGATTACCTACTTCCTGGCTGACCGAAATGAGTCAAAGCCTCTGGAAAGTACCTTTTTGATCTATCAATCAATCAATAAATCATTCAAATTATATTTATTTTTTAGAGCACCAGTAACAGGTTGTCACACTGTGCTCTACGGGGGGAGAAAAACACAAATGAGCCATTTTCTGTAAACTATTCATTGATCTCTTATAAGGAAATCAAGCCTGACACCAGGAAAAGGTGGGATGCAAGAATGAATAGCTCAGTAAACTCAGTAATATTGCGGAATACAGGTCGACGGGGCGACTCAGGCTCCTGGCTTGGTCCCAAAACCAACCTCTTCCTCGTACACTCACTGCTGCTGTTCCCTTGCTTCCTTCTCAGTAACATCACATGTCCTCATCGCATAAAAAAGATCGGATTAAGAAGAAGAAAAAATGGACATACTCCACCCCACAGAGAGTCCCCATACATTACACACGCAGCATTAAATAAGGAACACATGAAGTATTAAAAAGGGTCGTATGGGAGCTGCTGGGTGGCTCATTCGGTTAAGGCACCACACTGTGGTGCGTGGGTGAGCCTCACGGCCTCGAAATCGAATCCGGTCCATGCCAGTGCTGCCATGGGGTACACATGGATAATTAAGAGAGGAGACATATACAGTATTAAATTTGGGGACGCATGCTATATTAAATGAGGGGAAAGCCACCATTTGTCTGGAAAAATTAATTTCCTCAAGATTGAATTCCCATGATCCCAATCAATCAATCAATCAATAAATAAGGATAGAGTCATTATGAGGCAGCCATTCAATTAGAAAGGGGGGAGATCTGACAGAAGACTGTCTGGAGATCACTGACCAATGAAACATTTTGGCTCCTGACCAATCCAGTGGCGAGGCATGTCCCTCCTGACATTTCTGTTTTTAAACAAATCAAACAGAAACCTGGTGAGATGGAGGCATGAACATTTTTTAAATAAATTACTGACAGCAATCTTCCAGCCTTCAACTAAGCCCCAGCAAGCACTTCATACTGTAGGAAAGCGTGATACCACTCTCCAATTTTTTTCTGTTAATTATGTATTTTAATAGCTGTCGGCACCTGCAATTTTGTTTGTTTTTTAATTGCCCAAATCTTTAAATAAAACAAATAATGATGTTGTAAGTACAAATACAAAATAATATTATGTGGGCCTGTTGTAACTCATATTTTTTTCCACATAGATGTGTTCTGCATTTTAATAGAATAATTTAGCCCAAAACCAGCATTAGTACAAGCAGGGATGTTTTTTCACCGGGCAAATATAATTTTCTCTTCAACTCAATCAGAAAATGGAAGTACTGTATATCAATTGACCTCCTCCTGTCTAGAGTTACTCTGATATGATTAATGTCCATAACACCTGCAAGTTCAATTTTGTTAGTCACAGTTTTTGCCTTTCTGCATCACTTGATAATATCCACTGTGCAGTGGTAACATATTGCGATCCTAATGCAACCCATCATATCCTCATCCATGGCTTAAACATGCATTATAATTTATTGGGGAAAGTGAAAGCAACACAGAGCATCAGTGAAAACTGTCTAAGGATATTCAGATTAATGCAAATCTTTATATTTCTCTTGTTAATAATTCAAATTCTCATTATTCCCACAGCCTCGTAGTCATTTTTTGTTTACCATAACGCAAAGCCACTGTGGGGGAAATTAAAGGCATTATATTCACCTCCCAAAGAACATTGATGTGACAAAATGTACTTCTTAAAGACATTAAAGGATAATAATACCAGCCTACAGAAAGTGAGAGAACATTCCGAATATTGTCATTTGCTTTATGTGTGGCATACTGTGATTGGTTTTTAAATTTGTTTGGTTTCAAAAGTCTCTTTCACTTCAGACCAGTGGCTTAGCAGGAAAGATATAGGCTTTAATAACGGGCTTGGGACCATGTGTTATCCATATAATCCATATTAGTACTGAATGTACTGTAAAATAATATTTAGCTATTGTTTAATCTTACGGACATGCAGGTTGCCCATTCGAGGGTGAAAATACAGACTGAAAGAGGGACAGAAATTAATCTAGTTACGCCATAAACAGCATGTGCGATCAAACAGTTTCTTGCATTCTTCTCGGATTCCATTAAAATGTCGTAATGTTTTTTTCAACCAGGTTTTCTTTTCATGCTGCAATGCATTTGTGCAAGGACTTCATACTTTACACTCTAACACAATACTCAAATTTTGTGCGATATAACTATAAGCTCTGTTGCTTACAGAAGAATATGAAAGCCTGCAATCAGCAGCAGAGCGAGACACACTCTTGAGAGTACCCGTTTTGTGTCCATGCAGCCACACTCAAATAGATTGCTGCTGGATTCTGAATAAAAAACTATTGAGATCCCTGCATGTTTAAACAGGGATAGGCCTCTGCTCAGGCACTTTGCTAATGTGGTATGACAACACTTAACTGAGGCGACGAGAAACCCGAACATAAATTCACTTTTATCACACCACAACCACAGGTCACATAATTCTATTATGATCAGCCCTTAGTCTGACTCAGCGTAATAGAGAACATATCATTCCTTAGCAGATATATTTTTACAGGGTGACTTAGATGCCTTATGTTTGGCTGCACCCTCTGTTATTGATGTCATTGTTTGCACAGACGTTTCTCAGAATCAAATGAATTGTGTTAAGGTCTGGCGATAATTGTCCACTTACAAACAAGAAGAGAATTAAAATTTCCTCCAATGGAAATGTTCCAGTTTCCCAACATAATTACTAATTGTCCTAAATAAGTGGTACATGATTCAGAAGCAATCATACACACACTTCTTGGGGTGACCGTTGCATTGTTAATAGAGGGCTCTTGGCATGATTTGAATTTCCCTTCTTTGAAAGTGAAACCTCAGTTCACATGAAAAGAGATAAATACATCACTTGTGCAAACCACATCATGAGGAGTAATAGGCACCCTACACTACGCTGGCACGCAACTTGCCCAGTAAATTGATTTGGTTTGACCCACTGCGTGTTCCCATCTCTGTGTATGACATTCTGGAAGGTTCTACCTTATTGAACAGGTTGTCTGTGAAACCCCAGTCGGAGATATTCCATCACTCTGAGTCTTGGAATGTGCAATTCAATAAAGAGCCGGCAGTGCAAACAGTGCGAGGAGGTCTAACTCAAACAGACGGCAGCTGCTCGCAGCTCCAGAAGCAGACAGGGCTGTGATCTTCATATGGGCTCTGTGAAAGCAGGCTCCCACTCTCACGCTGCACAGAGAGCACAAATGCATAGCTTGAGTGTAAACTTAATGAACAGAAATATATTAGTACGCATGAAAATGTAATGGAACCAAATTCTTACACAGGAGGGAGGTAATCATTCTAGAAACATTATGTTTTCTTGTTTCTTTTGCACACGTCCTACATTTTCTTGCAAATGTTTTACTAACGTTTGTTCCAGGGTTCTCTCTCTGTTCTCTGATTTGATCCGAGGAGATGATGAAAGAGCTTTTAGCCAATAATTAATTTAAAGTGACATTCCTCTTTTTTTTCACGACTTGTTACCATTTTCTTTCATGTGTTCAGTCATCCATCCATCCATCCATCCATAACTGCCTGAGCACAATTCAATTCCTGCTTCAATTTATTCAGATGAAGGCAATTATATTGTATTAAAATGCCACTCCCAACAAGCTTTACTCCACTAAAACCTCACACAGGGTTTTCTCATATGGGAGCTTGTTAGCGGTGTTATCTAGAGTAAAATGTTCACTGGCACACCAATGCTGAAAAAACACATCGGATCCCTCTTGGACTCATAAACCCCATTAGAGTTAAATTATCGAGTTGAATGCTGAACACTATACAAGATAATTACATTTTCATTATTGCCTCTGTCCCCTCACAATATACTGTCATCCACTGATAACAGCACCCAGGTATATTGGCTGGCTCATTAGCGATAAAAGCTTTTGGCTTGTGGTCTCCGCATTTGTGTATACAACTTCAATGAGAAAATCTATGACCCTTAATCACTTGAGAATAAAGTAATCAGGGTCAGCTTCATGTCTGATTACAAAAAAGTGCCTGGCGCAGGTCACTAAGACACACACTTATGGAAAAGATGTCTTCTACAGTCAGTTATGTGATTGTTCGAGAAAACTTCTGAGTGGCAGTGCATCTTTTGAGGAAATCAATCACAGGCTAAAGCCAATCTTTATCTTGTCTTCAACGTTTTTTTTATTCCTTAAAAGGCTTTTCATAAATAATGAAAAATAATGCTACAAGGTCCTCTCAGCGATGTTACTGCCAACTAAATGCATAATATTCTTAGTAGATAATATGTGCTTGTTTCCATAAAGGTTTTTGAAAACCCATTAGTTTCTCTTCTAGTCCATCTCGACAATCTATTAACATTATGGAAGGTATTATTATTATTAAAGTCAAGTGTTTTCTTGAATTTATCTACAAAATTAATTTCATTTGTCAGGAGGTGAGATTTTTTTATAATTGACTTTTCTCTAACTGGTTCATTTCAAACAGGAAAGTGTTGAGTTTCAGCAAACAGATGTGACCAATGAACAGTCTCCATTAAGATTACCTCTGTTTCTCAATCAATACATTCATGAATCAACCAGCAAGCAAATATAAACTCCTCCCAAAGGTAAACCACAGCACACATTAAACATGTTATCTTTCCAATAAGTAGATCATTTGGGGTTATAATAACCATTAAAATAGATTGAATTCAAAAAAAAATCTGAAATTACAACCATTTCAAAATCGTTAAAAATGAGTCATATTAATCTTAAAAAATTGTCTTCAGTTTCATCTAGTCCCATAAATATTCTCATAAAAGACCACAAACATTCTGGTAGTACTTTTCTAGATTTTAAAATAAAAAACCTTGTGTTCAAAGAACATGAGATAGTGTTCATCTAACTTGCATCAAACACATTGTTTAATTCTCATATTATGTTTATCAGGTGGAGTGTAAGATTCAGAATATCAAATGCACACCGTAGTGTATAATTCTCTCACTCTCAATGGGGAGAGTGCAGAAGAGAAAAATAAAGAAACAAGCAATCTGCCTCAACGAGAACAGAATGCAAACCAAAGCGAGGGACAGACAGCAACTACGAGAAAAACAATTCCACTAAGGAATAACTCTAGATGCTAAAGCAAGTCCCTTGTATCACTTAAGCAAAGCTTAAAAGAGAAAAGGACGCTCGTAAACCTGTACCGTACCGACTTCGTTTGTCAAATAGCAAAGACAATCTAGAAGTGCCGGAAGTCAAATTGACCCCACAAGTTTAAATTATCTTTTATAGCTGGGGTATAGCCCACCCTCGCTCTGAAACTTCAGGGCGTAGCTGTACAGGTTTCAATTTCGTCACAGAGAGGAACATGTCACCTGGATGAAGTTTCTGGCCAATGACAGACTGGACGTACAGTTCCTAACTTTTGGGGCAGATCCTTTGGGTTTATGTTGTTTTGTGCTGACTGCAGTAAAATGTCAAGATTTGGACCAGGATCAATCAGTAACACTTAAAAAAAAAAACATATGTATCAGTTCTCATCTAAAATAAGTGGTTTTAGTGCTTTGTTACCCTTTAAGTAAATCCAACTATTTATTTGTTTACGTAATAATATTGCGTTCAACCACTGTCCAGCGATTATTTATTTTGATTGTGTGATGGGTATATCCAAGTCGTCAATAGAAGCTATGATCATTTTATCAATGCGATAGATTAATACATTCACTGCCTTCCCCATCACGCAAGAGCAACTACGATGCACAAAGGCAGAATTTTACAAAGGCAAATATGATTATTAAAGGCACTGTCACTGACACGTTGAAAATGTATACCCCCACAAACATTTTTTTAGTAGAAAGCTGGCAACCCAGGCGGCAGGTACAAGAAACCGGTCATTAGAATATTATGCCCTGTGCCAACCACATTTTGAGAAACGCACCCACATAGCGTAGGTTAGAATATGGCATCTCTCATCCTGCCTAAAAACCGAGCAGGAGAGGCACTTAAGCACATGGCTGAATCCGGCCCAAAGTAGAAAGATGAAAAAATAATGTTAACTATCAAACATTACATTGAATCAAATCGACCACAAACATAATATGAGGGTTAAACTGAACTACATGAATTATTAAATAATATAATCTGGCTTGTTCAGTTATGCCTTAAACAATACCTAAATGCAAATGTTTGTGTCCATATTTGTAATTATTACAGCAGAGCATCGCCTACCATATGGCTTCATCATAACATCTCTTTCTGGTTATTTTTGGTCTGTGTTCATATATTATAGTTGCATATTGAAGGTTGACAGCTAGCCAGGATGTGATTGTATACTTGGAAAATGGCAGAAGCTAGTTTTTTTTTCTAGTTTTTTTTGTAATCATGAATATTTTGGTCTAACTTCAGAGTAAGCAGAATGTAACAAGAACAGGAAATAGCCTGCTGCTTTGGCCTTGCAAACCACAAAAAAGAAAACAGTTTATTTAGCACGCCAATTCTGTCCTGACCCTGAGCCAAGGGTACATGTTCACGTGGCTGCATTATTAACCATTTATGCCCAGGTAGACTACGGCAATCATTAAATGTCAACCTGTTTTCCTTTCTCCACACCTCAATAGCCTGCTGTAGGCAAGCAGGTAATTTGGGTCCCATGGGTATACTATGTCATTATATTCTCTTTCTGACAGATTTCTCTGTGGAACTGTGTGCACCATATTTCCATGCATGAGAAAGCCTATTGAACCTTCTAACTGGCATAAAAAAATAAGAAATATCCATAGAAAAGTTAGGATGAGCAGACTGGCAAAAGGTTAACAAAGTTTGGATTAGTTACAAAATATAGAAAATGGCTCTTAAAGTCAATAGAATACGGCACTAAATAAAACTGACACATACTGTGGCCAAACTAAACTGCACCAGACTTTAGTAATTCATCAATTCACTCAGCATTCACTGCAACAAATGAAAAAAATAGCTATACTGCCCCATTAGCGCTAACATTTCAAGGGGGCAGAAAAATGCCGTCCCAAATGGTGGCTTCAGCCTTTCCATTTCCTAGCTGACCGAAGGGACGATAATCGATAGTCATAATCCATCAGCGCAGCGCATGGCTGAACGAAACCATAAGGCCTATCAATGTAACTCACATCCATCAAAATGTGTGTGTTTGTTACTGTCACCAAACCATATTTTTCTCTCACACTGTTCAAATAAATGTATCCAATGAGATTGTGGCCAATGGATGTCATTATATTCTCCCGTAATGTCTCATTTATCCCTGTTAGGGAAATATGATAACAAGGCATGTACATTTTTTGAAGAAAAAAAAAAAAACTCAAGGAAAGAGAAAGAATAATAATATGCTTATACTGCTGAATAGAAATTAAATTTACAGCAAGACAAATATCAGATATCCAAAGAACAAAATGGAGCTATTTTCACCCAAATTACTTAATAATAATACTATAATATGTATTTTAATGCAGAAGTCTTAGTGTACCCTTCAAAAATATGAATGAAAAATATCAAAACTGGACTATCTGGATTTGTCTTTATTGGATTTTATTTTCAAGCATTTGCATAGTGTACTGATCAGTGAAATAACTGGTTTGCGATCTTATGAATTTAATTATTCCCATTACGTGACATATATGAGTGAAATGAATAAAACAACTGGACGTACTGAATCTCATCATTATCGCTTACTGTTTGCGCTTTCTGCATGCGGTTAGAGCGTGCGTCTCACTGCGCGGGCGGGCGTGTCGTTTTTACAGACCCAGCAGAGCTCTGTACCGGCAAAGGCCTTTAAAATGAACGCGGCGTGCGCCGTGCCCGATGAACCGCACCCGGCCACAAGTGAGAGCGGGCGTGCGCCAGCCAGCCATCTGCCCTGCTGTTTTAATCTACACCTGAAGCCGCTTATGAATGAGTGAGGCCTACGCGTCCGGGGCGTTTCACCCCCGGCGGTCCAAACCACAGGCAGGCATAATATCATCGGGAATATAATGGGGTTCCATTTTAGAAAGAGCAGCGCAGACGGAGGTTGATAGAAGTATGAAATGCAGTGGCTAATGTAAATCACAGGCAGTGAGCAATATAGTTTTTTAGTTTTGTTTTATGTTGATGCCCTTCAGACAGCTGCACATATCCGATTTAAATGTTTGTTTTGTTGTCCATTGTAACTAATTTAAAATATTGTAGTAGATATGTAAAGGGGGCAAAGTGGTGTTAAAAAAGCATGCCGTTGAAAAAAAATTAAACAAAAGAAAGCATGCTGTTAAACAAAAAACAAAAAAAAACAGCCATGGATTTCCATTACCTGAACCAAAAGTAGGCAAAAGCAACTATTGTTCATGCTGGGCTTCCAAGAGGAGCCCATCAGGGCCCTTTACAGTATTAACTTCACAGCTATGTGGCTGGGAGAGGAAAATGGACAGTTTTCAAGGATTCCAGAGGTGGAGTGCTGTGGAGACAGAGGCCAAGCGAGGACACCGGGGTAGAAAGCGGGGGGCTCCAGGGCCGAGCGAGGACACTGGGGAAGAAAGCGGGGGGCTCCAGGGCCGAGCGAGCCTTAACGCGGCGCGCGACTTGGGGGCCGAGACGGCTAAATCCTGCTCAAACAACTTCCAGCTACAGCAAACACAAAAGAAATGTCAAGTCTTAGAGACGGGCTTTGATAAGGGCTGCTGAGAGGACACGTGGGAATAGGTGGAACACAGGAAACACACAAACAAGCGGAGACGGAGAGGTGCACAGCTGCAAATTGTTTTTGTGTCTGCGGCGAGATTTTTTCCTCTCGGCCCGGAGAAAAGGTCTAAAACCATGGATGATATCTTCTGAAGGGCAACTGTACGGTCCAGTTTTCTATAGGGGATGGATTAAAATGAGTGTAAAACAGAGACTGGGTAACCAAAAAAGTGCGCAGAAAACGAGGGAGAACACGCGACAGAAGGACAGGACGCAGGGCGGTTGGAAACATGTTCCCAAGGGTTTAGAAAGGTGCAGCCTCATTTATGTAAATGATCGGCAAATATCTGATTTACCATTGTGTCAACACATGTTATTTTCCTCCTCCGTCTTCCATTTTTCCTATTTATCTTACAATTAAAAAAATACACAACATATTTTTTGTTTTTTCTGAGGCATATTAGGTCGTGAGGAAACCATTGCATCTTACATCATCATTTGTTCTTGAGCATGCTGTCAACCTAGCATTGGAAATCCATGCTATAAATGTTGCTCATAGGTAGCAACATATACTAGGCCTGTGTATGCAATATATGATCCATAACATGTAACAGAAAAGCTACTCAGAATTAATGTGTTTTCTCATAACATTGATTCAATTATGTGTCATTGCTTCTGTCTCTGAAGTGCTACTGGTTATGTTGACTAATCAATGACATTACATAGGAAACACTCAGAAACATTACAAATGGGCACAACCCCAACCTCTCAACAAAATCAGCTAACTGACCCACAGCAGAGTTCCTAGGTTTGAGTGTAGATGATAAATTATCTTCCTGATTAATCAATGTTCTGCCAAGTTTCAAGCCGGTTGCATTTAATGGTGTTAAATTGCCTGAGCTGGCAATGTATTATAACTGGAGGTTGGTACACGCAAGTTTGTTCATGTTTTAATGGTCAAAATAAGGCAAATGCGTCGGCTTGAAGACCAACCAACGCCACTTACCACATAATGAAGACAAACCGTTACTACCGCTACATTCACACATAGCGTAAGATGGGAATATTTGATCATTTGTTCAGATGAATGTTTAATATATTGTGATGCAGAAAACTGGAGCCTCAGCGCTCACATCAAACAGAAAACAGACAGTAATGAGGTGCTTTCTGAACTGGAGAAAAATTGACTAAAGCCAACAAAAGGGAACCGAAGCTAACCGATAAGAATCTTGGAAAAAGTGAGAAAAATATGACTAATAGAGGAAAGTTCCCAGATCTCCAATGCACTTTGATATTCTGGACTTTTATATAATGTAAAACAACTTTTAAAAAACCTGTAAAAAAGAAGGAAGGATAAAATATATGCATTTATTTGTGTATTGATATTCAATGTCAGTAACAGAACTTTAATTTGTATGTATGCATTTAACTAAGCAATTTCAACATTGATGATTTATTTTCATTAGCATATGAATGTATTTGACCTCTGATCTTGACCCTGCAGCCTCCTCTATGTTACACCATACCCTTAATTAGCTCATTATTTTGAGCTTAAAGGATGCCCTCTCCCATTACCCGCCATGCATATTTTGCAGTCCCTTGTCTCCTTTGCACTAAGTGATGATGCAGGCAGCACATTTATAAATGTCTAGTTGTTCCTCCTGATCATACGAAGAGTAATTGGTTCTATTTCCCTTTCAACATCAAAGATGAACAAATAAATGAGCAAATAATTATCTTGATTTATTGGAAGCCAATTTGACTGTCAGAAGAGAAAGAAAATAAATTGTATTGCAATGGAATGTATCCATGTGTCCTTTCTACAGGCTCTTTCTCTCATATATATACAATGGTGCTAGAAAGTATTCATAATGGTTTAGCACCTGCCTATATAGTTGAGCTTCTTACCCCTTACTTACCAAACCGGACACTCAGATCTGCTAATCAGAATCTGTTGGTTGTTCCAGATTCTAGGCTAAAGACGAAGGGTGACTGTGCCTTCTCAGTGGTTGCGCCTAGACTCTGGAACAGCCTCCCACTCAATTTAAGAACTGCAAACTCAGTATGCACTTTCAAAAATAACCTGAAAACTCACCTTTATAAACTAGCTTTTACTTAAAAGTATTATTTTATTTATTTATTTATTCTTCTCTCTTTTTTATTATCTTGTATTTCTGTATACTTATTGTTCTTGTTCTTCTGTTTGTTATATATTTTGTCATTTTTCCTTTGCCTGTCAAAGCACCTTGTATCCTTGCATTATAAAGGTGCTATACAAATAAAGTTATTATTATTATTATTACTATACAAATAAAGTTATTATTATTATTATTATTATTATTATTATTATTATTATTATTACCCCTTCACTTTTTGCACACTTTATTGTGTTGTAGATTTAATTTTAAACTAATAAAATTGCAATTTTTGCCCATCAATTTACACTCAATAACCCATAATGACAAAGTGAAAACATGTTTTTAGACATTTTTGCAAATGTATTAAAAATCTAAAACTGATTTTTTTTTTTTTTTACATAAGTATTCATACCCTTTGCTTTAATGTATTTTTAAAGTATCATATTTCATATTTGGTCGTATATCCTTTGCATGCTGTTAGTTCCTGAAGTCTGTGACCCATCAACATCAAAATAGTCTCGATATCTTATTTTCAGGTAGTGTTACAAGCGATACTACAACCTCCCTGCATTTGAATTGATCTCTATGGGAATTGGGGGGTGAAACTAGATTCAGCTGTAAATTACACTGGTACAGTATGGAACACATGGCTGGCTAAATGGCTGTAAGTTATCAAGGGTCTGAGCTATCGAACAAGCCCCAAACGATCACTCTGCTGCCAGATATGCAGTTGATATGGATGGATCACTTTAAGGGTTTCTTCTCCTGACTTATTTTTCCATAGAGTTCAATAGAAAAATGAGTCAGGATGTTGTTAGTGAGTCAGTCTTTTGATGTTGTTAGGTCACAGACATATGCAACCATATATTAAATATTTATATTTATGTTAATTGCTTATGGTGCCCTAAAATGTGGGGGATATACTATGTGTAAAAAGTGGCTACAATTGCTAGAGTATAAATAGAATGAAACAGAAATAGTAGTTTATAACATTATCAATGTCTTGACTGTATTTTTTATTATCAATTCGAAGCTACCTTGGTAAATAAAAGTATACATTTCTTTCAAAAACATAAAAATGCCTCAGTGATTCTAAACTTTTGAACAGTAGTGTATATACAGTATACAGACGAGTGACAAATTAAAGGAAAAACCAACATAGTGTGTCTTCGTAAGGTGTTGGGCCTCCACAAGCCGCCATAACATCTTCAATGTGCCTTGGCATAGATTCTACCTCTAGGCTAGCATAGATAGAACTCTGGAGGGATGGAACACCATTCCTTCAAAAGTTATGCCCTCATTAATTTGGTATATATAGAGAGAGGGGGTAGACAGAAAAAAACAAGGGAACACTGAATTATTTGTATAAGAAGAGTATAAGAGACTGAGTAGAACACTTGGGTTGGGACTAGAAGGTGGTGTTGGGGTAGACATCGCTTGAAGGTGTAAAAAAAATTAGGCTGACATTCATGTTGGCGTCTGACGATCTTGGGCATCCGACCACCACACCTTGTGCAGGGCTCCATCTTATCTTTAATAACATTGTGTCAATTCACTGCAGTTTTGGATAACCTCTGGTAATGGTAAATGATTCTTAAGTGATCCACTTTGTCAGCTCTTGCAAACCTGATGTCAAAAAAAGATGCATATTTTTCGTTGAAAATGTACCTTTTGACCCGCAAATGTCTTGTCAAGGGTGGAATTTCAGTACCATTGACAGCAGCAAATAGAGATGTGTATTTACCTTGCTTTTTAAAAGTGATATAAAATTGGCAGCAAGACAGAGACGTACATCCATACTCCTGAGTGCCGAGATGTGTCCTGTCTGCAGTCGACTACGTAAGTACTCTACATAGGTTCTGTATTGGCAAAGTGAATCACAAGATGCAAAAATAATGATTATTATTATAATTGGTCTTGTGTAGCTACAATCTGTACTTATACAACAGCCTTTCCTGTTGATGTAATTTTCGCCAGATATCAGGAGTATGATTAACTTGCAATACTTGTATTAAAGCCAGATGCAAGGGCATTCAGATGATTGCTGGGAAAATGCATATTTGCAGTGGTTTGTTGTCAGAATTCATACATTTTAACTTTTTACTACCAAGCGACTGTACTTGTGTTCCTGCAAGTAATTCCCTCACCTGTTGAAAGGTCTTTTTTTAAATGTCATATTATCAAATTTTTATATTAAATTGAGACCATAAGGAAAATTAAACGGGTAATTTAGTCTGACTCCTTCCAGCAAAGCAATAAAGAAATATGTGTAAAATGTATAAAACATGTACCTTTTTTCTTTATAGATGTTTCAATACTACAGATAATTACTCTAAGCACAAGATGGACCAACTCAAAATGACTGCTACGAACCCATGAAGCAGACATACGGAAGACTGCTGGCTGATGTCCACGCATGCGTGCACGCACGCACACGCACGCGCACACAAAGGCACACTGATTCTGCAAAAAATGCAAGATACCAAGGTAGAGTACAAATCAGCGTTGAAGTTGACGTGTATTAGATTATAATCGCTTTGAACTTGGTCATGGCGAGCGATTAATTACAAAACAACCTGACTTTTCAAGGGCATAGCAAACAGAGCCGCACTGTTTTGAATATGCACAAGTGTGTAGATTTGTTGGCAGGCTTCGAAATGAAACTGCTAACAAGCTTGATGGCAAGAAACTAATGAATGAGACGGTCCTTGCTCATTGGCAGTGTAATGTTGCAGACTCTTGCGTGTAACTCCCCACACTGTGCATTCCAGAGTCTGCAGAGTCCGCGCACAGCTCCACTGGCAGAGCGTCCAATCAGCTCTCCAGCCTGCCCACAGCTTTGGCTGTCTCCTGTTGGCCCTTAGGATCCTCTTGCTACATGTAAGAAAAGCCATTCTACAGTGTACTCAGGTAACACCGAATTCTGAATGCATGGCCCATAGAGACTGTAAGTACTGCCCTTGTTGTTCGACCAACTTTGGCTGATAAATATGTCTTTTGTACCCTTTGACCCTGAAACAAGGCTGAATGGACGGGTAAGCTGCCTTTGACATTTTCACATTTCATTCTCAGAAATTACACAGCTTTGGCCTTTCCTCCAATGGGTCTTTATGCGCGTCTATCTCTATATATATTTTATCGCTTTGTCCCACGGTATGCAATGACATTTTTTAAACAAAGGATGACACATTTTGAGTGCTCCGTCATAAGTCAAAGGGGAGATGGATGTTCCCCCTCCTGTTCTGACACTTCTGTACCATCGCCCGGGGTGTGTCCCAGAGGAAGCGTACCTCCTGACAACCACACGGAGAGCAGTCTTTTCACACACGTCTTTAGAGGGCGGGGTCCCACGGGCAGTGTTACTATAAAGCGGAGGAATGGGCTGCTCTCTCCCCCAATGAGCAGCAGTTCACTTTTCTATGACTCAATGAAGCTATAAATACTCTTCTTAAAAGCAACCAAGACAGACCCCAATGGGAATCTGCTTGCCTATTCAGAATAAAAGCTTCATCCTTAAAATTTGATTAATAAATACATACATAAGTAAATAAATAAGTAAATAAATAAGTAAATAAATAAGTAAATAAATAATAATAATACTAATATTAAATACATTTTTAGACAATATAAATTAATAAATGCTTGTTTAATGAGTCAATTGATCTCAAATTTGTGTTGCCTCATTTGCAAGTTGTGTGAGGTCATCAAACAACTAGAAATTAACTTCAAATTACTTCCAGGGTATTCACCCTTGAACACAAACAGTATGTGGTTCCTTTTTTTTCCGCTCATACGAGCCATAATTATGCAAAATTGACTCAACAGTTGTTCACTGAGCATGCAAGGGAAATAATGAATGATCTGTTCAAATAAATACTTGGTGGCTCTGTCAGGCCAAAATTGATCCGGGAGCCAAAATTGATCCGGGCCAGAGATCGGAATGCTTGGAATGTCGTTGCTATGCCAACAGACACGCGAGCATTGTGACGCGTGTTCGCACTTGCTTTGACCTCAGAATCGCCGGGTGACAAGTTTGCACTTGCTTTTAGCTCAGAATCGCCGGAGATCGTTGGACGGAGATAAATCACTACATCACTCAAATAACCATCACTATCACTCAGATAACCTTTATAGTTTCCCTTTGTATAGGCTACTAAGCTTTATATTGTTAATTGTTTTCGATTTTAGATTGTGTTGGTGATTAATTTCACCTCAGAATCGATGGAGTAAACGTTGCTACCCTCACTAGTCGGTTAAACGTATAATCTTATTAATGTACACATTTAAATTACATATTGACATAATTTGCACTGAAATGTCATGTTTTCCTGGTCAAATGTTGCTTTATAAAAAAATGAGCATCCGTTACTAATGTTAACAACGCCGGATTTTTTTTAAAAAAAACGAAGGAAAAAAATTAAACGCATTTATAGCCTGTTCGTCCTGCAAGTTAAACCAGCGAGGTGGAAAGAGTAAGTAGGCCTATCGCGTTGTTGAATAGCCCAATAAAACTAATCTACTGTCACGTCGATCAGTCGGCCTAATTGTTATTTTTTGGGCCTATTATTGGTAGCTTTTCTGATGACCGATTATTATTTTTTTACTGTATTTGCTATGCGATCGCGTTCACCCAATGAAAATGCCTTGTTTTGTAGGATAAAAGCAAACGCGAGTTTGTCACCCGGTGATTCTGAGGTCAAAGCAAATTGCGAACACGTCACAATGCTACGCGTCACAATGCTCGCGTGTCTGTTGGCATAGCAACGACATTCCAAGCATTCCGATCTCTGGCCCGGATCAATTTTGGCTCACGGACACATTTTGGCCTGACAGCTCATTGAACCTAATTGGTAATCTACTAATTGCAGGGTATGAAAAATACTTATTACTCGTTCTTACTTACTTCATCATATTCTTACAGCCAAAGCAAAAGTTCCAACTCCCCTGAAAATATTGATTTGAAGGGCCGCATTTTCTCTCTCACATTTTAGGCATTTAGCCAGAGCAGCTTACACAGCTTACATTCTTTCACATACAATCTATGAACACAACCGGATATATCCTGGCACAATTTTGGCTGAGAAACTTGCCATTAACCTTTAGGCTACACTGACTAACCAGTGACTAAAAGAGTAGACATGCAAGTAATTTTTTAAATAAAAATATGTGGTGCCCAAAACATGCTGAACATGTCCAATTTCTACCCAATGATCTGCAACTGCAGCCGCGTTCATGCGTGAACCTCACTGCCAATTCTGGAGAGCGTAGACATCCGTGGTTCTCCACTGAAACACACGGTGTCACCAGCTGATTCCTTTCACACCGTAGACGATAGCCAAGGTCTCTCAGAGTGGAGTCGGAGGACGACCTCTCAAATGCAGCTTTAACATGCAGTTCACGGGCGCCCAATCGGTCAGCGGGGGTTACTAGAAATGTGGACCCCTAACCGACTGAACCTTCCCCTACCCTGGGCGAGGGAAAGCCCATTTTCCTACCCATTATGCTACACTGCCAGTCCAGTGACTTACAAAAGTAGGCCGGCAAGTTTATCCCTAGCTGCCCTCTATTCCTCAAGTTGAAATTCCATGTCAACGCTGGAGGCATGTCCCATTTCCGCCTCGTCTTCTGCCATTTCGGGAGGGTGTAAACAATCCCAGTGCAGCCACCTGATTCCGCTTTTCGCCCTGCAGCCAGTCAACATAGATGCTCAGTCAACCGCTAGCTGTTACTTTTGCAATTAGATTTGGGATAACTTGTTGACTGGAACCCTCAACAGACGACCTTGTGGGCAGCTGTGGCGGTGGGACTCCATGGTTGAAATGCGCTAGCAGTCGTCGCCGAAGGGACAAATTTTTTTTACTGGAGACACCACCTGAGAGCACCCTATATGACTTATGTTTAATATGATATAGACAAGAAGGTACCATCAGGCATTCACAAACTCAAAGCAATACTATGAATCTCCCTGGAATCACCAAGCACCTGAGGGCGAGGACGATTGAATGAAATGCAATGTGTTCATGCCCGTGTCTGTGTGATTGATGTGAAAATACGGTACATTAAACTTGGAGCTATATATTGCAAGTACATTTTTTCCTTCTGTGACAGACAAGGGAACCCTGGAGATCGAAAATGTTTATTTTGCAGTTTTAGTGTAAAAAAAGTTACGGCTTGTCAAAAAATCAATACAATGTTCTGACTGAAGGAAAACGAAAGCCCAACTATTTTGACAAGCATATTGATAGAGCAGAATTTCTATTTTATTGTAATAACCTAGCATACTATTGCATTTGTCTCTGTGGAAATCAGTCAATGTAAAGACAAACTGTCCAAAGAAACCAAAAAGAAGTATGCTCTGGCCTCACTCACACGTTAACACTTCATTGCATAAAACAACAAAGCATCAAATACAATGGTAAATAAATACATGCCTGGAGGTACTGCTTTTTTTTTACCAAGGCATGCTGCTACTGCTTGTAAAAGATGTGAAAGGTGGTGGCATAAACATTAGTGATAGTGATGATAAAATGTGTGGAAATTAATTCACCCCTTTTAATTTGTATTCCTTACAATATTCTTTTTGGGCTTTCCTTTTCACATGTACCTTGTAAAATGTTTTTATTTTTATTTATTTATTTTTTTTGTTGTGGTTTCTCTCTTTTGTTTTGGTCTGAGGGAGAAGTTAATAGAGATTCTGTTAGCGTTTGCTGGAACAGGGATGAAAATCATTTTAAAAGAAAAAAAAAAATCAATGAAAGATTAAATAAATCATAACTCCTCGAGCAAGGTCAACAGGATATGATCCCTCAAGCCTTGTGCACACTTCTCCAGCCAAGGGAAAATGAAAAGGATATTCTTTTTAGCTGAAGCCCTGACACCAGAGAGGAGTGGCAGTTGGTGGTGGAGATGGCAGGCAGGGAAGGTTCCACGGAAGGATTAAGTTGGGACTGCAATATTGCTGAGCATAACAAAAATAAATCTTAACCTGTTAACGAGCACCGGGCCGGGTTTATTGGCATTCCTTGCTTTTTTTAGTGACATTTTTGATCAATCTCATTTACTATAATTATGAAGCCGATTTATACATGTTTATAATTTATATAGAAATATAAATAATCACCCCTCCCCCTCCCCCCATAGATATAATGTATTCCTTTTTATTAATGAATGCAATAATAGCAGATGTATAAGCAGTAAGAAGCAGAGTTCAGACTGTAAGGCTGGAAAAAGTGTTATCAGTCCTAAAGCCTTGAAGCTGTTGGTGATTTCCTGGAGGGTGCAATAAAACAATTTACTTGGGGGTCTGAGAGCCTGTTATTCTGACTGCTCACGGCCTCGTAAACTACAGCGGGGGTCGAGCCTACAACTGGACATCAGAACTCACAGGACTTTTACGGCCTAGATTCTGGACTGAATGGTGAACATATTAAACAAAGCTGTATATGTATATTGAATCATGTGTATGTGCATGTAGATTGGTAATTGTGGAAGTATAAAGTAATTGTGGATAATATGATAAATGTGGTGAACCTGGATAATACTAATTGAAGTGTGTGGTATGTGAAAGTATTGGAGGGGGAGAAATAAAGAATGTGGAAGGAGGATTGTATAGGTTATCAGGGATGCGCTTGTCCATATAAA
Organism: Ilyophis sp. 1 JC-2022; assembly: GCA_022702515.1. NCBI lineage: Eukaryota > Metazoa > Chordata > Actinopteri > Anguilliformes > Synaphobranchidae > Ilyophis > Ilyophis sp. 1 JC-2022. The sequence goes on along the minus strand of CM040402.1, from coordinate 97,213,783 downwards.
TATCTGGAACTAAGAGTGGCCATCACCGGGACCTCACCGGATATCTAGATATGATAGAGAAGATCATGAGATCACGCGCCGTCGTTCAAAGAGTCTTATTACTGTCACTAGATTGAGGGAGGGAGACTCTGTTCCTCTCCCTGGAGGGGGGTCCCTGCGTGGTGAAACTGCTCTTCCTGCCAGACCTTATTTGGACAACAAAGGGACTTGTGGAGTGGGCATGCCGGCGCTGAACTACATTTAAGAAGATCCAAAAGGGAGACACGAGGAGAATCTGCTTAACAGTTCTCCTGGTACCATAGTCACACCGTACGGAATCACTTGGTGATATACTTTGTTTGTGAACTTGTTCGTGTTTATTTGTCTTGACAGCATGTTATCCTGTGTTTAGTTATAGGCATTGAATGTGTTCGTGTTTGCTCTCACAGTCTTAACCAGTGATTATTTGTCATTAATAAATTACCATGTTTTCATATCAACTGCATCTTTCTTTTAATCCTTTTTCCCAGCTTCAATTGTCTGCATGATCTGAGCTGCAGCGTTCCAAGCTAATGACCTCCCTGCCTGTTATCCAATTCTTTTTATATTTAACGTGCGTGGCTCTCATCCATCTTATACCCTTTTCAGCCTAAATTACTACTGAAGACTCAGGGGGACAATTCTGACCCAGGACCGACTGATCAGCGGCCTGGTACAGACGTGGCATAACACAAGTTGGGTATAGGCAGTCAAGTGACGGTCCAATTGTAAAGGTCGGGTTGGTGTATCGGTTCTGGTGATTTGATGTGAAGAGAATCCATGGGCGTCCTACGCCGATTCTTGTCAAATTTGCCTTAAGGAACTCTTTAAATACACCCAGAGTAGTGCATGGTTCTGGTGATTTGATATGGGAACCCATGGGCATTTATGCCGGTTCTTATCAAATTTGCCTTAAGGAACCAGGTTCTGGTGATTTGATATGGGAACCCATGGGCATTAATGCCGGTTCTTATCAAATTTGCCTTAAGGAGCCCTTTAAATGTACTCAGACTGGGGCTCACAACTATCTATGATAAATGAATATCATGTATTGTGTTGACTAGACCCCCAACCTCTGCGTTCGCCACCGAACTGAGCTTCAGCAATAATGTTGATTCCGGCAAACATATATTGAAGTAATGATGGTACCTAAGGGCGAGTTGAGTGTAAACACTCCGAGCTCCACGCATGTTTAACCAAAATTCTAAATTAAAATTATAAATGGAGTCAGATAAACGAGTAAATAAAATAATAATATTTCTAAATAACTTTTACCTTTTCCCACAGCAAGAGTGGAATACATCACGTTTAAACTTTCGCTCCGAGCTATTCCCTCATTGGTCTAGTAATTGCGGATTCTACATTTGGTGACCCCGACGTGATTCCAATTGCTGTTTGTGGGATTTACAATTTGGATCCCTCTGGCAGGGGGGTATCTGCTTTCCCTTTACCTCCTCATTTTTCCTGCACTTTTGTCTACGAAAAATTCCTGGCAGTTTGGCGTACAGGATATTCCTTACAGGGAGTTTCTGGTCAGCTAAATTGCTGGTTCTTCATCCTTGGTGTGGTGAGTAACACAATTATCTTATGTATTAACATATACTAGGGAGAGTTGTTGTTGTTTCACCACATCTAGAGGCTGTTTGGGGGATTTACATATCAGTGCAAAGTTTTCCTTTTATCCGTGGAATAGTGAGGTTGCAGTCTCACTGTCATATGTATGCAAAGTTGACACTGTCATTCTAAAAGGCAGAAGTCATATATGCAATTAGGTCACTGTAATGACAATATAATTATAAAACCCTAGAATGGGTAAATGGAAGATGAGCTGTACATGGCTCAACGTAAAGGTTTGAGTATGTGTAAAAGAACGTAAAGGTTTGAGTATGTGTAAAGAAAGTAAAGGTTTGAGATATGGCAGAGAAGGGGTGTTGATATAAGGTACTCTTCTGTTGTTTCACAATACTGTGGGGAACGCAGAGAATCTTGTTCAGACACAGACAGGAAGAAATGACACACTGGTGAAAAGCCAGTGAGATTTAGAGGATAATTGTATGTAGGGAAGTGTGAGGAAGTGTTGAAGGTAATAGTAGGTAGAGAATGCAGAAATCAAGTGAAAGTATGTTAAAATGATTACATAATATATCAACTGTTGCCAGTAAGATCAATGATTAAAAATAAATCACGTGACAATGGCATCTGTGGCACTGCTCTAAAATCCAGCAGGCCACGCTTTCATAGGAAAGCACATCTTTAAAAACTGCATGCCATTTTTGCATTGGCTATTTTCATGCAAAAACAGAAGTCTTTCTTCTGTAGTTACTTGTTTGCCACCATATTGGTGTCTTCCTTTGTGTTTAATTTGTGTCTTAAGATATACATCTGTGAAACAATAAGGCTAAAGTGTAGTATACTTGCTTTAAATCTATAAATTATGCCTGGGCATGTCATGTGGGAAATGTTGGGATTCACTAATATACCTACTTGGGTGCCCATTCAGTTGACTGAGGCATATTTATAAAATATCATGGATGTATTTTTGTGTAAATTTCCCTAGCACAAAAACATGTGATAGAATGTCTGTCTGATGTCAGTGAGCCAGTTAATGCTTTAAAATTAATCAAATGCCATTCATATTTGCTCTTTTCATTTAAAAGCTGATGGTAGGGTCATTTTCTAGCACAGACTGGCTTACTGGTCTCTTTTTGTGTTATTTTTCCTCACTTCCCCCTCTCTCTATCTGGTGTGGTGAAGAGCTTTGTTTTTTTAAAGAGAGGTGAACCTACATTCTTTAGAGAGTGTATGATTATTTGTTTTCAAGCATCAAGACCGGGCTATAACCACATCACATTATATTACATTACATTACAGGCATTTAGCAGACGCTTTGATCCAAAGCGATTGACCATTCTTTGATCTGAGTAAGATGGGTGGAAATACCTGTAGGGGCCGTAAAGACATTCAAACCTCGTTTAGGAAATCTGAACCATAAACAGGCCCCCTGGTGTAGCACTAGAGTAAAGTTTACAACACATTTATTAGTGTAAAAGGATCCACCCATCCAATTCAGAATATCACCTTAGATTCACTTAGCACCATGACGACAGTACACACCTCGCACAGTTGCATAAGAGACAACCTCTGTTAAACAGACAAGGCTGGTAAAAACGGTAAATGTTTCTATACCCATAGCAAAGTGGGATAGGGACCAGACCGTCGGTTCCCAACCGGGTGGCTGATTACCACTACGGGGCTCGGTGTGACACTGAGCTAGGGATTTCTATCGACTGGATCACTGGCCAGTCGGGTCGCATAGAGCAGTGAGCACATAAGTTGCGTCCCGGTAATGGAGCACATGAGTTGCGTCCCTGTAGTGGAACACATGGCCGCTGCGCTCCAGCCTGGAGCTGCGCCCGACAGAGAGGGAGGCTCAAAGGAGCTAAGTGAAATCTGCACTCAACACCACTATATCAACACACATCCAAAACCACATAACTGCAGCACATATAGAACAATGTACATACAGACATATGTGTTTTGTGTGTGAAACCAAAAGTTTTATATATTTCAATGCTCTCAACAACATACAACTTTGTTGTTACATTGTATTTTACAACTGTAAAATAATTTATAATGAATGACTGTTTCAGTTAAACTGTTTTCTGTTTTGGTCTATTTCCATCCTGTTTTCAGGCATGCAATGAGGGGGGGGGTAATAGAAGGCAATCCAATATAGTATAACTACAGTATGCTATATATGCAATAGGCATACGGTATTAAAAATTCAAACCCAATTTCCCTGTCAGTCAGTTCTGTGTAAACATTCCATAATTCCGCATCCCTTCATATTTTGATTAACCTTACAAAACAGATGGGTAGATAGCAAAGAGTATCACTGAATTGTTCAGAAAGCCTCCACATTTGTCATATTTACATGTAAGCTTCCACATTTATCATATTTGCATATATTGATGTTTGTATAATACAGCTACTGTGATGTAATCCAGCAGTCCAGGTGTCGGATGCACTGTGGGATGATTGTTCAACAGGTAAATGAACTATCACCTCCACCGGCCCAGGTAGAGGTGAACATGGCCAAAGAACAGCGGAAATCCTGTCCAACTCCTCTACCCGCTCGGCCCAGGGTGCCTCCACATGGTGGGACTGGGTGTTCTGAGGATGCGTCATTGCCAGCACCCTCATATGTGCCCTCACCCTGGTGAAGTGCTGATATTTCCAACAACTCAGCTACTCCCGGTGCACCTCAACCCATTCTGCATTGGTTTTCAGACTGGGACCATAAACACCAGCATGGAACCAGCGCCACTTTTTATGACCCCTTGGGACTGTGTTTGTTTGTCCCACGGGGCCAAACGGGGGATCTGTAAGGCTGGAAAAAGTGTTATCAGTCCTAAAGCCTTGCAGCTGTTGGTGATTTCCTGGAGGGTGCAATAAAACAATTTACTTGGGGGTCTGAGAGCCTGTTATTCTGACTGCTCACGGCCTCGTAAACTACAGCGGGGGTCGAGCCTACAACTGGACATCAGAACTCACAGGACTTTTACGGCCTAGATTCTGGACTGAATGGTGAACATATTAAACAAAGCTGTATATGTATATTGAATCATGTGTATGTGCATGTAGATTGGTAATTGTGGAAGTATAAAGTAATTGTGGATAATATGATAAATGTGGTGAACCTGGATAATACTAATTGAAGTGTGTGGTATGTGAAAGTATTGGAGGGGGAGAAATAAAGAATGTGGAAGGAGGATTGTATAGGTTATCAGGGATGCGCTTGTCCATATAAATATCTGGAACTAAGAGTGGCCATCACCGGGACCTCACCGGATATCTAGATATGATAGAGAAGATCATGAGATCACGCGCCGTCGTTCAAAGAGTCTTATTACTGTCACTAGATTGAGGGAGGGAGACTCTGTTCCTCTCCCTGGAGGGGGTCCCTGCGTGGTGAAACTGCTCTTCCTGCCAGACCTTATTTGGACAACAAAGGGACTTGTGGAGTGGGCATGCCGGCGCTGAACTACATTTAAGAAGATCCAAAAGGGAGACACGAGGAGAATCTGCTTAACAGTTCTCCTGGTACCATAGTCACACCGTACGGAATCACTTGGTGATATACTTTGTTTGTGAACTTGTTCGTGTTTATTTGTCTTGACAGCATGTTATCCTGTGTTTAGTTATAGGCATTGAATGTGTTCGTGTTTGCTCTCACAGTCTTAACCAGTGATTATTTGTCATTAATAAATTACCATGTTTTCATATCAACTGCATCTTTCTTTTAATCCTTTTTCCCAGCTTCAATTGTCTGCATGATCTGAGCTGCAGCGTTCCAAGCTAATGACCTCCCTGCCTGTTATCCAATTCTTTTTATATTTAACGTGCGTGGCTCTCATCCATCTTATACCCTTTTCAGCCTAAATTACTACTGAAGACTCAGGGGGACAATTCTGACCCAGGACCGACTGATCAGCGGCCTGGTACAGACGTGGCATAACACAAGTTGGGTATAGGCAGTCAAGTGACGGTCCAATTGTAAAGGTCGGGTTGGTGTATCGGTTCTGGTGATTTGATGTGAAGAGAATCCATGGGCGTCCTACGCCGATTCTTGTCAAATTTGCCTTAAGGAACTCTTTAAATACACCCAGAGTAGTGCATGGTTCTGGTGATTTGATATGGGAACCCATGGGCATTTATGCCGGTTCTTATCAAATTTGCCTTAAGGAACCAGGTTCTGGTGATTTGATATGGGAACCCATGGGCATTAATGCCGGTTCTTATCAAATTTGCCTTAAGGAGCCCTTTAAATGTACTCAGACTGGGGCTCACAACTATCTATGATAAATGAATATCATGTATTGTGTTGACTAGACCCCCAACCTCTGCGTTCGCCACCGAACTGAGCTTCAGCAATAATGTTGATTCCGGCAAACATATATTGAAGTAATGATGGTACCTAAGGGCGAGTTGAGTGTAAACACTCCGAGCTCCACGCATGTTTAACCAAAATTCTAAATTAAAATTATAAATGGAGTCAGATAAACGAGTAAATAAAATAATAATATTTCTAAATAACTTTTACCTTTTCCCACAGCAAGAGTGGAATACATCACGTTTAAACTTTCGCTCCGAGCTATTCCCTCATTGGTCTAGTAATTGCGGATTCTACAAGACCATAGAATGGGGGTGGGGGCAAATGTGTTTACTGGGTGCAGAGTGCAGGCCAGAGAATGGGGGTTGGGTATTCGATTCAAACTTCAATCAATGGACCTCAATTGTTGGATTAGTAAACTAGATGGCTAATGTACTTAACAAGCATTGCATCCTGGTAAGCCCCTTTGAACAACGCAAAAGGTAAGAATACACTTGGAAAGGTGCCAAAAAAAATTTTTTTAATATACAAAAAAGTTTTTTGTGAGTAGTTTCTGTTGCATTGTTGAAAATGTACCAAATAATATTATATTTTACACCTCTAAAAACCCATAATAGCATTTGGAGTCTCCAAATGGCCTTTTTGGAAACCTGCCGAGACATAGCCTTTTAAAAAAACAATGCAGAATACTCATTTTTCATGGTATTGTCATCAAATTTGAACCAACATTTGGTCAGTTTTGTGGCCGTGGCTGCATTGTGTTTTCCAAGCTGACCTGGTACAGCCACATCTGCATCCGCATATACTATATATATAGGTATATACAGTGAGCACCATAATTCATAGGACTGTGACACATTTTTTGTTATTATAGCACTTTGAGTTTGAAAAGATACAGACTATACAGTCATTAAAGTGCAGACTGTCAGTTTTCAATTGACGGTATTTTCATCCATATCGGATGAACCATTTAGAAATAATAGCACCCCCACCCCTCCCCCCCCCCATTTTTGGCCAGAAACCCTTCAAGTTATCCATCCATATCTCCTGCATATCTGGCAGCAGAGTGTTGGTTTAAGGCTTGCTTGATACGTCAGACCATTGATGACTTAGAGCCATTTTGCCAACCATGTGTTCCATACTGTTCCAGTGTAATTTCCAGCTAAATCTAGTCCCACCTCCCAATTCCCATAGAGATCCATTCAAATGCAGAGAGGTTATAGTATCGCTTGTAGGAGTATCCGATATATATATATATGAAAATACCCTCAAATTAAAGCTGACAGTCTGCACTTCAACCTGTGTCATGCGTCACTGTTCAATGAATTGTGGTGCTCACTGTATGTATATACAGATGTGAAAAAACTTCCACTGTGTTTGAGCTTCTGTTACTTTTACTCTTGTAAAAACAAACTCCCAAGTGCTGCCTTTCAGAAGAGACCAGGATTAGGCCTGTAAGGGGATCAAGAACAGTAAACATTTTATTTTGGCCTTTTCAGGCTTGTGTTAAAAAAAGGTGGTGCTTGAGAAGGGGTAAATCTAGCTTCCCAATAGCAAATCATAATTGTCCAATGGCTACCGGGTAATTGCACATTTCTGCTCTGCAACAGCAGAATGACTCTGAGAATGACTCCTTAATAAAAACATAAATAAATAAATCTAGCACATTCTAAATTAAACAGGGAGAAATCAAGCCTCTGTGACTTAAGTGTCCTTTCATCACGAAAGCCTCATTGACTGAAATTAATCCTGCTTTAACTAGCATGCAAATTTTAAAAAAGACAGCTCTAATTGAGTTTCCGAGTAGATAAGATAGATAACTATCTTGCAGGACAACGGTAGGCGAAGTATGCTTTTTGGTTTTGAAAATGAGCTGTACAATACAATTTGAAAGGAATTTAGCAAAGAAGACAGACATCCAGATGGCAAACATTATAAGATATTGCTGATATTGCTGTATATGTTGATGATGGTTAATGAGTCTTAACTAGCCAACATAAGTATTAAATATGTTCCTTAAAATAACATTACAAAAAACTGCACATGACAGAGTTGAATTAACTATCAGAGTTGAATGAACCCTGAGCACTTTACAATGTGAAGTTTAGGACTCAGTATTCAGTATTCAGTTGGTATTCAGTCAGGTAGCAAAGGTTCACACTCACCATTAAAGTATTTGTCAGCATTGCATTGGTTGGTTCTCTGAGCGCATAGTTTTCTCCCTCAGGAATCACATTCCACCCAGGCTCCTACATCTCACCTTACGTTACACAAAATAATCCCCTCGTGCTATATGATTGAAGAGTGAAGACCAATACAATTGACGACCGCACGTCACACACTTCTGTCAGTCTGTGTGTGATGGAGTGGTCACCTGGGTTCATCTGACATTAACTCAATAAAGTACCCCTAGCGTGCTCAGGAGTGGCGCTTCCATCGACAGGCTCCACAACAGGACCTCTTTCTGAACGCATTAGCAACGCACTGCTAACATTCACAAACATAAATTAGAGCCAGAAAGCAGTCCAAACGCATCTCTGACCTCCACATGTTTATACCTGCCGTCTATAAATACAAAATTAAAAAAAGACAAGGGGGCTGAGCTGAAGTTTCACAGCATCTTCAGCGAGTTCACGGAGTTTACCGAAATGATTGGCTGAAACATTCCCTCCCTCTCCACTTCAGACGATGTGAGGCAAACGTTATGGCACAAAATGCCTGCCATGCATCATCCCCCCATTCTGTGTATGGCATGACATTAAAATGTATAGATATACTCTAAATTATTATTATTATTATTATTATTATTGTAGGGTGAGACAAGAACATTTCACCAGAAAATGTTAAAGCAAAAGAGGTGAGAAAGACAAATTCAGACCCAAGAACAACATCTGTTATCTTACACAACATACTTGGATACTCATTGTATTTGGGTACCAACATAATTTCATAGAGATCTGTTTATATACCAATTTAGAGCCCGAAGACACACAAAAATAGCACTGCATCAATGTGATGAGCACTTCTCTTTTAACGAGGCCTTAATATGTTGTTACCAACACAGAACATTTAGCCACTCTTGGAATGTGCTGCGTCTTCATATGTTTGGGTGGAACACCAGCATGACTCAGACTCGATAATAACTGTAAACCTACGAAAGTGGGTCGCAGAGGTCATTTTCATTTTTTAACATGAACAGCTGATGAGTGTTTATTGCTAATTATGCAGGTTTAACAGTCCCTCCATTGAAAGACATCAGTTTTCATGTTTGTAATGCAGGGCTCACTTAGTGATATACAGTCTCAATCACCACCCATCTACAGGCCAAGGCAGGGTCACTGAACTAAAACCCCCCGTGAAAGAAGACATTTTACTTATTTATTTATCCCGAGCTACAGCGAAGGTTTTTCCAATGGTGGAAGAACAATGGGAAAATTGATATCTGACTATTAGAACAATTTCAAACTTTCCAAGCCTCATGCATGCTATTTCTTCCTCTTATTGGTTATATTGGACAGCCTCTGGCACCATAGGCACGGAATCCGAAGAGACGCGATATAACCTTTCCGAACAAAGAGCCGTAAACGAACTGTAAAATCAGTCCGGCTAATATTTCATCCAGGACAAATGGCATTAAATCCCATTCCGCCATTAACTTTATCAGATCAGTTTACAAGCATCTGTGCTTCCTCAGCTGTCCCCGGTTATATATGTATTCACAGCGCAGATGACGGAAAGGCGCTGAATAGATATACAATGTCGACGCTTCTGCTGTCAGCGCAGAGCGTGGCGCGCATTGTTGAAAACAAAATCACCGAAAATCACATGGGAAGGAAACTCGGATACACATATTAACCGGCTTGAAGGCGTCATCAAATTATTCCAAAGCGCCAATGCGTTTCATAACAATTTTCCTATTGATATAATATATGACATTATTCGTATCTTGGGGTGGGCTGCAGGGTATGACGCAGAGCAACAGGGGGCGCACATATAAGCACCTGTATTAATTCCATTAATACACCAATAAAATGGGTGACAAATACTTAATATACGATTTAATTAATTGACTAATGAATGAAGGAATACATGCCTACCAGCAAGTTGATTGTTATTAGTGAACTTGTTTTAATCAGTTCCATTTGATGATTTGTTTATTATTTAATTGCACTGCTTATTCAAAGGAGCGTTCAATATGAAAGGAAAACTGCAATGAAGCAGACAATATGTCTAATTATTTAAGAATTATTCTAATTTCTATTTTTTATACTTCTATTTACATGTATTTATTTACTATGATAAGATGGAAAAAATTAAACACTTAAAATATCAATTGTGTATATTCTTGTGAAACTGGTCACTGAATTTGGTTTGTGTTTAACTTGACTACATTTTTTTTCTATATTCTATATTCTACATTCTACAGCTGATATAATATTCTGAATTAAATTTTTCATGTAAAGAGTCATGTTTTTATATGGCTCTGATCCAATCAATATGAAATATGTCCAGTACAATGATCAGCACAGTCTTTAAACTTGACTTGCAATTCAGTGCAACCCTTTTTCCTTTTTTCCACAGTCTGATGAGTACATCTTGGGATGTTTCATTTCATTGTTTGATCAAATTAAGGACCAATTTGATTGAATTCAGGCCAGACTAACTCACTCACTCTCTTGCTCACTCAATCACCTACTCTTTAATTTGTAACTGGAAAAGTCATATTCTGAGCCACTCACTGAGCCAGTTGATCTATTTAAATTAAAAGCTTATTTGGGGCCAAAGCAAGTAAAGGATACATGGATAGAGATATAAGATAAAGCAGGGTTTACATGTCTCACAGAAAAATGTTTACTCAGCATGGTAATATCAAGGGCAGTTACAAAACACTGTTGCTTTTGTAATTTATTCTCAAGAACGACAACACTTTTGGGTTATGTGGTCACTCTAAAATATTGACAAAAGTTTGTTTCATCGCAGCCATGAGACCCCTTTACAGAGTGAGAGAAGGAGGGAGTGGCCACAAATGGAGAAAAAGAGAGAGAGATAAAGAGAGAGAGAGGAGTAGGAACCAGGTGAGAAAGTGAACAGGTAGTCAAGACAAGATGGCTGAAATGCCAAGCTTGCAAGGACATATGCAAGTAGTCTGATAGGTGCCTCACAGACAGCACCTATATTGCCCACATTGATTGTAGTGCATCCCAAATGATTTTGCCTTTATTCCATCTGCCCATAATATACTTTCTTCCCTCACACGCTCATGTTTTTTCAGTTTGTTTTGTCCATGGAGGGTGTATGCCATTTAGAAAAGCATTAGTTGTTCCACAATCTTTAGTCGGCACCTCCATGGATATAAAATCCCTTTTTCATGGCATTTGGAAAATCAGTGTTTATTTGTTAGTGTTTATTTGTTTTTGTTGTGGGGAATGTAACAGTAATTAATTAATTAAAAATGTGGTAATAATTGTGGCACACGTGGTTTTGTTAAAAATAATTATTTCTTGATTTTTTTTTTTTCATAATAAATTTACTTCAATTAAAGGTTGGATTTTTCTCATTTATTCAGTGTGAGATTAAGCTAATTCACCAAACGGTTAATTTTTTATAACCCTTTTTACTAATCTTTACCAGGGGTGCCAATAATAGTGGAGGGCACTGTATATATATATATATATATATATATATATATATAATATATTGCACCAGGATAGCGCAACCAGGAGATTTCAGGTAAAGCTAAAAAAAGGCAGGCACATCATCAGATAGGCATGTTTATGGCTTATAATTCATTGTGTACATTTGAGCAATTATACTATTGGGCTTGTTTCTCTGTTTGTAATCATGTACCATGAATGGTCTGCAAAGCAGAGCTCCACCAAACAGGGGCTAGATTTCAAAAACAGAGCCTCTAACAGGGTTGAATAATTCTGCTCCTGGCTAATTCAATACATTCGCTATAGATCCCCACAGAGAGCTCTCCCGCCACCAGGACTGAAGGTGGGAAGAGAAAAGGGGGGGGGGGGGGGTTATGCAGGAGGAATGAACACATCAAAGGTAATTTCTTAACAAGGTCAATTTCCAACAAAAAAGAACATAACCGCATTAGGTGATTATGCATTTCAAAGGAGCGGAAGGGATTTCATCGCCCATTAAAGTCTATGGACTCAAATAACACAGTGCCGGTCAATGCATTAGCCAGAGCAAAAGAAAGCTTCTATTTCAATGGCGCATAAAGGCTGTTTTTTTTTGTTTTTTTTTAAGAGCCTGACACAATCCTAGTTAGTAATATCCTGGTTCAAAAGATAATTAGGAGGCTCTCAGAGACGAGGGATTAAGAGTAAGCTACGATCTGTGCGTCGCCATGTTTACACTGACCCTGCGCTTTATCCAGCGCGACTGTCAACGTGGGGCAGGGTATTACATAACCGCCACGGCAAATTACTTCACACATTAAAAGAAGACAAGCTGCGATTTGCCAAAAGAGTAGGCATTGCAGCCCTGTCCCCAGAAGCAGTTGAACCGCATTCTGTAGATAGCATCCAATTACTTCTCACCACCAGGCAAATGAAACATACAGAATCACATTTGGCAATAAATGAAAAATCATAATGAGTGCAAGTAACTGCAAACTTAAGGCTCCCATAAAAAGGGAAAGTAATGAACCCCCCCCCCGACAGTGTGGCACAGATTTGCATACACAGCTCTGTGGTTGAACCTTTTATTTTGTTCCCCCTGTTAGAACCCAGCTCGCGAGTTACCCGCCGTCCCACGTTAGCGGACGTGTCACTCGTACGCACAGCTTTCATCTCGCCTCTTCAACAGCACCCGCGTACTGTAGAGATTCAACAATATATAAATAAATAAGTGCGAAAACAAAAACAAAAAAAGAAAGAAAGAAATCACAGCTACAACACACGGTCCCCAGACGCTGCTGCGAGAGCAGCCGAGCAAAATGATTTCTATGGCCAGCGATCTCTGGACAAAATACAAAAAAACGGCACGTTTGGCCTCTTGGCCTGAATATTTGAAAGATCCTCCAGCTTGTTTCTTTTAACAAATGCATGAGTCTGTGTGTGTGTGTGCGTGTGCCTGCGTCAGACCATGGGACAGGTGGCGCGCTGTGCCGGGGAGGGGGGGGGGGGGGGGTCTCTGGGGATAGTGCCAGCTGCAGACAGGTCACAGCGTCAAACTGCTCCAACAAACCCACCTTCTCTCATTTTCCTACCCAACGCGACGCTGTGACACTGTGGGTGTGCGGGTGTGTGAGGATAAGCACCCGCCCGCTTTCGCTCCCTCACGTCACCGCGCTCAGACGCCAGCCTATCCACGCGAAGGGCACGAGACCAGGACAATGATGCTGCTAACCTTGACCGCAGTTGCCTGTCAATAGAGACCTTCACCTCCAAGTCTAATTCTCCAGAAGTGAAGAATGATACATTCTCCTGAATATCATCAGTTACAAAAAAAAAAGGAAATCGGAGAAAGTAGCCTAGCGGATGACGCCGCGCCCTTCGGTAGGCTGACGGATCGCCACAGGGACACGAAGGGCATGAGATCAGGCTTCAAAATCACAGAGAGAATACGGCTTGATTAGATTTTTCATTTAAGATTCTTGCACCATTTCAGATACCACCACATCAAGCGTACATTTCACAGAATATAAGCATGATTATACAACAGTGCATGCAAGATCCTGCACTGCTGACCACACATTTTCATTAATATTAATGAACATTTTCTTAGAGTGGATAATTAACCACGTTCTTCATTGGGACAAATTAGTGGCTCTGAGAGATTATAATAGTACCCAAGATAAGTAATACAAGTGCATTACAAAGAGTGGTAAAAGTTACCCCTACTGTTTTATTGCAGTAGGTTGCTGACCCTAGTCCAAAAGAGCAACAGGGGTTTATTTTCTCCTAAAATAAGTAACGCATTCAGACCCCGTTGCTTTCACCTTAAAATGAGCAACCAATTTAGACCCAACAGAGCTAATTGCTTTAAATGATCAAGTGCTGAGCAACAGCTAAAAGTAGCATACCCTGTAGCTCTGCAGCACTATGGCTGGGTATCCTAGCTGTTATAACTTATTTGCTTTAATTTTATTTAAGTAAACTGAGAACCTTGTAACTATAATTGTAAAATATAATAAAGTAATGATTTCTCAATAACATTAGTTAAAAAATAACAATTGCTCATAAAAGTGTAAATGGGTGATTGTTCATTTCAGCTAGTGGTGAAACAGTAGACACGCTGCAAGTTGAGAGGAGCCACTTCGGTTGGTACAAAACAGCCCAGTAAAACAGTTTGAATTAGTTGTGCCATCTTAATTAAAGCGATGCAATTTTCCCTCCCCCTCAAACCGTCGCAACAGTGGCACTGTGCATTTCAAAGATAGCATATATTTATCAGGCCAAGTACAGCGTACAGAGCGACAAATGTCCCTTAGTGAACGTGTCCCATGTCAACGTGGGCTGGATTTGCAGTAATTACTCCACAGCCAATGATAAACTTTTACATTGTGCTGAAGGGCTGCACAGGATCCAAATTACCATTTGACTCTTCAAACTGGCCTCCATTTTAATTTACTTTGAACACACACTCACCCTTGCTTGGGAGCATAATGGGGTGGAATGTATTGGGTAAAGGGCGGGGGGGGGGGGGGTGGTTCCACACACAGAGTACACAATCAGCTTCATTACAGAGTGAATACCGAGGTAATGATATGTCACTTAGAGCCACTTCATACTTCACCGGATTTAAAAGACTGTGGAAATCACCTTTGCTACTTTCTTCCCTAATCACACAGTCCACAAAAAAGCCTGTAACATCATTACCGCAACTCATTGTTTGCCCTCTTTAACTACAGATGTTTCATTCTTAAAAAGACTGAGGGAATTCGAGGAGACTGCAGTCTTACAAAATGAGAAAAGTCTTGTAAATGAGGCTGACAGTTATCTGTATCAGCATGGTGCAGAAACTTTGCACAATATGTGTGGCAAGGTATAAAAACACTGTTATAATTGGCTTATAAAGTGTTTATAACTGCATGAAGCATCATTCATCATACATGCTGATCTGTTGCCAAACAGAGATATTTGACAGTACATGTGTTATTAAAGAGAAAGACAGGGTTTTTATACTGATATTTAAAACAAAGTTATATCCAGATAGGCTTTTATAAACCTAACTGACAGTGCATATTGTAACATGTCTAATTTTGTTCCACCCTGGATGTTTAACAGCGAGCAGCTGAAATATGGCAGCATTGCTTGCTTTGTGTGTGGGTCGCAGCAGGGGAGGTGTAAACAGCTTCTCAAAAGAGAGGGAGGAGGGGGGCATATTCAAGCATAAGCTTAGTCCCCCCAAGATGCGCTCACCATGCACGTGCAAACAGTTCACTTTGTTCAGGACTCGAGATGAATTTCACAAAAAGAGACCTCAAGGTTGCTCTCTGTTTCCGATGCAACAAGGAACACAAGCTAGACCGGTTTCGGCAATGCTAATATCTGAACCGCCTGCGCTTCCTGTGGCCCTCCGACTGAGCGGACATCTCAGCTGTACATTTAGAATCTCTCTAGAGATTAAGAAGACTGTAAATATGTTCATTTTGACCTCAGAAGGTTCAAAGTTGTTGGCCTAGTAGTGTATAGCAGTAATCAAAATTGCATGGTGATTGCATGGCCATCTGGCCTAGTAGTAGTATACAGCAGTAAAAAGAGTAATGTCCATCTACGGCGCATTTAGTGGTTCTCTCATTAGGAGCAGAATATCCTATATTATACCCCTTATGTATGTAAATTACACATTGCAACACAGGCTCTTGTGCATACTAATTCCAATCATAGTGGAACACTAATAGGGACATAGCATTGCTGGCATAATTTGCAGCAAATATCTGCATAAACATTTTGTTATACCATACAAAGAGGTTTATTTCTGTTTATACTTTCCTTTGATTCATCTATTTACCATGAATAAAACATAATTTCATGAAATCACAATTTTCTCAAGCCTGTAGTTTTTTAAAAATGTATTTATTATTATATATATTTTTAAAGATATTTTTTGTATTTGGTTTGTTTATCTGTCCTGGTGAACAAATCAGATGTTCGCAGTTCAAACGGCATACGCAAGCAATTTCTTCAGCACTGCTTTTGAGAGATGGAGTCTGCGGCTTTAGGTGCTGGAGTCTCTATGGCTACAGGCCGCACGTGTCATGAGCAGCTCTGCTGAAAGCCCTCTGGCTCTCCCTCAGGTCAGAAAAAAAAGACAACACTATTCACAGCCTTTATTTGTAATAACAGTGTTCTTCTTAGTTCAGTTTAATTTCTTATTAATTTCATATATATATATATATATATTTTTTTTTAGTATTTTGATTCTTAAAATTTTAATCACTCGCTAGTGTCCCTGAGAGCCCAACCAAATTGAGCTCTGCCATATCTCTTAAAATCTAGTGTAAGCGCTCCTGGCAGAACACACTTCCAGGGATATTGGGTATGACTACCGGAGTCAAATCCGATCGACTGGTAATAAACTAAACAAATTAGCCATTTTCTAAATTCCTTTCTGATTTTGGCAGGAGAAATGTTGCATTTTACTACAGTTCGTGTTTCTCATGAGCACCATTAGTGCAAATAGGGTGATTATTCATATACAGGTGCAGCTCAAAAAATTAGAATATCGTGAAAAAGTTCAATATTTTTTGTCACTCATTTCAGAAAGTGAAACTCATATATTATATAGATCAACATCAAAAGACTCTCGATATCTTATTTGCAGGTACTGTTACAAGCGATACAATAACCTCTCTGCATTTGAACTGATCTCTATGGGAATTTGGGGGTGAGACTAGATTCATAGATAAATTACACTGGTACAGTATGGAACACATGGCTGGCTAAATGGCTGTAAGTCATCAAGGGTCTGAGCAATCGAACGAGCCCCAAACCATCACTCTGTTGCCAGATATGGAGTAGATGTGGATGGATCACTGCAAGGGTTATTTCTCCTGACTCATTTTCCTATAGAACTCTATGGGGAAAAAAGTCAGGAGAAACAACCCTTAAAGGGATCCATCCACATCTACTCCATATCTGGCCGCAGAGTGATGGTTTGGGGCTCATTTGATACCTTAGACCCTTGATGACGTACAGCCATTTCGCCAGTCATGTGTTCCATACTGTACCGGCGTAATTTACAGCTGAATCTAGTCTTACCCCCCAATTCTCATAGAGATCAGTTCAAATGCAGAGAGGTTATAGTATCGCTTGTAACAGTACCTGAAAATAAGATATCGAGAGTCTTTTGTTGATTGGTCACAGACTTCAGGAAGTAACAGCATGCAAAGGATATGCGACCAAATATTAAATATGATACTTTAAAAATATGTTAAAGCAAAATATTCTAATTTTCTGAGACACTGAATTTTGGGTTTCATTAGCTGTAAGCCATAACCATCAAAATTACAAGAAATAAAGGCTTGAAATATTTCACTCTTTGTGTAATGAATCTATATAATATATGGGTTTCACTTTCTGAAATGAGTGACAAAAAATATAGAACTTTTTCACGATATTCTAATTTTTTGGGCTGCACCTGTATATATACAGACTCTCACACATATATACACACACACACACACACAGTATTTGGACATCTTTTGTTATTGTGAAATGACTATGCATGGACAAATAACAGTGCAAACTTTTACCACAAAATGTCACTTTTTATCATACTTACTGTATATCAACAGAGCAAGATAGATACATGTTTGGATATATATATATATATATAGTTATTTTCAAATATATGTTCAAATAGGCTCCCAATTGATTATTGAGGACGGGTGAACCCGATGGCAGCGCTTAGGTTCTCTCACCTATGTTAAGACCAGATTGGATTTCACACAGGCCCGCTTTCAGGACGTGTTGCTAAATAATTAATACTGGGTAGTGGGCAACACATTGGGCACTCAACCCCTTGAACAGAAGCAACACCACTAATCACCACAGCGCCCCATGTGCTGCTAGTCTGTCTGTGTTGTAATGTATGTCATGCGATTACATTGCAAAACATAATTGTACTCTATTAAAAATAGTCCTTTGGACAGCACACAGGTAAAGACGTACCGTTCACGCGCTGTATTGTGCTGGGGTAACCCACACATTTTTTTAAAATATATCCTATCTTTGTCACCAAAATAATTAGCCCAGGTGTACATGCTAATTAAAGGGGAACTGCCATTACCACTAATTTCAGATAAGCTATGAACAAGTATTTAACTAGTGGTAGCAAACTCAGAAAAGGATTGTGCTCTTATGTCAGCCCTTTGGGTAAAAAAAAGATCAAGTGAATTCATACTTCATTACAAGATCAACACTCAGTGTTTTTGCATTAAAATGAGGCTAAAAATTCAAATCTTCAGTACTATGCCTGGATCAGTGAAATGGTGATCCATGCTGGTGCTAATCTTTTATGCTCCTACAAAAATACCCTTCCCCATGTGTGTGCAGATTAATTAGAGATGAACAATAACACCTGGTTTTTAAAATTCTCACTCTCACGCTTGCATACACCAGGTGAATGATTCCATTTCTGTTCAGCAAAACACAATTCAAACAATTCTATAAAACGGGTGAGTGAATAAGCCCTGTTACTACAAAATATTAGTCTACTACAAACATTTATTTTATTATTTATACATGCAGCCTTCAGCTACAATTAATAACTAATCTTAATATTTTTGTTTTCTAGAAAAATATGACCAGCCCATGAATTAAGTACAGTTTCAGAATCCTTGATACTATTTTCAATATTGGGAACAAGAATAACATAAACCTTTAAATCGGTAGTCTGCCTTCATAAATGTTTAAAAATTTGATATGCAATTTAATTGAATACATATTTAACTGCTTTTTAATATTTAATGTCATTTGTCCACTGTAAATTCTACTGACTTGCAGGATAAACTGTGGTTTCCTTTTCCTGTGCTGCAGCATAAATATTTTAAGTTTTAAATATTTTTAAGTTAGGAAAATGTTTTTAAAAAATTATATGAATAATTCTCCATTATTTTGTGGGTGGCCTTAAGTCAATCAACATTTCCATTAAAGACACAGCTTGTTTGAATACAGGCCAATTTTACAGTTACATCTATATATTCACGCCGTAAAACAAATCAAATTACAGGCATTCTTCCTGTTTGATTTATTCTGTGGGAGAAAGAGTCTGCACGGAGCAACAAGCTACTAAAATGCTGGAAGTGGATTTAAGGCTCCATTCACACCAAACTTGGCACTAGAAGAATGGCGGTTTGATGGAATTATGTGTCGTGTGAAAGGGGATTTCCTGAAGCCTACTGCTTTTAAAAGGCAACCAGTGGTACAGTATCTACAGCCCAGAGAATATCTTTCGAAATCATATGCGATAATACAGGCTTTGCCCTGGATAGCTTAAGATGTAAAGCTCAGAAATGTGCAGTGTTAGGGGTCCATGAGCTTTTATGCAGCCATATAAATGCCATGCTACCTTATGTGAGTCGTAGCTCAATGGTGCTAGCAATAATAAAGGGAGTAGGCTAGATTTTTCTGAGAAGAAGAACAAACTGCTGGGCCACTTTTCTGAACTTCAGCCAGACACTTTCAAGAGTTTATAATCAATAGTTAATCCCAGGTATTTAAAATAATCACGAGTTCAACCCTTTATGAACCTCGCCCTCCCAAGCCTTAGATCTTGACGGCACTGCAGAAAAAATATTTTTTTTATTCATGTATTTACTTATTTTCATGAAATGCATCATGGGGCAGGCGGTATAGCGCTGTGATTGTAGTTTATGAGAGTTTCCTTTAACAGAGTCAGTGTGCGAGACCTGTTGCATTGATCTTGCATGAATGCACAGACAAACAAACAAATAGGGAGGACTAATCAATACAGAGGCATGGGGGAGAAGAAGAAACAGCCACAAACGCGTTGAGGAAACATGGTTGAACATCCAAAAAAGCACCCAAGAGAGTGTCTTTCAAAGCGCTGCTGCTACGTTCCTGACAGGAGTCGTTTCTTCGCACGGAAACCACCTCACACGAGAAAACAGGGCTCTGTTTTTCTGCGTGGCTGCATAGGTGACGCCCTCGGAACATTAATAAGCACTGTCTTCCTGCTGGGGAGGCTAGAGCTTCAGGAAACGAGGCGATATGCCGGTGTACTGAAAATTTGGCCTACCTCCTCAGGATGACCTCCCAAGTAGGGTAGGACATCTTGTCAGAGGGAAAATCAGAATGACCTATACTAACTACTCTTTGTGCTTAAACCATGGGTAGCACATCCTGTCAGAAGGGAAATGTCTATCAATGTCTATCAAGGGAATGACCTACCAACTTTTTATTTTCGCCTCTGAAACGCACTACGCATGCGCACATTGTGTTGGTAGGTCATTCTGAGCGCTAGGTCTATATGTCAGAACACCGGCGTCCCATAAAAGCAAGCGGGACCCCGCCGCGTTACCCCCGCGATCACAGGGCGACATCACAGCGAAAAAGGCTCTGGCAGAAGGACGCTTTATTGACATATTTATTGATGCCGATACAGTTTCTCTCTTTCATAGGCTCAGCAGTTTCATTTTTTCAAAAAAGAAAAAGCTTGCTCTAGGCTACTTTGATGAATGCTCTGGCGCAATGCAGCCCCTCCAATCCACCTACAGCAGGTTAATAAATCCCGACGTACGCCGCAATCTTGCACTTGGTCGCGTTCCCACTCCGTGATTAATATTTCGAAGCGCACACTACTCTACTGGCGCCTTACTGTACATTCACCGACAGCAGCGGTGAATCCGTGTACAGTATACTACTGCAGATTAAAGCCTTTTCCACCACTCAGCCGGGGTGTGGGCCTCAGAATATTCTAGCGTGAGGAGAGGGCGAGAGGAAGAATGGCTTATTACGGGCTAGTGGGGATTTATCCCTGTTCTGCAGTATCGTTGGCTTCACCTGCACTTGCAGGCTCGGTGTCAGCTGCGTCTCCGCCACTCGGGGAGATGAAAGGGGGGCGGGCTGACGCGGGCACAAAGATACCGAAATTGATGTGTAAGTGGGAGGCGAGGGCCTCGCAGATCAAAACCGTCCGCATATTGTATTGGTTCATGTTTTAAAGAATTTTATAATTTGTCGGAACAGCATGACCGCCCCAACGCCGACCGGCAGTAATAAGGCAGGGCGGCAAAAGAAATCCCCTTAAATAAGCACTTCAAAAAGGCCCGCGATAGGTACGCCGTGAGGCCGTGAAGACTTTGAAAATTCAAGTCTGTGATTCCCCCCCTTTCCACTTTATCACTAAGAGGACATGCATTTACTGGGCCAGCTACTGAGAAATATCTGATAAAACTTAAACGTCTCTATTAGGAGGAATGAAATGACTGAATCTCAACGCTGTAGCTAAACTGAACAATTTTCAACACTGGCACACGGTGAAAGGCATACATTTCACATGCAGGTGAAAACAGCGCTCTTTAGATTAGAGGGACCAGGATATTTTGTTTTTAGAGGAGTTTTGGTAGTGATTTATTTGTGGTGACTAAGTCCGCAGGGGGTGTAACTGCTGAATAAAACAAAAAAACAGGCTTGTCAAAATAATTATAATAATTCATGCCAGGGTCCCATTTTTTTGCTTTACTACCAATCTCCATTTGTGGTACAAGTGCATGTATACTGTAAGGCCAGCTTAACAATCACATTGTAAGCAAATACCAAAAGCAAAAAATAAAAAATTCTTCAGGCCTCTTTAGTTTAGTCTTTAGTCTGCAACTCATGCTCCGTTTGTTTTTGGATTTTTCTTTCACCAAAAACAATAAAATAACACAAAACTGTCTAGCTGCAATAAATTGCCAGTATAAGAACATGAAGCTGACTGCACAGGAAGTAAACTGCACACATTAGGTTTAATATACTGACCATGGGCAAGATGTCCGACTGATCCCGCCTCACAGGACTGGTGTGACAGCTGAGAAACTGACAGGGCCGCTCGCCGCGTGACCTCGGCCCTCTGCCGTAATTACAGGGAGAACGGCGGGGCGAAGGAGCTGCGCCCGAGCGGAAGAGATCTGAAGACAGATGGCCTGAGCGCGGGTCTCACTGAGGGGACAGGGACACAAACGCACAGCGTCCTCGCGGCGGTGGCCCCACAGAGGACCGGGGTCACGCCGCGGTCTCCCGCCCGAGCCCCAACAAACCCGACGAGCTGCCAGCATTTCTCATAATGTCTCTGCAGCTGAAGCTCAGCGCATGCGTGTGTGTGTGTGTGTGTGTCTTTGACTGTGAAAAAAACTGTGCTGACAGTGCTCAATAATTAATATGCAGGGCCTATTATTCACGGCCCTTCTTGGGTCACTCAGAATGATAAACGTCTCACGTGCATTCTTACGGTCAATGACTGCTCGTATTTTCAGGTTGATCTTGACGCTGTGCGTTATAGCTGGGTAATGAGATGAGGAACAAGACTGCGTGCAAATGTTTATAGTCTGTTAGTGACACTTTACTCCCTCAAGATGCATGCATTTAAAAGAAACAGAGCTGGCCCATGACTGTCGCTTCCTCTTAATCTTTCATATGTGCGGCTGGAAACCTGAGGAATGGAATACTGTTGGAATAATGCTGTTAGCCCTTATTCAAGCCTCCCTCTTACACAGGCAGCAATGAATTGAAATGAGTTTTCTATTCGTATTATCTATTTTTTTCATTATTCTCAGACACTATAAGCTGGCGGCAGCGATTCTAATTCTAAAAGGAGGGCTTCTCCCAAGGGCCTTATAAAAGTACCTCATTTTACACACAAAATGTTGGTGGCCTTACCACCTTTAAATAGTTTTATACTTTACACTTACGACAACCATTACTTGAGGCTTTGTTCTGTCAGCGTATGCTAAATGTGCAGGGTTCAAGTTTAGCTCACACTTAGCAGTTATTTAAGAAAGAAAAAGCCTTTTTACTTGCAAGCAGCAATACCAGCACAAAACATTGACCTTCTCCTTGGAGAGGAACCAGGCCACTGCTGGCTAACACTGTGTTGTAGGAGATATTGCTTTTTTGGACAAAACCAAGGCCCGCACTCATTTTGATTACTCAAGATTCAATTACTGCAAATAATCGGGGTGCCCTAGCCAAGGGTAATTATCATTTCTCTTAGGTAATGGGATCTGTAAATTGTGCTCATGTACAATTTGGGCTCGATTTACTAAAGGTTTGCATGTACAAAAACACATATAAAAAACTGTTACTACCCGCAAAAAATTGTCTGAGGTGATGAACTAAGTGTAAAGGATTGCGTGTGCTAAAATTGGAAAATATGTTGATTTGTAATTTTTGCGGGTTGAATATGCAAAATTGGGCGTCCCTACGCTATTTTGTGAAATAGTGGGAGGTGTTCACGCAAATAGATTACTTTAGCATGTGTAAAGTGATTTACTAAGCCTGAAAGGAAGTTTGGGAAAAGTATTTGCGGGTACATTTTAGTACAAATGGAAAGCAGGTATTAAAAGACACAGAAACGATAAGATGACGGCTGTCATTGTAGTAAGACACATACAGGTGTGTTTGGAATATCCATAACTGAACATTCTGAATGATTGCGTAACAATGAGAGCTAATTAACTGGTCCATTCTAGCTAACGCTCAAAATACACAAAAATTAAATTTGTGGATACCCTACATAGGCTACACCATAAACAGTATGAATATATAATCATGTTACAGAATACAAGAGTAACTAACATTTGAATCAAACAAGAAACACAATGTCTATTATAACAGTGAATAACAAGCTAATCAAAACCCATGATCAAATGGAAATGTGATTTAATGTGGCACAGACGTGAGTAGGCTGAGTGCTAGTAAGCAGTTGTGCTAATTCAGTGTAACAGTAGCCTTGATCCATCATTGCTTTTCACAGTTTTTTTACAGTCCAACCATTCCAAACACACAAAATCTCTCATTTAAATATGGCTGTTGGTAGGTGGAGTAATGTACATAATAACTCTTAGTTGATCACCCACAAAGTGTGAAATGATAACAATTGCAAATACTTTGGTTGCGCCTGCAAAATAGCAACCCTGATTTGGGATCTTAGTAAATTGACCCCTATATGTCCAAAAGTATCGAAACAACCCTTGTTCTAGAACTGTTTTTCACGGTTTGGGCTAGGCCCCTTATTTCCAGTGACGGCTACACCATACAGCATGCAACATTCTAAACTAGTCTGTATTTTCAACTATGTGGCAACCATTTGGGGAAGGCCCTTTCCTGTTTCAGCATGACAACGCCCCCGTGCACACGGCGAGGTCCATATAGAAATGGTTTGTCGAGATCGGTATGGAAGAACTTGACTGGCCTCCACAGAGCCCTGTCCTCAAGCCCATCGAAAACCTTTGGGATCAATTGGAATGCCGACTGCAAGCCAGGCCTAATTGCCCAACATCAGTGCCCAATCTCACTAATGTTCTTCTGGCTGAATGGAAGCAAATCCCCACAGAAATGTTCCAATATCCAGTGGAAAGCCTTCCATGAAGAGTGCAGGCTGTTATAGTAGCAAAGGAGTGGACCAACTCCAGATTTTCCCAATGATTTTGGAATGAGGTGTTCATATACCTTTGGCAATGTAGTGTAATCGCAGGTAACCCCTTGCATACAGGTAGGGGTTGATTTACTAAGATCCCAAATAAGGGGTGTTATTTTCAGTGTGCAAACAAAGTATTTGCACGTCTAATCATTTCACACTTTGTGGGTGATCAACTAAGAGGCATTATGCAAATGACTCCATTCACAAACAGCCACATTTAAATGAGAAATTTTGCATATTTGCAATAGTTGGGTATATAGGCTACTGTTACACTGAACAAGTTGGCGGTTTACTACAAACAATCTATGGTTCGAACAAGCTGGCGATTTACTACAAATAATCTATGGTCCATACTCACCAATGGTAAGAATAGAATGGACACACTAATGTGTCTGTACATGTCAAAGAGTTAAGGACTAGAGACTGCGCACCTGAACAGTTGGAATGGGAGATCAATAGCTGCAGTAAACTGGCTTATTCTAGCTCTAATTCCCTATTTCCCTCACAAGCTGTAAAATGGCATCGCTAGATAGGCAATAGCCCATGTATTGACATTGAAAAAACATTGTGGGCTTTGATTCTTATGACATATCCTTCTTGCTACAATGACAGCCATATGCGTGTCTTTTAATACCGGCTTCCCATTCGTACTAAAATACACATGCAATTACCATTCCAAAAATTGCTTTGTGGCTTCGTAAATCACATTTAAAATGCTAAAGTAATCTATTTGCATGACCTCCTCCCACTGTTTCGCGTAATAATATAAGGATGGCAAATTTTGCATATTCATTCAGGCTAACACACGCAGTCTTCATTGCACCTCGGTAGTTGATCACCTCGAACAATTTGGGGTGGGTGGTAATAGCTTGATTTTGTACATGCAATCCTTTTTGACCCCATAGAGTATTTGCAAAATAGTGACTGTTGACAAACACGCAATAAATATAGCATTTCAGTTCAGACTCACCTCCATATATAGACTCATTTGATTAAAAGTAGCATGACATTTGGGCCAGTTCAATGTCTCTTTCCTGTACATGCGGCACAGTCTTTAGTCCAAATAGGTAAAGATATATTTCTGAGTTCTTTTAACACAAACTGGATCTCAAAAGTAGAGTGACTTTCTTTGGTAGTGAATTTGAATGCAAGCCAGAATACTGTCCTGAAGACCCACAAAAGAATGTACTTCATAGCCATTTCTTATGTCTTTTTAAATTTAGTTTTTTTAAAATAGTTTGTACATGTCTGCGTGTGAGCATGTGCGTGTGTGTGTGCCTGTGCTAATGACAGTCTATTCTCTCTGTTCCACTTTGGAATCAAATAAACACATAGAAGAGTCAAAGTGTGTTTCAGGCAGCTCCCATAATGCTCGGCGGCAGATGCGTTCTGCTACCCGTGCAGACAGGTCCTGTTTGCAAGGTGAGGGAGAAGGGCCTAAAGGGTAGGGAGGGTGTTCTGTGGAGCCAGCTCAGTGTCACTCATAGGGAGGGTGTGAAATTCATAGTAGCAGGAAGAACATTTGGTTCTCCTGCCCACCTCCCACCCCAACGCAGAGTCTCCTTCCTGTGGGTTCACACCGTTAAACAACTGGCAGACATAATCCCTTTACGTGGGCACAGTCACATGTTGGGGAAACATCAAAGAAGCACCACAACCAAGGACCTCCATGTGAATGAGCTGCAGCCCGACACCAAAAGCTGAAATTATACTGTAGGCCTTTCATGTATTTACTACAATTAATAAAAGGTGATGTAAAAGTATTAATAAGAAATGACCATGGTGCCTGTCATGTATGCCGCTTCAGTTTTTTATAGAGTTTATGTCTTAAATGTCCTAATTGCTACACACACACACACACACATATACAAACAGGTGACAAATTAAAGAAAAAACGGTGGCTCTGTTATGCTGTGGGGGGCATTTTCCCAGCATGATTTGGGTCAACAACAGGGTCACTGCAAATCAATACATTATTCTTAACATATATACGTTAACGGCAGCTAGATATAAATAACTTAGCGTTACCTAAAGTTGGCTGTTGTTGAGATCACATCAGATATAGTGATAATGATAGCTGGCTTTACTGGTAGCGCCAAGACCGGCATTAACGTTACAGCAGTGCGGTCTCAATAACTGAAGCGCTAACGTTAACGTCACTTTGTAAGCATTTGGATATTTACAAAGCTTATGTTAAACTAGCACAAATTAGGACAAAGATGACTCCTCCCTCCCATCTTTCAGGGTACCCGGTGTTGGTATTACAGGTTGCCCATTTTTTCACCATCCTGTCTGACTCAATTAATATGTTTTTTAAATGATTTTCAGTGAGCTACTGCAATCTTTCCATTGGTTTCAGTGCACCTTGACCGGACCGCCGTGTTAGACAGTGCTCTCCACCACCATCATTAAAACACCAAATGAGGGAATATTTTTTGTAAGAAGGGTGTTCCATCCCTCCAGTATAGTTCTAGAGACTAGAATCTATGGTAGAATCTATGCCAAGGTGCATTGAAGGCGTTTTGGCAGCTCGTGGTGGCCCAACACCTTAATACGACACTTTATGTAGGTTTTTCCTTTAATTTGTCACCCGTCTGTATATATACTGCATGTGTGTTTGACAGAAACTCAGCTATGGTCATATTATAGCTATGTTTATCTGGAAAGTAACTCTTGTAATTATCCCCTCCCTTTCCCCTCAAGAGGCTAATTACCTCTTGCCAGGCCATCCTTGTAAATAAAAATGTATTCTTAAGTGACCTGCCTGGTTAAATAAAGGTGAAATAAAAAATTATTTCTAATTTGTCTCTCTAAAAGGAAGCATTTAAGTGTACGATGTATTGAGAATCAGTAGGCTAAATGACTACACCCAGAAAGTGCACCCACTGTAATTGCTTCCTTTTTTCATTTGGAGAAACATACCTCTTTGCTCCTCAAGGCCTGAAAACCAAAATTAAACAATTATTGTCACATTTTTATCATTTGTTCCTCTCAAGTATAAATTGACATCTCAATTCTGCCTCATACTCATTTATTATATTTGATTTGTTCCCCCTAAAAACTACTGGAGCATAAATTAGCCTTAACCTGAGAAGCAAAACCAGGTTTGTTGAAGAGTTCAATAGGGAAAGCAAGAGTGGTTTAAAAAAAATTTGTAAAAATGTATTTATCATAAAATATGTATCCAATGTTTTTAAGTTATGATTTTAAGTGAAAACAAAGTAATGCCGCAATATTTGTGGTAGCACTGGAATAAGGAATGATGTTGATAAAATTTTTACATTTTTTAATGGATTTATTTTAAAAAAGAATTGGGGGGGGGGGGGGGGGGGTGCTCAAACCATAAAAATACCAGCTGTTAGGCTGTGCATGCATATATGTGAGCAGGGAACATACTTGCAATGCAATTACTTTATTGCTGTTTTAGGTATAATGTGTAAGAGGAATTAAATAATTATCTGTCAACATCTAGACAGTTGGGGAAAAAGAGGCTCCCCAACACATGTTATCTGAGTCTCCGCACGCTGAAAATAGGTAATCATGTCTATGGTACGGTAATCACGACTTTTCAAAAAACACGTGAGCGTAAATGAGAAAAGACGGGTCCGTCAAGCACTGCCTTAAAAGGGGGGGGGGGGGGGGTTTGGGACGACGGGCACTCAGACGGAATTTTCTTCATGCCGTTGGCGAATTAGGGCTCACGTCTAGAACGTGCCGGATTCTGAAGGCATTAACATGCGGGGAGCAAAGAGGTCTCAGGCCTATGGCCTTAAGCGCATGGCAGTTAGTCAATGCAGAACACTGAATTATTTATGTGTGGAGCCAACTCAATTCCAGTCGTGATGCTGAAAGAACGGAGGGATTGCTGGAGGACTGGAGATTAACGTGGAGCGATCCAGAAAAGTTTGGGCCGATAACGAGAACAGAGGGTGAGGATCTTCATTAAGGGATTGGCATGCCGATGCCGATGCCGTCGCCCGCTCACGGGAGCCAAGAGGGGGACTGCCGGTTTTACCGGAATTCAGGCTGAACTGCAAGAGACGAGCTTCCGGTTCATTGGTGAAAAAATAATAAAAAACACTGTTGATTGATACAATAGAATGAAACATAGGCGAACATGGTGTTCAAAACAAGCTTAATCACTTCAGGGTCAGAGCTCCTTCAATGCAGCCATGATGAATTGTGACCAACCTTTTCATTGTTTATTCGAAGAGTATGCAACTTGACATATCATTCACAGAATTGTTAATTATTACAGAAAACACATTTTGGTGAAGTGTCAGTTGGGTAACTATTCCAGTTTTATTAAATGTTTGTAACAGAAATATCATTGCCTGGGTTCAAAAACCCAAAACAAATTTAATTAAAGGCAATACCTGCCATTGACAACAAAAAATAAATAAAAATAAAAAGCCTCTCTCTTTAATTAGCAAATACATCTGTAACTCAGAACAGAAAAGATCAGAGAGAATTACATCCTCATGATGTGTAATGAGATATTCCACCAAACACAAACTCAAAAGATCCTTTACTCTCATCCAAAAATGGAAATAACAGGTTTGACAGCTTTCACACTCTACTCCAGTGTAACAGTTTGCCTCGGAACTGAACTTATATCACATTTAGCAGACCCTTTTAACCAGATCAACTTATACAGTGGTGTAGTAAGATGGCACCATCCTATGGCAGAATGGTGTTGCTCTGTCTATATCGGTATTTTTTTTTTTTTGTGTTTCCATATGAACTGAATCAAATGTCTATTTAGTTACGATCGTAATGAACTATTGCATATTTGGGACTATATGGCCATATCTCAATTATTATTATATATAATTATCAGTATTCGCACCCACAGTGAAACCTTTGCTGATAGCACAAACATAAGATGTCGACAAGGTCAAAGACCAAGGAATCGGGGGGGGGGAGGAGAGCCAGCGCTTTGTTTCGGCATCGGCAGAGCAAACGTCGTTCAACACTGCCAAGCATTACCCTCTCCAATGTCCAATCTCTGTCCAAACAAAATGGACGAGCTGGGCATCCTCATTAGGAGTAGGCTAGACTTGGATATCTCCCACTGTTCTAAGCTGTGCTTCACTGAAACCTGGGCCAACGAGGATAAACCAGACTCTGCACTACCCCAGGAGGGGGTTTCCCTCTACCGGGCTGACCGCATTGCAGACTCGCTCAAGCACAAAGGTGGAGATGTACAGACGGGTGACAGATTAAAGGAACAACCCCTACAGTGAGGGGGTCCGGTGGCTCTGTTATGCTGTGGGGGGCATTTTTCTGGCATGGTTTAGATCCACTTTTCCCCTTCGAGAGAAGGGTCACTGAAAATCAATACGCAGTTATTCTGAGTGATCACGTTTATCCTATGATGAAACATTAGGCAAGATTTTTTCCATGTCATTTTTGCGAAATTACAAAATTTGCTCATTAAATTCCAGCAGCTATCAATAAATAAAGTGTTCTGAGAAAAAAATCCGGTTTCTGTGAGTGTCCTGGGCTCTGTACTAGGCTGTAAAAAAATCTCAAGCCGGTCTTCCAAAAAACAACCAATCAGGGCTAGCTATGTAGCTACCAATCAGGCAAACTATCTTGAAGCAAAATAATAGAATAATCCTCTCCCTGTTTTATTAAAAAACACGTTTATTAACATGTAGATTCATCTTGAGCATCAACATTAATAGATTAGGCTGTGGATATCCTCCACCCTTGCAGAGGCTATATCTAAGAAAACACTGTTGTGTCCAAGATGGACTGGTGCTGCAAAATGCATTGCATTTTGCGTACATATTTACAGATGCCTTTATTCTGAGCAACCTATATGTTTACGTATAATCAATTTATACACCTGGATATTTACTGATGCAGATTAAGCCAAGCTCACACTACACAGCTTTGAAATCTTTACAAAATCCTGTCCGAGGAGAGCAGCTCACATCTAACGACTGTCAAGTGACCGTCTTAGAAAAATATCGGCGCGATACAGCGCACACTAGGCGAGTTTAGGAAGACCGATAATTACTCAGGGGTCGCACATCACACGATTTCTACACAACTTATATGGTCTAAATCAAGAAGTCAAATTTCCACGCACAGTTTCCAAGGCTACCGAAGTAGGGATAATTTCATATCGTTTTTCGTTGCGTTTGTTGTGCGCTCGTTCATTGGCTGTCGACATTCTACTTCTAGTAGAACGATGCGTCACTGCTGGTCAGCCAGGACTCCAAACAAAATCAAACCAGTCTGAAATGATCGTGGGCTCTCCCGACAAAGTCTAGACTGGTTCACGGCAGAAATAATTGCGTCTTTGACCATCTCGCATCAAAAAAATGTTCCAGCCTATGGAACCAAGATTTCTTGCAGATTTTTTAAAGATTATTTTAGGACTGGAAAATTTGTCGGGAGTTCGTCTTTGACGTCAGAATCAGGGCAAAAGCGGTGTAGTGTGAGCTCGGCATTAAGCATCTTGCTCAATGGGTACAACAGCAGTGCAACCTGCAAACTCAGTTGCCTGACCATTAAGCTATGCTACTGCCCCTACACAATACTGTATTAGTAGCAAAGCCAGCGATGGACACTCGGGTAAACTTACTCTACAATGTTATTTAACACAGAGAAATATGCTCAGAGAAATATGCTAAACTGAGACAATATGCAAGGAAAATTCAAAATGCAGCAAGAACCTTTTAGTCAGAGCTCAGGTAAAATAAAGTGACTTGCTCTCTCTCTCTCAGGATGTGATTTATTTTCCCATTGCTCTATTTGCCCTTGAGAAAGCAACGGCAGCATCTCCGCCAAACGGCTTGTTGTTTCGCCTTGGTAATTTGTGATTCCTGGTTTCAAAGTTTAGCTTTGATTTTATTTCTGCCTATAGGTCTCCCATTAATCTATTGTGACATTCAGGACCCTGAGGGGGGGGGGGGGGGTGATGCAAATTGAAGGTAGTGCCATTTGTTTCTTACTGCACAGAACCCAAGCAAATTAAATGGAGGGCGAAAACAGGAAGTGCGTGTTATGGTGAATCACTCGATTTGGACAGTTCACTCTATCGGGGTTTATACAGGTGTCAGTTCTAATGTATGTTTGTTCTAATGAGAGGCAGTGTAGTAAAATGGTTATGGAATGGGCCATATAAATCAAAGGTTGTGGGTTCGACTGTGGTGTGGATATTGTACCCTTGAGCAAGGTACTTAAACTGAATAGCTTCAGTGAAAATATTCAGCAAAAAACACAACTACAAAAGTACAGTAAAACACAACGAGCAACAAACCCAAGTCAAATATCACCCCCCCTCCTCAATTGTTTGATTTTATGAGCAGTGGAGTTACTGTACCGAACTGTTATTGAAAACATGAGAATGGATTTAATCACAGCTTTGTAGAACAGAACCACCCCCTCTCTGGACACTCCAAATGTCCTGAGCTGCCATAAGAAAAAAAGTCTCTGGTGTACTTTCTTAAAAGTGCAATTAATGTTGACCTCCAATTTCAGAGAGGAGGAGATTGTGGTGCCCAAAAACTTAAAACTGTCCACCTGCTCCACCTCTTGACCATTAACCTCCGCTGGCAGCAGCTCTCCTTTGCTCCTACGAAAGTCCACAACCAGTTCTTTAGTCTTAGTAATGTTAAGCAGCATATTCTTAACACTACACCAATTGACAAGGAAGGAGTCTTGCTCCCTATAGGTAGATCCATCATTTGAATTGTTGAGGCCTATCACTGTTGTGTCATCAGTAAATTAAACAACTTCACAGAGACCAAGCGAGATGCAGTCATTAGTACACAGTGGGTATTGTAAAGGAGACAATACACACCCTTGTGGGGCCCCAATGCTTAATGTCATAGGCTTGGATAGTCTGTTGTTTAATTTAAAAACCTGTGCTCTTCATTGCAAAAAATCAAAAACCCAGAGACACAAGTACTGTTTGACACAGAGTTGTAAAAGCCTGTCATGTAGTCTTGTGCGCAAGATGGAATTAAAAGCAGAGCTGTAGTCAATGAATAGCACCCGAGCATAGGTGTAATGAGCCTCTAGGTGCTGTAGGATGTAATGAAGACAGAGGGATGCAGTATCATCTACAGACCTATTAGCCTTATATGTAAATTGGTAAGGGTCTACTTTGACTTTTGATAGATGGATACATAAAGGCGGTCAAATATCTAAATGACAACAGAGGTCAAGGCAACAGGCCCACAATCATTTGAGCAGCTGACGCTGTTTCTAAGGCACAAGGAATATCACAGTAGATCTGAAACAGGCTGGTAGCGTAAGAGACCAGTTAAAAATGACTGTAAGCACATAGGGCAGTTCATTAGCGCAGTCTTTGAGAGTGGCTGTAGACACAAGATCAGGGTTGCTTTCCTGCTGTTCGATCACCGCAGCAGGTTCCTGACCTCATGACAAAAGGAGGTTCCAGGGGATCTGTCGCTGCTGTCATTAACTGTTGACTAGGGGATGATATATCAAAATGACAGTAGAAGTCATTCAGGGTGTTAGGGAACTTTGGGTCATCACTGAGTGTGGAGGGGGGGTTGTTTTTTGTCTGTGATCTGCCATAAATCTTGCTACACCTCACTGGTGTCTATTGGCATGGATCTTGTTCTCCAGTTTATCCTGTTCTCTGGATACTTAAACTTTTTCTATATTTTGCGGCCTTACAGAGAATCCTGTCCATACTTTTTTAATACATCATTTTTCTCTCTGCATGGCATTTTGACGTCACTATTTAACACTATTTTTGTTGTTGCAGAACACAGTACACAGTATTAGATGGAATACGCACATTATGTACAATATAACAAAGAAGAATGTCCATAAATTTGTTGAGGTCTTAAGAAGCCTTGTTTAAAACAAACCAGTTTGTAGTGTCCAGACCATCTCTGAGCCAATCTAATGCCTTGGGGGACCACGGTTTCACCACCCTAGTTTGCCGTTTAATAGAATTCTGTTTTTGATGACAAGTCGGATCAATAAAATGAGATTATGGGGGGCCCAAGCGACAGCATGAAAAGCGTATGGAATAGCATGAAGAGCAACTAACGAACATATTTTGCCACTATTTAGACTCATATAATAGCCAGGTAACGACACAACCCAACATTCTACCAAAGTCCAGTTGTTTTTTTTAATTCATGAGCTCCACCGAGCCCACCAGGCACGTGCACACATAGACAGCAAAGGGGGCTTGAGCACCTGCCGTTTGGCCTGCGATAGAGAAGTGCCCTTTTTCAGTAAAAACATTTTTTATTATTTTTTAAATAAATAAATAAATTCCTGTTTGCGCACAGCCTGCCCTGCCGAACAGATATATTGATTGAATCAAAATATCAGGTTGGGAGATTGGTGCTCCCCGGCGATGCCCTCAACCTCTACCCTCCCTCTTGGTTTCCGCGCAGCGGCGAGCACTGTGTGGGCACCAAGCCTTTCTATGG
Organism: Ilyophis sp. 1 JC-2022; assembly: GCA_022702515.1. Classification (NCBI taxonomy): domain Eukaryota; kingdom Metazoa; phylum Chordata; class Actinopteri; order Anguilliformes; family Synaphobranchidae; genus Ilyophis; species Ilyophis sp. 1 JC-2022. The sequence goes on along the minus strand of CM040402.1, from coordinate 97,179,829 downwards.
TGAAAGAATGCATGCATGCAAAATTGCACGCATACGCATGCATAGGCACTTGACAGTCGTGAGTCAGTCAGAGTCAGTGTGACGAGTTACTTTGAGGCAAAGGTATGTAGCCAAACAAAGTATAAATATACTGTTAATTTTTGTTTTATATTGATATTAATGCGCATTAGAAATTGCTTGACACTATTTGGCAAGTAGGGTCTATCTATGCTTGAACTATTTAGCAGCTCAAAATGTGCCAACTAGCTATCGTTAGCGTTGATACCTTTTGCTAGTAATGTGGGAATCAGTGGAATATGGTCGAGTTCTTGTGTCCCATCCACTGAACTTAAAAGAACGGTTCTTTTAAGAATAATTTATTGAAATACACTTAATTTCTTTGCGTGTATCATTAATTAACTGTCATGTAGCAGTGTTTGAACCAACCTCAGTCATGGGTTTGTTTTAAATAAATTATTTCACGAACCGCCAAAGGGAAATCGCGACCTCCAAAATGACAATAATTGAGAAAAAGGCAAATAAATTCATATACAAATTAATTTAATTTTTGGGGTGCAATATGGTCTTTCGGCTAGCGGATGGCGATGTATATTGTACTAGTCGCCTTCAAGATTTCAGTACTAGGAGATGAGTAGAAGAAGCAGAACCATAGACTGTATTGAAATGCAGCTCAGCTATTCTGTGGCAGAGTGCAACCTAAATCTTTGGGGCGACTCGGTAGAAAGACATAGCGTACGCAGCGAGTTGGATGGAACACGCTACAATTTTGAATTAGGCTACCTTTGAAGCCCTAACTTCAGAAAAGGTAAAAGCTTTAACGCGATCCACGTTGGCGCCCCATACTATAGTGGTAGATGTATCGGTCCCAATTACAGTATTTATGTTTGTCTTAAATTATAAACTAGGCTACAGCTTTAAGAAAACCCACAGTCAGGATTGATACTACAGTGCAATATATTGTATATATTGGGTGCTATTCCCGTCTTGCCACTGAACAGACTGTAAAATGCATCGTTTACAAGAAAATCATGTTCAGATATAGCTAGAAACAATAATATTTTTTTAAAACGTTGTACAAATATTCCTAAGCATTCGGCGTTTTCCATTGTTTACTGTAGGCTACTGGCTACCTGATGCACTTTTGGTTTAGAAGACAACTCATTTTTTCCTACAAAATCTCTCGTAGCTATAAATATGTTAATGAAAACAAATATCTTACTTGTAGGCTATATGCAGCTACCACTGTGTTATGATTAACCCTGAAGAATTTATCTTGTTACGTTTCGCCAAAGTCCCGTACAGTCGACATTTCCACAGTGACCTATCGCATATAGGGCTGAAATAACTACATCAACGTAAAAACACACGGTGCTTTTGTAAGGTTTTTTTATTTTTTTTATTGTAGCTGCACTTATATTTTATTTGTGTTTTAGAGTGTTCTTTATTTATTTTTCTATTTGTGCGCTATCAAAATATCATAATTGGTATAATATTCAAATATTCAGTTACCTTTGATTTCTAAAACCTAACTCCTAAACACAACCCTACTGGTACTTTACAACCATAGGCTACATGCCACCAAAAACCATATTCTCTACCAGGAACCCTGAATACATACATTTTAATATCCCTTCATTCCAGGCATATATTTATTTAATTATTTGCAAAAATCGCCGGCGTGCCCTTTTATGAATTTGGGCCCCTGCCCCTCTAACATCCTCTGCACGTGCCTGGAGCCCACTACAAAGTTTGCTGCACGTCTGACCTCAATAGTGATACTTTTGAACTCAGAACCTCAAGAGTGTGTGGGTTGCATGAACTTTTTTTATAATGAGGATGATGTCAATAGTAACAAACGATCTACACAGTTTACAGCGTCTATTGTGGAGGTAGTCAAAAAGCAAGTCATTTAGCTTTGCTTTTTAAAAATATGTTTAACAGCGATGTAAACATCACCTTCCAACATTCTGCAGAATAAGTGCATATAGATCATATACCAAACAAAAACATATCTGGCGTGACTGTTCAGTTTAAAACTTATACAATAAACAGAATGTAACAAGTTGTTTAGATACCAACAACCCTTTAATTTAGGCTGAGAAGTCAGCACAAACTCCCCACCTTTACAGAACCCACATTCATTTGTGAAATGACTGCTGAATGACCTGTGCGATTGAGATTTGTATAAAATCTGAATGGAATAAAAACCTTTTGACACACTTTCAAATTAAAACTTACAATGACATTAGAATTTCTTTAGCAGGTCCATTAAAATTATTTCCAGTCACAGCAGGCAATTTTGCTTTTAAATTAAAACAAAGAATATTTTATTTTAACACCTGCTATTGAAAATATTATTTTTTTGTTTAAATGTGGTGCAAATCCTACTGCAAAAAATGATTCAAGTAAAAAAAAAAAAGAACTGAAAACAACAAATAAAATTAAACAATACAGAAATATTATGGTTACCGTGTCATTTGAACCCCATTTACCACAAAAAATGTTGAGTGTCTAAATGAAATAAATAAATAAACCCAATTTCAGAGCAGTGAAACATTTTATTAGAATATAATGAATAGTGTGGTTAACTGCTGGCAAAAACATGGCACACATAATAAACTATGCTGTCAAAAAATTATGATTTTCTGCGATCTGCAAAAAAAGCAAAACAAACAAACAAACAGCTCCACAGTCACGAATGCTGTTTTTATGCAGTCGTGGGGGTTCATTTTAAATTGAAGAATGTCAGTCATATTTCTGTGTAAGTGGCATTTTCATTACTGCAATGAGTAGAACATTACAAAGAGGCAGCCGAACCACAAAATGCTATCACTTTTTCTGAAGCATAGAGAGTGGCCTGTTTTCTTCACACTGAATAAGCAAATAGATCACAAAAGTGCCCTCTATCTGCAGTCTGAAAGAACAGATGAGCCCTAGTCACACTTCAAAAGTGCTTCATAAAAACAATTTCTGGCCATGAGTCTTATTTGATTAAAAACGCACAAGAAACAAGATGATATAAAATTTATGTATGCGTCCATGACGTGCGGTCAGGATAGGCAAGATAGGCACTGCCTACCCTGTGATAATGAAACAGAAATTAGATTTTTTTTAATGAATAGAACTTTTTTTTAATTGTAATGTGTATTTATTAATTTGTATTTTTATGTTGCATATCCACTTTCTTTTTAGCATTTTTTAATAAATATTAAGAAACTTGTGCTTACACTGACTAACTGACTAAAACTAAGAAAATGTGAGATGTCAGTCCTATTTGTAAAAGGCGGTAAAAGCACTGCCTTTTCTCCAAGGGTGCGTCCCAATACTTGAAAAATGCATCCTCCTTTCCTCCACTACCACCTCCTCTCCTCCGTGCCCCGGAAACTGATTTTTGTGTCCTCCCTCCCTCCACTGTCCCAATATTGGAGGAGACGAGCGAAGGGGCTTCACACTTGGCTTCTCTTCTCCTCCGGCGAAGGATACATCGATGCATCCTACCGCGGAAGTTTTTTTCACATTTTCACATCGTGCTCACGCCCACATAGATGAAAAGATGGGAACAGTGATGATGCGTAGCTATGCCTTATATGAATTTCCCCAACATAATGATGCCCCAGTGCAAGATATTTAGCCTAAATCATGTGTGATTCAGTAGGTTATTATCACACATAAGACATAGCATCCTACAATTTCCTACAACGGATGTGCCAGTTTGTTTTTGTGGATCATATCCCACAAAGGTACCAAATTCTGATACTTTAAGGTACTTCTCGACGTGAATGCTATTTTTTCAGCCAGCGGACATTACCTCAACCATTGCGCAACTACTATTAAATGAAACACCAGTAACACATTGAATATGGCAAAGCATTTTGATCATCCAGTGCCGGGTTTTTTGACTGCTGACAACAATTGAATAACAAATACGGTTCTCGCAAACAGAACTTTGGGTTTGGATATGAACGAAAACTGATGCTTATGTAAGCATTGGCTGCATTGCATTGTGGGGCGCAAATACTGAATTCCTTCTGAAAAGGATAGTCTAGAGCAGGGGTGTCAAACTCAAATACACAGTGGGCCAAAATTAAAAACTGGGACAAAGTCGCGGGCCAGATTTCATATTTATTGAAAAAAAGCATGTTTTCCCTTCTTTCTAGATATAATAATGAACCTTTTCATATGGGAACAAACTTAAGTTTTACTTAAACACTGAATCTGGAACAAGCAAAGCTTAATACTATAAACACCTGAGAAATCTAATTTCAAATAAAAGACACATCAGTGGCATTCATTTCTTAAATAAAAATAATATTATGCCTCTTTCTCCATCTGTAGCCTTTTCAGTTAATTTTCAATGGAATAATTTTTTCACAGGCCAACAACAACAAAAATAATAATAATGAGGATAATTTCCTTCAATGAAAATCCAACAATTCAATTTTTGAGAGGGGTGTCTTACATCTGCCCGAGGTGACTGGTAGCATGAGGTTGCGAATGAATGAAAACAGAGGAGGGGATGCTTGCGGGTCTTGACGCGCCAAGGCACTAGCAGAGCATTCTGGGATTTGTAGTATTAGCGGTGCATGCGTTACCGGCGGGCCAACTCAAATAGAAATTTAATATTATCTCGCGGGCCAAATATAATTACACCGCGGGCCAAATCCAGAGTTTGACACCCCTGGTCTAGAGTATCTTTGGTGAAAGAACAAAATTAATCATGAAGCTCCTTTCCTTCTCAATATAAGAAATTTGAACGGTCTTTAGCATGGCTGCCCGGGAAATATTTTCAGTTCCTCCGATCTTCCTTGTTCGAATTTGACTATTGGAATGTAACCTTGGGGTTACAGTAAAGCATTTTGGGCAATTTTACTGCCTGAAGTCTGCAGTCTTTCAGACTCATTCCCTCGAGCCAAATCGAGGGTCGAGGGACTAATTTCACGTACTTCACTTGCATTTCTAAAGGATTGGACCACAATTGCCGTTGGCAGCGCCCAACTTCGGGTTTCTAAAGGGATTCTCCCGAGTGGAAGTGGGGAGGGAAAGTGCAGGAGGGCAGAACATTTAACGGATTGGACTGCAGCCCTGAGCTAGCTAGATTGACATTGTTGTCGCAATGCTATAAATACCATAGACTACGTGTGTTAAAGCTTCATAGGCTAGAGGGCTAGCTTGAAGGCTTCTATAGATTCCTAACCTTGGGCTACGAGCTAGCTGCCACAGGTTCGATTCTGGCATTAGACTATGGTCACTTAATTAGGACATAATTAATTAAAGAAAATGAATAAGATAGCAATAGCATCAAAAAGGCATGTCTAAAAGGTAATGTTAGGCTATGCCTGATAAGAGCAGACTGAGCAGTGCAGATGGCCAAGAACATCCTACCTTTTAAACTACAGCCTAGATTATAATTCTGACACTCAGAAGTGATGTATAAAGTCTATAAACTTGTATGTGTTGTTTGGGATTTTTTATAACACACATTCAGAATGAGAGACAGGTATCAGAGGGGGAAATAATAGCATTTCTGCCAACATACGAAGGAGAGTAGGGGGCAACGTGTAAATTATGAATAAAAAAGAGGTTAAAGCAAAAGTTTAACAAATAAACAACATAAATAAAATAAAATAATATCCAGTCTGTTTGAGTGCACAATCTTCTTGTGTCCCCTAAAGTCTATGCTCTTTGCTAAAGCATGCATTTCCATAACAGACAGTTGAACCTTTTGCATATGCATTCAGATGGCCTCTTCTTCTGCCCAAAAATAATATTCCATTGAGAGAACGGTTCACCATCAGCAATTGATTGATGATGGCCTTAAAGGGAGAGTTCATTTTCTGATATTATGTCATACCACTTCAGTTTTAGTGTATATTATGTGTGCACTGCAGGATATTTTACTTATTTCCAGAATTATCTGACACCATGCAAGCTTTACAATGGCTGGTACAGGGGTGGTCACAGTTTTGTCATATAAAGCAAAATATATATATCTACTTCAAGTAACTGCAAAGCACTGACATAGTGTTTCCAGAGGTTGTACATATGCACAAATTAATTGTACAGCATTTATTCACAATTATAAACATAAACAACCATTTTTATATCATGCGGCCAATATGGCCTGTACGTACCATGGCACAGCACCTACCATCTTCTGGAATTTTCTAGGAGGAGTAAGACCCCACTTCCACAAGAAAGCCAATCAACTAATGCTTAGTTGATACACATTTAAGATGTTGTTCCAGGATATCCTACACAGGTGAAATTGGGAGACCATGACATAAGGAGAACATCATTGTCAGCACTGTTCCCCAGCTCAACCACCCCGCTCTGCTGCAGCAGGGTGACTCGCGCTTGCCCAGACTGTGTGAACGGCTCTCGCTCATCCCAACTGCGGAGCTTCTCCACCCAAGCTCACCAGTGGTGGAATGAACTCCGCATTCCTCTACAAACTGCTCAGTCTGCTTGTATGCTGAACCTTGATTGTCTAGTACTCATATTACACTAGTGTCTCGATCACAATGTCTTACTGAGTGAGCCTTAAGACCTAGCCATGGCTTACTGTGTGAACTAGACTAGATTTCCATGTCTATGGATAGGGGCTACTTTATGATAGAACTGTACTCTATCTGACCTGATTGTAGTTTCAATGACCTTCGGTATGCACATATGGGTCTGCCAAATTAATCTAATGTAATGCAATGTAATGCTCCTCAAATCATTGATTACTCATGTTCTTCATAAAAATAGCCCTCTCTGCAGGAATAAAAAGCTTTAACATTGGGAGAAGATGATCACTCAGTACATAATTGAGTGACAATTAACATCAAACTTGCCTTCAAAGGGTGTGTGAACACAAACTATGTCAGGAAAATGCTACACACACACCATTAAAAAACCACTTGGTTTAGAGCCATTATTAAAAAACATTAATCCAGCACACAGTGTATACATTAATTACTCCTCCTCAGCTTCCAAATTACTATAATTAATAACAAATTATGATTACTGCTGTTGTTGTTATTGTTTTTGTTGTTGTTGTTCTACATTTTGTACAAAGTAAACTGCACACATCACGCCCTTCCACAAAAACAAAAACAAACTATTTTTTTAAACGTTTTTTTTCTGTGGGACCCCTGGGGCCACATGTATAAACTGTGCTGAGCAGAAACATGCCCTCAGAAAACCGCATAAGCGAGTTCAGATGTATAATAGTACATATTATATGCTGTGAGAATCTGCGTACCTCTGCACACGATGGACACCATACATACGCAATGTTTGGAGTCCATGGGCCCTATCTTACACCCGGCGCTAAGCAGCGCTAACCCAAACGCAAGCGTCTTTGCTATATTACACCCGGCACACGGTTCATTATAACGCCTTGTGCTCACGTCGTTTAAATACCATGTATTCTTGCGCCCATTACAAGTGAACTGGGCATGTTGGTCTTAAAATGAGGAGTGGCCAGGATTATTTTTGACGTATTGCTATCTTGAGGCAGCAGAAAGCGCTTGCACTAAAAACACCAAAAACCTGGTCTAAAGTTATGTCGCAGTTGTTTACATGTTATTTTAACAGCGCATATAAGTGCGTCTACATAGGTGTGTGCACAACGTGCGTACACCCTCCTGTCTGTTACACAAAGGCGCGCGCACAAGCATGACTAAAAATATCAAGATTACAATTTGAAATATTATTATTGTGTAGGCTACATATATAAAAAATGCATAATAATAAAAGAGTGCACAGGTCAAAGACCACATAGCTACCTGTCCCTCAGTGAAGGGGAATGCTGAATTAAATTGCTTTCAGCCCACTCCATCAACATCCAGGTGATGTGCGATGGTACGTGTAAGGTTACATGTATAGGCTATAGACTATTCGCAATTATCCTGGATCAAGCTATGATTTAGCCTATGTTTGCCAATAATGTAATTCTGGGGGGGGACAATCTTCTGTTATGGGACAATGGCTATCCATTAAAAATGGCTTTCCATTTGCTGATAACACCTATATCAAGCCTAATGCACTAATTGTCATTTTCACCTAATGCGTGAATTGTCATTCAAAGGAAAACTCGCGCACTGCAATAGACGGACATTTGAGCTCTGAAAATGTGCTTCAGATGTCATTACAATACAGCTCTCTAGGCCTACAGCCTGTAAGTAGCTAAATAGAATGGTTTTAACTGAAAAAAGTTCAAAACCTTGTCCAGTGAATATTGCATTTATAGTTTTTCAAATAGCCTAAGCTACAGCGGATTCGCTGTGCATAAGGTTTTTTCCATAGCCTACGATTAAACAACGGAGATAAATGTCACCATGTTAACTGAATTTGAACCTTATTATTTTTCGTCCTTCATATTTTTTTAATTACAGTGACAAGGTTTCCATACTCTCAGTTTATTAAAACCCGGCTGATTTCACCTGTTATTCCATAACTGAAAAAGACTAAGTTCAGCCCATTTGCACCGTGCTTAGCGCCCAAAACACACGCTGGTAAACTAGCAAAAATCGACTTGGACACGCCCTAAATGGACTTTACGCCACGCGCTTAGACTAAGCTCCAAGATCGCCAAGATAGAGCCCCATGTGTGGCGACACCATGACATAAATGCAGAGGTAGAAAATGTAAACCTTTTTTTAAGCAGATTTTCGACGTTCACCCTGAGCGTTCTTTTACGCATGATTTTACTCAGAGTGTTATACATGTGGCCCCTGGTGGGTCTTTTTTTTCCCCACCAAGAGGTTCTCTCTTATCTTTTGCTTGCTGGTATACGATGTGAGTGATCAATGCTATTTAAACTGTCTGATGAAAGAGAACAGGATTATATACAGCTTGACCTTTCATTGGGAGGGTCAGGTCGAGCCGGCCTTCAGGGAGTATAAGGGAAGGGCATGAAAGTGAACCTATCAAAAGGTAATGACTCTCCCGTGGCTAGTATTGTATGCCTGTACAAAGGCAGCTAACAGATGCTTTAGGCACATTGTTGCCATCTGCTCATCCTTGGCAATGACGTTAAAGCACTCCTGTCTCCACATTAGGACACTACAGTCTAAGCATGTTACATACAGTAGTAACCGAAAGTAAACTCTTTAAATGAAAAACGTGCTCTTCTGTAAAACAACCAATATGCTGGCAATTACCCACCAGACTCTTTCTCACAAAATCCACCTGCCATATTTATAGCTGTATAACTATACTTTCCCAATGGGAAATGAGTAGGTGTTGAGCTTTCCTATATAATCACATGAGTGACTCACCAATGCACAAGAATTAACTCAACAAATAAATTGTCATGGCATACAATTCATTTAAAATAAAACCTTTTCTGTTTGTAAAAAATGTTTTCACTTTCCTAGTGTTTCGCTTTTATAAATGCATGGTGGGCACCATGAAAATGGCTCAGTTATTAAAATCTATTTTCCCTGATGGTCTGACAAAATAAAACTGAAACCTTTTACCGTCATACAGAAGATTACCATGTTCTGGAACGTTAGCGGGCACTGCACGACAGCTCTCACACGTGACTTGTTTATTTCCTGCATACGGGGATCACTGATGCCTGAATGATGTGCTTTTCTAAACCGCGGAAGGAATAATACCCAGCATGTAGATGAGCAGTGCTGCAGAAATTGCGCTCTATTTCTTGTTGCAGACTTCTTTCTGTAAGCTTGGCACAAGCAAGGCTGACATTGCCAAAATCAGCGGTAGCACAACAAGCTGTTTACCCCAAACTTATGCAGTAGGAGAGTAGCCCTGCCCTCTCGAGTCACAGAGCTGACTGCAAATTATTCTCTTCTGTGGAAATAAATGTCTAAAATGGTTGGTGAATTAAATTTTGTTTCCAGCCAAATACTGTTATGCATGCTTTTGGATAAATGTCCCAAACATAAAAATGTCTACATAGCCTATATTGTTTACTGTATACTATTGTACATTTATTATTATTATTATTATTATTATTATTATTATTCAGAATAATTTATTAAGAGATTGATAATGTACTCAGGTGCTAGCCTGTTCTATGCTGTAAAAACAAGAAAGAGGACCTTAAAATGAACAGCAAACATATCAAACCAGGTGTAATGTATTTTTCCAGGATGGTGCCAATTGGTCAATTAAGGGCTGAGTATCGATGAGAACAAGCAGACCCTGCAGCTCTCCCAGAGTAGGGTTATTCACCTCGGCACTGTGTTACCTATGAGTATAGCAACCTGAACTTCAGGAAATACACAGCAGCAGAAATCAATTGCCTATAACAATGTCACATTAACATGGTAATAATAATGTCTAATGTACAAGCACACCATAAATACGATCATTTTTTTAATGTACTGCTAAATGCAAAAGTATTGGGACAGTGATACAATCTGTACTCTAGCAGATTGGATTTGAAATAAAACAATGAATGAATGAAAATTGTATTTTATATGTGCAATTGTATAATCAATTGTATGATGCATGCCATGCTTGAGAGAACTGTGACTGCAACATGAATAGTCCTAGCAGTGGCTCAGAATGTCAAAAAAAAAGATCACATACCTAACTTCTGTATTGCTGGACACCACTATCCAGTCATTAAACCCTATAATGAGGAAACTATACTTCAAAAAAATCTGTGCTGGTGAAAATCCAGTTTTCATTAACGTGAAACCTTTATTTCAGTCGGGGTGTATTACGACCAGAGGAGAACACTACCATGAAACAAATTTCAGGAGTACATACAAAGCAGCAGCATGTACATGTCAACGAGAATAGAAAGCCCATTTTGGAGAGGGGGAAATGACACAGGTTTCAATAATAGCGGCGTACAGTAAGGTGGTAAACCAATGCGAGAGACAGTGATTGGTTAAAGATAAAATGGTTCCCCCAAACTGTTGAGAAGGTGATAATGAGATAATGAGAAGGTGCGAGTTAAATGGCCGGGGAAAAAAAAATTTTTTCAAGAATTGCCTGACCAATTATACACAGATGTTGGTAGTTAGACAGGTACATACCTGGGGCCTCGTGCATAAACATACGTGCATACGTACAATAAAATGTGTATGCCACTTTCCTCACGGATTTGGGATTTATAAAAACAAACTGTAATAAAAAAATATGAGGGGGGGGGGGGGAGGGGTCAGAAACCCATTATGTGTATCCAGTCCAAAAGAGCACTTTAGACTTTATACAATTGCAAAACTACCAGACCTGTCAAAACATTGGTCTCTTCTCTTCCGTACACTGAACATTACGGTGCCAAACAACCCCTAAAGGTTTAGTCAGGAGAGGAGAGAAAAATAAGTTTTTATTGAAGCAACTCATTGTGCTTCTCTTGACTGTCAGTGAAGAGAATGATGCTGTCAAGAGGGAGTGCGGCACGAGGCAAACAGAAGAAATAAATGAGATTACATTTTTATTTCTGTTCTGTCACAGGAACCATCGGCCAAGCACGCACCTGAACCCTCTGAGTCTCTGAAATATCCAAATTTCAGCACCGCTGGGGCCTCGGCTGAAGGAACGGGATGTTTAGGCTAGCTAGTAAAGACACAAGCTCCTACAGGCATGGCTAAATTTGGAAGCAATGTAATACATCTTGCAAGATGCCCATGGCCCACCAAGTGACTCTTGGAAGCATTTTGTCAAAGTTGTATTCCATGTTCTTTCTCAAATTACGAAAGGGCTGCATATAAGGATTACTTTATTATAAGAAATGTTTTGTTGTATTTTATTTTTTAATTTTGAAAATTGACAGGGATAAAAGGTAAAACAACAACATAGTGATTACAATTTTCACTTTAAGTGCATAAAGAGAGCCTATATTATCTAAATCCAAAAAAGTAAAACATTTTTAGGAATTCATAGTTGGAAAAAATGCTGATGCTTGGAAATCATATTCACTGAATGACATTCCAATTCAATTCAAAATTAAATTAATATCCACTTCAAATTTAGCTTCTTGTTTTATTAAATGCTATCTTACTTTGCTGATGGCCTCGCTGTTACACTACTATGAGGATGATGGACCTCTTAGCCACCACGGGCACTCCACATCTCTTTTAGTCAATTTCATGTATTTCAATTCTTCCTCTCCATATTCACAGAGTTCTATCCCTGCCAGGAATGCATGCGAAACCCAATGATCTTCATTGAACTACAGTATACACATGCCTAGGCAAATATTACGTTCACTTAACATATGCACAGTAATGAGTTCACTCCCAGTTCAATGGGAATACAGAGTAGGTCTAATATGAGGCAGTATGCACTGTAAACAAGGAGGTTCTTTTTTTTAGCTAGCCACAGTTACGTTGTCGCATCTTTCCCCCACAAGTTTTTTTTCATTGGTTACATTGCATTTCAGCATTTATCAGCTAGCCAGCATCTTATAGAAATTTTCTTATTCACTTATTTTTAGTTATTCATTTTTATTTATTTTTTTACACACAATCTAGTTTTACAGCTGGACATGTTTAATGAAATAATTCAGATTGTAAGTACCTTACTCAAGGATACAATCGCAGTGCTCCAATCCGGGAAAACTCACGCCCTTTGAATTGTAAGCCTTTCTAAGCCTGTTCATTCATCATTATACTTGTGTGCAGTTGGCTGTGAGTCTTCACATGCAGGATATTGACAACCAAAATATTAGAATGCTCCTGCATTTCCACTCAGAATATGAATATTGAGGCAAACATTTGATTTCTAGTCCTCTCCTGAAAAGTGAGATTTGCAGATGAATTCAGAAAAAAAAGCTTTCTGAGCAAGAAGCACTGCCACCCCCAGCCCTCACAGTAGGTGCTGGGTTATTTGTGTGATCCTTCCAATAATTCGAAAGAGAAAAGGAAGACTTTGCTGCTTCAGGAAGGCACTCCTGCAGTTCTGCTTTATGCCTCAATTCCCTCAATGCCAACACGCTGTCAAAATTCAAAGTTCTGTGGCCGTGGAGGACTATAATACATATGTGCGCAAAGAGGGACTTTGGATCCTGGCTGGAACTGCGGTGCGAGTGTGTATGCATGATAATAATAATAATAATAATAATAATAACTTTATTTGTATAGCACATACAAAGAATGCAGCTCGAAGTGCTTTCACATTTCCACACAAAACAAAAATTTTTAATCATGGTACCTGTAGTTCAATACCACTATAATCAAGTAATCAAGTAATCCAAATGCTGATATGAGTTGCTTCGGTGGTCACTAAAGGAGACATATTCCTACAGATTATTGTGGAGAACTGTGTGGAGGAAAGACACCCTGGGATAATCAGGAATAGTTTGGTTAGCTATACTATAGTTAATGCAGTAAAACAAGTATTACATATCTGCACTAATGTATATTCCAGACAAAAATAAATAAATACATTCAAAGTGAGATAAAAGAGTTGACAATGTCAATAAAGCCCCACGGAACTTGTCCTGTCATGATAGTGCTTTCCAACACACACTGGGTTCCAAAACCGCACTTCACCATACGGTGTATTCAATTACACTGCGTTGCGCTATGGGAGAACATGCAAGTGCTTGCTGGTTATATTCAAATTAAAAGCGCCGTGCTCATGGACAGATCGTAGAGTGCTAGTCCCTGCCTGTAGACAGAGATCATTTTTTTAAATAAAAAAAAATGGTATTCTCTCTCAGTCCCATGCTGAACACCAGTTAAGTGCGGATGCATATCTGAATTTACGTGCTGTTGCAGGCCCTTAACTGGATGCGACTCAATTAAATTTTATTCGTACAGTGCTTTTTACAGAGAACTTTAAGAGGCTTTACAGAGAAACAGAAAAAAAAATCTAAGGCGAGGGCCGCAATGCGACTTAAAATTGATGACATTATCTCAGCAAACAAGATCGCTGCGACGTTTCAGTCATTTGAACGAACGTACACCGGGCGTATTCAACCGCTCCGCACGTCAGTAAGCTTCCTTTATCAGAGCCTGCTATCACATGACAGATTAAGAGTAACTGCGAACATCGGTGTTTCAGAGGGAAAAGAGTCCCGATCAGCCATCAAAGAAACAGCACTGCCAGCTCACTTGGTAGGATACAAGTTTTGAAAGCACAACCAGTCAATAGACTGGCAAATTCTTCTTTGTGTATTATTATAAATATGAGTGCTGTAGAATATGATTGATACTTGCAATTCACTATCTGCTGGCCTAATGACAGCGGGTAGTTGGCGAGGGATGTTTTTGATACACTCAACTTGCAAAAAAAGAGTGGTCTACGGTGACATTGTTCCTCCAAAAAAGAAAGAAAGTGTCCGTCTCTTGCATCTTCAAAGTCAGTCCTTTGAAAAAGCACCCCTGGCGATTTCACATGATGGATGTCACCTGCATCACATGGCCTGACACACCAGGAGGAGTGACTGCAAAATGATTCATTGTCTCTCCCACTGCCGATTCCTCAAGCCCCCAAGCTGCGGGGTTTTTATGCCTCTCTATGGCACGGCTTTTCCATGGATCGCTTAAGTTTGACATTTTTAACTTCAAAAAATGTTGAGAGGAGGAAAAAACGAAAACGCTTGAATGTCCTTGTTGGGATCCAGCGTGCATTTCCCCCTTTGAGATTCAAATTTTCTTTGGAAAAATCTGTCTTATGTGGTGAATTCATGACATTTACCATCCAAAAGCGGTAAACTGTAGTGATCAGTTACTATTTGTAAAAACCTTTTTATTTATTTTTTAAGCCAGAGAATGGCATAGCTTTTACAATTGGAAAATATGCTTTGAGATTTCAACAATGTTCGTCCAAAAAAGAGCCACACATGCACACACACATACACAGTATATTCCTTTTTTATTATTGTGTTAATAACAATAGGCACCATTCTCGTTGTGCGGTCACCAATGTGAGTCAGAACACTTTCTGTTAAGCTTCGACAAAATACTTGCCAATGAAAAAATCCAACTTTTATTATTAGTTTATTTAAATGATGTGGATAAAGGCCCCACTAGAGCAGGAGCTGTCTCCTGTGTACAGAACCAGGCCATGATGGCCGGATTGACCTGCACATCTCTAACACACACCTCAAACCGTTTAACTCGGATGCAAACGGGGCCTGACCCAAAGGGTGGAAACAGGGTGACTGGCACCGTGATGTTCTCCCCATCTGCTAATGACCTTGGTTGGTTCACAGCATTTTTTGATGCACAAAGAGGGAAAAAGTGCTTTCATTTGCATGCATAAGGAGACTGCTAATGAGCTGTACTAATGGGATTTCATTTGCTCATTAGAAGATTTCGTTGTGGTGCAAGAAACCATCTCAAATGACTGTCTGAAATTGAACCCAAACTGAAAATACCGACAGTCCCTGCCCGTTCCAATTGTACCGAAGGAATAACTGCAGTTAATAATCACTCATGCTTGATGTGATCAATTTAGAATTGCCATCACTGTCATTATTATGAGCCACCTTAAACTAAGATTTCCCCGCAACGCTTGATTAATCAAATAGGTGACAATGAACCCATGTTAATAAATGGGTGAAAAAAAGACTTTCCCCTGATGAGTCTGCTTCATTCCTGCGTCCTTCCTGCCAATATTTTGAACGGTATTCACGTTAAACGTTTCCGAGATTAAACAGCCAAAATATAATCACTCAGAACCGACTCACAGGAAAAAACGGAGCATCAAGCCGACCGCAGGGTGAGACACAGGAGCCCTGAGAGACTGGAATCCCAAATTCACCATTCCTAGACATTGTAATTGTAGTGTACAAACAGTGCAAGAAGCTAAATAAGGACGGTGCCACGTATCGAGGGTATATAGTATGTTATTTATTCCAACAGGCGGCAGCTGAATGATGTGCCTGAATAACTGCGTGTGCAGCACAGCAGCTGTGAAGCTTTTCCCCCAGAGCGCTGTAAAAATCCTCCACTCCAGGGATATTTTTACCCAAACTACTCCTCTCCCACCCATCAATCACAGAGGGTCAATTACAGTGGTGTAATCCATAACCGATTTACTCGAATGATAGTCTAATTACGCCTGTTGACTGCACGCTTAATAACTGACACTCTGATAAGCATATAAGCATCCACCACAGAATTACTTCAGCGAGTAACAATAATAATAAACAGCGTAACGGGCATATTGCCATGCTTATTGCTTTCCCGTGATTAGCCGTAGCCATTCCCACTGCGTCCAGCCCGCGCTAAGCAACGCACGGCTGTAACTGTGATGTAATTACAACTGACACCCAGTCCACCGCCAATCCCGATGCCCTGTCACCGATGCTGTATCTCCAGTGGCAACCGTTAAGAGAACAGTGTCACTGGAAGGTGTCACATGACTCCTGGTAGGCCATTGCCCAAGATTGTCTATCGTATCGCATCACGTCAGAAGCCACCATTCGCCCCATCAAGTCAGCGTGGTATTAAAGTGGCCAACCTACAGTGTGTATGTGCGTGTAAAACAAGTGTTCACCTTTCTCTCACCTCTTTCACTGACAATGTCCTCATTAGAAAATTAAAGTAATACTCAATTAATTAAAACTGCATGGAATCTCACTTTAGGTTCCTGCTGATATTTACTGTCAATAATTGATTTCACCTGTAAGTACACGGGAATAGAATAGAATAACTTTTCTTTTTCCGATAGAAAACTTCAGTTGTAGCCACCAGCAACAACAAAAAAGACAGACAGTGGGGCAGACCCACAACACACAAACATATAAAATAATACAGCCAAACGTCATGATTAAAAATAGCCCCCGCTGTCCCGAGATGTCCAATGTCATTTACCAGTCCAACACACAAACTGTACCTCCACAACTTTCGTACATGCAGTGTTGCGGTCTTTGTCCACTGTCGAAACTTCAACTCTGGTGAAGAGCGATGGTAAACTTTGTGGCTGCAGATTCAACGGACATTCCCGAGCATAATGTGAATGCATCTCCATGGTGACGACCACAAACAAAATTATAGCAGCTTGACAATTTATCAATATTATAAGGCGTGCCCTGAAAAATCTCCAGGCGGCTTCCCCATCCCACAACAGACAAAAAAAACAAAAGACAAAAGCCCAACACAACAAAACACATTCAAATGAACAAACACGAACACGAGAGACAGCTGGACTACATGTCACCATTACAGCGCCACGTGACGTTACACACACTCTTTCATAAATCTGTGCTGAGCATATTTGTTTCGACGTTGTGAGAGAAAAATACCTCTATAATCTCAATGATGTCAGGGCATATTAATATATGTAACCAAGTTAAATTTTATATTTATTAATTAATTAATTAAAATTTGGCACCCAATGTGGGGCTGCCCACCCTAATTTGGAACGTCCAATTATCTGCAACTGTAGCCGCCTACATGCACGAACCCCACTGCCGATGCAGGTAGAGTGTACACATCCACGGTTCTGATACACGTGGTGTTGCCAGCTGCTTCATTTCACACCGCACAGCTAAACTCACATATTGGAGGAATACCTTTCACATGTGGCTTTAGCATGCAGTCCACGGGCACCTAGTTAACCAGCAGGGGTTGCTAGGTAGCGATGAACGTGGACCCCCCATATCCTGGCAGGGTTTTTCCGTGCGCCAATGCAAAAAAAGTGCCAAAGGGGAAAGAAGGGAAACAAGTGATTAAAACTAGTTTGAATATTATTTATTATTATTTATCTGGTGGAATAAAGCAGCCCTCTGATAATTGAAAAAAAGCAAAGAGAGAGCGAGAGAGAGCAAGAGAGAGAAAGAGAGAGAGAGCGAGAGAGAGAAAGAGAGAGAGAGCGAGAGAGAGCAAGAGAGAGCGATATAAGAAGCAATAACAAGACAGCAAGCCAGTAAGCCAGTAAGCCAGTACACTCATGGGCTTTGTGGGTGGGACTATCACGTGCAGGAACGCTTGCCTTGTTGGCGTTGCCACCCACTATTCAGAGGTGCGAAGGTATGAGCCGGAAGAAAGCAAAGGCAGACAAAATCCTATAATGTGTTCTTTAATCAATGATGCCAGCGTTTATAATATCTTAATCCTCATCATTAGGAAACGTGTTCTATTGTTTTGAGTCAGAAGTCTCAAGGGCTTATTTGTACAGAAACATTTTTGTCAAATCAGACTTCACGGACAGTTGAACTGTGGAGCCTCTTTTCTCAAAAACACAGTTTTGTGACACAGCTATGATTTAACTCTGGATATCTCGCCATGTATAAAAGCCAAAGCATGTTTCTGGGTCAAAACAACTCAAAATGAGCAGAAGGGAGCAGGTCACCACATACAAAAAGGTCTGATCAGTTTATCAGCTGCTGTATACATTTATGTTCACAGCTTAACATGGAAAGAGATCAGAAAAAAGTTATCTCTATTTTCTGATGTTTATGTATTGTTCGGTTTTATAATTGCAAAATGACTGTTATTAGGGGCCAATTCATGATAGTTCAATGTCGTATGACGTAAGCACTGGTCAAATGACAGGTAGCACCAAAAACCCTTTTCATACCAGGAAAAACTCCGCCTGGGCGACGTAATCACCAATTGTGCTACCAGCCACTGTTGGCAATGGCACGGTCCGGTTTCGATCCAAGACTCATAATTTCAGACGCTGTTATGGCCCGTTTTGTTTCTTCACTGACGTTATGGAGACCAGCCCCTGCTGCCTGTCCATCAGTGTTCATTGTTGTGAGGCTGCATTTAAAACCCTCTAGCTTCCACCGTCTGCCAAAACTCTCCAGGGGAGACACAGGCACATTTGCTCTTCCATCCCCGCGTGCGTTGTCACGGGTTAAATCTCCCTTTCTCTGCTTTTGGAACAACAGTGTAAGACTGGAATTGTGATCCCGGGACACCTGGACACTGGGGGTGAAAGACTGTGTATTCTAGGATGTAATAAACAACTTAAATGCCGTAAAAGTCGACTGCGACCATCTGGCGTAAAGTATATGACGGTCAAAGAATGTCTCCAGACGTCATAAGCTTGGACTGGCGTAACAACAAGCACACAAAACAGTGTCATAGTGCCCCCACATGGCGTTATCAGGGCAGGTTAAATCTCTGTCCTTAAACATATTTTCCACACACAACACACTATGGTATAGATTGCTTTTGTCCTCAAAAGCTTAAAAACATACAGATGTGATTGATACTTTTGCTACATTGTACAGTATACACTGGAACTAGTCTGGGCACTGGAACATACATTATACACTCTTTCCAGAGAGATAATCATGTATTGTTCCGTTTTTGAGTGTTACAGTAGTAAATGCATCCAGTTAACGTACCTGAATTAACAGGGACAATTAGGGTGTAAATGTAATATTCTCAACAGGAATTCTGGTATCTTTGTGGCATTGATATCAATCACATCTGAGAAAACTGTAGAGATGGAGATTTTCATGGCAACACAAACTTAGACCTATTCATGTTTGATATCATTTTGATGGTCTCGGTGTGAGTGGTGCAATGGTCTACATGTCCTAAATGTGTAACATGGATGGAAGGTATATTTCATAAACACTGGCGTAAGCTGCCGTTGTTAAATTGCCCTTAGATAAAACCATTCTGTGAAACCCCATAGAAGGGGGGCGAAAAGGGCTGACCAGTTTATGGTTTTACGACCGTCTGCAGCCAGATCAAACACAGAGTTTGAGGATTTAAGGAAAAGAGACAAATTATCTGGGAAGATTGTAACCAGTCTTTCCGCACATCGTACTTCAGGTCACTGTGTGTAGCAAATTGCCAGGTATGACTAAGTATTTTCTTCTGTACTGTATTTGAATTTGGACTGTATAATTTGTAACTGTATATTGATGATTTAAGTAAATAACCTACCTGGTAATAAATTAGTTAAACTTGATTTGTGTGATTTCTCTGAACATTGACGTAATATCTCTGTGCACAGGTAATGGGTTGATTAATTTCCTCAGTCATGGTTATCCCCTCAGCTGGTCTAGGGAGGTTGACTATTTAAGCTTAATGTATCACGGAGTATTGCACCTGTAGAACTATGTCTTAAAGTAGATCACCTCCGCCTGGCGGTTATACATGTTGAGAACGGTGGTTGCCAATATTCCTTTAGTCGGTCCCTGAGTCTTAACCATAGAGTATACCGCACAAAGTGACTTCTTCCGCAACCTCTGAGATAACCGCAGATATCTAGTCAGCTGTGAGTCGTACGCATTAAGGGCCCAATGTAAATCGCGGTGTTAACAGACACATCCAGCTCAGAGAACCGTCTTTAAAGTATGAGAGTCTTTTAACAAATCAAGTGGAAATTGTATATACTAAATTATAATATTAAATGGAGTCAGATAAACGAGTACAGAATCAGCGTTGGTGGCTGATGATTTACTGTAATATATAGAGGCTGTTCTTTGGATAAACTGGGGTCAAGGTAGACCAGACTAAAAGCGGAAGGTAACGTGGTACGAGTACCTTTGATTTGTGGCCCCTTGTTAGCTAATCCCGTTAATCTAAAGAGCAGTCTAACCCGGTTGCAAGAATATTAATATTTCTTTATGAACTTTAATAATTTTCCCTTTTCCCACAGCAATAGCGAAATCAATCACGCTTAAACCTTCGCTCCGAGCTATTCCCTCATTGGTCTAGCAGCGCGGAGATTTACAACAGCATTACGAGCTTTTGCCTGGATGTGTGTAGTTAATCAATATTAGACGAAGGAAACTATAATAAACCGTTTATTTTCAGGAAAAACAACAGGTAGGCATAATTTCATGCCAAATGTTTTTAAACGTGCTTATAGATACTTAAAATAGTAAATAATTGCATATTTACTGTAAAATAAGATGACAGCAATATGAAAATGTTTCGTATCGTTCAGCTTTTTCACGGTGATAAACGGCCCTGCGTCAGCCTCTTTCATTTGAATGTGAGGGGGTGAGGAAGCAGAGGGATGTAGCCTACAGGTGCGTATATGTGTGTGTCATCTAACAATATGGCAACAGCGCTTCTGAGTTTTACCCCCCAGAACGGCGATCTATGCAGCAATCTGCAACCTCTGCAGTCTGCTCTGTGAAATTGTGAATGAGCCGTGCTCGCCGTCTCAGGCCTCATAGAAAGTTAACAGAGGATTCCTGCCGAGTTGGCTCAAGAAAAAAAGTAGCTGGGCAGGGAGGGAGTTAAAAGGAGTGGACGGAAGTACATTAAGGAAAGTAAGCGGGAATAAAACAGGCGATGTGTGGAGTACAAGGCGGGAGGTGCACGTGATCGAGCCGCTTGATTCGAGGGCGTGAGCTTCTGCAGGCTCAATGCATTCCACTGAGCGCGGGTGCCGTCGGCTTGGCAACGACGGCGAGGCGGAGGGAAATCCGGGCAGATCGGGAGGCTTGTGAGAACATTCCCAAACAAAAGGTTTGCGGGAATTAAACGGGCAGTATGCGCAGGCGCGCGGGACGGGTGACGCCGTGGAACACGCGTGACCCCGGTCGCGGTTTCTGAATGACGGCGCTTTTCAGCTCTGGAAACATTTCAGCTTCACCGATAGGCTAATTTCAGGCATGTCTATTACTTTTTAAAGTTCCATACAGACACGCACACCGAAGGCTAAGGACAATCAGCGAGACTCTTCGGGGGGTGGGTATGTGTGCTATAGGTGAGGAGAATAAGAGTGAGCCGAAGGATACAAAAAAGAAACCCAATTAACACAAAGAAAGCACTCTGGGAATATCTGACATGCCAAAGATTGTTTCATTAGCACTTTACGAGAGGGTATATAACTCTGGAACTTTCCATCTCAAACATATTTTAACCAGTAATACCATCCAGAAGTTTGGTGGATGGTATTACTGTTACTATAAGTGCAGTCCATTTGGTGTGTGCTCAGTACAGATCAATACAATAATGCATTACAATGGTAGCCTACAATGGCGTCGCAGCAGCCCACTCCAAAGCCTCTGTCTGAGGCTGGAAGAGTCCAGATGATGAACAAATATCTCTCCCAAGTGCAATAACCAAGCTTTAGAAAGCCCACCACGGGCACTGCCTATGTGTACACAATCCTTAGTTCCAGATTTACCAAACCAGGTTCTCTGCAGTAACGCTGTGACAGGCAAACTAAAGTTCAACGTTCAATTAATTGGTTGCAGACAAGATGCAAGCCTGGCAGTTCAGGAGAGAGCACTCAGATGATGCTAACTGTAAATCCAATAGTTACGGTGGGTGTACTGCCAAACGTGCTATTTCCGTCCACTACACCAATTTCACATTTTCAATTATTTAAGGACAAAATACTACAATTTCAAGCTATTTAAAGATACATAAAATAGTGAAAAAATTGATTGCTAAGGTCAATGCTAGACATTTAGCTTTGCAAGAAGTCCACAGAATTGCAAAAGTGCCTCAGAAAGAATCAAGTGTAATAGAGAAAATGGTGAAATTACTGAAAAAATCTCCTGCCTCATGTTTAGGGCAAGTACCTAAATGAGGAATTACTCATTACCCTTCGAGGAGAAGGTAATATGTTTTTATAACTGTGCATTATACACATCAGTACTGTTCTGTGCAAGTATCAGATCACAAAATGCACTTATTTCCTCATGCAAAAATCATCATGGTCAGCTTTGACACGGATCGTCATGGAGTTACTTTGCACACTATTATGACCGATGAGTGCATGTGGATTCAATGGAAATATATGTGCATGCGATAACTTTTCTCTCACGTATTAGAAATATATAGCAGTTTATTATGCCTTTTTAAGTAGATTTTATATGAACAAGAAATCCATAAAGGTGTACAATAACAATATCAATGGCTAGGCCAAACCAAGACTTCAGAAAAGCATGTAGATGCATGATACTGTGGGACCTTAACTTCTGATTACACCAATACAGCACAAAGAACTGAAAAAGAGTGCTATTGGATCCTGTATCTCAGGACAATTACAGCACAATCCTCCTGAGACAGAAAGATCTGTTCAAAAAGCCCCATTCACCCTCTATCTCTCTCTTTTTCTGACACACACACACACACAGAAGCAGTTAATACAGCCCAGAAACGGCAGGGGGTCAGAAAGGTACGGGATGATGTTGAGAGAAAAGCCGCGGTTTTCATCTCAAATCTCGCCACCGGACCGCGCTCAATCAGGCACCCAGTACGGCGATGGATTGCCTCGTCAAAGCAGGTGCTAATTACAAAGTCCTGGCTGCCACAGCGTTCCTGACGGGCGCACTGAGGGGGCAGCTATGCCGCCTTCCAGCCGTTAGCCCCAAACCGCATCGATTCGGTACAGAACCTAGAGCCCGTCTAGAACAATAAGAGCATGACTACAGCAATACAACGCTTATTACACACATATTAAGACTTATTATGGACATAACTTCCTGTTCCTAGCTGTTCTGCCCAACGTTAAACACAAAACAGTTTGTCTTAATCTGGGCCTAGACCATCACTATCAATGCACTGCTTGCGTCACTCAAAACATCCGCCACCTCACATCTGCAAATCTACTGAAGGGAAGTACAATGCGAATACAGCGATGCGCCTGGATTTTCGATGTTCCGTGGCTCTTTCCTCGTGTACGCTCCTTTTCTCGCGTGCAAGTGTGGCAATGACTTTCCCAATGACATGCGGAGGGGACATTAAAAGGCCCAGAACCGCCTGAAGCGACCGAGGTCACTGAGGGAGGAGTCTGCACAAAACACACACACACAATCAGCGCTGGGAAGAGATTAAATGTGTAAATATGTCTGCGCTCGTGCATGGCTGAGTTTGGCTTGATATTCATGCCGGGCTTCAGTAGACTATAGGTGCCGACTGCAAAGGCTTCAATTCCTCTCAGGAAGAACTGGGCGTGCTACATTTCACAGTAAAGCAAAAGGATGCCACCTTCAGACCTTGTGACTGACGTTCGCCGCTGAAATCCCCTGACGTATTGGCCAAGAGGAAAGAACGATGGCGTCGAGTGGCCGATAAACCAATCTGCGGTCTCTTCTCTGCTCTGATCCTGTACACTTTGATCCATCACCAGGAGGCAGCGCTGACTGGCTACAGTATAGTGCTGTTGTGGTGCTAATGTACGTTTAGAGAGAAAGCTAGACATTACCTGCAAATTGGGTGCTGGAAAGACAGTGCCATCAGCTTCAAACATGATCAGGATTGCTTGAGTTAACAATATGAGCTTTGTGCAGTCAGCATTATGATCCGTGGGCTGATTTATCTCAAAACAAGAATAAATAGCCTATAAAAATGAATACAAGGAGAGTAACACAATTTATGACAGGGACCCAAAGTTCCTGAAGAAGAATCACAAAGAAACACACACACACACACACACACACACACACACACACACAAAACTACGCAGGGCTGAACTCAAATGCAGATTCATTGGCCTCTTCCTCCACAATCTAGAAAGGCTGGCGCCAGCATCCTCTTCCTGAAGCTGAAGTAGGTCTAATGTGCAGAAATGAAGAGATCTGTTTTGCATGAGCACATGGGCTGATTACAGAGCACACAAGGCTAAAAGCAGTGACTTAGACAGCCAGGCTTTATTAATGGAAGGTCCTGTTTATCGGTTCAAATGACATTTCAAAACAACAAATGGGACACCCATCTCCCCTGGAGGAAGGCAGAGCTGGCCTGCGAATAAAAGTGTTTTAAAGTCATTACAGTATACTGTATGTATATATATATATATAAAACACAAATTACATACTTCTCTCAGATTTTCTCTGAAGGCTTTGCGTTTGCTTCACCCTCCTAGATAATGATGTCTGAACTTTATCCAAACACGCATTTCAAAAAATAATAATTCACAGGTGGAACAAACTCATACACATTATTGAAGTCAAATTCTATGAGCAAAGGTCTATAATATCATTTAACTAACATTACTAAAAAGCAGAAAAGTCCATCAGCATCCACTTATACAGACTCAGTTTCCTTTCACTACTGCAAAGAGAATAAATGATCACCAACATCGGTATTTGCCTCACTTCATAACCACAACTTGGTAAGTTCAGCAATCACCAACATTTACTGGTCAAACTATATTTGTTATGGGGGGAAAAGCACTTGCTTTCATTTGTATTCCAAAGTTCAATGCATTATATTGATTGAAACTAGGCCTCCTCATCTTCAAACAGCTATAAAGCAATCATTCCAAATACGTATTGACACTACACATCCACTTAATCATTCTATCCAACTTTTACCATCAGTGCATTGGCCTAAGATACATCCTGCATACAAAAACTGCTGCAAGAGATTTATTCCATCTGGATTTTGATATAGCCCAGGGGTAGGCAATCCTGGTCCTGGTTTTTGCTCCACCCAAACCCATAACTGCTTGACTGGATTCATTTTAATTAATCAGGTTTAATGAATGCAGGTGACCATGTGCTGGAGGCGCTCATTTCATCATTCAAAATATTCAGGCTCAGACATCCATCAAACTCTTGTTATCAAGCTCAGATGGATCAAAAACCAGAAATGTCACTCGCACTCCAGAACCAGGGTTTCTATACTATTGTTATACCAAGACAGTAGTTAATCGTTGGACTGTTTTCAATCATTCTTTAATAATATACAATTTAATCATTATATATTTAATAATATATATAATAAGTGTGCAACCCAGATAAGGTGAAACAAATATTGTCAACGTTTACTGTAGGGAAAGCACTGCAGAAGGCAAAATATTGCACAATAAGCGCTCTACACAGGAGGCCAATGAACAAACAATATTGGCTGTAAGTAGTTGGCAGCGATTTGCAGCGATGCATTTCATCCAAGCTAGTCTTCCTCAGACTGCAGGTTATGCATCTCCTATCACATGGCTTCTACCTAATGTACGCTGAAAGCACAATAATGTTCTATTTTGGTACTAAAAAGTACAAATGAAAATATAACAAAGCATTACAAACAACTTAATTTAGATGAGAACTTACACATTTGGTAGTAAGTATTACCGATTGATCCTGGTCCAAATCTTGACAAATTACTGCAATTAACGCAAAAAAGCGCAAACTTTAAAAATCTGGCTCAAAAAAGTCTCTAGTGGTAAAACATTAGGGACTGCGCGTTCAATCTGTGATTGGCCAGAAATTTCATCCAGCTGACGTATTTCACCCAGTGACTAAATAGAAACCTGTACAGCTACGCCCACCGAAAGTTCGGTGGCTACGCCCTGAAGTTTTGGAGCGAGGGCGGCCTTCCCCCACAGCTATAAAAGCCAATCTCAGCGCAGAGTTTAATCTGTGTGGAGAGGAGAATCATGAGTTATAGTAGCCTATTTATTTTTGGTATATATATATTTTTATAGTTAACTTGATAGTCCCTTGTTTTTTTATAGTTCGTTTTTCAGTCTAGCTTAGCAAGTATATATATATATATACATAGGCTACTTTATTAAACATAATTATATAGTAAAGCATATGCAAACTGCATATCTGAAAGGGACGTGGAGAGCAACTCTCCGCATTGCATGCAAGGTGTGGATATTTCCTGTATTTTTATGTTCAAACAAAACAAAATTTTACGTTCTGATGAGGTAAGTATCAATTGTATACTTTGTTCACACTGTGCCCTTGCTGGCCTGTTTATTACTAATATTTTTTGTAAACAAATTATTACTTGTGCTGCACAACACCGTTCAGTGTGAGCTGCTGTGTGAGATGTGGATGAGAGCAATTCTTTACATTTTGTTGGTTAATGAAGTCACTTTTTAAAAATATTGTTGAATTTATGTTTTAGGGTATATTATTGCTATGGAACAAAGCAGCCACTGTGAGTGCTGTCCAGAGTATAAATTAATAATAATTATTGCTATATGTGGTATTTCCTGCAGAAATGGGGGATTTGGGTGAAATAGTTGAGCCAGGAGTTGTAGTAGCCTATAGCCTATAGCCTGCAACGTACGTCCCTACAACAGAAATTCTCTCTTGGGTCTCGTACACACTAGGGTTTTAGTTTTGAAACTTTTCTGAAACGTTTTAGTTTTGAGGTTTTTGCTGCCTTGACCTGTAGAACACATTAGGCCTACTTGCAGGCATTTTATGGTTTTAAAATTATCTGCGATACACGTTTCCTTGACAACCGGTTTGATATTTTGCGTTCCTTGGTATCCATATCGACACAATAAACAACTTGGATCATTTGCCGCGATCAAGTGATGTAAATGTGTCTCCTTCTCCTTCCAAATTGAACCACGATCGACAGTCATAATATAGAGATAAAATAATATAATAAGCATAAAATAAACATAAATTTTCAACTGTCAAATTAACTTTGTGAAGATGTTTTAAATTCCCATGGAATTCGTGAGTAGCCTACTACCAATGGAACTGTAGGCTACGTTATTTATGACGCAAGCTAAATTATTCTAAAGGTAGGTTTCGACAACCGATCCTGTACACTGACGGCTAAAACAGTAAAATGAGTAGCCTACATGGCGTGGGTAACTATTTGGACAGTGTGTGATTTTCTGTTTTCTGGCCGCATCATTATAAGCTCAAATGGGGGCTTGGCAGCAGGATGAGTGAGAGGCAGTGAGCAAGAGAGAGAGAGAAACCATGCAGCCGCTGTGAGTGCTGCTGTCCAGAGTATAAATTAGTTTTTGGCTACTAGTGAAAAAAATTTGCTGGGGCGTGGTTTGATACCTGGAGCTCAGCCTCTATATTATTACCTTATCATGCCCAGATTTCAGCCATTTTTAAAATGTCAAAAGGGGGCGGGGTCTAGCGAAACCAGCGTGTTTTGTTACCCTTTAATGGTTTATTGCTGGCTAGGGGTACAATTTTATTTGAGAGTATTGCAAAAATATGCCAAAAATGTTGTCTGAAAATAGTGAACTGTGTTGAAGTCTTTCAGTAAATAAGTCTGTGTCCAGAAAACAGCTGACAAGAAATGCACACAAAAAATGCAAATGGAAAACTTTAAAATTTGCGTTTCAATTTATACCGTCCATACTTCCCAGTGGAAGTTTAAGAGATGAGGATGCACTGCAGGAAAAGTATTAAATATGTGATATAAAACACACAAGGCTATCAGTGAACATGCTGTCATTTCTGGAGATAAACTAAGCCAAACTAAATCCACTTAAATATCATCATGCAATCACACTGCATCTGAGATCATTTTCATTCTCCTCACCTGCTCAGATTCTTCTATATGAATTTGATTATTCATAAAACAGGCATCATATTGAGAAAATAAATGAAGGCCACGTTCTACACGCATCTGTCAGCGCTTAATTTTTGCAGACTGTAATGAACAATTCTGCTATATGCTAATCAGTGTCTGCAGTCCTTTAGCCAGAAACACAATCAACACTGTTTTCATTCCTAATATGTATTCAGAGTACTAAAGCTGTAAATACGCATAATGCAATTATGGCATTGCAATGTAATGCACCGTGTTATTTAATGATTTCATTGAAAAGCCTCCAAACTTAAAACTAGCTTACCAGGCCAGACCTGGCCCCTCATTGTATTCTATTCAGGCTATCTGCCTGAGAAGAAAAAACCACAAAAAACATGATTTACTTTTGAATTATTATTTTATTTAAAAAATAGGGAAGAAGGCTTACATTTGCTTGAGAGTTAAATTAAATCAATTGAATGTTTACTGAGTGCTTGTCCATTTATTGCTAGCAAGGACTACAAATAAAACATTACAAATAAAAATACAATGCAGGCACCCATCCAAGACCTCATACAAACAAGGATGCTTATGCTGAAAAGGACATCATACCGAGGATGAAATATGGTCATGGGTCTTTGACGTTATAGGGCAGTATTGGTACTGGTTCTAGGAATCTTGTAAAGGCCAATGGAATCATAAACTCCAGCTAGGCTCCTAGCTCAAACATGGGTGCGAATGGACTTTTTCACAAAACAGTGATCCCAAGCATACCTCAAGATCAACCAAGAAATAGTTACTGACCACAGGTTTTTTTTTTTGTTCATGTCTCCAGACGTGAACCTGATTGTAAATTTGTGGCGTGAATTGAAAAAGAGTCCACAATTGCAGATCTGAGGGATCTTGGAATGATCTCTGATCCCCCGTGTTCATCTCATGAACACTATGGACCTGATTTACTAAGACTTTTAGCATGTACAAAACCTTTTAGCACACACAAAACCAATAGCATGACCAATGATTGGTCATGGTATTTGTTTTGCATCAATGATTGGTTGTGATATTAGTTTTGCATGTGCCAAAAGGTTTTAGTAAATCAGGCCATACACTGCAAAAAATGTCTTAAGTGTATTAGTCTTGTAATGAGACTTAAAATCTTGTTTTTTCTTTCTCAAGTAGAAAATATTAGCTTGTTTCAAGTAACTTTTTGCTTAAAAGGTTTAATTATCTTACCCCTTTGGCAAATCTTGAAATGAGTAAAACTCTCACCTCATTGGCAATCATTTTGTCTTATTTAGTAAAAATGTAAATAGAAATAAAATCTTAAGTCTATATACTAATTAAGACTAATATAAGACTAAAATGCTGGTTAAGATTGACTTATTTTTTGGTTTTTGCAGTGTATGTGATGAATCAAGTGTGATCCTTACAAAGACGCCCAGGATAAGACACACAAAGTACCAATCATTTTGACACCTATTTTTGGGAATTTCAATTATTTATTGTAGAAAAAACACTTTCTCTGAGCAACTGCATTGGTATAATTGTCCCAATTTCTGAACATACAATATAGCTCATTACCTGTGTTGTTTATGTTATGCCATCTTTTTTTCTCATTTTTATCAAGAGTGCCAATCATTTTGTGTTTTTGAGCCCTAAATGTTTCTACTTTTTATTTTTTATTTTAAATGTGTATTCAATGGATTTCTAAATAAATATCAGCAAGGCAGAAATGGTTTGAAATTACCGGCCTGTCTCCAGGGAAAGAAAGTAAAGAAGAAGAAAAAAAACAGCAGAATATCAACTTCAATTCAAAACCATCAAGGTCATGGCACTACATATAATTACTACTCAAACTTTACATCTTTAGGTTATCTTAATGTTTAAACTGCTTCTTTTTTTTTTTTTAAATGCAATGTCACCTGTATCAGCCATTATCCCTGCCAGCCATTGGTTGGGGCTACTCTGCTGCTGTAAATACCTTGAGTTACCCATTCCATAACATACTTAAAATAAAAATATACTAAAATGTAAATTATAAGCAAGGTTTAAAAATCCCAAAATGTCTGCTGCATAAACTAAAAATTACTACAAATGTAATTTGTGTGTCATGACAAATGTTTACCAACCAGCTACAAGCTACCTAATTTCTAGCATTTGTATGCAAGCCATCTCACTGGGTGAGGTCTATTGTATGAGATATATCCTTCACTCGCTCACTAAATTTCTAGCCTTTCTCCTAACCAACTTCCAAGTAAATTGAGTTTTTTTTTTTTCATATCCCATTAATTTTGCGTTAGCTAGATAATGTGGTACGAATGGTATTTTAGCAAACATTAGCTAATGCTACAAAGTTATCTAGCAATACAGAAATTGTAATGTTAACATAGCTAGCTAGAGCAAACTAACCACTTATTTGACTTTATTTGAATGCTAAGTTAGCAACATTGACAGCAATACAGTTATGTGAAAAGTTTGGCAGAAGTGTAACGAACAATAACAGTACATACATCATTGGCGTTTTGGTCAACTTCTTAGCCAAATAGCGAGCACCAGCTAACTAATCAATCTAGTGGTTAGCACACCAAGCTATAGCTCAATCTGAAGGGTGTACTACTAAGCAAGATTATGGATTTAGAGATCATGTAAACTTTAACCCTGGGCTTTTTAGATTCCAGACTAAATCAAAATCCAAAAAAATAATCAAAACCAGGAAATCAGATAGGAGACGGAACAAAATCAGTAGGCAAAACTCGGAATCAAACAGAAGGGCGCCTCGGGAATCTCGAATAAACACAGGCTTAGTAAGGCGTAGGCACTGAGAATATCGATCAACGTTCTGACCAAGAACAAGTGAAACTAAAGGGTATATATAGGTAGGGAACACTCAACTCAAGGGAAATCAGGTGTGAGTGGGAGGAGTAACAGGGAAGACTCACAGGTGCAGACAATGATACAATGAGGGGAACAATGATAGAATAACGAGGGCACACGGAAGACTCTGACTGAACTAAGCATGCAAACGAATAGACAAGACATGACCGGGAGTGTTAAAGACACGTGCACACATTAAGAGAGTCAGTGGATAGCGGAAGTAAGACATCAGTTAGTAAAGAGGAAGCGTAAAGTAGATAATTGAAAGATAGAATTGCAGGAAACGAGTGACAGCTAAAGCAAGGAAGCGTTAGTAATTAGTGGGTTAGTCAAATACCTAAACTAAGCTGTTAGTAGTTGTTAGTGTTAATTAGTAATATAAACAATAAGTGGGACAACTAGTTTAGTCAGGGGAAATACAGAGAGGACCAGAAACATTCGAAGGCTCCCGAAAAGTGAGACGAAGACCGGGGAGTGACATAAATGCAAATACGTGAACATAAACTGGAATATGGAATGTAAATGTAATAACGTAAACAAACACAAAAGTAACTGCACTAATAATAATAAACACGAGTACAGAATAATACACAAATACAATAATTAACAATAATAATGAAAAATAATAAACAACAAGTAACAGAAATAACAAATACAAACAGACAAAACTCAGAATCCTAACACGAAGACTATTTAGAGATCGACTAAATCCCCTGGCTTTCTCCGAGGATACGCTATACAAAAGATATAGATACTCAATGTTGGGAATACAGTAGCCTACATATGCAAGTTTCTTGAGCCCTACGTGTCCATATCCACTTATCGCTTAATTATTATGGAACAGTAATAGGCCTGAGCCCCATAATTATCGAGTTTATGAATACTTTGGTGCGATTGCTTCAGGTAAAATTTTAAATATTCTGCATAAAATGTAAAATTTAGGAGCTCTAGAAGGTGCCGTTGTCACATTAGAATTAAACTGTAGGACAATTAGTCAGTTATTAGTTACGGGTGGCAAAGTAAATAAGGTACTAACTAACAAATTTTTTTTTCCAATGCTCGATCCTCTCTGGCTTTCTTGGCGGCAACAGTGTTGTTTTATATTATTAGTATCCATCCATTATTTTCTCGAGCACAGTCTATGCAGTACTACTATAGGCGCATTGTTGCAGAGCCGCCCCTTTTATGGGAACGCGCAGAGCTTGATTAATAAAGCCAATTTTCACTTAGCACGTTGATAACTACCTTTTTGATATTGGTTAAGCCCAATTGTGGTTGGTAGGTTTTGTCAAACCAGCTAACACAAAAAAAACCTGGGTGTGTTACTTGAGAGACAAACACATAAAAAATCACAGTGTCTTTAAAAAAAATTTTAGGGTTTATTGAGTCATGTTTCTACCTCATCATGCATCTGCCTTTACTCCTGAGGCCTGAATGTCTTCCTGGCAGTGTTAACAAACAACAGCAACTGAACTTTCCACTATTACATTTTTTTTTCTATCTGAACTACTTGCCTACTCTGTATTCGGTAAACACTAAAAGGCGGGACAGCAACAAATTATGTCATTGATTGTGTCGGTTTCTTAGGGTGCTGCTATAAATTATGTTTTGTGTGTGTGTGTGTGTGTGTGTGTGTGTGTAAGGGCAGGATCTCTGAGAGGGCAGAATTAGCTTGTTAGCTACACCTTTCAGTCTTTGAGATTCTATCTTGGTTTCGTAGTTTTTCTAGTCAACAGCTAGTCCTAATGAATCTGCCAATTCAGTGCCAATCTTTCTGATACTGAATCTCTATTTGAACCTTGCCTGTCACATTAGGCCCTGCATTATCGTCACCCCAATGTACACGATAAACAAATAATCTGGTACTAACAGAGCACGGCAACCAATCCGGGTTCAGAGAATTCACAAAAATGAAAGTGCGGTGAGGAATCAACGTGATTTTTATCGTCTTTCTTTCAAGCCACAACATACAATCTCAAAAACCGCCTTTACCGTTCTTGTACTGCTAGAGTTAGGCCACGCACGTTCGTCTATGCGGCGCACAAAATGCACGCATGAGGCACAACATCGGTCAAGGCTGAAGGCAAGGATTTAATAACAGCCCTGCCAAAAGGGCTGAGCAAAGCCAGGCCTCAAAGGACAAATCCGATTTCTTATTTTCGCCTTTAATCAGGAATAAATTGGTGATAACAAGCATGTGAAAAAAGCATGAGGCTCTCCATAAACAGCCAATTAGGAAGTCCTCAGAGGCGTTGAACCAGGCTTAAAACTTCTCCTGTGTTGAAATGATTATCATTATCGTAATCACTGCGTTTATTGGGGGGGGGGGGTGTTGCATAATGGGTCGGGAGCTGGGCTTGCAGCACTTGAGGTGTAGGTTTCATTTCAAGGTGGGGCACTGCTGCTGTTCTCTTGAGCAAGGGCCTTAACGTGAATTGCTTCAGAAAACATCAAGATGTATAAATTGATTGTACGTAAGCTGCGTAAGTTGCTTTGGATAAGAGCATCTGAAAAAGGCCTAGAATGTAAGTGCACTTTTTCCTCTTCTTCTTCTGAATGCTGAGCATTCAGATCACATGGGCAGGAATTTTAGGTTATGCACATATGCCCATTTCAGAACGGCCAGCGGTTCACTGAGCTGTGTGAAGTCTTTAAAAAAAAAACATTCGGGATTTGCACTGTAACAGCTATACATTAATTGAAGAAAGTAATCACTAGGAGTAATCATGCTCATTATTTGAAATAATTCATAGACTCCAAAGTAGCTGACAAGTATGCATGTTTATGCGCCATTAAATGATGTAATTTGTTTTCCCATCAGTTTGAGTGCACATAAACCTTTATTGCCTCTATTCATGACTATGGGGGAAAAAAAGTACACACATACACACACACAGTAGGCTACATATATTTTTGCCACAGTCATGAATCCGCTCGGTTTCATGAAGCATATTTTTTCATTTTTTGTGGGCAACTGTTTTTGTGGAAAGCACTTCACAGCAGCACAGCAGGGATTCATACTCAAATCAAGGCAGAAGCATCTATGGTTGCCCACAAGAAATCTGCGGTGACATAAATGCGCTGTATGTGAACGAGCAGATGTTCCAGTAATAGGCGGGATATCTAAATGTGTATACTTTTGCCTGATTGCCGACAGCATTAAAAATGATAAAAATGCTGAGATGAGACAGCCTTTTCAAAGGCAAAAAATAAGAAATTAACAAAATGAAAGAACTCCGGACATCATTAAGAGGGTCCCAGTAGGCATGCGATGTCATCGTTGAGTTTTTGGATAGTTGCAGGCGGGGGGAAAATCTAGCTGTTTTATTGTGAGATAAAAAGACAGGGAAAGGTATTTTCTTGTCATAGCTTTTTGGTGTTAAAAAAAATAAAATCGAAAGATACATTTTTGTCCATCCGAGTGGCCTTTTGTGACATACATAGAGTGCATACATACAGTGAGCACCATAGATCATTGGACAGTGACATATTTTTTGTTATTTTGGTTCTGTATTCCATATCTACTGCTTATCTGGCAGCAGAGTGATGGTTTGAGGCTTGTTTTTATATGTCAGACCCTTGATGACTTGATGAGCCATTTAGCCAATCATGTGTTCCATACTGTTCCAGCATCATTTACAGCTAAATCTAGTCCCACCCCCCAATGCCCATAGAGATCCATTCAAATGCAGAAACATTATAGTATCACTTGTAGGAGTACCAGAAAATAAAATATCAAGAGCCTTTTGATATTGTTGGGTCACAGACATCAGGAAGTCATGACAGGCAAAAGATATGCGACCAAATATTAAATAAGATAAATAAAAAATATTACTTTATTCTACATTATGTTAAACTGTCCATTATTGTTTGATGCCCAAAAATGGGGGGGGGACATTCAAATTAAAGCTGACAGTCTGCACTTCAACCTCATTCTCATTGTATCCTCATTCTCATTGTGCTAGAGTACAGAACCAAAATAACAAAAAATGTGTCACTGTCCAATGAATTATGGTGCTCACTGTATAAGCTCTTTGTTCAGTAAGAAAACGCCTACATTCTGCTTTCGAGCCTGCTGCTCCTCCCTCATGCATTCTTTATAATGGATTTGCAATATGACGGCACAAGACAGATGGCATTGTGTTTTCACTTTAATATTTACTTCCGACACAACAACCCATGCTAGAATAATTAACTGAGCTGAGGTTGCAGTTAATTTCTCTCTCAGTTTTATGAGGGTTTTTATAAGAGAAAATCTTTGTAATTCAGCAATTACCATGTTAGAATTCACACGGTGGGTACAGAGAATAACTGAAAAATACAGGAGAGCATGTCATAAGACTCTTAAACAAACCATCCCAATTGTTATCAACAGAGTAAAACAATATGAAATACTGCAATGTGTACAGCTTTGGGATTCATTGGTAATCAACACAGACATAGCAAAACGGTTCACCACAATTATAGAAATTGAAAAAACCATGCGAGAGCCCTTCTACGTTCTAGCTGTGACTAGCTAGTCTTCTCACGGTCTGCTGTATGATATACGGTAGACTACTAGTTACAGATAAAGATAAAACATGCCAGTCATAAAGATGCACTTCTGTGGTAAACGTATTCCTTTAATCTTCGCTCTATGCTTTTACGTACACTTCTAAAACATACAAGTCTCATCGTAATCTCTCCCTTTCTCTTCTTAATGTGTCCTTCCATGGACTCCAAACAGAACCTAATTAATGTGTCGTCTTCCCTTGAGGAAGGTGCTCTTATTAATTGACTGTGACACAAGAACATTTATCAGTTTGCTTATTATAATCTTTTCTAGCGTGCAATATATTTCCCCCCATTAAAGACGTGGTTAATAGCTGAAGGACTTTAATTGCACATATACCTGAATTTACTCAGTGTGACTGACTTCACATCCCCTGGCAACTATAATTCTTTTCAATTCTTGATGATTATTTTAAGATTTTAAGAGCTTTAAAGTAAGAGTCGGTAACCTCTCGCTCAGAGACATAATGGGCCCGTACTTACATTACATTTAGAATCATATGTGGCATAACTCCAAAACTAACTTGAAGGCAAATCGCTGGTAGAACTGTGGATCTCATATAAGCTTACGGATATGAAATAGGCACGGTTGTCCTATCATCATCTTCAAGTTGCCCTGTGAATGTGTGCTTGTCTGTTCGTGTGCGCGACAGCTTCCTGCTTCTGATTTATTGATAGTTTGCTCTTGCTGGAGGTATGAAATGAAATCCCACAAAAAGCAGATGGTGTCACTAATCTCACCCAACAAACCAAGCCGAAACTGGGGGGGAGAGGGGGGGTGAGCCAGTGAGCCAGTGACATGATTGCTGTTGATTTCAAAATCCACAAATACATGGCCACTCTACACTGTTAGCCTGCCCTCCAGCATGAACATCAGGAGACAGTTGACAGAAGAAGTTTTGCTTGCGAATATTTGTCTCAAAATTCTGTCCGTAAATCCAAGCAGATCAAGCGTGTCCTTCGTTCGGCAAATGTAGATTCGCCAGTTCGCAAGCCAAGCTTTTGATTTGTACATGTGAACATTTGAAACATATCTGTAAATGTTATTTGCATTTGTGAATATAATTTTTGCATTCATCCAAATGATGATTTACGAAACAAGTTGAGAGGTGATTGTGTGTGGATGGCAAACACATACTAGTGGATTATTTTAACGAAACACAAATTGTGAGGCGTTTGCGTGTGGATGGCAAAAACACATTTGTGGATTATATCTACGATCACAAATTGAGAGGTGTGAGTGTGGATGGTTAAAACGATTGTGGATTATACTTTTGAGTTTGTTTATTTTTGATAGAAATCTACCTCCATATATTTAACGTTAACACTCGCAGTTAAAAGTAACATGGAAACGCGTGCTAAATTTATCAGATAACGTTAGCTATAACGTAGTCAGTTTACCAGATAGCTAGCATTAGCAAATTAAAAATACCAACTTTAACATTGGATCGGTAACTTCAGTTTAACAGATAATCCGCGTAATGTAACGTCACGTAAAGGCGAGTTCAGACCAAAGATTTGCGACGCAACGAAACCATTTTAAAATGTTGCAGTGACCTACCCCGTCTCAGAACGTCCCATGTCGGCGCAGGCGATTCACCTCGTTTAATCGCAGGTGGCGAGTTTTAGAACACAATGTACAGTGCGAGGTTAGTTTTTTTTTTTTTGTGCAAATCAGCGCGCAGTCTGTCCCCAGAAGTGATGCTGTCTCTAACGTCCAAGCCCCACAGAAAGCGGTGAAATCGCATGCCATCGCTCTCGCCTCCCACAATCTTTAATCTGACTGGTTACTGCGCCACGTTCCCCGTCTCGTCTGGATGCTTCACATCACAAGCAATCCCAACATGCTTTGCAGAGAAGAGGAATCGCCTCTCATTGAAAATGAATGGAGGCGGTGTAATCGCATAAAAAATCTGCTCCACACCGCTTTCTGTGAGGCTTTACCGTAATTCGTATTTTGTCTCCAATTCAACGATGACACCAGCTGTTCACACTCACTACTTTAATATATTTTAGATTAATATCGCAACCAGGAAGTAACTCCGCTAACTCAAATACACTGGCGCGCTGCACATGTTACCCCGGGTAACCCGGATCACATGCTGCACATGTCACTCTGGGTGACACGGATCAAGCGTATTACAACAGAAAACATTTGGACCGACCGACAGACCGACCACAGAATGATTTATAGTAGCTGCAGGTCACAACTAAAAATGACGATGTTTTCCTGATTCAAAAAAATTCCCTGATTTTGGGGTTTGTAACCTAGATGGTAGCATGAACTGTCCTGTCACAGTTTTCAAAGAAGTTGCTCACTCATGATCTAAGAGCTGTATAGAGGTGGGCAGGTGCCAAGAAAGTAACGTGGAAATCTAAAGGGATTATCTGGACCAAAAATTTGCCAATCCCAATCAAAATGAATGAAAACAGGAATGGAAATGGAATCTGTTTCTGTTTTGAAAACAGGAAGAAGACATAATATAATTAATTATGTTATGTATTAATGACCACACATGAGTTATGAATGTTGTAGAAAGAGATGCATTACGCAGTCTATGTACATTGCCCATTATATGGGAATCTGTTATGATAAAAATAATAATGGCAATAAAATTAGAATTTGTTAAAATCTATAGCCAATATAATAATATGTAGCTCTTCAATTGATGTAGCCCAAGTTGACCAGACACCAAAGTCTACTGTAATCTCTAAATTCCTCCACAGTTCTTTTGAAAGTTTATTCATTTGATTTTATCAAAGAGTAAATGTCCTTCAGGAAAAGAAGTCTAATCTTTGTATACTTCATCAGGTATGCTTTTCTTTGGTTGGGTATTCCTTTCATGGGTATGCACAAAGAGCCTTTGAGTCTGCAGAACAGCACGAAAAAGAGTCAGACCGTTACAGAAATGCAGAAATGACATTTCTCCAGACTTGAGACAGTTCTACTGCAAGTATTTGGATTCTTAAGGAAGACTCAAAAAGTCGATGAATGTTGTATAACACAGAGTGCTAAATACAAGGGCTCAACCCTGTGTTGCTATGTTTTATCAGCTGATATTCTAAGGTTTGTTATTGCATATGATGTGGGAACATATTTTCTCAAATGGCCAGTTATTTATTTTTGTGAGGTTCCAGAATATCAAAATCAGCTCCCTGAACATTAATTTGCAAATATGGCACTATTGGATCATCAAAGACATACTTTCACAAATTCAAACTCAAAATAATGTGCTTCATATACAAAATAACATTTGATATATACTGTATAATGATTAGCAACCTTACAACACAGACTTGCAGTCTGAGAAAAGGTTGCAGCTGTTGGGTAGCTCATCCTGTTAAGGCAACGTTGTGCAGAGTGTGGATGGGCACCATGGTTTTACCTGATGACCGTGTAAGATCTGTACAGAACCTGTTGCAGCAGCAGCAGGCAGCCCCACAGGGTTACTCAGGGCGGGAGGGACTTCAGTCAACAGGACATCCCCGTCTCATCACGCACCAGCCACCCCCTCAGGTCAGTCAGACCCATAGTCTGTCTGCACAAACTAAAAATGAAGTGCCTTCCTCCAGCCCTATGTCTGTCTGAGCCGAACTGGAGGATTGTGCAGTGAAAATAAGCAACAGCTCAAAATCACACATTTCAGAGGACGGTACGTGTTTGTCTGAGCTTTCCTTAATTCACAGGGGAAGTTGTGATCGGCACAAACATTCTAAAATTGGGCGTTCCAAACTGTTATACGATAGAGCTAAAATTATAAACAATGAAGGTTGAGTATGAGTCTGCATTCTTAATCTGGCAAAAAAAAATAAGAAAAAAGATTGGTTGAAGAGCACAAACTAGTCAGTTTCTATTAGTGGGTCAACAACTAACAGTTTGATTTACTTATTTAAAATAATGTTTAAAAAGTGGAACATGAGGAGAGACACCATTAAGCCACAATATGAAGAAACATTTAAAATTTCTTACTGTTTTACCAACAATCTACTGCAATTGAGAGTGAACATGTTTAGAAATATCTGGGGCATGAAAGGTTAGGCTCTATGTCAAGCTAAAAGTAGCTGAAGGCTTGTAATTTAAAAGAAAGTGTGCTTCTAAGCACCCATTTATACATAGAAGTTCAATGTTAATGGAAAAGTAGTTAAATTGAATCTGGGCCTCAAAGATGTTTTGCAAGATAATACTCATGCTAAAACTTCCACAATTTAATTTTCCTTTCAATTTATTGCAATTATAGAAGGGCGTTACAATAGCATATTCAATACAAATATAGTGATGCATATTTTAGTTTTAATGATAAGTTTAGTACTGAATTAATATAAATGTGACATGATATTGTTAATGGTATAGGGAAAAGTAGGGTTGTCACTTGAGTACCATTTCACTACACCTGTCAGTGATGTGTTGACAACTGAAATAAAAGATCTGAGAAATGCACTCCTATCATGGCCTGCTCTCCAGGGCTGGCTTTCAGAGAGAAGTGCGGCCTCTGGGCCTATGAAACATTCACCAGCCAAACAGAACAGCACTCTGAAAGGCACAAGGTCACAGCCAGCCATATCATTCAGTCCTCCTTCACCGGTCCCGCTCCTCCAGCGCAAGGTTTAGCTTGTATGTAAATGTCAAACTCCCAACACATTCGGAGTCGAGTGGATAATATGTTTACTTTTTATAGAGGAATGGAAAAAGAGGCACTGAAAGCGTCTCACAAACAAACATGGCAGAGATGGCAGAGTAGATCCGGGGAAAAGGCCGCATCTGCGATGTTTTCCCGAGAAATTAATGCAAAACAAAACCCCATTACAGTCAGCAAAACTGGCAAGTAATCTGTTACTCCATTTCTCACTTGTCTGAACGTATTTTGCTCTGCTGCGGGGCTCACCCGCGCAGTCGTAGAGCCTCAAGCGTTGAGGACGCTGGCAGGGCTGAGACACCTCCGGAACGCGCCAGACCCCCACTTTTTTATTTGCTGGTATTATTCATGTGCGGCGGTACAAAGCCTGGCTCCCAAGCCTGCCGCTGGACAGCTTAGAGTCATTCTGCAGGGATAAGCTAACCCTCGGCGGCAGCAGACGTCCCCCATTCTGCAATGCCTGCCGCCTTCCCGCCGGCTGGAACTTAGCTTCAGCGAGCCAGAGACTATCAGCAGCAACCGGGGGGTCCACCCTGCCAGTCTAAACTGGACGGGAGATACACGGGTCAGAGTAGCAGTGCGTTGTTTTGAGGTCTGCATACCCTTAAGCTCAATTTGCAATAATCAATGAGGTTTTCTGAAGGGCAGGTCCATACACCACATGCAGAGTAAACACTTGGTTCTACATGTGGTAAGAAGGGGCTTCTGTTCTTCTGGGAATTTGATTATGGCAAGAACACAGGCAGCGTGTCTGTACAACTATTTGAAGAGAGCAACATTAGGACTCTGGTCTGAATGCAGCCGAGAGCCTCCTGAGGCCTGGAAGCTCCAGCGGCTAAAAACACATGTGCACCCACACACACAAACACATACACGTACTACAGACACATGCATACACACACACACACACACACACATACAGAAACATGCATACACAGATATGCATATACACACACACATGTACACATGCACATGTACACACACATATGCATAAACACACATACATGCATACACACACACACACACACACACAAATGACCAATACATTATCCCACTCCTTCTGACACTAAGCAAGCACAGCAATTGCTCACAAAATCCACGTCAGGTTGCAGCTGCTCAAAGCCACCACGCATGGGCCTACTGCATTCCTGTATATTTAAACAATTACTTTGTCCTCAAGCTGTCAGTATGGTGTGACATTTCCCAACAGAATACTTGACAAGACTGTTCTTCTTTACACAGTGCCTTGGCCCTGTTCCATTAATCTTACATCACTCCACTGGTGTTGTGCTCTACGGCGCTTCACAAACACCTTCACCTTAAATTCAGCATTAAGCCTGCAAGGAGATCATGTATGGTAAAGGTCAATGTAGCCTGTGGCTGGAATCCGCCTGACAGTGTCGGATGCACGAATGCACTCTCAAACTGTGAATAATGGCACACTCATTAAAAACAGAATTCAAATATTTCATCAGTACCAGACCGATTAAAATAAATGTGGCCACAAGGTGAATTTTTTCACATTGGGCAAATGGCAGGACACCTCTGAAGATCACAAACACACACACACACACACACGCACACACACACATACTAAGGCTTTTTAACAATGACATGCAATGAGTGTGCCATTGTTCAAAACAATGTTTGATGGTTTCAAGCATAAAGTCAAATGGAAGACCACAGAAGATCACCTGCAGAGGTTATGTGTCACACAGTCAATTGCAGAACCCTCAGAGAACTAGACAGCTTGAGGGACATGGGATACAGGAGGGGGAGGGTGGGGGGGCTTTGCACTCATGCAATAAAAATAGCAGTGCGTTCATGGAGCCAAATATGTACTCAGAGCTTGGCTGATTAGTGGGTGCACTGGAGTGCTGCATAAATTGTGCTGTAAGGATAACTGGAAGAGAACTGTTTGGTAACCAGCATCTCATTGTGCCAGCCCATACATTGCATTTCTTTCCCAATACATATATATGTATGTCCATCACAATATACAAACCAATAAACTATTTGATTCACTTGTATTGTGTTGTATGAAAGCCATGTCTTTTTTATTTGTTTGGTATAAAACAAACACCAGTACTCTAACCTTTTTTTTTTCTTTCTAAGAATTGCTTATCCAATCTCTAAATCATTAGCCAGATTTGACCCTGTAAAGCATTTCCATCATGAGACGTAAGTGTACAAAACCTGCACTAGAACTTTGATTGAATCAGACAGGCAGTGGAGGCTTGAGTAAAGAAAGATGTCATACCAGGCTTTGTGGCATATATTGACTATCGGAAAGATGCAGTTATTTCTCAGTGGCTCAATATTGAAAACAAATTAAAAATGTATGGTTTATGTACTCTAAAGACTGATATACAGTATAGGCCTTACTAAGTCAACAGTATCAAACACACAGAAATACCTGACAAAGGTCAAGTATGTCTCAGTTACCTCAGAAAAACAGACTCATCCAAGTTTCTGAATATGTATGGGCTCATTTTTTTGTTTTGTTTTGGAAACTATGGCTGAAAAACTGTGTGTGTGTGTGTGTGTGTGTGTGTGTGTGTGTGTGTGTATGAGAGTGTTAAGCATGGCTCTTCGTATTGCTCTTTTGCATTGAGATGTTTCATCCATCAAATGTGTGACAAATATACGATACACTTATAGGCCGCCAACCAATTTGTCCAAGTGATCTCAGTTCAGAGAAGAAAACAGGATATCTTAGCGATAATCCATCACGGGGATAACCGAAGGTCTTGAAATATGTATCAGCTCCTGCAAAGAGAGTGTATGCTGGGGTGTGGAGTACAGGCTAGTAATCATGTACACTTGACGCGCTCAGACAGCATTCGCTGGTAATTCACAGTAACTGCAGCAGTCTCTCTTTCCCCCCATACAGTAACCTACCACGCGCTTAATCAGCTCCGAGGGCGCATAATGCTCACGTACAGTTGGCAACAGAATAAAACGGCACACGTTGTGCTCCTGCACATCAGTGTATTATGCAAGGCATAACATATACCCACAGGCGGTACAATTAAAGACGCCGTGGTGTGGTTTCCAAAATTTAATTGTTAAGGTTTTCGCATTTATGCAGGCATGTAACCTCTTAACCTACGGAATAAATGTTTTATCGGTAACTTCAGCGGCTGCTGCATAGGCTACAGAAGTGTGGTCCATATACGCAATAACTCAAGTGAGTCCTGTGCGTCACTGGAAACTTAGGCTAGGCGTCTAGACTTGAATGTAGCCTACAGAAAGACTGGTAGGCTACAATGTTGTAAACACTGAACAAATTACAATTAACCGTTATAACC
Organism: Ilyophis sp. 1 JC-2022; assembly: GCA_022702515.1. Taxonomy (NCBI): domain Eukaryota; kingdom Metazoa; phylum Chordata; class Actinopteri; order Anguilliformes; family Synaphobranchidae; genus Ilyophis; species Ilyophis sp. 1 JC-2022. The sequence goes on along the minus strand of CM040402.1, from coordinate 97,136,419 downwards.
CACAGCATATACAAATGTAAGTAGCGGTCCGTAGGTAACCATACCAACGTTCAAGTAAACTTATTCATTCCACCCGTAGCGTCCGCGCGATGGCACGGGGCGGTGGCTGTGTCTGGCGAAGTGGAGAGCAGGACTACTACGTGAAACGTGCAGCAGAAGAGGGTGGAAGATCCGTGCATTCGTGTTTATATGAATGTGTAAATTACTTTATTTTGCTATAAATGATTAAATTCCGATACATCGTAGTTGCAGTTAAAATGTCAATGATGTCGTTGCCCAGTAGCCTTCGTAGCGCAGTTTGTATTGGTATTATTTTCGCTGTTGAAATAGTTTAATTTTGGATTCGCCTATATATAATGTCCAAACGGTACAACGACGTTATAATATATTCCATTTGGCATATAGAATTGGCTGTAGCCTACAGTATTACCTTTTTTTAACGAACAAGCAAACATTTTCAACAGACGCCCATCAACGTATCACAATGTCCTGACCTTGGAACTGGTCGTGCAATTTAAAGTAGCCTACGTGCGCATGCACTGTACAAATGCTTATCCTTGAACTTTTAGTTTTTAGAAGAAAAAATAAATAGTTCGATTGTGATATTTATTGCTAGATTAAATTATCAGCACACAATCAGTGGAATCCACACAACCCGTTGAGACGAATCACTTTATACAATGCTATAAAAGCCAAACGAAATGGCTTTGAATGTGGTGCAGAGTAAAACAGCTAGCCTACAGTTCTC